>OZ007593.1:124339697-125038864 GCA_963931845.1 Maratus michaelseni | reverse complement strand
TATGTTTTCTAAAAAAGTCGTCATATCATATAAAGTTTTTTTTAATAGTGATACGTCAAAAACTGTAACATTTCTTCGTCTACCGCACGTCAAAATTAGCGACATTGGAAACAATGGGATTTTTAAATTAATGTGGACAACAATATGTGTGAAAGCATGATATGTTCTGTAAACTTTATATAAAATCATATGTGACAGATGTAGAAATGTAAAAGAGTGGCAATGCGGCATAAGAAATGCAATACATTTTGCTGAATCAAAATCTTCCAAAATCTTCGAATACTCTGATGATTTTACGATTTAGCTTTAAAATACTTTTATATTTTATTCAGGGTCTCTTATCTCAGGAGAATTAAATTAATCTCTGCTGATAAAAATGACGTCACATTCAAAAGAAGACGCATATTTTAATTTATCAATTTAAATCATTTTCCCATGACTGAAACAGAATAACGCCTTCATCATTGAATATTCCTCTGATACTTCCTGCGAAAACAACAGCAACAAAAAATAGCCACGATTCAATCAAAATGACATAATGTGGCTGATTTTTGCTTGAGATAAAGGTAGACTTTGTGCGGAACAATTTTCTTATTGGTGAATATGATATCATGTTGAAAAGAAAGTATGAAGTTTCTTCATAAAACTGAAATATATTATTACAATTGTGTAACAATTATGTACGAGTTTTATATTTTCCAAATAAGTTAAAAATGCCCACGACGGGGCTCTAACCCCAAACCTTGGCTTATGTTGAAACTGTCTTCCAACTAAGCTTTCCTGGACAAATTCGGTGGACACATGTTACTCAGGCAAACTTATGACAATGTCATCTGGTCTATTATCTGGAACAGTTCAACAGCAATAACTTCAGGTAAAAGAAACTCTAATGAACGTTGGATACGTAATTACACTTAATTATTTTATAATAATCATGCTAATTGGTGAATAAATCATAAAAGTTGTAGTTTTTCCAACTGAGTGAAAATATGTCCATGAAATGTGTCCACCCGGATTTGTCCAGTATAGCCTAGTTGGAAGAGCGTTGGTAGCTTAAGCAAAGATCCCGAGTTCGAATCCCGGGCTGGAGATTTTTTCACGGAGTTGTAAAAATCACAACCCTTATGATTTCTTTACCAATCAGTATAATTTTGTTAAAATAATTAATTTCAAAATAATGTAATTTTCACTTTATTTTTGTATCATCTATTGCAAAATTAAAACACATGAAATGAAGGATATTGAATGTGGAACAACTGGGTCATAAAAAATGTGGCCAAAATCTTTGTTAAAATGAATAAAAGGATAAAGTTGAATACATAATTTTATTCGAGTGAAAATCCCGTCAAAATTGATACAATGGTTTTATCATGATGCACTAAGAACTGGCAAGAAGACAAATAAAATTACAGTTTTTTTAACAGTGCTAATTATATTTTGGTGGATAATTCCACATTTTAAAATTTCAGCCATGATTTAATTTATAAAAACTTTCACCCTTAATATATATATATATATATATATATATATGTTTTTTTTTTCCCATTTGCGAAAAATCCTAATTATCACATAGCTTAAAAATTTAAAATACAAATTTGAAAACTAATTAAAGCATCAATCTTCGAAAGCTTAATAGGAGAATAAGACAAACACATTCTTCTCATTATTAAATACGCTGTTAGAATCTATGTTGAAGTGAATATGAAAATATATTGCATGGAAATTGTCATGGAAAAGAAGAAAAGAAAATAGACCTCAAGATATTCCCAATCCATTACTGCGAACTTCATATTATTCTACTTTTGTGACTTTAGAAAACTCGAAAACTTTAAGCCTTTACCTTAAATTTAAGAAAGCTGTACTTTTAAATTTTTCTTTAAAATAAATGAGAAAAACAAGTCGGAAAATTTTAACAGTCAAAGAAACTTTTTCACAGTTGAATTCAAAATAATGCTAAAGGATTTAAAGTTGGAGGCATTACTTTTCTTCGCTTTTCACTGAAGTCACGTATTAGAATGTATAGATGGAACTTTATTTTATTCATCATTAGAGAGTTCCATAGCTTTATGTTAAATATAATGGCACATGCGTGCTTTTGTTTTATAAATATTAATGAATTTATTATTGTTAACATTAAGAATAATGAACTGCTAAAAACAAAATTTTTATTAGGGAGCACGTCCATATTTTTAAAGAAGACGTTTTGGATAACTTAAAATCAATTTTGATTTGCACTTTTCATTTTATTAAACGCAATTTTGATTACTAATCATCAGCTTCTCTATCACGAAGTGGTTAAGAGGTTATTAATATTAGATGTATCATATTCAGTAGTGTGGTGAAATCTGAAGTATGTTTTGAAAATTTACCTTATGAAAAATTCCACAGTCACGAATTTTTCCTTGAAGACATTTTGCTGTTGTTTTCATAACTTGGATGACGGTAGATAATGTGTGGTTTGTTGAACAATGCCAATTTTTGAGGATCATTTCTATCTGAATAGCCATTTCATACATCCGTGACTGACATGTAATTAAATTCCATTACATGGTTTCAAAATTATCCTGAAAATTTTCAGACGTATTGCAAAGCGTCTATGGAGCTTCAGGCTAATTGGGAAAGAACCAATTATTTGTCAATAAGCCTGTTTTTTTCGAGCTCATTTAAATAAGTTTGTGCTGTTTTAGGCTAATCAGAAAAAGACTAACATTGAAATTAATTATAAAAAGTGCATAGAGAAGGGCTTTATTGGCAGATTTGATATGAGCACATGAGTGCATAAAATAAATTAATATATTTTTTAATGGTATATTTTTCTCAAACACGCCGAGCGTATTTATCAATAAAATTTATAGATGAGGCATATGTTTACTATTCGTATGTAAAAAATGGGTTGCTGAATGAAAACTATTATAAAAAAAAAAGAAAATCGCTTTATTGACATTTTTTATTTTTGCGTCTGGTCGATAATAAAGGTAAATATACACTTTTTTCACACTTTCCAACATAGTTGAAAAGTGTCTATGGTATCCGTTCATCTCTATATGTCGTCTGCCCTCTGTTGTTTGTCTTCCGTCTGTCAGCGCTCTAACTTCCGTAAAAATACTTGTATTAACGCGCGATTATTATATGGTAAAGAAATTTATTACAGGCCTTGACTTTTTAAAAATAAAGTGAGTAGCATTTATCGTTCATTTACAGGGACACACAAAATAGTTTAGTTACATTATGGTATGTTAAGAAAAATTGTTTGCAGTGCATTTTAATGATGTTAGACTACTTTAAACATAATCAAAGTAAACTGCTTGGTGTGTTTTTACATCTCATTCACCAATTATCCTAGCGTCTTATACTTAAGACCTGTCACATGTTCTGTTAATAGCTCTAGGTATGAAGTTTGGTCGAAAACTTTGAAATTCTATTCTTCTATAAAAATGTTTATCCGTTTTCTCAGTTTGACTCAAGAAATCATCACTTTAGTGATCTATTTTTGAACAATTTTCACTCAGTGTAGATGTAGTTTTATTTATGTTTCAAACGATCACAAGTTATAGATGCGACCACAGCATGTTCAGTACTCAAAAACGTCCCTATCTTAAAAAAAAATCTATGCTCATAATGAGCTTAAATATTAACATCTTCGCGGTCAAAAATCTATATGGAAAACTGAACAAATCATATAAATACCCACAGTGCCTATGAAGACGGTTTGAAGGAAATTAAAAATCTCTATAATAAAATCGTAAGTCATGTGACTGTCATCAACAGTTCCGGGATGCCCGCTTCACTTTTTCATATGCCAGGCGGCCATTTTTATTCAATTTTTTTTTCAAATAAAACTGCATAAAAGTTACATTTTTAGAAAGATCGTTCAAAATAATTTAATATTTGAGAGATGACTTACGTTCAATTATGTATACATTCTGCAATAACTTCAGTTTAAATTAGGTTCGCAGTTCAAATTCTCTATCTATGAAAGTAAACAAAAAAAGAAGATTCATTCGTTGTGAACGTTTAAAATATTAAACCATGAATTTTTGGACCGCTGCCTGGTGCAAAAAAAAGTAATCCGCACCAGTGAGACAGTCAAAGTTTACCATAATTCTGTTCCATACAACTCAGCTCCCTTCCAGATCTTTTCTTGACGTAAGTTGAACTCTGAACTCATGTAATAATATTTAATGGATCAAATTTCGAAACGAATTGTCAGCTTTTATTTTTTGCGTGTGCAAATTAGAAACGATACTTTAATTTTTAAATCAAATGTTTTGATTTATGATATTATTTCTTATTTATCTATTTTCTATTTTAAATGAAAAATGTGAACGTCATGTATTTTAAATTGGAACAGCTGTCACGGACGCACCGGGGTTGGCGCGATTTTTGTTTTGCGCCAAATATGTTTAAGAATCTCCGCATTAGCGAACATATCGCAACTGATAAGCAAACGAACATGAAGCATAAATGCTTAAGTGGGTTAAGCGGTTTTTGTCAAGAAATATGAAATACATAACAACAAAAAATATGCGAAATGCTGCCACGATCGCAAAAGTTCTTGATTTGTCTATTAGATTTTTCCGGTTTGGCGAGGGATTAAAGAAAAAAATAAATTATGAATAAAAATAATTTGTTACAATGCTTAACATACATTTAAGGGCGACCAAACTGGTCGCCAGTGGCGGCTAGTAATAATAATAATTAGATTTCCAAAATGTTCAGAACGTGAACCCCTGCGTGCTATTTGAAAAACCGCCCTGCTTCAACAATGGGATTCTCTTGACACTGCGTTTTGATGCAAGATGTAGGACTCTATTCACATTACAAACATGTGGAAATTTAATGAGGCAAAGCTATTTAGAGAACAAAATGATCAGCAGATCATTTCCAGTGTCATCATTAATCGATTGGAGTTTTTGGTTGTATGTCTATTTAAAGAGCATAGATCCCTTTTTTAATTTATTAAAGCAATAATTGAAATTTAGATGTCTTAAAAGATAAGAATTTCAGCACATTCATTTCCATTATCGCAAAAATGAACTGTATTTTTAGTTAGAATATGTCTTTTATCGAATTCAGTTTTTAATGAAAGTTGATGGATGACATCTGCACTGATAATATATTTTGACATGCAATAATGAATAAGTTATTGCACGTTGATTATTTGTTATTCTTTTCTACATATTCTTTTTCTCATTTTATTGTTCAAGTGCTATTTCAATAATAAAATTTTTTATTTTCCTATCTAGTGGATATAGATTTTAGATATGTCTCTTTGCATCGTAATTACTTGTATTGTATTGCCATTTCCCCCTCTCAGTTGAAATTCAGAACACTCGTTTTCATTTAGAGAACGTAGCCATATACTTAAGAAAGTGCATGCATTAAATGTGGTTGAGAATCGCCACATGTCGTAGGTTAATTGAGAAATACGGCTCTTTGAAGATTCATGTGTCATTTTCTAATCAGCCTGCTTCCTTTCAGGCTAATTGCAAAGAGCCTATGTAGTATTAGATTAATTGAAAACAGACCAGATGTTTCAAAATTAGCCTGAAAAATTTCAGACTTATTGCAATGCGTCTATGGAGCTTCAGTCTAATTGGAAAAGAAACCAATTGTTTGCCAATAAGCCTGTTTTTACGAGCTCATTTATATAAGTCTTCGCTGTTTTAGGCTAATCAGAAAAATACTAATTAATTATAAAAAGTGCATAACAGAAGGGATTTATTCGCAGATTTGATTTAAGTACATTGGTGCATAAAATAAACGAATGTACTTTTTAATGGTATATTTAGCTCAAACACTCCGAGCTGATGTATCAATAAAATCCATAGATGACGCATATGTTTACTATTCATATATAACAAGAACGAAAAATCATGCGTCAAGCATAGATTATGAAACACTTTCCAACACAGCCAGAAAACTGTAACGAAACTTCACCGTTAAATAAGGGGAAAGAAGATATGTAAGTAAACAGTTTAGAAAACACATAACACCACAGTTTCCGAAATTACCTTCCAGTGTCAAAAAAGTAGTCGAATTAGTTTGTGCAGCTCTGTATATGATCAATAGATGTGGATATATAGTATGATAAAATTTAGTTCAGTTAAAATAATCACATTTAGCAATTCTCGGTTGATGTTTCTCTAATTTGTCTGGTATATTGCAAATAGCATGCTCTTATTTTCATCAAAAGTACGAATAGAATCAATCAAAGGTTTAAGTATATGTCGTATATTTTTAGTAAATTTAAGAATTCAATTGTAATCCGTCTCTTTGCAAATAATTTCTCAATTAGGTTATGGTATTTGCTTTAGAGGTACTCACACATAGCCTGTTCTTTATTTGAGTTTGTTTCTGCAGAATATTTGAAAACTATTTCTTTTTCGGATTTGTTTAGTGAATAGAACAATTTCACGTAATACAGAAAAAAAGCATTTTAATTGAATAATGTAATATTCATACATTTTTTGTAATATTGATTGCAGATTGAAAAAAAAAATATTTTCAAACTTGAATTTCTAAAAAAACAAAAAATACAAATGAAAATGCCCGAAGTTTTTTGTTAAACAATATTACGAATATTAATAAAAATATATACTAAAATTTTTATTTTGAATGTTTATTTTGTATGCACATTCCCAAAATATTTTATAAACTTTTTGTGTTGTCTAAATATCCCTTGCGTAATTGCAATAGAAAGCAATGTCTCAAATTTACTAAAAATATTCGATAAACTCAGAACTTGCAGTTTTGATGAAAAGAAAAACAGTTATAAATTTAAATTAAATAAACGTCTTCCCTTTTCATGTATATTTCATATGAATCATTGAATATATTAATAATATTTTCAAATACTTTTTCAATTCTTGATATTCCAACGAAATTTGTTATATTCATTTGAAGTTCTAAAGGACCTTATTGAAAGTAAACTGAAAACTTAATTTTACGGATTTTCTTTTAATTTTCTCGTGAGAAAATGAATTAAGAAAAAAATAACACGTAGAAGAAGTAGATTCAATTAGTGATTCTATTCCAATTTTTAAAATAACTCTTCTTTTATATAACAAAAATGTAAAAAGTACGAAGTATTCAAAATGAAATTTTACATAGTAACGTTGAAAAGAAATCTGATTTGCTTCATTGGTTTTTCGATTTCCTGTTAAATTGCCTGTTTTATATTTCCAGTCTTGATTAAAATTGCATTCATTTCTCTTGAAATAATATAGTACTTTCCTCTTTCGAAATGAAAGCAGGATGATTTATAGAATTGAGAGTATTAAGATAAAAGTTTGGTGGCAATCTTTAATTTTCTCAAAACTACAATTTAAAAATAAACAATTATTTAAAATATTTTACTTATTAAATCAATAGAAAAAAAACTGCTAGATTTATTTCACTGAATTGATACACTTAATTGATATACATTGCAATAAAATCTATTTATGAATTAAAAACCTGTAAAACCGGTGAACACGGAATAATAGGAGACCGAAAATGTATCGATTCAGACAGGAAGATGAGTGGCAGCCCGGCATTGCGAGATGTTTTAGACACGAAGGGGGCAGGTAAGTGAACGAATCAACACGTGTATGTGGTGAACCGGTGGTAAAGGGGTGTCTGAGTAGCCGGTGGTGCCGGAGGTTGGTGGTCGACGTGCCATAACCAACAAGTGTCTGGACGGCCCCCTCCTTTGAGACAGTTCTCGACTGCAGGTTTGCGGCTAATGGCCATGCTCGAGTGTATTTCGTAGGAGAACCAGAAGGACCCTTGGGCTAGTGGCCCAGGGTAACACCGGTCTACCCTGAAGCTCCATTCTGATCTTTCATGCCTCGTGGGACCCACAGCAGCTGGAGTAGCTGTGTGTCGCCCTCGGGGTCCGGTCAAAAAGGTAGAGGCGACGTGTATGACCAGGAAGCAGTTCGTGTCCATGCGGTGCCACAGTCGTGGCTCGATCCGTATGGCACGTATTGCTCACCTGGCAGGGGTCCCCTCCCCGACAGACCGGAGATTAGGCAGTGAAGTGACAATGTCTAGACCGATATCGGACCCTGCATCGAAAACAAGTCCAGCGTGTCTTTATGCTGTCGGAGCTTGCTGCACCCGACGGTTGGATAAACAGAAATTGGACCCTGCATCGAAAACCAGTCCAGCGTGTCTTTATGCTGTCGGAGCTTGCTGCACCCGACGGTTGGATAAGCAGGAATCTAATATATAACTTTCACTCGACTAATCTCTGATCGAGGGCATTTCTTTAGAGCTTGAAAGGTACTTTCCAAGATTTCTGGGACCGATAGTAGTGTCTAAACGTAACGTTCGATTTACTAACCCTTTTTTAGTGTGATTTTGTGTGTTTCTGTGCGGTCTCACGGCGGAGTCGATTGCTGACTGGTCGTTAGGGGCTAGAGTAAGACGAAAGCAAATAAAAAGATGTTCAATGACTTAATGTGGTACTCTGAACTATTGTTTGAAAATTGCAGAGCATGTGATTTTTATTAAATTGTATTCAACAGAAAAAAAGGAATTATTCCACAATACGAACGAAAAAGTATTATTTTCTAATGTGGAATTACAATTATACTCCGGCAGCTTTTGTTTTTGTTCCATTGTAGCATTGATTCATGGAATGGTAAATATGAATTTTTGCTTAAAACGTACAAAGGGCGTACCATAAAAACTGAGAGTAAAATCATAAAAAATCAATAAATATATTTACAGCAAAAAATACATCATTCCTTTTAAAAATACCTTCCCTCAGATAATATGCGACGATCCCATCATTCAACCCACTTTTCAAAACAAGTAAAGAAGCCTTTTTCTGGAAGCTGCTTCAAAGAATTCTGCACTGCTGAAATAACTTCAGAATCTGTATTAAATGTCAGAAAGAGCCAGAAATCGCATGGTACGAGATATGGAGTGTAAGGGGGATGTAGCATTATTTTAATATTGCATTTACTAAGATATTGCTGAACAGAAGTAGCGACATGCGGCCGAGCATTATCGTGATTTAAAGTCCAATTCCCTACCAGTTTCTGACGCTTCCTCGCTATGTGTTGTCACACAATTTTCAAAACTGGAACATAATATTCACCATTCACAGTGGTTTTTGGAGGCACAGCATGCTGATAGATTACACCTTTATGATAAAAGAAAATAATCACCATGAACTTTCCAGCAGATTTGGCGTGTCGGATTTTTTTCTGAGGCGGTGAATAAGTGAGTTTCCATACACTTATTGCGGACTTGGTAAGGGAATCAAAATGATGCACCCAAGTTTCATCACCTGTTATTACAGTCTTTAGGAAATTCGGATAATTTTGAAGCATCTGTTTCCAGATTGGTGAATTTTTGTTTGCATTTGTTCTTTAGTAAGGTTACAGCGCCTAGAATACATAGTGTGGAAACCGGCAAATGGTGTAATGCTTTAAAAAGTGCTAAAAAGTTGTAGCCTATAAATGTGCAACGGTGCTCCTACGAAGCCTACGATAATGTTGCAAACAGAGACAAAAAAAAATGCGTATCACGTTTTTTAGCCATGCTTTCATAATTAAAAAAAAAACTTATAAAAATCACTAAGTCAGAGGAGAAAATGATATAATTTAAGTATTTAAAATACTTACCACCAGCCGAAACATTCTAATACAATGTCAAGAGCTAGCAGATGGCGCTGCGAACCCATCCTAATATTTTCAGCAACGTTGTACATTTATTGGATACAATTTTTTAGTACTATTTTGTAGCCGGTTTCCACACTATGTATTCTAGGCGCTGTAGTAAGGTGATAAGGGACCCATTTGGAACAAACATGGCGAAGCTGTAAATTGTTGTGTAGAATGCGAAATATCGACGTTTTCGAAATGTTAGTTGATGCCGCTATCTCCTCATATGTCATTTCCGATTTTCTTGCAAAGCCGCCCACACAGTATTAACATTTCGATCATTCAAAACACTTTCTGGTCGGCCAGACTTAAGAGCCAGTTTTGCAGACAAACGTCCTTTTTTAAAATCACCATGCCATCTAAAAATCGTGTACTCACCAAAATATTTGTTTTTGTAAGCTTCTTTCATTAACTTAACTGTTGCTGGAACAGTTTTGCCCAAACGATAACATAATTTTATGGCACAACGCATTTCGTTTTTTAACTCTGAATCACTCACCTCGATTTCTGTAGGGCAAATAAAAACAGTTCTTTAAACAAGCACGAAACTAGGAAAATAAAATCGTCTGCTTCGTTTAAAATATTTATAAATGTGCAGTTAATAGTTTGAAAAAATCGCCTGTAGTTTTATTTTTTAGTTTCGTGGTGTTGCCACTACGTAAAAAAAATAACTCTTAGTTTTTACGGAATGCTCTTTGTATATACGTATTTTTTTAATTTGATGTAGTGTCTCTCTTTTATTAGCAGTTCAATGCCATTTTAAGATATTCTTAACAAAAATATTTTTATAAATGGACTTTTTTTTGTTTTAAAGAAGTAAGGGAACAAAACATTATAATTTATTTGTTTACATAATTGTATTATATTTTCAAAGCACGGTAGAAAATTTACACATCTGTAAATATTTAAATTGCAAGGTAGAATGGTAGAACTTGCGAATAATCCATAAAGAAAAAAAAATTCTGTATCTGTCAACATAATTCCGGTGTTAAATGTAAGATTTTAGTCTATCGATGTGCCAAATTATTTTTATGAACGCTATTACTATTAATTAGGTGTGCGTGAAAATCAGTTATTGCTACGCGCATGGGTAGAAGTAGGTTTGTTTGAAACCGATTTTTTGTCATACTCTTAGCGGATAAGTAATACCCAGTATTCATTTTTAAAACTAAGCTATAAAATATGTTCATTTATTTCTTGCCGTGATTTCGTTCGTTATACAAGTCTCAAAAAAATTTCGTCAAAAAACGTAAAAAGTACAGACAGAAAGTTAATGGAATACCCCTGACATGGAAATAAATTTTTCTGTTATTTGAAAGAATTTGCATCTTTTGACTGGCGAATTTGAGGACATTTTGAGCTTCGGTTCCGAATTATTCTGATTGTCAATGAAAAGGGACATACGTAAAAATTTCATATCTAATACTAAAAATTAACAGGCAGCATAGTTGCTAGAACACCTCTGTGAATTGACGAAAATGTAACCTTAGACTGGTGGATTTCAGGTAATTTGACGTTCGATTGGTGAATTATCTGTATTCAGGAGGAAAATGAGCAAATCAAAGCGAAAACCTGCTGTTTTATCAAAAGCTCAAAGGAAATAACTCTCAATGATGAGGTTTTTTAGAGCGTAGCGTATATTGGATACGCTTTGGTGCTCTGGCGATTTAAAAAATATATTTATGAGATCTACCACGGATTTCAAGCAACAATCTAGAAGTATCTTAGTTGTGAGCTTATATAACAAGTCGTCAATTTTTTTATGGGTACCAGCTAGTCACATAATATAGAAAGTAAATATAAGAATACACATTAAAAAGATTCTAACGTTCATACATAAAAAAATAAATATATTAAATTTTTAGGATAATGCTATTATTAATATTAATCACGATCGTTTACGGGTACGTACTTATATCCTGTTAATTTGCATTTTAAAATCCTGTTAATTTTTAACATAGGATTTTTGTGAATATTTGTGAATTATTTTAAAAAGACAAATCGAATTGTAGATGTGTATTATAGTAAACATAAGTTATAAATGTTATTTGTTAAAATAGAAAATTTCCAAGTATAAGAAAATAAAACAAACAAGATTATTATTAATAATCAAGCATGTCAGTTTTAGAAGCATCTTTGCCCAGATACAAAAAATATTGAGATAAGCAATTCTGTAATAGTACTTTAGCATATAAAATTTAAAATAACAAAAAAATATATATAATATAAAAAAGTAGAAAGCTTTTAATCCAAAATTTAATTTGATTTGAAATAATTTATGAAGTCATATTTGTTAAAAATGCAAGTAAAATTAATTAAATAATGAAGATACTGAGATAAAAATAATAGTATTTAAAAAATCATTTCAAGTAAAAGGGAAAATGAGGTTTCGACAAAAACATTTTGAATAATTAAAATTTAAAATATTTCAACCCAACAAGATATTAAAATAATCAATGAACGTGTAGATACACCTTTATAAATTATGAAAATAAACTATTATGTCCTAAACATTCCTTAAAAGTACTACGCAAAAGTACAAGCAAACTTTCATAAAAGTACTCAAGTATATCTAATTGAGAAAATAAAGTTCAAAGATTAGAAGTTTATTTCTTAACCGTGTTTGAAAACCTGAGTTTTAATCGCACATTAAAAAAATGAGTTCATATAATAAACGAATTTTTTGTTTTCAAATGTCTTGTTTTTATTCTTTTTTTAGCCATATATTTCTTTAATGCACTTTAAAATTTTATTTTAAAGTTTTCTTAATGGTAAGTAGAAACCAAAGGAAATCATTTCACTCGTCGTGTCTCTCTTGAGAATTCTCCTGGAATGAGAATGCAGTTCTTTATTACATGAAGGTAAAGAAAGAAAAAGGTATTTAATGATAGAAAAAAACATTTATATTTTCATGAAAAGTAAGTTTTGAGTTAATATAAATAAATCTTAAAAACAACGAAGAGGAAAAATATATTTTATGCAAAGAGAGAAAGAGATGGAAAGGTTTGCTATAATAAAAATTCAAGGCATTTAAGCATACTATTTAAGCATACCATTTAAGCATACCATACATACACAAGAATGAAACAAGATGCATGAAACATGAATTACGAAACACTTTCCAACACATTCCGAATACTGTAATGAAACTTAACTGTTATTTAAGGTGAAACAAATATATGTACGTGAAAAGTTTAAAAAATGCATGATACATACAAAAAACCCAATTTAGGCTATCACCATCTATAGTTAGAAAAGTAGACAAATTATTTTGTGAAGATCTGTATATTATATATAGATTTGTATATATATAATATAGTATGGTAAAGAATAATTCAGTTAGAAAATGCATAACACAGTTGAAAATTCACTATTAACAATTTCCGTCAATACATAGGAATGTATTAGAATTCTTTTCTAAAGCCCTGTAAGAAGAAGTAAAGATTTTTACATACATCAAATATCAAGATATAATTTATTTCAGGTAAAAAATGCGTAACGCAACTAATAACGCACTTCCGACAAATAAACGACAATAGATCCATTTCTTTGTGTAGACATGCATATTAATTTATTTATATTCTACAACCGTTTTTCTATATATAGTTAAGAAGGAAAATGCATAACACAGCTTAAAACAGCACTTATGGAATTCACTGCCATAGACAACAATACTTATGAATTCTTTTTTTGTGCAAATCTGTAAATGACCTATTAAAATCTACACTCACAACATAATATTAAAAATATTAGATAAACATAAAAAGTATACCACAACTGAAAATACACCTCCAGCAATTATCGTTCATAGACAGTACTCTAACCGATTTCTTCTGTATTGCTGTAAATGAATAATAAATGCTATGCACATCATATTGTACAGTAAGTATCTTGTACTGCACCTTAGTAATGTATATCAATTTTATTACGTTTGAATTAGTGTAATATCATTAGAATACTGCAACTGATTTTTCCTGTTACACAATTATGTAACGGAATTCTTTTGTGCTTTAAATGAATGATGAATAATTTGCACTCCATATTCTACCGGAAGCATGTTATAATGCACCTCATAAACAAATATCAATTTCATTATGTTTGAAATGGTGCAAGATCAATAAAATGCAAAGCAGACGAGACAAAAATGTAAAGTAATTATTTTATATGTCTTCGTGAACGAAACACAAATGTTACACAATTAATTTTTAATACCGATCAAGCTATAGTAAACTACAATAACATATATAAATCATATGACAATCAGAATATATGTACGACAGTTAGAGAACGGAGAGATGGCTTGATGATAGACAGACCGAAGTCATAAACACAACACTATTCAATTATATTGGACAAAGTTAAAAACTACAAATTTATCTGCTATAACGTTATAGCATTTTATTTTAAATATAATGAAAATAAAAGTTTGAATTAATAATAAAATAAGCGACATGTCTATTTCCAAAAATCTTTCCTCTCACATAAAAGAAAAAGAATATAGCCAACCGTAAGTTTTTTAGTCCTTAAGTATTTTTAAATTTTAATTCTAAAAAAATAATTTATCCATTTCTTCATGATTTGTTTTAAATTAATTTTGAGGAAAAATAACTTTTGGATTAAAATAAAATTAATAGTATTTATTCCAATGACAAAAATTAAAGTTTACCGACTTTTACCAAATATGTCATTTACTGGAATCTAGCAAATATATTTGTTTTTGTGTACTATTAAATGACAAAAGCCTATAAAAGAATTTTCGACGACATTTTGAAAGTGTTGTATTACAACGAGATTAAGTTTGGATAACATATTTCCCGTTTTGTTTTATTATAAGTTATTGGTTCTAATAAGTAATACCTATTTTTTTTAATTGAATACTGAAATCCACGTTTAATTAATCCACGTTTACGGAAACCCACGTTGAAATAAACGTCTTAGCAAAACATATAGAGAAGGATCTATATATTTTACTAAGTGAACTTTGCCTTTGTTTTATTACTACATTCTATAACATAAAATAAGTGATAACAGAAAATGTAAAGACACATACCTATCTTCATTACATGTAATAATATCAAAAGTAATTGTAAAGATAAAATAATTGCAAACGTAAAGACCTGTCCTATTATTAGGAGACCAGATCCGAAATGGTTCAAAGAGTAAAAGATAGATTAATCCTGCTGTTCTAACGCATGTACTGTGTGCATATAAAGCACTACTTAATGTGAATTATACCTCTGGGGGTGCCTAGTCAGGTGAGGGTCTCGTCACCTGATCAAGGTTCTAAATTACGAGACCTATTAAATCTGTCAATTCAACAAAGTTAAACAGAAACTTTGAACCGGCAAACAAAGATAACTCTAGCAAACCACAAGAGAGCAAGCACAGCAGCGATGTCAACAAATCCTTAGTCAGGTGGATCACAGCCATGCTGTGATCAGGCGATTTCCGCCCCACACCCAGGTACTAACCCGTCAAGCTAGGCATTCATGCCGGGCAAGTACGGGTCTGGTTAACGGTATAAAAAAAGGCACTACCTCAAAATATATAGAGAGAGTATATAAATAAAAGAAAATTCTTTTCACAAAAGTAACATGCTAACATAAATAAAGATAAATAGAGCATATAAATAAAAACAATCCCTTTCACAGATACTACAGGCTAAAACATAAAATAAGTGATAGCAGAAAATGTAAATTCATATACATATCGTTACTATACGCAATAGTATCAAAAGTAATTGTAAAGATGAAATAATTGCAAATGTACAGTATGTAATACAGAATGCACCTATTATTATTAATACTCCTATTATTAGGAGACCAGACCCAAAATGGTTGAAAGAGTAAACAGAATAATCATGCTGTTCTGTCGCATGTACTGTGCGCATATAAAGCACTATTTAAAAATATAGAGAATATATAAATACATCAAATCGTTTTCACAAAAATTACATATCACCCTCATTAACAAAAGCACAAAGTGTATATGAAATATATTTTTACTGTCATTTTTTATAAGGAGTTGCACAACTTTTCTTGTTAAATAGACACGAACAGGACAGAATGGTTAAGCGATGTGCTGCTGTAAAAAAATAATTCTTCACTTCAAAATTTTGTATTTTTCTTATGAAGTCATTCTTTTATTTATATATAGTTTGAATTGTTAAGTAATGCTTATTTTAAAGATAAGTGTAAACCAAAGCAATCTTTTCATTCGTGATGTCTGTATTAAGAACTATTTTGAAGTGAAAGCGCAGTTTTCTGTTATCTTGAGAAAAAGGTCCATATTCAGTGCAAACTCTCATTTTATTTTCTACCCTATTAAAATCCGTGCGCGTATCTATGTAACCTCAAAAACTCGGAAGAAACTATGCGCAGGGCTACGAAATTTGGCACACGGGTTGCTGATAGATGGCGATGAACGACTGGGGCAAAAAATTCGAAATTTTTAAACATAATATATATTAAATGTTTTTGATGCATTTTTGCCTTTTTTATGCTCAACCCGAGTTCTAACCAGTTCTAAATGTTTACTGCAATGTGAGATATACATATTACGTACGCCACGCTACAATACTAAGAAGCTGTAGCGGGTATTACGATAATTATTTTACCTCGCATGCAAATAATTAGAGATTATTTAATTGTGCTTAATTATTACCTTGTTTTAAAAAATAAGGAAAAACATTTCATCACAAACATCAACAAAACTTTTTATTCTATTTATTCCGTTATTCCAAAGATATGATTTTATCGTCTGCTGCCATAGCAACATGATAAACTAAATTTAATTTAAAAAATGCACAGTAGTAGAAAAATGTTTTCTACACATCACATAGATGCATTTGGTTGCACTGATTTTATTTTTTATGGTGGTTTTAGAATTAAACAACTGGTAGACAAAATATATTTTGATTTAACGTAGATACTATCCTAACAATAATGGTCACAAGAAAGGTATTTTTCTTAAAAACAAGAACGAAAAATCATGCGTCAAGCATAGATTATATAGCACTTTCCAACGCTTCCAAAATAATTTTACAAATCATACCGTTTAATAAGCTAAAAGCTAACATCTAAGTAAACAATTTAGAAAACGCATAACATATTTAAAAACATAATTTCAGGAATTTCCAACATATACAATATTCGGAAAAATATCCGAATACTTTTATTCAGCCCTGTATAGGATCTATAGATTTGTATATATACTACATAGGATGATAATTTTAGTTCAGTTAGGAAACGCGTAGCACAGTTTAAAATTCTCCGTCTGGAGTTTGTCAATAAACAGAAATGTGTTCGCGAACTTTTGTGCTGCCCTGTATAGGATCTACAGAATTTATACACATCACGTAATAGACAAAAAGCAAGTTAAAATTAAAATCGCGTTCAATAACTTAAAACGCACTTCCAGGAATTATTGTTAACAGACAGTAGATAATTCTTTTGCGTGTCCCTGTAAATGAACGATGACTGCTATACACACAATATTCCGTAGTAAGTCTCTTGTAATGCACCTTAGTGATCTATATAAATTTCAATGCGTTTAAAATAGTGAAACATTATTTAAATAAACCGCAGACGATTTTTCTCCTTAGACGTAATGTAACGGAATTCTTTTGACTGTCCCTGTAAAGTAACTATAAGTGCTATGCACACCCTGTTCCATATTAAGCATCTTCTAATGCACCTTAGTGATATATATAAATTTCAATGCGTTTAAAGTAGTGAAACATTATTTAAATAAACCGCAAATGATTTTTCCCCATAGACCGCAATGTAACGGAATTCTTTTGAGTGTCCCTGTAAAAAAACTATAAGTGCTACACACTTCCGTTGAAATAGGGAACATGCTATAGATAACGACAATAACATATAAAAATTGCAGAGCAATCCGAGCATATTTACGGGAGTTAGAGCACGGACAGACGGCAGACGGCCAGACGGCAGACGGCCAGACGGCCAGACGGCCAGACGGCAGACGGCCAGACAAACCGAAGTCATAAGCACTTTTCAACAAGATTGGAAAGTGCTAATAAAAGAGAAAAAGGTGAAGATATTTTATACACCGTATATTTCGGCGTATAACGCGCATAGAGAATTTGCGAAAGTATTTGTCTATATTTAGGTACATTCATCGACTAAAGTGCACCTCATGCAATGCAGTTTTTTAAATGAAATATGTCTAGTAAAAATACAATAAAGAATGCTTGAAAAGTACAAGAACTAACATGAACACAAAGAACATTTTTTAAATAAATAGCATGTTTCCTAATGTAGAAATCTCAGCTATTTTGCTCAACATTTTTTTAAAACTTACATTCTTATGTCCGGCGTACCTGTAAATTTTGATCAATTATCTTGTATCAAAAATTCGATTTATATGACGAATATACATATATAATAATTAAAATCAATGAAATACATAGGTGAAAAATATTAATAAGCATCAATGAAACTGTAAAAATATATGCTCATAAATTACAAATATATATATATATATATATATATATATATATACATTAAAATACTTGTCATTTTTATAAATATTAGGAAAAATTTCAATTTTTCAAAAAATAGTGAAGTACGTTTGTTTGAGAAAAATTTTCCTATATCTTAAGTGAAAATATCAAAATGTTTTTTTAACTGTGTTTGGAAAATCTGAATTTTAATCTCATGGTAGAAAGATATCAATAAATATAAAAAAAAAATCTTAAAAATCTTCCTTCTTTACTTTAAAGCCTTCTTTTTCTTTATAATCTTTTTCTTTTCATCTAATGCTTATCTTAATGGTAAGTAGAAACCAATGGCAACTTTTTCACTCTTTATGTCTCTCTTGAGAATTCCCTTGAAATCAGAGTGCAGTTCTTTATCATGGGATAGAAAAGGACTATATTTAATGACAGAAAAAACCCATTACATTATCATTAAAAATGTTATTTGAATTAATATAAAATCTGAAAATTAAATAAAATCTAAAATTTAAATAATATAAAAATATAAAATCTAACATTTAAATAACATGAAATCTGAAAATACCGAATAGAAAATGGATATTTAATGGTGGCTAAAAGTGTGGACATTTTTTGAAAGTTTCACGTTGTTCAAATTTGTGTGCTTGTAGAATATATTAACTTTCACTTAAATACAAACGTTTACATATCAAATTTAAGGTAATTTAATGTAGAATTTAATAATAAAAACAGTATTACAATATCTGTATTACAAAAAAAGTTATGCAACAAATAGTAAGATCTATCTTAGATTTGCATTTTTTTGAAGTGATACTTACACAATCAATACTTAGTAGGATAACACTTATTTTTTAAGAGAGCTTCACAACATCTTTTCATCGAGTGAACGAGTGTTTGGAGTTCATCTTTCGTAATCACATGGTACCAAGAATCAATTATAGCTTCAATAAGTTGTCTTTTATTGGATGGACGTTTTTTTCGTACAAGAATTTTTAAACGTCGCCACAAATTTTCAATTGGATTGAGATCAGGGCTGTTTCCTGGCCATGGAAATATATCTATGCCTTTATTTTGAAACCATGCTTTGCATACTTTTGCTGTGTGTCATGGAGCTGAATCCTGCTGAAAAATAAATGGTGCGTTGTTGGGGAAAAGATCCCTGATGGAATGTATCAATTTTGGTTCCAGGACAGTTTCGATGTATTTTTTGGCATACAGGATGCCATCAATCACTTGAATTCGGCTCACACCATCTGCAGACATACATGCCCAGATCATGTCATTTGTTGGGTTTTTTGTACTTGCTTCAATGCAATCAGGATGAAGTGCTTCTCCTACTCTACGTCTCACGTATTTTCTACCATCACTACCAAAGAGCGATATTTTACTCTCATCGCTCCAGATTACTTGCTTCCATTAATTTTCTGACCATTTAATGTGTTCTTGTAATAATATATTTTATTATATTTATATTTAATATTGAGTCCTTGTAATAATATATTTCTTTTAAATGCTAAAAGGTGTAAATTAACAACATAATAAATACACAGTAAAATAACTTTTATTAGGTTGTTTGACATGTTTCGGCTCACTCCGAGTAATTTTCAAAAACAAATGAGAATATTCCATAACTGCACGGTCTTTGAAGCTCTTATTTGAAACGCTGTCATTTAATTTTCATGTACTTTTTAAAAATTACGCACGTTAACTTTTTGTTGTTTATTTTCATATCTGTAACCATGGAGTAATAGCATAATTAATTGTGGCTTGAGTTACTCCATGGTTACAGATATGAAAATAAACAACCAAGTAAAAATAGAAGATAACGTGCTTAAAAGTACATGAAAACTAAATGATAGCATTTTAAACAATAATTTCAAAGACCGTGCAATTATGGAATATTCTCACTTGTTTTTCAAAATGGATCGGAGTGAGTCGAAACATGTCAAACAACCTAATAAAAGTTATTTTACTGTGTATTTATTGTGTTGTAATTTACACCTTTTAACATTTAAAAGAAGTATATTGTACATATTCATTTATGCATAGTAAAAAACAGCCGTTAAAATGCTGTTGCTCTTAAAAAAATAATCCAAAGACACATTTTGCTATAAATTCTCAAATACTTTTATTTCAGAAGTTTTTTCCATGTGAAATATACTAAGATCAAACTTTTTTTTCTTGTGTTTGAAAATCCAATTGTTCATCTGGTAGTAAAAACATGAATTCATATAAAAAATAATCTTCTTATAAAATCCCTCTGTTTTTAAACTTATATTTAACTGAACTCTGTTTTTATATAAAGATGAAATTTTATAAATGATTTTTAACTCACTTTGATATGCTAGAAATATAGAAATTACGTATGTACAAATTTGTGTTTCCGGTGACAAAACAACATTTACAATTGTTTTAGAACTTAACTATAAATTAATAGGTTTTAAGACATTTTTCTGTTAGACCGCTACACTTGATAAATCGAAAAATATTCTTTATAAATACAATTGCATACAACAAAAATGGATTTAATTATGCGCCAAACCCCGCTAGCAAACTAAATTAAACTGGCTGTGAAACTGCAACTGTAAAAAACATTGATATTATTTTTAAAAATTAAAATAATCTGTTTTTATCTTACGACAAAAATAAGTTTTATATCCAAATGGGGAAAAAAAATCTGTGGCATATAGTTTTCATTGAAAAAGCAAAAATATTAGAAGAAGTTTTATATAAAAGTATTTCGTTTGAGAAATAATATTTGAAATACATATATGTTAAAAAATCAAAATAATTTAAAGCTTTTGCGAAAGAGCTGTATTATTATAAAATGATATTAATTGCTACAAACTGGATGGACGATATTAAAAAAGCGATGAGGGATAGAAGTCTGGAGGAGGAATAGAGTCTTGACCAGAATAAATGGAATAGTTTCTTGTAGATTTTTCGGATTGCGGCACCTGACGCCATAAACCGAGTTTATATATATAATTGCTACAAAATATTTATAAGCCAGATAGTACTCGTCGTACCTTTTCTAAATGCGTCATGTACGTCCAAAATAAGTTCCATTACGTAAGCGGAAAAATTAGGATATTGTTTTCCTTTCCCAAAAATTGTAGGGGACGTTTCCATTTGCTTTCGTTTTCACCTCTTCCGTTAGGCATCATTCATGATTTATGAAATTGAAAAAACAACAAGTACTTTCTGGAAATGATTGTTTGTCATTTTATTTTGTTTTATTTCTACTAAATCTCCCCACACAATGTTTTAAACATACTGTCATTTTAACGCTTCAATAGTATTATACATCATCAAGTGAACCGATGTGAGTCATAAACGACGCGTAACAGAATATGTTATATCATAAATGAAAATGTACATTTGTGGATAGGATGATAACAGTGAAAATAAAACAATTTTATTACATACTAAATTTGAAGTATTTGTTCTGAAAAAAATTCGGTACTTATCACATAACCATTAACATGTAGGATATACCGAGACCATGCAATCCTTAATATAAACATGATTTTTTTTTTTTTTTTTAACATTTCTAGCAGTATAGTGATTTATCATGGACGCAGTCGTAAAACGAATGTTATATAAAAGTATCATATATGATAAAAAAATGAGTTTGTGCATTTAAAAAACTTGAAACTTAAATATGTGAAGCTATTAGAATTCTATAGAATACTCAAAAATGAATATTTTGAGCTAATTTTAAAATTTTCAATTTTAACAGTTTTATTACACAATTTAATATAACGTTACAAATTATTCAAAAAATAAAAATGAATGATATATAAAATAAAAAAAAAATTAAATTAATTATTGCAAACCTTTTCCATTAAAAAGATATGAATATACATTTATATACATTTTTAATAATTATACATTTTGTTTGATAATAATAAAAAAAATATTGTTAAAGAAATGCAATTTAATTGCTGCAAGTTCTCATTTCTCATTTTCAATTTCATTTTAGAAATTTCAGGAAAGCGAACAACTCAAAAATTAACAAAACTTCCTCTTTATTTATTAGAATTTAATTTGGTTTTTTCCTGCAGCTTTTTGAAATCCAAATATAATGAGTTTTGTCACTATTTCTTAAAGAAAAAATACATGCACAAAGCGTTTTATTTTAAAAATACATTTAAACTTTTTATGTGATAATATATTAAAATGTATCCATTTAATTAGAAACATTTTAATATAAATCGGATGAAGAAAATAAAGAAAAAATACTGAAAACTTAATTTTAAAAAGGACACACAATTTAATAAGATTTAATTAAAATTAGCATTAAAATTAGAATTGTTTTAGTTAAATATTAGCTTGATTAAAGAGTTATGTAAAGAATTTAAACCTATAGTTTTTAAATATAAAAGCTGTTGAAATTATAACTATATATAACAATTTATGGATATTGAAATAAATCAGTTATTGCTGTGGGAGTCGGCCGTATGTATAGTCTTATAATTTCGTCGAAGTAAAATCCACTAATTAACAATAAAATACATTTATTAAACAAAAAACAGCTCCACCCTGCAAGTAATCACTTTATCACCTTACTGAAGCATGTCGCTGTTCAAGCGCTAGGAAAACCCGACTGATAATTTTAAGAGATTACGACACAGACGTATATCATTTTGCATCTTATTTCTAAACGCAAAACATATATAGTAGTGCGACTACAGCTAAATATATAAAATAATGTAATGAAATTAATAAAACAATATTACACAGTAATACTTTCTACAGCTACGTCCATCCTGGGGCCTTCAGGGACATTTCGCAATATATTATATATATTATATAATATACCCATATATTTTCTTTATGCGAAAGGCAAAATGCACAAATTTTAAATGCAACTAAAAACAAGCAAGCAGGAAATATTTAAATACAAGATTAGGAGAATAATAATGTACACACTGTACATCAATAACAATTTAAAAATTTGAAATTAACAATAAGTATACACAACTGTCAAACCTTTAGAAAATTCTTCATCATATCAACAACGTGCTGGTAATAAATCCTGACATTCTGAGGGATTACGCATTCCCCTCAACTTCATTGCTGTCTTTGGAATTGTTTTTGGGTACCCTATATGAACCAATATAGCTAGGTCTTTAAATTACTATGAAATGAAGTTCTCTGAATAGTTTCTGAATCATTAAAATCATATACAGATACTTTTCTCTTTTCCTTTGCACAAGTCTTCTTATTGTCTACTTGACTTTCCTGGAAATTCCTCTTGTTTGTAAAAAGGACAATGCATCCAACATGATAAGCACTCAGAGGTACTAAGATTTTCAAACCTTTCTTCGTTTTCTTCTGTAATTTTATCCTTTGATTACGAATATGATTCCATTTGACTTCAATTTTGATTTAGATACATGACTAAGACATGCACTTTTTAAATACTTCAACACCACGTTTACCGAATTTTAATGAAGCTTGATCGAGAATAACTAATGTAATAACTGCCTTGGAACTCAATTGTATAGTCAGTATTGCAAGCTCCGACAAGAAGAAACTATTTATTTTATGGCCATTTTTTATTCAAATGATCCCCTTGTCCCCTATTAATAAATGTGCATGGTTGTTTGACATTTTAGGAATGCCAGCAGTTGTTTGTACGCATGTTCGCGCATGAAACATACAGAACTTCCTGTGAACTTCCTGAGAACTTCCTGTGAAGAGTTACAACATTTAAGTTATTAAAAGTAATTTCTTTTGTTGGAAGCAACTTACCTGCAAAATCGCTGTATGTTCTTGAAACAAAAACATCTAAAATATTTTCTTCTCATTAGCTTCTTTCAATAAAGTTAAACTACTGTTACTTCTTGAAGATTTTCTCAATGGGACCTGACATGACCACCGGTGAACACTCCCAATTTTTCAACAATCTTCTTCTTTGAAACTTCTAAGATTGTTTGTTCCTGTACACCACGTTTCTAGCATTTCTATTATTTATTCGTTTATTATACTAAATTTCTCCTGGGAATTTCTAAAATATATTTTCTATGACTTAATTTGATCATGTTCAATATTGAATTTCGGTTTTTGGAGACATTTTCACATTTTCGAAACCATCAAGTGTTTCTACCAGCTCTATCGGTGAAGCGAAACTTTTCCAATCATCAACGTAATGTTATTTAAAATCGATTGGAACTCTTTTTCAGTATGATCGCTGATGTTCAAATGTCTGAGCTGCTGGAAAATGGTAATTTTGAAAGCTGATGTCCAGTCTTTAAAGTAATAATACAATTAATGATAAAAATCTCGCCACGTGCTGGAACGTGATTTTTTATGAGAAGTGAATAATTGACAGAATATCTTAGATGCCAAATTAAATCTTTTTAATATCAGTTATTTGACAAATGCATACTCTTCTATCTTAGCTTCTTCTTCACGCGCAATTAATTGATTTATTTTATAGAGTAGAAGTTACAAAATATGAGTAACCCAAACTTTCCCTCTGTAAAATACTACGAACTTCTCTTTCGGAGAGAGACAAATAAAGATTCTTATCTTCATTTATGTCGATCTTTTGAATTAAGTTTCCTAATGCTTTAGTAGGAGTTCTGGAATACTCAACTCTGACTTCCCCATTTTTCGTGCATTGCACCTCAGCCCTTATTTTTTTTTTTTAAATTTCCAGTTGCATTTCATCTTTTCATTTCATTTCCTCTAGTCTTCATTTACTCTTGTCTTTATCTTCTTTGATTGATTCTTTCCTTATATTAATTATGGTGTTTAACCGTTCCTTCCAGAAATACTTATCATATTCTGTGCTGATTACATTAGCATTCTTTAAATCTAAAACTGTGTAATTTGCCGATTTATCTATGCCTAAATCTTCGGCTATTTTTTTAAAGTCTTCTATAAGCGCTTTAGCCAAATATGCCATTTGCAACGTAATTTTAAGTTAATTAACTTTCAATACCTCTCAAAATAGAATTAGCTTAATTCCAATAATTTGAAATCCAAATTAGCTTTCACAAAATTACAACTGAAAATAAAGACCCAGTATTTAAAACATTTGTGTAAACAACCTTAACTTCAAATTAACAAAATATGTTAAACATAGATAATTCGAGTTTGTCACTTAAATTACACAAGAAAAATAAAAATTAAAACTAACAAGTTAAATTACATAATTAAATGAAAACCAGAAATCTAAATTACGCAAATAGAATCAAAATTGAAGTTAAATTTCATAATAAAAAAAGCACTATTTGAATAACTTGATAAAAACCAAAAATTAAATCTAAAATTTGAGTACACTCAACCCTAAAGCAATACAGGAAAATGAGAACAAAACCATTTTTTCAGCATAACTCAACTATGCATATATTATATTCTCAAATTATCATGATAAGCACAAAGCAACCAAAAATTTATAATATACTAAAATGAACAATTGGTTAAAACCTGTGTATAAAATATGCATTTCATGTGCTTAAATCAACACAATGAATAAAACATTTTAAGGTCAAACTTTTTACTGAAACTAAGATAAATCTATTAGTTTCGTATTTTAGATAGATAAAGGATACCTTAAGAATATATGCAGTTGTACCAAATAAACTTTTAGAACTCCATTCCTAAATATGTAATCATTCAAATCACATGTAAGAAAACAGAAGAAATTCAATACTCTTATTTTACTTGATAAAATAAAATGTATATTATGTTAATACGTTCCTCAATTTTTGAACAGAATAAGGATCCCCATTTATATATATTAATACTCGCATAGATAATCACTTAAAAAAACATTGAAAAAGAAACTCGAAACTGCTATCTTTACTTTTTAAAGTGCAGAATGTGACAAATATCGAATGTTGTTTCTTATAGAGACCAAAAAAATATATTTTTTCTTTTGGGCAGGTTTGTCCTGTTAATTTCTGAACTGAACAAAGAAAATTGGCAGAATTTCCCCACTAAATTATAATTGTATAGATTTTGAACTTGTTTGAGAGTACATTTAGAAAAAATCAAAACGCTCAGGCTGACATCAAGAAACCTTACAACAAAGGACAGTTCTTGTACAACGCAACAACATCAAATGTTATCACGTTGATACACAACTTTCAATCTGGACGATTCCCAAATTATATGTTACACTATGATGCGGTGGGAATATTTCCAGAACTAGGGTGGTTCTTGGAATCGAAAACAAAATTTGGCGGGAGAATATTAAAAATTTTAAATTAGAACATGCATCAAAATTTAATTATTTTAACCTACGCTGAACCCCAAATTTGGATCGGCTGTATGTCTAGGGATATTATTTCGTCGAATTAGAATCCACTAATTAACAATAAAAGATATTTATTAAGCGAAACGCAAATAAAACAAAATAATCACTTTATCATTTTACTGCAGCATATCTCTGGCGGCTGTCGTAGGTGGATTTTTTAAACCCTTTGTTCAGTCCCCTGAATATACATACCAGTAATTTCTAAAAAATTTTTTTGACGTATTTGATCACAGAAAAATAAGGCGGAGAAAACTTATAGAAATTACTGGTGTTAAAATTCGAGGACCGTACAAAAGCTGAAATAAATCCGCCTACAACAACTGCCATTTTGGCTTCAGCGCGCAGGCTTAGTATTCAGGGGGCGGTGAGGTATTCAGAAATTACGTCACAGATGTACAACGGTTTTTAAATCTTGTTCAATCGTATCGTAAAACAGATATAGCAATGTGAGTACTGTTAAAGATATACAATAATATAATACAATAAATGAAAGAATATTATACAGTAATACCTTTTATATAAAAGCTGATAAAATAACTAATTATAACAATTACTAGATATTTTATCAAATCAAGTCTCTGCTTGGCATACTTTTTATACGATATGGAAAACTTACACAGTAATCAGGATTTTATTAATGGATAAGCAAGGTCTAGAAAGTCTAATTTTATCTTTTCTCCTCAAAGACTGTACAAAACTCTTGATTACCGCTTGTAAGTAACATCGATGTTATATTATATACCATTTCCATATAAAACATATAAATGCCTCCTTTTTTAAATCTTTCTAAACATAGGTGAAAAGTGTTCATGATATCAGTTCGTCTGTTTGTTAGTATGTACGTATATCTGTGTGTCTGTTCGTTCTCTAACTTTAATAAGTATACTTATGTTACTACGGAATTCAAATATATTATCAAGGATCACGATAGCACGTAATCTATCGAAAAAGGTTTGCGCAGTACTTAATTTTTTTTTAACAGGGACACACAATCATTCATAATTATCAACTCATGACCAAATCCTACTACACCTACTTTTTTATAGACGATTCTTCCGGAATTGCACGTTCTAAGAAATATTATCATGAGAAATTGCCGAATTCTCATTATACTTATTATTACGTTTTTCAAACAAAAAGTCTGGGGACAGATGACAGATAGAATGGTACATTTAGTTTATTTTTTGCATAATAATTTTGGAAGAAATATTAATCTTCTATATATTTTATACTGCTACCCTATTAAGCAAACTCGTTCAAAATGTATACATTCTCGCTAATATTACATCTTTTATTTTTTTACCATATATACAGACATAAATGTATATATATGCGTGTGTGTGTCTGTATGTGTCTGTGTGTTTGATTTTAATTTTAAGCTTATATGCGTAAGAATCACAACTATCTTACATGTAAAATAATATACCAATGCAAAATAAAATTGATTAACTAAAAAAATGTCTACCAAAGTATCTTTCAGTAAGAAATAGAACTGTTTCAATACTTATTATATACCCTTGTAAAATATACTCGGCGGTGAATTATAATGTCATTAATAATTCAAAATCGTGTAAAAAAATAATTAAACTGGGAAATTTATTGTATTTTTCTTCAGGATTTCACAAAACTTAAAAAACTCAAAACATTTTCCCTAAATTTAAAAAAGTTACGTAGTTAAATTCTACTTTAAAAAGAAATGAGAAAAAAATTGTAAATTTTTACAGCCAAATAAACTTTTTTCTACCTTAAGACTCAAAGTAATCCTAAAAGATTTAAGTTGAGTATTTCCTTTCCCCCCTTTTCTTTTCATTTCACGTGATAGGAGAAAAAAAATTATGATAAGAATTACTTAGATACAATAGTCCACGCATTTATTCCATTTCTAAATACCTGTTAAACAATATTAGTAATAGTATTAAAATAATAAAATGAAAACGCTGATGATAATAATAAAACAAGATATTTGGTGATATGCTGTTTAAAATACACATATAAGGGTGATCGGGTGACCAAACTTTAAAACGGTTTTAAAAAGGGACTTGTTTAAAGCTTTTCTGCTATTTCACGTATTAGGATAAATAGATGAAATTTTCTATTTTTTACTATTATATAGTTTCATAAATATTTATTTTATATAATACTATATTATTTTTTAATTTCTAAATATATGTTAAAATTTCATTCTTATTATTTTTGTTAATAATGTGAAAATGATGAAGCTAAGAATAATATTCTAAGAGTTTTGGCGTAGGTAAATAATATCAATGTAATTTAAAGTTACTGTTAATTTTATTTTACATTTTATTTAAGTTCATTTTCAGGGACTATGGTCATTTGTTTACTGACAATAATCAAACAGATCGGGATCTACAGAATAGAAGAATCCAAAATTATCAGTTAATTTAGAGAAGAACCGGAGTTCTGTATTAGTACCCTGGCCTCATCTTGCGGCAAATGTTATTGACCAGTAGAGTTTATTTGGAGAAAGAAGAAATACCTTTCTATTAATTTATTGGGTCTCGGGTCCCCCCAAAAGTTCCCGAATTCATCTAGGCCGAATCATCTTCATTCGCCCGAATTCATAGAAGCTATACATTTCTGACCAAGAAGTAAATATTATCATTTTATTGGAAGAATATGAATCATATATTGAAATGGCAGTAAAAAATGTTTTAATGGAAATTTTATTTAACTATGAAAAGAAATCACATCTAGATACCATAAAAATCAATTTAAAATTTCAATTAATTGGCTGTATAATACGGACCATTATTTTAGTTAAATAATTAAAATGTTTCTGTTACTGATCAAAATTAAAAAGATGTTTAAAACAACCAATGTATACTTGAATTACATTAAATAATTTAGAAAATGTTTTAATATTAAAAAAACTCTATGAAATTATGGTAATTAATTGTAATGATTTCCATCAAAGGTGTGATAATACTAAAAGTGATAATGTTTATTAAATTCTTGTATGTCTGTTTACAATTTAGATGAAATATATTTAGATATTAAGATATTAAGAAATATATTAAGATATATTTATTATATTTAAAGTAACTAAAACTTTCTAAACGTAATTTGTAAACATATATTTATGCGGAAATCTTTAAGTTTGTAAATAAAGTATGTTTAATATTATGTTTAAAGATTCAAAATCCATAAAAACATTCTGCTATAATCGCACAGAGAAAATATTTCGAAATTCTTTAAAATGTTTCAATCTTTTTGAAGTTTTTTCTTAAAAGAGAATTTTATAATGTAAATTGCTACTTCTTACTCTTCGACTTAGCTGAAGAATAGGTTAGACTTCTTTATTATTTTTTAGTCATTATTTAAGGAAGCTCCAAGAAACAGACGAATTAACTTAAAGTTTAATGTACGATAATTTTCAAAGAGCAGTGCTTGATAAAAAAAAATAAAGACCTTTTTCTTTTATGTTCTTATTTTTTTTTTCTACTTATAGTAAAAACGTTTCATAAAACTCAAAAAGAGCTAGTATGTCAAACTAGGATAAAGATGTATTGTAATTTGAAAAGAGAAGTTAATAAGAGAGGATTTCAACAAAAATAGTGGTAAATATATTCCCTTTTTACGCACACTAATTTAGTGTCATTAATGTTTCGTAAGATGAAAGATTTTAAAAAGACAATATAACATTACGATAAATACAGTTTTTTTTACCATCACAGACTATTTAATAATATATAAATTTTCTAACAATTAAAACCGCAGGTAAAACAAACCATTTAAAAGCACGGAAACTTTTTTCAGGGTGAAATAGCAATAGTAGCAGAAGCAGAGATGTGGATCTTCCATTGTAGTAACAAACTAGGTTTTTTTTTGCTTGCAAATTGAATTCAAATGAAATTACTCTAGATTAAATGATCATGTAAGATCTTTAAAGTTGGAAAATAGTTTTTAAATTAAAGTTTAAACATATTTAATTATTTTATTCTTTTGGCGTAAAACGTGTTATTAATGACAAAAACAATTTTAAAACTTCGGAAACAACGCATTGATTAAAAGATATTGCATTTTAATTTATTTTTGAAATACATTCATTTATTGTATGAATTAGTTTAACAAAAGTAATTCTCCCCGAATGTTAGGTAACGTTTATCTGAGGTTCAATTTTCTATTCGTATGGAAAAAAAACATAAGTAAAAATTTTGCTACTTGGATTTTATCTTACCAAGAACACTTACGAAGTGCTAAAACTATTTGCATCAAATATGGTGAATAAGTTGAATTCAATGACTTGTATCTACAGCTACAAACAAAAGTTTGGTGGCTGACATTAGCCGGGAAGGGATTATATTCCTGAAAGCCGCACAAGTTGCGTAAAGTTCAAACTGGATTACAACAACATTCATGAATGTTTTGGGAAATGTCATTAAATTTTGTGGAATGTCATGATTGAAATGTATGAAATGTGAGTATGTTTTTTGAAATGCGAAGATATAAATGTGGCGACCAACGCGATTAAGCAATGTAACTAAAACAATAGTAATATTCTTGATGGACAAAATAGTAATGAACACGATGAGCAAACAATGACGTAGTGAGTAAGCTGTGAGACACGCAATGAAGAGATACAATTTTTGTAATATAAATCATTAAGGTTGTCGAGTTGACCATATGTAGATACAATTATGGTGACCAACGAGGTAAGCATTGTAATTAGAGCAATATAAATGTTCTTGATAGAAGTGATAGAAGCAAAATGGTACTGAACACTAGGAGCAAACATTTACTGATGACTAAGAACAGTTGTCAAACACAAAATGATGGGATAACATTTTGAAAAAGAAATTACTAATGATAGTGAATGGATAATAGCTGTCAATGTAAACATAATACAATAATGTAACATTCATATTTTCATGCTTTTCTGTATCAAATGAGAAACATCGGTTATAAAATGCTGCATATTTTTAAATCAATCAAAATAATCTTTACCAGAAAAACCAGAAATGTTACTTCTTTCTCACAGGCAAGATAAAAAGATGACATAACTGTTGACACTAGCATATTTGTAGATAATGAAAAACTCCGAATAGAGTCTTTTATCTGCCGGAACTTTACAATACTGATCAGTTTGATTTCAATTATGAAACGAACTGTGGTGGAATCTGACAAGTAGGGAAACAAAAATTTAGAGGTCTCTATTTAGAAAATTAACGCTACCATTCATTCTCAGATTATACAGACTCTCATTTATGTTGATAGTATTTTGCGGACTCTTGTGTTGGTCTAATAGAAAAGGGAGATACACTTTGTCTCCAAGTCAACGAGACTGTATTACGGTCAACAAATATTAATATTCACGCATTTTTTTAGGTAAATTATTGAAACAGCATTTGTGTACAATGTGTGCTGCACAAAAATGTTTTTCTTCCTAGGAGTGGAACTTTCTTCCACATGAAAATACGACATAGCCATAGAAAAAGAAAATGAGGTGAACAAATTAATAGAAGTTGTGACTATTTCAACCAAAATCTACAGGGTAGTGTCAATAGTTCGACAGACATTTCTTCTGCATTTACAAAACATATTTAACATTTTCCATTTTACTCTATTCCATTCATGTATCTGTTCAAAGTCGTACATCATCCAACTGCATTCGTTAATTCAAGATCGTTTTTTCTTCATCTTCATGCAGAAACACATGGAAAAATACATGGTTTCGTTGTTATTACATTGCCAGCTGTGATCCATTCGCTAACCATAATGATTTTTGTTTGAATAATATATCCCCAAATTCCATGTCCGACAATTCTTCTTTCTCAACATTTACTGTCTGATCCTGGTTCAGGTTAAAATTTTGCTTCCATAATTTCTATCAAATTTAAGATAGTAAAAACTAATTAACGTATAAACAATTAATAAAATCTCAAATAATATAATGAGTCATGCTTTTATGAAAAAAAAATAGAGTTTTAACAATTACACATATTACATTTAATCATGGCAAGTATAAAATAAATGTAAACATGACAAGTGCTGACATTTAATGAGTAGCAGAACAAGTAATATCTAAATCAAACACTGTCTAACATGCCCCTTTACAAGATTAAAAAAGATTTTAGTTTTGAAATGTCAGCTTTGAAAATTTACATACAAAAACAAAATCATATTTGATCGAACTTATCACATTTAATTTAAGCTCTTTAATTGTAGCCATAGCAAATAGATTTAACAATATTTCTCGAACACTTTCTTGTTAGAGGTATACTATTTTAACTGACTGTTACATCTACTGCACTGTTAAAAATGTGCAGCAAACTGTCCAGTCATTCGACCATTTTTATAGAAAATGGTAACATAACCGTAATTTAATTATATTCGGACCATAATATGGACAATAATATTGCCAGATTAGATTTAAATTACGGTTATGTAACCGTTTTCTATAAAAACGGTCGTATGACTGGACAGTTTGCTGCACATTTTTAACAGTGTGGAACTTCTGACAATTAGTTACAGTTTCTTAAAAAATTATCAACTTCAGTAAAATCACAGCTATTACTGTATAAAGATCAATTTGCACATTTGACTGGTCAAATGTGACATTTATTCCTTCTTTAGAAATCTTCCTCTTCTTTTTTTATTGCATACGAACGAGACTAACAAGATAATTGACCTATGATACATTGTTTTGAAGGATCTTTCTTCTTCTGTTGAAATCACTATAATAATGTGAAATGTTGTTCATATCCATATAAACATACTTATTTTTGAAGTTTTGTTCCTTTTCAAAGATATTCTTGCATCGTCAGCTTTAAATTTAGGATCTAACTGCTCTGTATGTATTGGAAGGAATGATTGCAACTTTCGACTCATTAATAGAACTTCTAATGCCATATCATTTGCTCGTTGGATTCTGTAGTGCAACAATACAACATATGTGTCTTGACATTATTCTACAGTTTAAGAAAGTTAAATCTTAATTATGAGCACCGTTCTCTCATTTGTTCATTTGCTCTTTAAAAGTGAGATAATGCAAAATGATGCTGAATAATCCATTTTTGGTAAATTTTCCTCATAAAATGTTAAAAGATGGTCTTCCTTCACTTATAAGCTTTTCTGGTATCCCTTGGGTAGCGTTACTTAATTACTGTAATGATAGTTTGAGCTGTTATACTGTTAAGCGGCTTCTGTTCAACATATTTAGATAAATAATCTATCATTAATAGATGTTGCTGTCTTTTTAAATCGAAGAAATCAAATGCAACTTTCTATCATGGTCTATCAGAAATGTCTGGATTCATTAGATTTTTGTTATGGTTTTCTTTTTGGTGCTTTTGACAATTCTTGAATCCTGATAAATCAAACTCTTCAACTTTGCCATTCATATTAGGCCAAAAAAATATTCTCTGCCTTTAATTGGGGTAGAATCTATACCTATATGGGATACATGTAATACATTTTAAAATTCATTTTTTGATGCGTTTGACACAACTAATCGCTGTTCTGTACAGATACTGTCCTCTTTTGTAACATATAACTATCTATTGCAGTGTCAATAGGTTATGTAGTTGCTTCTTCTTAGATCAGCCATTTAGGCTTTATTTAAAAAACACATCTTGTGACTCTTGGTCACTAGCTAAAAAATTTCAATAATTTACTGAGCTCTTGAAAGGTCGTCTAGTATAAGCAATGTCTTTCCCGAAGCAGATTCAAATTCAAATTCAAATTCAAATACAAATTCAACCAAGCAGGGAGGCCTACCATATGTCTTAAGCTCTACAAGCCCTGCTTGGCAGGTTTATTAGAAAAAAATTACAATTCAAACCATTAGTATTTTACACAAATACAGCAAAATATATTCTACAACATTATTATACTTATTAACCTGAGTAATATTCGTTGAAGACGAGGAGAGATAGTACCATATGGCTTATTGCTGAGGTCAAGTATTGGTTTAAGATCGGTTTGAAATTTATAATGACTTCAATAAGTCTAGTAATTTAAATATTCTAAATATTCATGTACCACAGTTAGTAGTTCTTTTTAAATTCGTGCATATTTTTATGGGTTTGTGTCTAGATCCAAATGCTATTGGCTATTCTTCTTGCAGGTGTACAATTTCATTGTTTTTTTTTTACTGTAATCAACCGATAAAATTACAGACTACTTTTCATCGAAGTATTTCATCGAAGCTTGTATAATTGTTTTCTTTATCAGTTCCAAGTGTCTTTATGACTTATCCATATTCAAAGAGAACATTTCTTTTGGAGCTGCCTTTGTGCATGAGTTAAACTCGATTAATACTATGCGAACTTTGCTATGTATGTTACCATATTCAGGAATCTTTGTAAGTTTTATCTACTAAATTATCTATACCTAGGCGTAGCAAAGTGCTTTTATTTTTTTAGAGCATGGCTTAGTGCCTTTATCTCACAACATATGAGTCAGATAATTCACGGAAATTTGAGCTAGTTGAGTTTGCTTGATTTGAAATTGATTTATTTATATTTTATAGTGTTCGGTGCAATAAACTACAGTGTTTTTCAACAGTAGCTGGTCTCAGTGCAATGCCCTGAAAATGAGGATTTATTTCTTCATAGTCTTTGAAAATGTCATACATTGACTTTTTAAGTTCATACGGAGTGAAATTCAAACTAAACGGGAAAAATTAGAATCTGTACCTTCTTCAAGGAATGTTAAAAGTTATAAAGTATGACTCTTCATCCAGAGACAATTTCCAAAAGTCATTCCTCGCATCAAGAAAAGTAAAATCTTAAAACTTCTAAGTTAGTCATAAGTGCATCTCCAGTGGGAATAGAGTAATGAGATCTAAGAATAGAATTCCATTAATCGAATACATAAAGGGATATAATGTAATTTTTACATTTAAGGAAAATAAATATAAAATTAATAACACAAAGAACACAAATATTAATTAGGAGAAAATAAAGAAGACAAATATTAATTAGGAAATTAATTTTGTTGAAGCAAACTGAAATTATACTATCAGAAGTACGATTAAATGATAATTGAAGATATTGTTAAAATTTCAACAAAATAAAAATGAAAATAATGTAACACAAGTAGATGAAAGACTGTGGCATTAGAAAACTTTTATTTATAGGATAATATTAAAGCTTTTATATATAGGCAAAAATTAATAAAATTTTCAATAGTATTGCTTAATAGTAGTAATGGTTTTAATTGACGCCTTCATATTTTTTCATCATTTAATGTATAAATATGATTACGGTGTCTGTTTTCACAAAGAACACTACACATTATAAATGCTGCAAAAAAGACTCTCTAACTTCAAAATTTAATAAATCATTAACTATAAAAAAATGTGAAGATAAAATAAGTGACACGTTTATGAGGTAGCTGATAAATTTTGTATACATTAACAAAAAATATAGTTATAATTTGATCAATAGATGGTACTGCTATGTGTCAAACTATCTATATGATTGCTCAAACTAACGTGTAAAATTGTATCAAAGATCTCTTAGTTTCTTTTTTTATATTCTATATCTATTGAAACACATAAAAAAGATTTATAATTTAAAATTGGGAAGTTAATTTGAGCAATTTTATAGTTTAAGTCAGCGCAGCGTCATCTATTGAAGAAAATTTTAACGTTTAATTAAATTATTGTACACAAAATTTATCAAAATTTTAATAAAAATGTCATAACATGTTTTATTAAAGTTAATGGATTATTGAATTTAAAAGTGTGAATACTGTATGAAGCACCCTGTATGGTGTAAAAGTATCAAGCATGGTCAGAGTAACATAAGTAAAATATTTTATTTTCGGTGTTACGTTTAGGTCAAAAGTGAAAATCTAGTACAGAAGTCAGTAAAATCAAAATACAAAAATCTAAACTGAATTTCGAAAACGATCTTTTCAATTTTTGCTAATAGAAAACATTTTAATCATCTTCCCGACATCATAATCATCTATGAATCTTCCCGACACAGAGATGCGCCATTGTTTAATAACAGAGAAAAGTTTCCTTTTATAATTAAGTATAAAATAATTAATTATAAGCGGAAGTTTTGTTAAATTAGTTTATCCCACAACTGCTTTATGCAATGTTAACTGAAACATAAAATGTAACGATTAAATTTTGAATGATCGTCGAAACTTTTATACAAAATTTATCATTATCATCAGAATAAAAGTGCAATTTACAACAAACTTACTTTAAAGCGACGTCTTTATTTCTCATTTTCAGTTCCTTATTTCCATTAATCTTGAAGAACTAAGTCAAAATCAGCTATATCAAAACGCTTTCATGAAATGGATTTCTTAAGTACTCCTATTTCGAAATTTATAAAAGCTAATTTAAAATAAGCAAATTATTTCAACCACAAAAATAGTACTTAGAAGCATTACAGAATATTAAAATCTGAAGACTTTTAAAATTCTCCAATTTAATTAAATCTAAATTTGTTCCGTGCAAAATATTGTTATATTTTTTTATTTCATTAAAATAAAGGTATATTTAGAAATAGGATAAATTTAGATTTAAAAAGGTACAATAAATATTTCTAATTAAGTTTGAAACTCGGAGACAGTTCCTCATGATAGCTTTAGATTAAACCTATAATTAATAAAAATTGTATTCATTCTTACTTTTCTACATTTATTCTTTATTGATAGTTATCGTTTACTATTACTACTACTATCTAAATACTAGTCGTTGGGGGCCACCGTAATACTTACCCATCATGGATATGCATAATGTAAAATATTAAAACAAAAATGTGTAAACTACTTATAAAATGCATAGCAATTCAAATAAAATCGTGGCTTGATGACGTCATAACTTTATAGGCTCGATTACTGAATTGCTTGAAAGAGGTTTTTCCTTATAACTCCAAAAATAATAATCCTATTAACTAGCGGTTTATTGCATCTGATTAAGCGTCTCATTTCCAATTAAAATATATCTTTGAAGTGAAATTTGGATGAAATACAGGGTCATGAAAAATCGAAGAGTGTGGAAAATAGGATTACAAATATCTCAGCAACTAATTATCTGATCGACTTCATGCTTTATGCAAAATTTATGTTTTTTTATTGTCTTTTATATTCATTTCTTAAAATAAACAATTTCGAAAATTTTTATATACCTTTTATCAGAACTAGTATTTCGAGAGGCCGAAAAAAATAGATCCGGTTAATCGAGGTTATTGAAATGAAATAGGCTTCTTCCCATTATTACATACTAAGTACATACCAAATTGCAAGTGTCTATCTCAATTTTTTCGGGAGATAGAGCGTTTACAGACACACAGACACACACACAGACACACACACAGACACACAGACGGACGGCAATTTTTTTTTTCTAAAAATATGTTTTTTGGAATCTCCAGTGTCTGAAACGTGTAAATCCGTCAAAAGAAATTTTTCGATTTTCAAAACGATTACAAGACTTACTCTATACTACGTATGATGGGTAAGTAATAAAGAAAACAACCAATTATATTTTTAGTACTTGTATAACTTTTAGTTTTTTATGAAAACTCTAAGAACAACTATTACACTTTTTTTGCTAAAATTAAATGAATAAAGTTGTTAGTAAACGAAGACGTCCTGAATCATATTTAACTTTCATCACTGTTAATGTTGCTATTATTATTATTAGTGGCTACTCCTCTCTCTCCTTATTATTTACGTTACGTTAATTCGCCTAACTACTACTACTACTAACTAACTATCTAACTACTATCTAACTACTACTTCTACTGATATCAACACCAGCACCAAGTTCTATTCATTGTATGAACAATTTTCATTACGTTCAATACACATAACCACCTCTTTTTTAAGAAATAAAAATAATAGCTATAATGAATTATCTCAATTAATCCTAAACCATAACACAATAATCGTTACAATAATGATTTTCATTCCATAATCGGGTACTTTTACCACAAATGACGTGAAATTCTTTCGGTGACTCAAACCCATAAGATTCTGTTGCTTAAAAATGCATTTATCAAAACAGAAAACACTTCCGAATGCATTTTTATACATCCTTTTAAAATTGTCAATAGTTCTGTTTAAATACATTTCATAATTATCTTTATTAAACGAGATATGATAGAGATGTTTATATACACACATTAAGCCTTAAACTAACATGTAAACACGCATTAAAGATATTCCAGTTTTTACTTTTTATTCTAATTAGGTGTTGAAGCGCGAAATAAATATTTCTATTTTGGTGTTTTGAATATACCGCATTTACTTGTGTATGCCGCGCGGTGTTTATACCATTTTTTTTAAATACGGAGGGCGCCTGATATACAAGTATTTGATATTTGCATATCCCCGCTACATTTCAAGAGAGAGTTTCAACGACACAGAGTGAAGACTATGAACAATGCGTGCGCAAAAGTCCATGAAGCGTTTGTAGAAGTATTATTTGTATAATTATTATTATTTGTGTTTTTCTAATAGTTAGTAATATTGAACTTCAGGTTTATCTGTAAAGCTTCCATTCCTATTACGTCAAGAGTGACCCTTGTATATATGATCGTTGGAAGACTATTTTCTACTTCAGTATAGGGAATCATTAAAAATTAATTTATAATTATTTTGCAATATTAATTATAATAGGTAAATTTTAATAGAAAAAATCTGTTAGAAATTTTTTACTCATATTGCTAGTTAAATATTTTTATCCCAAATAAGACATATTAAAAGTTGCGGTGCGTGTGTTACACGAGGTTACGTCATACATGAGTAAATATGGTAATTTGAGCCTTATACAACTGCTAAAAGTGCTGCTCTATCTATTTACGGTATATTTTTAAAAGTACCATACACAACACTTAAATAAATAAAAATTATATGTATAATAACTGATAAATATGTATATTAATATAGTGCTGACAAACATGCTATTTATTTAATCTTTATAATTATTATATTCAATGAATTATTGAATTTTAAAATTAGAAGTCTTTTATTAAATATCCTGCATAAAAAGTAGTAAGAAACAAATGTTAGATTAAAAACAAAACACACACGAAAAAGTTTGATGCACTTTTGGCCATATATTTCGTGTCCATTTTTTATTTATTTAAACAATATATAAAGCAATTTGAAAACATATGGTCTCTTTTATATATTACATGAAACATGAGAAAGGAATGTTTCATAAATCGTTTTCTGTTTCGTAAATTGCAGTGATATTTTAGAAAAATCGTTTAGATTTTCATCGTAACGTATACATGATTTATGAAATCGAAAAAAGATTGATGTTTTTAAAGGGAAAAAGCATATGTTTCTGTTTTCTTTTTCTTCAGAAGCATCTCATAAATATAAAGCTCCATATCATTTCTCAGTTCAACAATATAAACTCTTAATAAATTATATTAAGTGGAGAGTAATAGCATCAGCGTTGTTTAAATTATTTTAAAAAAGGGACAGATCGGCATAAGTTGATGAATATGCCTAATATGACGAATATGAGTTTATTATGAATTTTAAATTTTAGTTTGCTAGAAAACAATTGCGGGTGTTATTAGTAGACTAAAATTTGGCGCTCTGCAATGTTGACTGAGATGAGATGCTTGACGTGCGCATTTCTAAAGAAAACCTAAAACGAATTTTCACTTCGCGAATGTGAGAATGGATATCTTATTGGAATCCACCGATCATCGTTCATGTTTGGCACACATTAGGTAATCGCAAATTGCAACTTTTGACGTAACTGTGGAAAAAAAAATATGTACAATGTTTATATATATATATCTATACTAATAAAAGAAAGTTTCGCTCTGTGTGTGTTTGTCTGTTTGTTTGTTGTCTGCGATGGCTAGCAAAATCTAGCCCACCTAGAAGCCTGAAAATTTAGATTTAATTAGTCCAAACCCTCTCCTGGTGCACTTGAGCCTGAGAATTTTAATATTTTGAAAATTAGAGCAGTTATTAATAATAAACTGATCAAAGATCACAAATAGAAAATCACTCCTCCGAAATCCGAGCACGCATGCTCAGAAGCCATTTATCCGTACCTCCGTAAATAGAAGAAACAAAGCACGAGTCATCCCGTTTCTTTTTAAAGTTTTTTTTTAATTCGCCATGGGCGAACAGTTGAAAATACAGAAAAACCGTCTACATATTCTCGAAGAGCGTACTTTTACGTCCCGAATGATCCGCTGGGTTAAAAAAAAATTCATATTTAATCTTTCCTTAAAAAAATAAATAAGCATTTAATTCATGTTTTTTATTTTCTCCTGTTTTCCGGGCCTTCCATCCATCAACTACAAGAGATACGGAAAACAAAAGTCACCAAATTAAAGAGCTGAGGTTTCCCTTTTCAAAGCCACCTTTGGTTTTAAAACATACGAAAATTAACCCTTCAAAAATGTATATTTTCTGTATGCCGTTTCGCCATTTTTGCGATTTCGGCGATTTTTAAAAATTTACATCGGTGGTTTTGAGCAAGGTACGAAAAACTAAAAATACCAGACAATATCTACACTTATGACTGTTTTAAGATCTGCATTTGTTTTTGAAAAATTAGAATATTATCCCTTCCCAAAAAAATCGCGCAGGACTCACTTTTGCGAATTCCGATTTTTCGCGATATATAACATCTGGCAGCGGCTTTCTAAAATAACCAAACAACAACAACAAAAAAAACCACCTACATACATCTACGTTCTATCGGGTTTAGGCAGAAACCTTTAGTTTAAAAAAAAATCACATTAACCCTTTCGAAAACGTTTTCTACCGTCAGTAAATTTCGCATTTTTAACGATTTCTCCTATGTTTAAAAATTCGAATCAGCGTTTATAAACAAGATACGAAAAGCTAAAAATACCACTCCTAATCTACATCCCTTAGTTTTTTAAAATTTGGTATTTGTTTTGAAAAATTTTAATTTTAACTCTCCGAAAAAATAATTTCCTAAAACTCATTCAAGCGCTTTTCGTTTTTCGGCCCAGGTTTAAAAATCGGCATCGACTCGGGAAATGAGAATACGGACAAACAGTAGACTCCAGATCATAGACACGTTCAATTTCTTCAAAACGTACCGTTGGGTTTAAAAAAATATCTACATTAATCTTTTCGAAATGGATTGTTTGCATAACGCACTTTCGCGATTTACGTTTTTTTTTCAATGTTTACCCGTGGTTAAATTAAAATTCTACTAGGAAATTTGGTTGGGTCGAGTTTTCTGAAAAGGCCTCTTCCAGAACAGCTTGCGCCCTCTGGCGGTGGAAGGTGGAACTACAGGAGTATCTCTGATTCTATGGGCCGATTATGACTGGGTTTGGCTCACTCGACTTTATTTCGAGAGTCTTACAGATTTCAGTCATATTTGTATTGAACAGATTGTTATTATCTCGAGCCCGGGCAATGAGCGTGGGTTAGCTAGTTTTTAAATATATTTTTACCTTAAATCCTTCTTTTGTGAACTAGGGTGAGAGTGTAAAAATTTCATTCACATTCGTCCAATTGTTATTGTGAAATTTGAGATCATACATGCATACACACATGAACACATACATACAAGCAGACATACATGCATACACATGCATACATATATACATATATGTAAGCATATATACATACATATATGCATACGTACATACGTACATATATATACGTACATAGACATATATATGTACATTCGCCCATGCATATATACAGGGTGCTCTAAAATTTGACCGACAAATTAAGGGGATAGAAGGCATCATGGGGATGAAAAATTAACCTAGGACATGAGGTCGCAAACCACATTGAGAAGGGGAAAATTGTGAAAAACTCACGCAGGTTTCGACGTCAAGCTGGAACGACAAAAGTACAATACTAACTACAAAAAGATTTATTTGATTAACTATTACAAGAGTTGTTCGAAGTGGTGCCCGTTGACCTCATTACACAGTCTACAACGACGTAAGAACGATTCCCCTGTCTCGAAAGTGCCAGGATGCTTTTGATGTCTCCCGCAGCGATGACAATCCGCGCTATGAGAACCTTCGTTGTGCCCACAGGCGTGGCATAAACGAGTAATTTAAGGTGAAAAAGTCACACGGATTGAGTTCCGGCGAACTAGGAGGCCATGCAATGGATCCCCCGCGTTCAATCCATATTCTTGGGTATGTAACATCGAGGTGATTACGCACCTGGAGTATTATTACGTGAGTTTATTTTAAAGGGTTATCGCAAATATTATTTTTATTCAATTTGTTGTTAGTACCCTAATTGTCTTCTTAATCAAAGCTTCGCTGAAAAGAATGATGTCTAACATGTTCTTTCTATTCTTGGAGCTCCAGAAGAAATGTTCGTCTCCAGATATTCGACTAAACGTCTAAATTCGAAAGTGTCCTGTGACATTTAGCAGTATGGTGTATATTTGAAGCTTTAAGAAAAAAATAGTGGATATATAAAAATAGCAAACAAAGCCTGTTATATTGAGAAAATCTGAAAAATCTGAGTGTCTTTGGCCAAATATTTGGTGCAATGTATATGCAATGTATTAAGTCAGTATGAGATGCATGAAGTCAGTATGCTATGCATTAAGCCATTTGAGAACATGTGTTCTTTTTTATATGAAAGAAAACTCAGAAATCTATACTATTATATAAAGAGGGAACGGTGACTGACTGACTGACTGACTGACTCATCAACGCCCAGCCGAAACTACTAAAGTCAGGGTCACGAAATTTGGACTGTAGATTGCTGTTATGGCCTAGGCAAGCAATAAGAAGGGATTTTTGAAAATTCCCCCCCGAAGGTGGTTAAAGGGGGTGGTCGAATGTTTTAGGTCATTTCGCATATCTCAGCAGCAGTTATAGGTAGGAGCGCGAAAATCAGGAAAATAAATCTACTAAAAAAATGATTAAACACCTATTTCAGAAATTTTAGAAATTCCCCCCCCAGAAGGGGGTTAAAGGGGGGTGGTCGAATGTTTTAGGTCATTTCGCCATATCTCAGCAGCAGTTATAGGTAGGAGTGCGAAAATCAGGAAAACAAATCTACTAAAAATGATTAAACACGTATTTCAGCGATTTCAGAAATTCTCCCTCGAAGGGGGTTAAAGGGGGGTGGTCGAATGTTTTAGATCATTTCGCCATATCTCAGCTGCAGTTATAGGTAGGAGCGCGAAAATCAGGAAAACGAATCTACTAAAAAAAGGATTAAACATGTATTTCAGTGATTTTAGAAATTCCCCTGCCGGAGGGGGTTGAAGGGGGGTCAAATGGATTAGGTTATTTTGCTATATCTCAGCAGAAATTGTAGTTAAGAGCGAAAAAATCAGGAAAACAAATTTACTAAAAACATGATTAAACATGTATTTCAGTGATTTTGGAAATCCCCCTCTGAAGAGGTTTAAAGGGGGGTGGTCGAATCTTTTATGTCATTTCGCCATACATCAGCACCAGTTATAGGTAGTAGCGCGAAAATCAGGAAAACAAATCTACTAAAAAATGATTAAACACGTATTTCGACGATTTTAGAAATTCTCCCCTGAAGGTGGTTAAAGGGGGGGGGGGTAAAATGTTTTAGGTCATTTCGCCATATCTCAGCAGCAGGTATAGGTGGAAGCGCAAAAATCAGGATAACAAATCTACTAAAAAAGTGATTAAACACGTATTTCGACGATTTTAGAAATTCCCTCCTGAAGGTGGTTAAAGGGGGTGGTCGAATGTTTTAGGTCATTTCGCCGTATCTGAGCAGCAATTTTATGTAGGAGTGCGAAATTAAGGAAAACAAATCTGCTAAAAAATTGGTTAAACACGCATTTCAGCGATTTTAGAAATTTTCCCCCTAACGTGGTTAAAAGGGGGTGGAACGTTTTAGATCATTTCGTCATATCTCAGCAGCAGTTTTAATTAGGAGCGCGAAAATCAGGAAAACAAATCTACTAAAAATGATTAAACGCGTATTTCAGCAATTTTGGAAATTCCCCCCAGAAGGTGGTTAAAGGGGGGGGGTCGAATTTTGTAGGTCATTTCCCCATATCTCAGCTTTTATGTAGGAGGACGAAATTAATTAAAACAAATCTACTAAAAAATTGGTTAAACACGTATTTCGACGATTTTGGAAATTCCCAGCAGAAGTTAGTTAAAGGGATATACAAAAATTTTGGGTCATTTCGCCATATCTCAGCAGCAGATTTAGGTAGGAGCGTGAAATTAAGAAAAACACGTTCTACGTGAACACAAATAGTTGCTATGTCCTACCATGGGCATTGTACTATTTATTAGTTTCAATATGTACATAAACAGAAAAATTTATGTATCAAATTTTTACAAGCTTTTAATTAAAGTTCAAAATCTCTAAGTACTGCAATTTTGTCTCACTCCCAATTTTATCCAATTTAGAACAACTTTTTAAAAGTACCTACACTTCTCTACCCTACATTGCAGTCAACACATTGTCTACCCGTGCAAAGCCGGGATGGGCCGCTAGTGTTTCATAAAAAGGATATTAATAATTATTAAATTGCACTGACATTCTAGTAACCTTCGTTTAATTTTTTTTCTGTAGTGGTATAGAACTCATATATGGTAAATTATATGAAAGTGGGAGAAAAAATTAGGCTTGTAGGAAAAGGTGTATTTTGTTATTTCTTCTTTCTCACAAAATAGTAGAAAAATCACTGTATAATTTATATTGTGCCCTGACTGTAATACATAATCGTTTTTGAATAAATAGATTGATTACATTATCATGCGCTGACAAATAAGGAAAACGTAAAAATAAAATACAATTTATAAATGAAATGCGAATTTTATACAGCACACGTTAAATAAAACGACTGTTCAATGCCCAAGCCAATCATTAACCGAAACAAATATCATTAAATAGTTATCCATTCATGTAATTACATGCAACAGAATAACCGATTAGGATAAACATCCCATTATAACGAGCCTCTCTTGTATTTCTTCCCATATTTATTTAAAATTGGTAGAATCTTGTGTTGTACAAAATAATTTATTTTATCCACTAATAGATTGATGGTTAATTTTTGTATGCTATTTATCTCAAATAAAAATTAAACGGTACGAACTTTTGAATTTATCTAATAGATTTATTTAATTAAAACAGGTTATAGAAATATTGAGCTCTGCATTATTATCTTCATTTGTTGAAAAAATAATTGTTGTATCTATCGTATTGAAACGTATGTATTGAAAGTTTGTTGTACATGAATATGCCTGACCTTATAGTAGAACGTCTATGTAACGTCACTGTGATATCAAAATCATCACAAATGATCTTACTCATATCGGTCACCAAAAACTGGCACCTTATTCCGTCACATTATAACTCACGGGTAACTTCGTTACTTCGTGACTTGCGTGACTTCATGTTGAAGTCACCGTGTCTGATTTTTGAGTGCTACTTTGTCATGAAATGGAAAATATCGATTTCACAATGATTCATTTTCCATGTCAGTGATGATAATGATAAGAGTGAAAGTTGTATTTGTGTCATGTAGATTTCACATTTCGGTCTCATTTGAGTGACAGTACTATTAGGGTGCATGTTAAAAAATGTTTGTAAGTTGTGAGATGTGTGTATGTAGGGATGAAGGAAAGGATATAAGTGAGGGAGTCAATCGATCAATCTTTACACCAAAGATGAATTAGGAAACTTTTATGGAAAAACATATAAAAAATAATTACAAAAAAAAAAACTTTCCGGTGTCTATAAATGGAGTTTTAGATATGCTAACCAACAGCACAATTTTTTAGGGACTTTTTGTATTTTAACAAAGGATATTATGAAGAAATAAAGATATAAAAAAATATTATGAAATTTTGAACTAGTAAAACATAGACTAATGAGCAATTCTTCTGATTATTTAAATCCAGAGTTAGTATATTTAAAATTGATTTATAAATTGTTTAATAAAGCAACAGAATAGATCCAAAACAAATTGGATTTTTCCAAATGTACAGGTAATGTATTAAGTATGTAGTATTTATCCAGCATAAAAATAATTTAAAAATTATTTATCTTAAGAACTCTGGTGTATAAATGGAATCTGCCAATAACGTGTTTTTTTTGTCCTGCTTTTATTATTAATAAGACGAAAATTATATTTATTTATTTTTTAAATCATTTCTTATTTCTGTAATCTTCAATATTATTCCGTTTGATTTATTTCCAATTTCCGCGTTAAAGTATCGTATATGATTTATGAAATTGAAAAACCAATAGACGCTTTTAGAGAGAAATTGTTTCACATTTAATTTACGTGCATTTAAGCACTTTTCTGAATATTTAAAGTGCATTATCAATTCAAAACACCTTCATAAGATCTTTCATTTTCAGCTTTATAAAATATAATGTGAAGTGTGTAATAAAAATGATGGATGCGTGGCCGAGTATTTTTATATCATGATGTACTTATGAGCGTAGACTAATAAAAATTGAAATAAAATATTTTCGGGTTTCCGCGACATAAATTTATATTAAATAACTATATCCTATAAAAGGGATTCTTTTCTTGAAGCATTACACGTTAAAATAGATTTTGTAACACGTTAAAAGTTTTTATAGCAATTTCATAACGTTGGTGCGACCTAAAGATGGCCATAGTTAAGCTTTGAGGAATTTTTATAATTTTCTGGTTGGGTGTGTGTGGCTGAATTTCTTTTTTGTAAAATTTTACACCTACCCCTAACACATACTGTCATACCGTAAGGAGAAAAGCTCTGAGAAAAATGTCTCTCCCTGTGGTCACTATAGAAACGGACTCGTCCACTTAATTTTCGGGTGGTCAGGAGTATTGTTTTGACTTTGTTTGTAGCTTTAGGCGCGAAAAAGGGGAGAGGAGAAGGTAGCAGTCTGCTTTGAGCTTTTGCCATTGACAGACGGGTTTTTTTTCTGTTCTCTTCTGATTATTGCGCGTTTGCTTTCATATATTTTATTGTTTATTAAACCTTTACTCATTGATTTTGGTCTGTGATTAAATACTACCGGCATATATTCCTATTCTATAATGACATCCACATTTAAAAAAGGAAAAACATTGCATTCTCAAGCGCGTGAAATAATAAATAACGTGTCTAATTTCTTTAAGGCAGAGGCTGCTGCAAATTCTTTGAAAATACCAATTTCCCAAGCCACTAAAAGAACAGCTGAAGCAACAAAAGTGTCAGAATCTACGGTGAAAAAAATTAAACATGAAGTAACTAAATTGGAGCAGAGTAATTAGAAAATTTTGTCTACTCCAGGAAAACACCGCAAAAGACCAGAAATCCGCAATTGATATATTGAAGATTTCAATAAATGTGTTATCCGACAAATTATTCAAGACTTTTATGTTAATAAAAAGAAAGTCCCCTCTATTTCAAAATTATTGCCAATATTGAGAGAAAGAATTGATTTCAAATGGCAGAGAGAATCTCTGAGAAAAATTTTGCATTCGATGAATTTCCGTTGGAAAAAAAGCAGCAGTCGCAGAAAAATTCTGATGGAAAGGCCTGACATTGTATTTTGGCGAAATCGGTATCCGCGGGAAATGAGAAAACATAGAAATGATAACCGATGCATTGTTTACATCGATGAAACTTGGATTGATAGTAATTTAACTTTTGGAAAATGTTGGCAAGACGAAAAAATTACGGGTATCCAAGTGGACACAAACGCTAAAAATCGCCTTATAGTGGTGCATGCCGGTTCCTCTAGTGGGTTTATTTCTGAAGCTGAACTTGTTTATAAAGCCTCTACAAAAGTTGGGGATTATCATGGACAGATGAACTTCAATAATTTTCAAAAATGGATTTTAGAAAAATTGATACCTAATTTGCAGCCGAAAAGCATAATTTGTATGGATAATGCTCCATATCATACTAAAAAAGTTGATCCCGTTCCCACAAAATATTCCACGAAAACTGTAATGCTTGACTGGTTAATGCTGAATGGGATAGCACATGACCCAAACATGCGAAAAGCCGAATTATTTGAAATAATAACTAAAAATGCCCCTAAGTCTATCAAATACAAAATAGACACTTTATTAAGAGATGAAGGGCATGAAGTTCTCAGATTACCACCATATCATTGCCACCTTAATGCAATTGAATATGTTTGGTCATCTGTTAAAAATTACATAACACATAACAACGTAACCGGCGATTTAAGTTTGGGAAACTTGCAGTCATTACTTAACGAGGCATTCTCAAAAATTTCTGCAAGTGAGTGGGCAAACCATTGCAAACATATTGAGAAGATCGAAAATGAGTATTGGGAAAATGACGGACTTATAGAAGATCTCGTGGATAAGATAATTATTGAGGTGGACGATAACGAATCTGATACTGACACTGATGAAACATCAAATGATGATAGTGGAAGTGATTTCGATGACATCTGGCCTTTAGATTAGTCGAATTCATTTTCATAAACAAAGAAACAAAAAAACAGTCCTTTTGAGGACTAAAAAATGGTCCCTTTAAGGACTAAGCTCTTCCCAGGGCTAAAACATGAAAAATAAGAATTACATTAACACACATAATCCACTCGCTAACTTTTATACATACATAGCATATTTATTCTATAAAATAAATACGCATTTTTTTTTTTAATTTTTCGCATTGTTAAGCTTTTACCAGGGATTAATTTTTAACAAAAAAAGTACCGGAGCCCTAATATTCTGCAGTACTAATAACCGTAGCGTGCCACCCCCCCCCCTCCACCGTCACTCCAATCTGCATATTTATATTCCATACATTATGTGTATTTGCAAAATTTAAAGAATTTTTTTTTTTTTTTTTAAGCAAAATAAAAATTTTAAATATATTTATCGCTTGCACTGGGCTCCGGAACCCAGTATTTATGGGCTCCGATGAATTCCGACCAATATTTAAATATTTACTAAAAGTAGAAAAGTACCGGAGCCGGGCTCCGGTGGGCTCCGGCGCAATTTAAGCCTTGGCTATCACTGCACTTTTAGTTACAGTTTCCCTTATGTGATTTCAAAAGGGTGCTGCACCCTGCTTCCCATTATGATTTGAAAAATACCACCCTTCTTGCCTCTCAATAAAAAAAACGACACCCTTACTGTCGTTTGGAATCTAGGGAAAACTGTGCTTCATTAAAAAGAAAATTAATTCCTGCAATAAAAACTAAAAAATAATAAAACATTTTTTTCCTCATATACTGCATAAAACGAAAACGTATAAAACGACAGAAATACCCCGGTTACGATTTTGAGTACGTTCATTTGATTGTTCTTAGTTTTCCGCACAAGCAGGTAAACATTCCCGAAGTTTTTCTTCTCAAAATAAAATATGATTTTGAATCGAATAGCGTTTTTCAATTTTCGATAAATGTATTAAATATTGAGTTATAAATAATTGTTCTCTCATGACAACTTTTTGGGATTATTGCATACAGAAATTCGGTTCAAAACGTTAATTTTGATAGCATTTTCTGAAAGATCGTATGCCTTTGTCAGAAAACGAAAAATGCTATTTGATTCTATAGCTTCTTAATAAGGAAACTTGAAAGTGTCATGCATTTGCGAAAAAAAAAATTAGGCATGGATCAGAAAGTAACTACGTAGAGCACAGTCTTAAAGCATCATAGTATTATCATATAGTCATAAAGCATAATGTATATTACATCTTAAATTATAATAGATTGATGTCTCATGATCACCTTTCTCAAGCTGTCGAGTTGAAGTGATTTGGAATCGAAATGAGTTTTTCATTTTTTTTAATAAATAAATTATTTATCGCGTTAAAAGCGATTCCTGTCACGTGACGATACGTTTTTACCTTTTCTCGTGCTGCCGTGTCTTAAATTCGATTCAAAACGTCGGCTTTCACAGCATTTTCTGGAAGATCTTCTGCCTTTATCAAAAAATTAAAAAGCGTCTTTCGATTACCTAGTTTCTGAATAACATCATCTGCCAATTTCATGCGTTTCCGAACAAAAATGAATTCAAAATTGTGTCAGAAAGTAGCTCTTTTGGATTTAAGAACAATCTTAATGACTATAAAAAACATATTATAAAGATTTGATTTAAAATATGATAGTTTTTGCCAATACATTTCTCTATTTATTATATTATTAAATTCTACTGTATTCCTGTTGTCGAATAGAAGGCATAGTAAAAATTGAGAGCGTCAAACGAATGCTAATTGTGCCAAGTTTGCAACCTGCTGTTATCTCTCACACCTCTCCCACTTGGTATGTTCTGAGGAAGCAACCCTGCTCAGAGTATTTCTCCTTACGGTATGAAAGTATGAAGTATAGTTTTCTTTGTAAAATAAAATTTAATTGATTTTATAACACAATTTCAAAATTGTAGCTTGTGGTCTACCTTTTACGTATAGTGTTCTAAAGGTCACTTCTAATTCTAAAGGCTGATTAAAGGTCACATTGAAATCACTTTTAAAATGTGAGAAAAATACTCGGCAAACTATTTTGCTTACTATTATGCTCTGATGATCCTTTTTTCTTTTGTTATCTTTCGAGTTTTTCTTCTTACTCTTCTTATCTTATGACACGAAAATACCTTGAAGTTTTTTTGTGCATGGCAGTTCAGAGATTTTCTTCTGGGAGTTGCTGCTTCTTTTGAGTGATCTCTGGTGTTAACAATAAATAATAATAACTTTTGTTAGCTATTTATGTAGCAAGTTTGAAAATCACCCTTGCTGCACTGATTTCCACATTTATTTTCTGAGGTGGCCACCTTGAGAACATGCGTATGGTCGCCATTTGCACGACGTAAAAGTATTAGTATGATACATTTCTTAGAATTGAAATAAATGTGGTTAAAGAGAAGGAAATAAGCTTTCAGAAAACGTATCATACCTCAAAGGTCTAAGAATTTAAACATGTGTAAATTGAAATGTCTTCTTACCTGGAAATTAAAACGAATATTTCCTCAAAAGTGAAATCACTGCATAAAATGTCGGAGGATCAAGGCGATCTCTTTAAATTCATCCCCGTGCACTGAGATACATGATTGACAATGTACTAGCACCAGTTTGTGATTAAAAATTAAATTAATTCTACTTTTGAGGGGTGGGCTACCTTAGGGACACTGACCAATTTTGGTTCATCCACCTTATACAGAAATATAACTAATGATGAATTAAGGTTTTTATTTTAAGTTTGAAATTACTTATTTTTGAGCCAATTGCCAATTTTATTTCATCCGTACATGGATACGTTTTTGAGATATTCTTAATCTTGTTCACACTAAATGATTTGTTCTACAAAATTAATTTTTGTTTATGAATATTATGTTTTTTAAGCCAATTTTTCTTTTTAGGTTTTGAAATGTTATCCAACGTTTATCTCAATAGATTATAGAAACCACTGGCAGAATTTACTCTGGTCATGTGGTCTCTTGTTAATTCACTTTAAATAAGAGTGCAGTTCTTTATTACCGAAAAAAGGACCGTATTTATTGAACATAAAACCCATTACATTGTTATTAAAATACTATTTTAATTGTAAAACAATGTTGTTGTTGTTGTTGGCGTGTCAGAGAAAGCGCCAAGGCACTTCTCTGAAAGAAGGGGTGCCAGACCATCAAGAGAGGTTGGACTCCTAGAGCTGGTCTTCTAATTTTGAACCAATTCCAGATGAGATACCTGCACCTGGATTGACACCCCCAGAGGTAACAATTATACTAAATTTGGAGGACATTGGAGCCACGAACAGATTTTACGTGCACCAGCTCCCATTAACGTACACTGTCGCACAGCAGCGGCAGTCGAGAGAGGTTGTCACCCTAATAAGCACTGACCTTGGTCGATACTGCTTTGCTTTCGGTGATCTTACGAGAACTGAGCTTAACCGTCTGCGCCACTGCGGGACAATTGTAATACATAAAATATTTCAATAACGAACATAAAATTTATAGTTCAGTTAAAAATAAAAGAGAAATAAATGCAAAGATCTGGTATAATAAAATTCATATAAATTAAGCACATCACTAAAATATATTTCTCTATATTATAAACAAAATTATGTTCATGAGTAATGCTTACATCATATTTACAATGGCAGCGACCTGACCAACAAATTTTACTTTTACTGCATTTTTTAAAACTTCTAGACACTCCAAAATGTCAATTTTTACACAGTTGAATAAGAGAAAAAAATGTACACTCAAATGCAATTAGTTTGAAATCTTATCTCAATTCGCACAGTTTTTATGATTTTATACATAATTTTCAAACATGATTTAAAAAAAAAAATAAAAGCTCTTTTGGCGTGCAGATCTAATATGAAAGGTTAACCCGTTTGAACTTAAAACAATATAAAAAGTTCGACATTTGTTTTCAGATAATATTCCATAACGAAATTAAAACTTCTTCATTCTATACCAAATAATTAAAATAAAATAATTATATGTAATCGAAATACGCGCTCAAACACTGACGTAATTAGAAATAAAAATGGTGCTGTAAATTGATAAATCTTTGGCTATTAATACGAAAGGAAAGCTTTTAGTAAATTTCGAAACTTTATTTCAATACAGAATTAATATTTTTCATATGAAAATGCTTTTTGATGTTGTTAGTGTGTAATCTAAGAAGTATATTAAATGTACAAAATGTATGAGAGTATTCTATGAAAAAGAGTTTTCCCTATGTTCTGTACACCCGGCCGTATGATATGTAACCCGTGAAGCACGTGTGATTTCCCCTGGTATCAATAAAATTATACAGGGTGGCTGAACAGTATTAGCGTTCAAAAAACGCTATTTTCACTAAAATATATGCTGCTTGAGGATATTTTTTATTCTAATAACTTAAAAATATAGCAAATAACAAAATTTAAGCTAACTGTTCAAAATGACCACCATTCTTTTTTACAAAAGCTTCCAAGTGAAGGATCCCAGAATTGACGGTGCGTCAAAGGGAACTCTGTTCTAAATGTCTCCAAGCATTCATAAGTTCGCGCCGTATTCATTCCAAAAGGAGATTTTCTTTCTCTTTAACTTTTCTCCTAATTAATCCAAAACACAGAAATCGAGTGGGTTCAGATCCAACTGTTCGAAGGCCATTCAAACTTTATTAAATAGCCAGGTAGATTGGCGTCGAGGTAGGCGAATCTCGCTTTTGCTCCATGCATAGTCCCCAATCCTGGTGGAAGATTCCATTTGGGTTATTTTGCTTCCATGATGCTAGAATCTTACCTCAGACTTTGTTTTACTACGTTTAATCATTAATATTTACGTTTTTATCAATAAAAATTAAATGTGTTTTAGATCTCTAGCCCAAACCATTAATCCTATCGGAAAAAGGGATTGTGTAACAATTTTTCGATTGTTTTTATTTATCTGCATTGAACTTATCATTGTCGATCATTTTGACGGTTGTGCGACTTCTTGATGATGCAGATTTTGTCATTCGACCACAAACCATCTTCCATGCGGCACATCTTGAAACTTTGGAGCATCTTCTTTCATGTAGTTTGTATCCTCAGCTTAACAAATGTTTCCTGCGGTACAAACGATAAATGTCCGAGAGATTTTTTAACAATGTTCTGGACACTTTGACGAGAAATTCCCAGGATAATTTCAATGGAATTCAAGCTTACGGCGTCATACTGGGGAATTCTTTTTTAATGTTGTTGCGAATTGTTTGGGTATTGACAGAAGACGGTCGGCCTGATTGCTTTTTTACATAAACATTTCTTACCGATTTCCACTGCTTAAATGACCCTCTGGACAGTTTGAACGGAAATTTCAGGCGAGATGCAATCTTTGAAGTCTTCTCTCCATTTGCCGCCTTTTGAGCAATGGCTAAACGATGAATGCAGCCCTTCATAAGCATCTCGAAAGTAAATGAATAATATATCACAAAAATGTCCATAAATAAAAAATACAAAAACGTGAAAAATTAAGTATGCTTTCTCCAATTTTAGTTTACATCAAACAAAGCGCCCATACTTGAATGCTGTGGATATGCATTTATATATTATGAGAAATAGGTTTTAAAAACACCGCTGTTTCTTAAGAAATGTTAGAAAAAATGGAATAATGTAAAAATATCATGTAATTTGCAATAAATACTCATGTATGATTATCAGAGAAAATAAATTACCATATAGACCGTGTGAAATTATTTATTTTCATATTGTGTTTAGAAATCTTAATTTTAACTTCGTAGTAAAAAGAAGAATTCATATAAAAGAATTTTGCGCTTTGAAATCTCCTGTTTTTCTTTTTAAGCCATATATTTTCTTTATACGCTTTGAATTTTTATCTAATGCTTATCATAATGGAAAATAGGGACTAAAAGAAATGTTTTCACTAGCTATATCTCTCTTGAGACTCCTCTTGAAATCAGAATCGGGAGAAAAAATGCTTTATTTTTAATGAAAGAAAAAGACAATTACATTATCATAAAAAATACTATTTGAATTAGTATGTGCAAATATGTATAAATATGCATAAAATCATTAGAGAATAGAAAATGGAAGAAAAAATAACAGATGCAAAGATTTGATATAATAAAAATTTAAATAATTTAAGCACATCATGAAAAAGTTAAAAATCAACAATGAAATTGTAGATAAAGATTTATACATCATACAAAATGGCCGCTAAGAAACTGTGGGAGTTTTCAGTTTGAAATATCAGCATATTTTATGAAGTATCTTTGACATTTAGAAACGAAGTAGAAGTATGTGCGTTTTATCATAAAATATACCCACACGGTAAAAAATTACAAATGTTTCTTAATTTTAGAAAGTAAAATATAACTACAAACAAAAATGTACAATAACCTCTTCAAAGTTTCCCATGATTCCAAAAAGTATTATTTTTGTTTAGAAATCCTATAAACCAATGTATTTTTCAGATTTAAAGAGGCATTTATACAAACAAAGTTTATTTTACTGCTAAAGATTTTCGAAAGTGTTTATAAATAGTTTTTATAGTGTATTAATTGGTTTTCTTAAACTGAAATATCGGTGATTAGGATGCTATTAATTATCAATTAAGCATTTTCAGCCGCGTATCTGAATTTATACATGCAAGAGTAACAAAATAAAATAATTTTAATAGTAATGATAATGATGTTAATTTATCATGCTTGTAAAATATGCTTGTTGAACATGAAAATGTTTACTTGCATTTTCATTTTAATTTTCATTTGGAAATGTATGTGCAAATATATATATAAGCACATATATTTGTTTTTCATAAGTTAAAAATTCTTTAACGGCTGATAATTCACGAAATTTGATAAAACTGAAATTTTCATATGATATGCACTGAAGGTGTCTTTGGTCCAATATATAATTTTCTGAACTAACTGAGGTAAACTGAAATACAAATTTATTTTGCTCTTAAGAGCGTACGTTAGTCAATACTAATAAAAAATAACTTTTGGAATGCATTATTAATTTGCTTAAAGCTGTTCTCAAATCCAAAAGAGCTACTTTTTGACATATTTCTGAATTCATTTTTGTTCGGAAACGCATGAAATTGGCAGGAGTTCTATTTAGAAACTATGTCATCAACTGACGTTTTCTAGTTTTGAGTAAAGGCATATCTTTCAGAAATTACTGTCAAATTTTTCGTTTTTGCACTGAATTTCCAAACACAATAGCAAGGGAAGTGATAAAAGCATGTCATTATTTGACAACAATTCCTCCTACCTCAATAATTTATATACTAAAAAATGGAAATCACCATTTGATTTCAAATCGCTTCAATAGTAGGCCTGTCATTTTTGTGCTTTTGTGTATAAAAATGAGTCCGAAATTTTGCGTTGCTGTACAGAGAATTTGAGAAAGGCAGATCACCAAAGTTTCGCTGCAGGATTTTTGCAGAATTTGCAAATTCTTTATATGTGTATATTGTTTTATAATAAATAAAAAAAAGTACAATACTAATGATGTCAGAAAAATATGCGTATATATACATGGTAAAAAATGTTAAAGTGTATTATTAGCAAGAAGGTAAATAATTTGAACTTGTTTATCAACAGGATAGTAGTTTAAAATGTGCAGAAGAGGCCTGTTTCGATATAAGTATTGGAACGAAAAAAGCTAAATGTGTCATCCAGTCTATCATCTGTTATCCTACATAAAAAGTTAGAAAATAATGAATTAAGTATATCATATTTAATCTATAAAGTATAATTGAAATTTTGCGAATTTGTCATGATATTATTATTTAGAATTTATAGAATACCCGAGAGATCCCCCTATGAAAATCAGATGTAGTATGATTTGGTAATGCGATAATAAAGATAAATGACAGTGTGTTCCTGTAAAAGAACTATTAATAGTACTCGACCGTTGAAAACATATTTCAATTTCATAGCAGCCCAAGCATACTTATGAAATATAAAAAGCTAACAGACACACAAATATGCATACATACTTACAAACAGACAAACTGATTTCATGAACAATTTTCACCTATTTGTGGAAGGAATTGAAAAACAGGGACATATATATTAGAGAGATATAATATATAAAACAACATAGACATTGTTTATTAGATGGAATAAACACTTTTGTTCAGTCATTTAACATAAAAGATAGAATCAGAATTCGCTAGCTCTAGTTAAAAATTTACAATTAAAAGAATCTGAAATACCGTAAAAGTTTTCCATGTTTTGTATAAAGCATGGTAATCATAGTAATAAGTAAATTATATAAATATCTAGTAATTGTTATAATTATATTTATATACTTTACGGATTTTACATGTAAGAAAGATAGGTTCAGATTTTTTAGTAAGCTAATATTTAATTAAAACAATTTAATTTTTAGATCTGATTGGATAATTTCATTATCCAATATTTCTTCTGCGCAGATGACAATACAATTTATATTCATAATTTTCTGGAATAAAATATCTGGCAACGACTTGTTCCTACGGCGAAATTCATATATATAAGTAACCATTCTTAAATGAAGTGTTGAGATGTATTATCCTGGAATTTTTCTAGTATGTATGATTCTTTAACCCTTTTTATCCTGACAGTACTTATAAGTACCACTTTAACCCCTTCGCGACGAGCGTCTTTTACAGAATTTTTAATCTGTTACCACCGGTTTTTCAAATGAGAAATTTTCACCTAATTGAATCGCAAAAATGCTATGATTAGATAAGGAAAACTTTACAAAAAAAAAAAAAAAAAAAAACTGGTGGGAATAATCGAGGATTCTGAGCATCTAAAAAGTAGCTGGAAAATTAATTCAGGATATAAAGGGTTAATAAACTTACCTGCTGAATGTCATAAATAGTCATTTTGTTGAATGCACTGAAATCGTTTGACTCTTCTCTTTCTAAACCATATATTACTATTTTCCACAGCACCCTTTTATATTTTCACTTGAAGCTATTAATTATATCCTGGTCCATTTGCTTTAACAATAAAGTTGCCTTTGGCAGGAGGTAATCCACAATGATTGCCTGGAGACTATATACACTATGCCCACTAAAGTCCCTTGCCACCCTCTTAACTTCGGAACGGTTGCTGCTATATTCATAAAAGTAGTGTCTAGGTACAGTAAAGTAGCCATGCGCTACGCAATGAAACCGCCTATGGCGCCACCTGGTGGAATGCTGCGGAGTTAGCATTCCTATCTAGAAACCGGAAAGAGATAGAGAAAAAAAAGTGATTTACAAAGTTGTAGAGCATCTTCGATTTAGTGCGAAAAGACACCTTGTGGACAATTAATGTCCACAAGGTGTCTTTTCGCACTAAATCAAAGATGCTCTACAACTTTGTAAATCACTTTTTTTTCTCTCTATTCTCTATCTCTATATCTAGCGAAGAATAGAACGGTTAAAACGTGCATTTGTTTATTCGTGATTTCCTACACTGTGACGTAACAAAACGATCTTAGAAAGAAAAAAAAACACCTAGTTATAATAATATACCTTTATTTCAGATGTTCAAACTTCTCACCGTCAACTCCAATGCATATTTGGATCCTTGTTTGAATTTCACGTTGCACACGTTGGAGCATAGGTGGTGACACGTTGGCTCAAGCGTCCGTAATGCGTCGTTTAAGGTCCTGCAATGTTTGTGGAGGGGTCGTATACAACTGCTGTTTCACAACTGGTTGTTTCTTTCTTTCTAAGATCGGTTTGTTAAGTCACAGTGTAGGAAATCACGAAAAAACAAAAGCGCGTTTTAACCGTGCTATTCTTCGCATTAATGTCCACAAGGTGTTTTTTGTACTAAATCGATGATGCTCTACAACTTTGTAAATCACTTGTTTTCCCTATCTCTTTCCGTTTTCGATATAGGAATGCTAACTCCGCAGTCTTCCACCAGGTGGCACCGTAAGCGGTTTCATTCAGTAGCGCATGGCTATTTTACTATACTTAGAAACCACTTTCATGAATATAGCAGCCGCCGTTCCGAAGTAAAGAGGGTGGCAAGGGATTTTAGTGGGCATACTGTATACTTATGTGCATTGTTCCCGGTCAGGAGAAAATAGCTAAACTGCTGAAAAACAGCTATATTGATACCTCTCAACTATTTTTCGTAAATATCGCTTCTCACTTAAGCTTTAGTACTAGCATACATATGCAAAAGGAAGCTTCTGAACAATTTGGAAATTCTGGAACATTTTAGAAAAAATCTGCGTTTCAGAGAGTTTCCAAAAAAGAGCAGAGACATTTTTTGTTATCTAGGCATGTTAGCTGCTATCAAAAATGCAAGTCTCTGTTTAGCTTTCGTGTCTCCAATGAATTTATCTCCATTGAAGGATAATGTTTTCTCTGGAAATATTTTAAATCAAAAGTGGCGTTTTGTTTCCGCTAAAAATTTGTTCTGTAACATATTCGAAAAACATGAATTTCAGCTTTTCTTCTTTCCATTCATTTGATGATGGTGTATAATTTGCTCCAATTTCTTCCCACTGTTTCCTGAAACTTACGCCTTTTCAAAAATTCAGTAATCAACTATCCGACGCGACACCTTGATGTCTTTGATGTTTCATTTTTCTTAGTGTGATTTTTCTTTAACTACATTTCCATCCATTGAAATCTTTTCTCGCATTTTGAAGACATGTATGTAAAGAATTTTTAAAATTTGGGTGTCTTGAATCTCGAAAATATTTTGGAAGGGGTGCATTTTAGCGTTTTTGTTTTAGCTGGAAAGATTTTCCCTCGTGCCCATAAATTTGTCGATAAACTATTCTTTGGAATTCCTTATTTCCGGGCAATTTGTGTCGTGGTTATTAGTTTACCATCAATTTATTTATTTATTTATTTTTTCATCTGATAAACACGTGCGTTTATTATTTTTTTTTTTGCAACATAGCTAAAAGCACTTTCTCTAACAAAATACGTACCAGTCTTTCTCTATACTAATAAGAATTCACTGATTTGCTGGTCACATCGAGGCCATTAGCCTTTTAAAAACAATTTTCTCACTCCAACTCTCTTTAACAGTTAAAGAAAGAAGGGGGAGGGCATGGTCATTGTCCCTATCACATTCCATTTTGTCTTGTGTGACATTATCTTTATCATGTTTTTCAGAATGTTTGCACTGGCTGAGCCAAAATAGTTGAATGTTTGTTTTGTCTTAGATATTGAGTTACGATAAATAAGTTACGATTGAGTTACGATTCTTAAAAACGGAGATTTTCCTCATTGTTGGTTTGTAAATGGCAGCGAAAATTACATTGTATCAAAGCGATTGTATTCGGAAGCATTTTCTAGTTCGTAAAATCACGAGTTTAGTAAAAAAGAGGTTCGTAAAAACTAGCGCTTACTGAATATAGAAAAAAAGTTATATGCAGTTGACGAATAACGGGTTCCCATTCCTATGCCATTATTTCGTAAATAGATGTGTGAGCCTATATATACATAGTTTATTATTATATAAACAAAAAATTGTATAGATATGTGTGTGTGTGTGTGTTGAATTTCAAGCTTATGCACGTATCTTAGAACTCTAATAAAAAATAACATTTAAAAACTTAAAAAATGTCTTCTACAGTTCCTTTCATTAATAAATAGAAACTTTGTAATACATTATAAAATACACTAATAAAGAATCCACAGTGGTTAACTACAGTGGCCTTATAAATAATTAAAAATAATGACAGATGTGAGTTTATTTTAAAATATTACTGTGATATTTAATTTCTTTTATTTCTAAGATTTCGAAAAACATAAAACATAAAACCTTCTCTTTAAATTAAAAAAAAGTTACGCAGTTAAAATCTACTTTAAGAAGAAATGAGAAAAAAGGCAAATTTTTACAGCGAAATAAACTTTTTTTTTAGCTTTGGATTGATGGTAATCCTAAAAGATTTAAAGTTAAATATTTTCTTTTTCCTTTTTTCTTCCATATCACGTATTATTATAAACAGATAAAATTTTTATATCATTTTAGAATTATATATTTTTAGAGAATTTTATATTAGATTGTTCATGTCTTTATTTTTTTTCTAGATATGTGTTAAGCATTATTATTATTATTGTTAAAAATCAGAAAATGGAAACGCTGATGATAATAATAACAGAAGATATTTCGTGATATGTTGTTTAAATTAAGCATATTATTTAAGATGAGCAAATTTTATAAAGTTTATTTAGAAAAAAATTATTTTTAATGCTTTCATAACTTAAAAAATTATAACTTTTTGAGCTTTGATTTTTTTGCGTCGAATGTATACCTTACTTAAAACGTAACATGCGTTTTAAATCAAAAACTGCGGAAACCCTGTGAATAACAGTTCACAAATGTAATATATGTAATCCCCAAATGTAATTTTAATGATGTTATGATACTTTAAACATAAATTAAAAAGGACCATTGAAGTACATCGCAACTTGTCATTTATCGTTCATTTACAGAGATTCGGTTACACGACTGACTATGATCGATAATTGCTGAAGTGACATTTTCAGGCGTGGTGAATTTTTATATTTATAAATTGTGTAGATTATATACCGAGCTCTACAAAAGATTTCGCATACATTACTGGACATGCACAACAATTTCTGAAAGTGATTTTTTACTAAATTATTTGTTTTTAAATTACTTATCTAGATATCTAATCTCATTGTATGAAAAAAAAAGAAAATATAATATACTGTGAGTATTGGAAAGAGTTTCACAATCTTTGTCTAACGCAGGATTTTTCATTTTTTTTATCTGTAAATATCTGTTGAAATATCCCTATTCTTATTATTGATAATAATATGAAATGATAAAGCTGATGATAATGATAACTTTTGGATTTCCGAAATTTGAGGATGCTCTTGAATTTTGAATACTTTTGCTAATTGTAATATTATTGATTTTTAACCAAATGATCACGGGCAAGGACGGGCGATTACTTTTATATTCAATGGTACCACAATCTACAAAAACTTTTCTTTGTGGTAGGTATCTCTTGAAAATATCCTAGTATAACTGCATGACAAAAAAATATGTTTTAAAAGTGGTACGAAGAAAAAAAAGTAGTCGCTGGCACGTATGGCTCCGTAATAAAAAGGTTAACGTGAGCAATAATCAATATTGTGAAAATCAATAAATATTGACACTATTGAATTTACAAACATATCTGAGAAAGAGCTTTATTTCCGAAATTGCACAAAGCTTAAAAAAAAAATTAAATTTGATGCGCAATCAAAATTTTCCTTGTGAATAAATGAGAAAAAAAAAAAACAATTTGCAATTTTTAAGAGTCAAAGTAATTTCTTTTTATCTTTAGATTCAAAGTAACCCTCAAAGATCTAAAGTTTGAAATTTTATTTTTACTCTTCTATTTCACATATCAGGATATTCTATTCCTTACCACTATATAGTTTTATAAATTTATAATACATATAATAGTATATCCATATTTTAACACTTCCTACATTGTTGAAAAGTGCTGATGAATTCGATTTCTCTGTCAGTCCGTCTGACCATACTCTAACTCTAGTAAATATACTCGGAACTCATGTAAATATACTATGCAATTTGCATATTTTATTGATTTTATTACATATTGATTTTATTATTTTATTTTATTTACTATAGGATAATCGTTATTTAAAATGAAGTGTGTACAGCGTGCATTTACAATTCGCTTACATGGATGCGCAAAATGATTCCGTTACATTACGCTGTATGGAGAAATTCGTCTGCGGTGCATTTTATTGATATTACTATTTTCAAACATAATGAGATTGATATGCGTCACTGAGATGGACTACAACATATTTTTTCCAGTGTCTAGTATCAATACTTCGGTCTCATCTGTCGGTGAATGTTATTGACCATTAGACTTTATTAAAAAAAGAGGCTATTTCTATTAATGAATGTTTATACACAGATTTTCTATCGAATATTTATTACAGAAAGATATTTTCTGTTTTAAAGGCAATTTCTACAAGCACTCAAACTCTTTTACAAACATTTGATTTGATAGTCCAAGGGGGAACTGCTCAGAGGAGGAAACCAAGTCCGTAGAGCATAATGTACCTCTTGGATTCTTTTATTAAGGTACATTAAATAAATAGTACAATGTTCAAACACCAGCCCTGCCTGGGGAGAACCCACACGCGACACGGTCAGGTTGGCTTTGAATGACATAAAAATAATAAACATAAAAATATGCCGGAAAACCGATTTCCCACACGACACTGGGCATTGAATTGGTGGTGTATTGAGTACACAAGTGTATCAAATGAGACACTTTGGCACTTGTACTGCTTGAATCATAGTGATGCCGCCTGAAAAAGCCTAAATCGCGACACTGGGCAGCACCACTCGATATAGGAACAGGGTGTGGTCCAGGCTACTAGTGAGTTAAGTTGCGTAGATCATGGGAGAAGATGTTAACATTTTTGAGCTTTTAAGTGTTGATTGTGCCTGAATGTTGGAAAGCCAACTCTTAGGGGGCGTGGATGGGCGAACGATGTTCTAGCTCTGGGTGAGAGTGCAGTGATGAAATGCATGAGTAGAGGTCTCCAGCTCACCCCACTCAAAGCGGGGGAACTGGCATATTTTAATTTGTGCAGGTAGGTGTTAAAGGGGCCATGACCTGTGAGAAAACTAGTTGTGCGGGCTGTGAGTGTAAGTAAGAGTATAAAAAATGTTGAAAGTAAGTGGGTCATTTACAAATTTTGAAAATGTCCAACTGCGTGAAAAAGTTATTAGGCTGAAAATCAAACCTGTGATCACTGCCAAAGTTGTCTGGGTTAAATCTGTCGCGCAGAATTATCAAAACAGCTCAGATGGCAGAATGTTGGTATATTATGCCAGTGGTCCAGGGTTCAACGCCCGGCGTGAAAACATTTTTTTCGTTAGAAAATTTCAAATTATTTGATTTCTTTATCTATCAGTTTGATTCAATAACAAATATATAATTATACATCCATCCTTTGTTGCAGTTCTTTTACGCACAGCAGTGGCTGAGAGGTTCTGCTCTCAAAGCTGGTAGACGGGAGGTGCTGGGTTCGATCCCAATCGCGCCCGTCGACCTAATCGTTCGGAGTTTTCGTAGTTTCTTCGAGCCGTGGATTTATCCATGCGTAAATACGGGTTAGGTTCCCTTAGAAAGACCCCCCACGAAGGGCACTCCCCCCGGGCCTATATCCCAAGTGTAGATAATTGGCCGTCAATAATCAACCCAACCCAACCCTTTTACGCACAGTTCATTCTTTTGAGATATCTCTTCGGACAGACTAGTGGTAATTGACTTAAGATTATTTGAGCGAAATGTGTCGGTTGGAGTTTTCCAGGATAGCTAAGATGGCAGAACGTTGGAATATTAATCCGTACGTGCTGGGTTCGACTCCTAACGTAGGCAATTTCCACACAATTTAAAAATTGCAACTTGTTTGATTCCTTTATCTATCAGTTTGGTTCAATAACAAAAAATATAATTATACATCCATCGGTTATTGCAGTTCCGTTACCTACGGTTCATTCTTTTGAGATATAATTGTTATAAGAATATTTGAATGGAATGTGTCGTTTGGAGTTTTCTAGGAAAGCTTTGATGGTAAAACTTTGGAATATTAACCCGTACGTGCTGGGTTCGACTGCCAACCTGGACACATTTTTCACTCAGTTCAAAACTTGATTTCTTTTTAATCAGTTTGATTAAATAAGTAGAAAATATATTTTTCCTTTATTATAAATGTCAGAACCTAAACTTTCCGCAATTATTGTGTGTCTTAGAAAAGTCGTGTGAATTTTATTTAAAAATAAAATTGGACTATTTCTTTTTAAGAAAAAAAAGAGGAATTTTGATCAGTTCTAAGTGCTTAACTTATGAACAGTTCTGACAATTTTATTAATTTTATCCAGAAATATTTACAATTTTCCTGATTGAGGAAACAAAGTTTCTGCATTTAATTATTCATATAAAGACATTCTGATAATTTAAACATTAAATAACTGTAAGAGAATCTATGCATTTATGCGTAAGGAGTAAATAATGTCATTTTATTGTAAGAAAATGAAATACATAAATTGAAATGACAGTCAAAAGTGTTTTAATGATAGTTTTATGGAACTTTAAGCAGAATATTTAATATTTTGTTACCATAAAAATCATTGTGTAATTTAAATTAATTGTTTATATAGTATACAAAATCATTTAAATTAAATAATATTAAGTATTCAAAATATTTTTAAAAAGTTCAAAACTTAATATATATTTAAAACAGTTGATGTATACTTGAATAAAATTGAATAATTTCGATTATGTTTTAATGTAAAGAATTCTACGAAATTATTGTAATTAATTATGATATTACAGTGAATCGCTTTAATTTTTTTCATCAAAAAATATCTAAATTGATAATAAAACTCTTGATTACCTATTTGTGATTTAGAAATAATATACTTTTACTCTATATTCTTAAACTTTAAAGAAGCTAAAAAATGTAACATATGTTCTGCGATATAAATCTTTAAAGATATAAATAAAGTATGTTTAACTTTGTTGTAAGAAGCCCAACTCTTTAAAAGTTTGTACTGTAATATTTTTGAGTACATATTTCGAAAAGTTTAAAAAATATTTCAATATCTTTGAAGGAAAAGGATTTTCTTAAAAGAGTATTTGCTAATGTAAATAGCTACTTTTCAAAAGGTTAGCTGTAGAAGAAGAAAGACTGCTTTATTTATATACAGCAATTTTTAAAAAAAGCTTTGAAAAAGAAACATCTTTATTTGGAGTTTAAAATACAAAAAGTTTTAAACTGCAGTGCTCGATAAAAAAAAAGTTACAAACAACGCTTTAATATATATATATTCTGTTTTATCTATAGTAAAATGTTTCATAAAAAGCAGAAATCACTGCATCTAACTTGATTAAATATGCATTGTAATTTTAAAAGAGGAGTTTATAAAAGGAATCGACAACAAAGAGTAATAAAATTCCTTCTATTTTTACACATACTGATTTAGTGCCATCAATGTTTTATGAGTTCAAAGTTTATAAAAATGACAATAGGTTATTACAGTAAATGCCATTATTATTTAACATCACAATGTGTTTAATGATTTTAATAAACTCATTAAAATTCAGAATACAGAAAAATTGAACTATTTAAAAGCACTGAAAAATAATTTTCTTTTCATGTGAAATCAGAATAACTGAAGAAGCCGAGAAAAGTTTAATTTTGAATTTTTGCCTTGTGATACTAAACTTGGTTGCTTTGAGTTTCAAAGTAAATTCGAATAAAAGTACTCTAGGTGAAGAGATGATGTGAGGTCTTTCACCTTAGAAATATCATTTAAAACCTTAAAATATTTTTAATTTTTTTTTGTATGAAACGTATTTTTAATGAAAAAATAAGTTTTAAACTGTGAAAGTAACACATTGACATAAAGGTTCTTGAAACAGATTCATTTATTGTGTGAATTACGTAGTGTAATAATGGCAATTCTATCTGAATGTTAGATAACTTTCATATGGGGTTCATTTTGCTATTCGTATGGAACAAAATGTCAGTAACTATTTGGACTTTACCTTACAGGAGACTCCCAAAGTGCTAGACAACAATTTGCACGAAATTTGGTTTATAATTAGCAGACGATCACTTCTACCGACATACAAAATGTTAGCTGCTGACATTAGGCCGAAGAAAATTATACTCCAGAAAGCTATTTAAGGTGCGCGAAATTACCCTGTATTAAAACGTCGCTCTTGATATTTTTGTGAAATGTCATTAATTTTTGTGGAATATCATGAATGAAATCTTTGAAACAATGTTGCCAGTCTGCTATTTTTTTTAAAAAAATCGACTGTTGGATTGCCACCACGTTTTTGAAGTACTATGCGTCTTATTTGACGTCAGATTACATAAGACAAAAATAAGACGAATTAAAAAAAAGTGGTAGCAGTAAACAAATCTGAATTAACAAAAATAACGCACTGGCAACACTGGTTTGAAATGCAATGATATTTTGCGAAATAAGAAAGCACAATTAAGGCGATCAACGATATTAAGCCTTGTAATTAAAGAAAAATTTTATTCTTGATAGAAGTGATGAGAGCAAAATGGTAATGAACACCAGTAGCGGACAATAAATTGTAAAAAAGAACAGTTGTCAGACACACAATGAAAGCATAAAGTTTAGTGAGAGAAATCATCAAGGTTTGTGACAGAATGATAGTTGTCAATGTAACCACAGCAGAAACATTTATATTTACACGTTTCCTTTATCCGGATGAGGAAAATTAGTTATAAATCAGCTTCATATAGTTTAATAAATTAACAGAATACATAGAAGAATAGAAGAATTAGAAGATTACATAGAATAGAAGAGTAGATATAGAAGAGTAGAATAGAATAGTAGAATAGAAGATTACATAGAAGAATCAACAAGACTAATTCTGTTTGAGAGACAAGATAAAATGATGACATAACAGTTGATTGATGGTAGCATTATTTTAAGCAGTTCAAAACTATGAATGGAATATTTCTCTCTGTCTGATGTTTAAAACACAAAGACTGGCTTCAGTCTTCAAATACACGGAACTCTGGTACGAGAGTTATCAAAAGTTCAGATGTCTCTGTTTAGCAAATTAATGCGAGTGCTCATTCTCAAATCGTAGAGCCCCTCATATATGTTGAAGATATTTTGGAGTTTCCTACGTTGCTTGTTCTAAAAGAAAAGGGAGTTCATCCACTATTCGACGTTATTATATTCTGTCCAACAAATATTTATATTCAGATATTTTCATCGAGAAAATAATAAAAAAAAAACCCAGCACATTAGCAAATTATATAAAAATGTTTTCCTGACTAACAGTCGTTACACTTATGTTTTTCTTATCAATACATGGACATTCTACACAGCTATAGAAAACGTGAATGAAGTGAACAAATCAAAAGAAGTTGTCACTTTTTTACTAGAATTTATAGGTTAGTATCTACAATTAAAAAGACATTTCTTCCGCATTTACAAAAATACTTACGATCATTTTCTGATCCCATTTTACTTCATTCAGTTGATGTTTCTATTCAAAGCTGGGGTCATCAAACTGCATTCACAGACAATTTTTCGCACCCCAATACAGAAACACATGAATGATCAGTTCGGTTGTTTTTACATTGACAGCTATGATCCATTCACTAACCGTAATTATTCCTGTTTCAACACTTCACCCTTGTAGCGATATCATATCTCACTTAAACAGTATAAAGCTAGTTACTAGCTGAAAGTAACTGGTTTCGCATTTTGATTGACGCTAACGTTTTCGCCTACTGCTCATGAGATTTCGAGTTCAAACCCCGACAGCGCCAAATTCACAATGGAGACCCGGACAAACACACAATTCAACAACAACAACCCACGCATCTCATAACCAACAAATGACAGCACTAAATAAATAATCCCCTGCAAGCAAAGTCTGTGAACTGCCCACAGCACAAAATCTGTCATCCTGTGCATCACATATGCGTACGACAGGATCACTCACGAGTGCATATAGCTCATCTGACGTCAACAGCAACGTCTTCCTCACTGGGGATGGAGTGTGTAGCGATCTCATCTATCAATGAACAGTATAATGCGAGTAACTAGCTGAAAATAACTGGCTTGGCCTTTTGCTTCACGCTAATGTTCATTAGATCCCTGGTTCAAACCCCAGCAGTGGCAATCTTTTCACCCTATCTCCCATCATTGCATGTATAGTACCAGTTCTTACTCAACATTCATTATTTTCTTGTGGCTTTTTATCAAGGATATATCATTTGCTGTAACTACAATGCTTAATATCTTCGCTCATAATATTCGTATCTCCTTACATAGCAAAATATCATGAATTTCTCAAATTTCATTCATGACATTTCGCAAATTATAACCCAATTTCACAACAATATCATAGGCGCCTTTTTAAATTAATTTGAATTTTACGCATTTTTAGGGAATATAACTCACCTCTTCGCTAATGTCAGCAACTAACATTCTGTATAGAGGTACAAATACTTCTTATTTACCAAATTTTTATACAAATATTAGTACTTCGGATATGTTGATTGTCAGTAAATTATTAATATATTTTGAAAGAAACTACGTATTTACCATTAAATATGACATTAATTTCACGCTGAAAACATTTTTGTTTATACTCATGCTCAGGCTCACAAGCTTAAGACATTTTTTTAAAATTTCATTTTTATTTTATTTGCATAAAATGTATTTTTTTTTAAATGAGGATTTTTTTAATCTGCTAATGTAAAGTAATAATAAAATATGTGTTTCTTTTTAAACTTATTTTTAAAGCAAGACTAGAAAACAAGATTATTTAAAACAAGATAATTTAAACGAGATAAGTTTTGCTGGCAGATTTTATTTATGTATTACTCGTGTTAAAATAAATTTGATATCCATATTTACATGCACTTTTTCAGTACTTTAAATGCGTAATAGATGCTTTATCCTGTATATTCCGACATATAATGCGCGCTTTTGAAAAAATAAAGTTTACTCAAAATTTACAGGTACGTATTCCCTGTATGCGCCCATTTTAAAAATGAATGAACAAAAGTAAAGGAAAAGATAAGAATAAATTTAAGATTTTAATAAAATTATGAAGGAAGTATTGTATTTTTTCTCTTTGCAATTGCTCATTTGTTTTTTTATTATGTTTTTACTAGTTAATATATTTTTTAATTTGGTTTATTTTTTCTTTCTACGTATCTGATAAATGGTTCTTTGGAAAGAAAGGAGTGTACGTAAATTACACACACTTTATAACGTGAAGACATCTTACACTAAATTTACACACTTCTTATACCATTTATATACGTACTTGCATGCAGCAAATTTCTACATAAAATAGATATAGCAGCCCTTTGTAAAACCTTAATAATTGTAATAGTGACTAATGAGATTTCAATAATTTGTGACGTTTTGTGGGTACTTACATCCGAAATAAAGCGACGTTTTTCCGACGATTAAAGATGATAAAGAGTTCTTTTGCTAGATAAATTATTCTAAAAAAAATCTTGAGAAAGATAAATATAAATTTTAAAAATAAAGAAATGTAGTAAACCACTGGTGAAAGAACCTTTCTTTCAATAATTGAATTTGATTTCTTCCTAATATTTTGAAAATTTTCATATTTGTTTCCAAAGAAGTTTAGAGCTATATTTATAGACACGAATAAAATGCAGAAAACAAATTTATACGAGATATACGATTAAAATAAACACTGATGTATTAACACATTTCAGCAGAAAACAAACAATGCATAGCAGGAGAGACTGAGGGACAACAACAACCTCTGTTGACAATCTATTTTAACATGAGCCTTAGGTGCAATACGAAGCATATTCTGTTTTTAATTCAATTGAGTGTTCACCTTATTAAACGTAAATAAGATTATACAATAGAAGGAAAAAAAGGAAATTGAAATATATATTGCTAAAAGAAATTTTCTTAATCAAAACAAAATTAAATATTCTTCATTAAAAAATAGAATAAATGTAATCCTGAAAGAAAGTTTACAAAAAATTATTGGTAAACATACTCCCGGGGCAATTTGGTTAAAGTAATTAATAGCTTTAAATTTTAAGTTACCTTAATGCTGATTACTCCACAATTAATACAATGTGATGTCAGTTGCTGACTTGTTACAGCGTCCAGAAGGAACAATAAAGGCAATTTCAGACTGAAGCTTCCAAATGAAGGTCATTTAAGGTGTGACATCACTTTGACAACCTGAAATGTAAGTGTTTTTCGGGATTTTTTTTTTTAGAATGCGAAGTGTTTATAAAAAAAAACAAAAAAACATTTACAATAATTTATTATGCGTATATTAAAGTAGAAATTCATAGTTTTGTTTAGCTCAGATAATACAAAATGGCTGCTTAACAGCTGATGGGCGTGACCGCTTCAAAGAAGAATGGTCAAGCGGTGGACGCATAAACTGATCGTATCTGTAACCTAGAACAGTGTAACAAAAGAATTAGTTTTCTTAGTCCAAAATCTAGTGAAAAAAGTACATGCTTTTAAAATATTCATTTTTAGTGAAATGGCATCCATTCAATGTAAAATATAAATTTTCAACCACAACGTTAATTACTTAAAGTTACACAGAGCATCAAAATATCAATATTTTGAATGACTATTTAAATAGTAAAATATATGACAAGTACGAAACAGCTAAAAACAACGTTGAACAACGTTCATCCACTTTGATGAAGGTGATCTATGTATCCTTGAAACGGCCGTATGTTTTATAATTTGTGTCCTTCAATGTTGTTTTTTAGCTTTTTCGTATTAATAATCACACAAAGTGTACCTTTTATACCTAATATATGACAAGTAATTTTCAAAGAGATAGAAGTTAATTGATCAAAAAATAGATGAGTAAAATGTCTATCGATATTGCAAATGATGTTTTGAAAAAAAAAAAAAAATAATAAAAAACTCGCTTAAGTTTTCTTTGCTGTTTACTCGTGCTTTACTTTTTGTAGCTGTCACTTTCGATATTGATATCTAATAAAATATGATTTTCCTGGTATACAAAATACGTTAAGGGAAAAAAACAATCTTGAAAATGAATATATGACTGTCTAAACAAGTAACCATCCAAAATGTCTGTCAACTTTTGAATTTGACATCATTATAACTTCATATCGACTGACTTTGCTAGTAGGCTGAAATTCACTACATAAAACATTCAAAACTAATTCTTTTTTAAAATAGTAATGGCTTTTTAAAGTATAATATTTGTTTTATTTTATATTTACTTAAAATAATTATAAATCATCATCAACAACAACAAACATATTTTTTATAATGCATATATAGTGTTTTTGTGTTCCTAATTATTTCCACTTGCCCAAGCTTTTAAATAGAATGTAATAACAAAACTATAAAATCTAATTTCTATTCATTATCCTTTTTATGTAAGTCATTTATATTTTTGAAAATGACTAATTAGTACATTCAACTTAATTAAGAAATTTAACGTTTTTTATAGTTTTCCAAGCGCAAATTTCTATAAATGCTGCTCAGTATAATTTGAAAGTGTACGTTGTTGGCAGTCTTTATTTGTTGTTGCTTGGATTTTAAACATTTTTTGAACGATACGGATTTTTAACCATTGAGGAAATGGTTGTTGTTTTCGGTCCAGAATGCACTTCTTGACGTCGTCACTTTATTTTTTAAGCGTTTTTAAGCATTTTTAACGAAATTCTGTAATTTTATAAGAATTTTTAACGAAATTCCGTAACTTTAGAAGAATATTTCTTTGAATAGGCAATAGAAATGCATAAAATCGTTACAAAAATGTTAAAGTTACAAAAAGGATAGATGCAAATTATCAGGTATGAAAAAAAAGCTGAATTCAAAAATTGATGACGAATGAGAAATCGCCTTATACATTTTTTGCTCCTGTTTTCATTGCTATATTGTAAAAGTCTATATTGTGCTATATTGTAAATATCGTGTTACAGCGACTCCCAAGGATGAATCGCCAAGCAACCAAGATTTATCGCCAAATTATAAAGCATGTGTGACATTATAATAATATATGATATATATATAACATTTTTTTTCTGTTTTCATTAATATATTGTAAATTTGGTACTTTCGTTTTATAGCGGCCTCCAAACATGAATTGCCAAGCGACCTATGTATAAGCTTTGCGATGATCTTGGCGAAATCATAACTGCATCCTAGGCATAACCATAATTGTTTGGGCCGCTATAACACGAAAGTACGGTCTTTTATTTTTATTTTTTTTTTTTGGTTATGCTTGAGAACGGCATCCTAAACCTTATTTTTTCTCTCAACTCTAACAAAATTTCTGAAATATCTTTAACAAAAGGGGCAAATTCAAATTATTTGTATGGTAATAAGGCAGACAGGTTTAAATTTAGCTATTTTCATCGAGGAAATGAATGTAGTTTAGGAAAACACTATGAAACTTTGCCTTATTTAATCACAGACATCTGCGATTAAATAATCAAACATTACTGTTGAAAAATACCTATATTTAATGTCTTAAACCGTTAAGTAAAAACAGAATTATCTGTATATGGAAATAATGCTTTCCTCATTGCGAGCGAATAAGATGTTCCTGCAGTTTATCGAGGAAATTATTGCAATTTAAACAAACAAGGTTTATAATATCAAAGCTGATAGTAATTGGACTAATGTTAGAAATCCATCAATATGATAAGGATATGAATATAACATGACTAGATGAAAGTTTGATAAATAATGCTGGTGAAAACATATAAAAGAAAATGAAAAAAAAAAGTTTTACATTATATTTATTGAAAAAATAAATACTTTGGTGACAATTTAGACAAGTATGTGTGTGTAATTTAAGGAAATACATTGCTACTATCAGCACACATATTTTCTGCCTTGAAGCACAATCATTCAATTTTTCTTTTCGGTCCGTCTCAAACGTTTAGGCATACATTAAAATATGATAATAAAATTGGAAGGAGCAATATATACAATAAATATTCAAAATTTTTTACATTAAAAATTCAAAGTGTAATTGAAATGAAACATAATACAGATATTACAATGTTTATATCAGCACTATTTATTTAAAATTTATCCCACTTTTAATTTTTGTTCTTAAAACAACTGTCTCAAAAGTTAGATACTACATGGAAAAAAATGTTAGATTGGTGTACACCCAGTCAAACGTTCCAACCAACCAACCATTTTCTTTATGCATTATAATACCGAATATTCACTTTTCAGTGGTTATTAAAGATGCTGAACGGTACAATATTCACAAAAAAGGACATTTTAAAGATTTTTAAATTGAAAATGAAAGATCATTAAGCCGAGATTTAAACCCAATTGAGACTATTTAGGGTATGTAAATGTCTGAAATATATAAGAATAGAAATCAATATGACTGTACTAAGAAACGAAAACTAGCCTTTGAAAAATCCGGTTATTCATTGCCATTAATAATATTTCAAAAACAAATTGATTCAATAGAAACACGAATATTTGAAGTGATCTGAAACTAGAGAAATAATATTAATATCTAGCATCATATAAATTGTTAACTGATGTGTTTTTCTATTGTGCCTAAACGTTTGGGAAGCTGCATTAGTTACAGATATTTTATGAGTTTTTATCAAAGTTATAATATACCTATTTATTCAGTTTGATTTGTTTTATTCGAATCTTTTTACAGAAAAGTAAGGAATATGTTTTTGTTTAATTTTGTATAGTTATTTAATAAAGGATATTTTCTGGTGGTCCCGAAACTTTTAAGACAAACTGTAAAAAATAAATATAACCTATTCCAATGTTTAAGTGACATTTATTACTCTACATATGGTGCTATTCCGTAAAAAAAAATCACTTGTCAACGCTTTTGAAATGTGCAGAATTATAAAGCTAATAAACATATAATTTAAAGATGAAATGAAACTAACTAAGAATTTTTCTTAGAAAAAATATAAATATAAATATATATATATATATATATATATAACCTTATCCGAAACTTTTGAGACAGACTGTAAAAAATAAATATAGCATATTCTAATGTTTTAGTGGCATTTATTACTCTGCATATGGTACTATTCATTTAAAAAATTCACTTGTCAACGCTTTAGAAATGAGCAGAATTATAAAGTTAATAAACATATAATTCTAAGATTTTTCCCTTTTGTTTAAATATAACATTATATATATTTTGAAAAGGGTAATCTCTTATTTAATTTAACTAAGAATTCTGACACCTTTACGAATTTTCAAGCACATTTTTTTATATATAAAAACAGCATAATTTAATAGCATATGATTTTGACAGTTTTTATCTGCTAACATCTAGATATAAAAACTATTTAGAGTTTATGCAGATTTTCTTTAAATTCCTAAAAATGGAATTCCAAACTTTATTTTCTTATCTAACGTCAAAAAATCCATGAAAAGAGCTTAACTTAGCAGTAAATTCAAATCGTCTATATGGTAATAAGGCTTTACGCTTTGCGGACGATTAAGATTTGACTAACAGTTTATCATAGAAATTAATTTTGTTCAAGCAAAAGTAATTTATAAGCACTGTCAGAAGTACAATAAAATGGTAATTGAAGGTAATGTTAGAATTTCAGCAAAATACTATGGAGAGGAGCCTTACAGAATTTCTTTTTATTGATAGATCATTTTTATGCGCAAAAGTGGATAATATCTACTATTTATATATAAAATCCTAACGAAACGATTTTATGAACGAATTTGTATAAAGAATTTTTGAAACAAGTAATATATGAATTCGAATATATGAATCGAATATATGTAACGAATTTAGGAAACGCTAAATTTTGGGGTTTGTGATATACTTTTGATATAAAGAGAGATAGAGAGATAGAGAGATAGACAGAGAGAGATAGATAGAGATAGAAAAAGAGAGAAAAAAAAGGAGAGATAGATAAAGCGATAGAAATAATTAGATATAGAGAAATAAATAGAAAGATAGATCGATAGAAAGAAAGATAGATGTAGAGAGAAAAATAGAAAGAAACATAGGCAGATAGATAGAGAGAGAGACACAGAGAGTCAGACAGATATAGAGAGAGAGACATGCAGATAGACAAACAGACAGATTGATAAAGAGAGTTAAAGAGACAGACATACAAAAATGTTCCGGAGTTGGCGAACGAAGGGGGGCGAACCCTTTAGTTAATAAGTAAGTTTTAACTTTAAAAATATTTGTATGTTGAATACCCCATATTTAGCTCATTATCTTCATACTCACATACCTGCTTTTCTTATTTTTATGCTCCATTATTTCTTGCTTTATATGCTTAACATACATTGTACTTTATATAATTACATACATCTTACATACTTACATGTATATATTTATAAACCTACATTTATAAACATACATAGAAGCAACATTCAATAGATATACCATTCCTCTTTATAACAAATGAAACTAATAAAATCTAATGAGAAATATTTCTTAACCTAATGTATAAACGATTTAACCAGTATTTTGTGAAATCAAACATACTAGAGTTGAATTCACATTGATATAAATAAAATATTTATTTATTAAGGAATTTTATGTACTATCATTTCTAGTCAGGAAGGGAGGATATGTTTGATTCACTAGGATTGTCTCTGATGTAAAACAGAACAGGATCCCGCTGGAATGTCAGAGTAGCTCATGCATATATCTTTAACCCTGACAGTAATACTACACGTCTTTGAGGCATATGATGTGGATTAACCGACTCATAGGCTTCATTACCTATCATGTTTCTTGACAATTCTGCTTGCATAATACCTCCTATTATGGAATAGAAATTGTGAAAATTTTGATGAATCTCATTAAAGAAGACTCTGAAGACTAGAGTATGACATGAGCGGTGAAAGAAAATGCTATTACTGTCAAAGTTAAAACAGCATTAATTCTTCCTTCTTAATTTTGTCTTCTATAGATATATAGTCACTTCAATTATGTGTCAGTGAGTAACACCGATGTTCATAAAAATATATGTATAATGCAGTCACTTGTTGCAATTTAGCATAACCAATGAAAAAGTTTGTTATCAAATTGTTTGTGCTAAATAACCCCTTGAAGAAAGACATGTGATTATAAAAAATGTAAAGTAACAAAGATTGAACTTTTAAACCAACTTTTGTAATTTCATATGTACTGTTTTTGATTAAAACAGTTTTAGTTTGTTAAGTTAAATTTTTATGATAAAAATTTGATCTCAAAATATATTACCTGTTTTGATTCTGACACAAATAGTTAACATGGTATTACTTATTACTATGCCAAAATTAGATCTAATCGTCGCATGTAGTTCCACTAACAGAATTTTCTCGAACATGTGACCTAGCCCAGTGGTTTTCTGGTGCCACAAAACGGTAGGATACAAAATTTCGTCAAAATCGTTAGAGCCGTTTTTAAGATAAAATTTGCATAACCACACACGCACAAGATTTGCTCGTATTAGAATATACGAGCAGGAAACACCAAGCTATGCTCGGTCACAATTAGCTTTGAGTTCAAATATCAACCCATGACCCAAAAGACCCACTAATAAAATGTTCTCGAACATGAGACCAAGCCCAATTGTCTTCTCGTGTGCGAAAATCGTAGGATATTAAATTTAGTCTAAATAGTCAGAGCCGTTTTTTAGATAAAATTAGCTTGACCCACAGTGACCCAAAAATGACCCACTAATCAGATCTTCTCGTTCTCTAAAACTGTAGTATACTAAATTTAGTTCAAATCCTCAGAGCCTTTTTTAAGATAAAAGTAGCTTGACCCAAAATGACCCATGACCAAAACTACCCTATAATGGAAATTTCTCGAACCTAGCCAAATAGTCTTCTCGTTCCCTAAAACTGTAGGCTACTAAATTTAGCTCAAATCCTCTGAGCCGTTTTTAAGCTAAAAATAGCTTGGCCCATAATGACCCATGACCAAAATGACTGACTAATCGAAATTTCTCGAACATATGACCTATCTCAATAGTCTTCTCGTTACCTAAAATTGTAGGATACTAAATTTAGTTTAAATCCTCCGAGCCGTTTTTAAGATAAAATTAGCTTGACCCAAAATGACCCATGACCAAAACGACCCTATAATGGAAATTTCTCGAACCTAGCCAAATACTCTTCTCGTTCCCTAAAACTGTAGGCTACTAAATTTAGCTCAAATCCTTTGAGCCGTTTTTAAGATAAAAATAGCTTAACCCATACTGACGCATGATCAAAATGACCCACTAATCGAATTTTCTTGAATATGTGACCAAGCCCAATTGTCTTCTCATGCGCGAAACCCGTGGCATATAAAATTTAGTCAAAATAGTTTAAGCCGTTTTTAGATAAAATTAGCTTGACCCGCAGTGACACAAAATTGACCCACCAATCGAAATTTCTTGAACATGTGACCTATCCCAATGGTCTTCTCATTCCCTAAAACTGTAGGATACTAAATTTAGTTCAAATCCTCTGAGCCGTTTTTAAGATAAAAAAAGCTTTACCCATAATAACCCATGACCAAAATGACTCACTAATCCAATTTTCTGGAACATTTGACCTAGCCCAACAATCTTCTCGTGCCCGAAAACTATAGGATGCAAAATTTAATCTAAATAGTCTGAGCCGTTTTTTAGATAAAATTAGCTTGACCCACAGTGACCCAAAACTGACCCACTAATCGAATTTTCTCAGATATGTGACTTAGTCCAATGATTTTCTCTTGCCCGAAACTCGTAGGATACAAAATTTAATCAAAATAGTAGAGCTGCTTTTTAGATAAAATTAACTTGACCCGCGTTGACCCCAAAATGATCCACTAATCGTAAGTTCTCGAACATGTGACCCAGTCCAAAATTTTGTGAACATCGTTTCAACCCGTTTTAGATGCAATTTGCTTGACCCTGACCCATGGTGACCCAAAATGACCCACTAATCGAATTTTCTCGGACATGTTACAAATTGTTTTCGGGTGCCCCAAAGCGGTAGGACACAAAATTTCATCAAAATCGTTAGAGCCGTTTTAAAAAAAAATTGCATATATATATATATATATTTATATATATATAACCACACACAAGATTTCCTCGTATTAGAATATATGATAAGCTGAAAATTTTTAAATTAGTTTATCTTATAACTACTTTATAAAATATTAGTTGAAACACAATATTCATTTTGCAGTTACCTTAAAGATTTCGAAACTTCTAAAAAATTTATCATTATTAATAGAATAAAAATGCAATTTCAGACTTATGATAATGAATACGTCGCCTTCCCATTTGCAGTTCCTTATTTCCGCAATTTTTGAGGAAATAAATTGAAAGGAGATATATGAAAAAGCTTCCGTAAAATGGATTAATTAAGTGCTCCTGTTTCGTAATTTTAAAAAGGCTAATTTAAAATAAGCAAATTATTCAAACCACAAAAATAATACCCAAGCATTTCAGAAAATTAAACTATAAACGATTTTCTTTTAAGAACCTCAATTTCAATTAAAAGAGGATTGACACGTAACAAAATATTGTTATATTTTTTTCTTTCATTAAAATAAAAGCACATTTAAAAATATTTAAAAACATTTTTCGGTTTGAAATGACTCCAATAAATATTTCTAATTAAGTTTCAAATTTGGCCAATGTTTTTGACACTTTCCAACATAGTTGTAAAGTGTTTATGAATTCGGTTTGTCTGTCAGTCTGACGTCCGGCTGTCTGTCCGTACTCTTACTTGTGTAAATATAATCGGATTGTCATGCAATTGATATATGTTATTAAGGTTTACTATGGCATGTCCAGTATTGAAAATGAAGTGTGTAGCACTTATAGCTTCTTTACAGGTACATGGAAACGAATTCCGTTACATTACGTTCTATGTGGAAAAATTATTTGCGGTTTGTTTTATTAATATTACACTATTTGAAATATATTGAAATTGATAATTTATCACTGAGGTGCATTACAAGAGTCTTACTATAAAATATTGTGTGTATAGCATTTATCGTTCATTTACTGGGTCACACAAAAGAATTTCGTTATATTACGGTCTATGGGGGGAAACCATTTGCTGTTTTTTTTAATAATGTTTCACTATTTCAAAAAATTGATGTATATCATTGAGATGTATTACAAGAGGATTACTATAGAATATTGTGTATAGCATTTATCGTTCATTTACTAGGACACACAAAAGAATTCCGTTCCGTAACGGTCTATGGGGAAAAATCGTTTGCAATTTATTTAAATAATGTTTTACTATTTCAAACATATTGCTATTGCTATATATCACTGAGGTGCTTTACAAGAGGCTTACTATAGAATATTGTGTATAGGATTTATCGTTCATTTACAGGGACACATAAAAGTATTCGGTTAAAGTACTGTATGTTAATAATCATTGCTGGAAGCACGTTTTCAGTTCCGGTACGCGTTTTTTAATTTAACTATTTTTTTTCCTATTACTTGGGGCGTAAAAATGCTATAGATCATATACAGGGCAACACAAAACATCTAGAGCATATTTGAGTTTTTGACGTAAATTGCTGAAGGGGAATTTTCAATTGTGCTATGTGTTTCCTAACTGAACTGAATTTTAGCATTCTATGTAGTATATATACAAATATATAGCTCATATGCGCGACAACTAAAAAAAATTCGAATGTTTTTTCGAATTTTATTGGTAATTCCTGAAATCGGATTTTTAAATGTGTTATGCGTTTTTCTAATTGCTTAGTTAGACATCACACAGTAAACCTTATTAAACGGTAAATATTTCTATAAGTATTTTGGAAGTGTTGGAAAGTGTTGCATAATCTATGCTTGACGCATAGTTTTTCGTTCTTGTTAATTTTCCGAAGCGAAATTTGCAGATTAAAACAGTTAATATGAAAAAAATATATATTTATTTTGGCCTTTTCTACATTTTTTCTTTATTGATAATTATTGATAACTACTACTACTATTAGGAATAATAATATTTTGCGATAATAATGGAAAAATTAACAAAACTACTAATACTATTTTTACTATTTTTATAACGTTTATTATTAATACGAATACCATTAAAGCATCTACTACGCTTTCTTTTGCTAATATCTGGGAAACGAATTTACCAGATCACTGAACATATTTAATTATGATTACTGTTAATACAGCTATTATTATAAATACTGTCTACATCTCTTTTTTTTTTACACCATTTTATCACTCCTCGTCCATCTACTATTACTTCCACTACCACACCAGCGCCACCAAGTTCTATATTTTGAGCGCGTAACAATAAAGCATGATCACTGGTGTTCACCGTAATTTTTGTGTGTCCTTCATTAACACTAATTTAAAGATAATGCCTAAAAGATGAGTTTTGACGTCACGGCAGATCGACCGATTAACAACAGTATATGATGATTACATCCAATCAGTCCTGAAACTACCGTTGTGGTTGTTTACTATTGATCTGATATTTTAAGAAGTAAGTTGTTGGCTATTATAAGAAATAAGTCGTTTGTTACTTAGAATATAAACTGTCTATTAATCTGATTCAAAACATGGTAAACTCAGAATTATTATCCAAGCAATTTGTCTTGTTACAAGTTTGACATATATTTTGATTGTAAAACATATGCAATTAATAGAAAAAATTCCATGCAAAGAAAACCTCAAATTTGAGAAGAATTTGAAACATAAAAAGTAAAATTGTCCAGTCATAACATTTCTCATTTATATTATAAAAAAATATAAGAAAACTTAACTTTCATCACTACCACATAAAAACCAATATTTAGAAATTAAATTTTAATAATTAAATTTTAATTTTTACATCTGAATATCGTGAACAAATTATACACGTATTTTTATATTTTCAAAGTATTTGTTCCCACACAGAATAAAATGATACAATTAACCATACATGCTCAATTTATTCAGTTATTGTCATTCTGTTACTTTCTCTTTTGGTTGATAAAAGAAAAACAAAAATGAAAATTTAAAACTGATAAATCAGTAATAAATACAAACCCAAGAATGTTCGCTTGGAACAAAATCCGTCCGATAAATAGCCAACATTCATTTTTTTCAATTTTTCAACTTTTGGGAGGCCAAAAGGGGCAACTTTAGGGTATGTTTTATAATTACCCTTACAAAAGAGCGCAACACATTTGTGTGCTATTTTAATAAACGCATAATCATAAATAAAATTTCACACGATGAATAGACGATAATAATGCTATGTAACATCCATAACTACGTCATACAATCTAGCATTGCCAGTCCTGAGGCATTATCTATAGGATGGTGTTGCCTTCACTGTATGCTTTGACTACCAAATCTGTGCCTCAAAAGCTTGAATTGGGGTAAATAAAACCTTCCTAATAATACCTCATTCATATCCGTATTTTGTATGTGTATAGAAAAAAGATGTTGACAAAAGGAATAATATATGTATAATAATGACAATTTTTTTATATTAACTCTTCTTTAATAATCACTAAGATTTTTTTCCGTGTCCACTAAAACGTCTTCATAATAGAAATAAATATGACAGAAACAAATATCAATATTCTAAATTTTATTTATTCCACAAGGAAATTATTTTTGTGTAATACATTTAAAGAAATAAAAAATAAATAAATAAATAAATAAAACATTAAGTTTGCTATTTTGAAGAACGCGTGTTAAAATTGTTATTAGCCTTTTATCTATTTAGGAACCGAAACATAAAGTATATTTTATTTAACCATGTAGTAGCATAAATGTGGTATAAATTGTATTAAGTGGTGAGTATAGGAACCACCAAAATTCCAACTATTGAAAGCACAAAAATAATAGTGTTTTTATTACCTCATATGTCATTAAAAAAAAATATTTAATGCTCAATTGTAAAAGAACAATATTTGAAGCTTTAATAATACAATACTGGGAGAAATAGGATAAATTACATGTTAGTTTTAATAAAACTCTGAAAAAAAAGACTGACGTGCCTTTGGCTATATATTTCGTTCACAATTTATTTCGGTATACGATATATAAAACAACTTGTAAAATAAATCTTTCATAAAAAAAGAAAATCTATAAATAGTTTTCTATTTTGTAAATTGCAGTCTATTCTGGTACTTTTGTTTAGATTTTCACTGTAACATGTATGATATGTATATGAAATTGGATAAAAGTTGTTGCTTTTAGAATGAAAATATATTTATTTCGTTTTCTTTCGGTCCAGTGCTTTATAGAAAAATAAATAACAATATCATTTCATAAAATAGCCACAAAACCGCTATAAAAATTACTTTTCGTGGTGAATGTAAGTGTAATTTGCTTAATTTTTTTTTATGATTACAGAATGTCGAATATGAATATAAATTCTAACTTTATATATTTACATATTTTATACAGTAGATTTGTCAACTTAACGGTTGCTCCACATTCAATCTAATCCATACATTACAATGACCTATTTAAATATTTAAACATTATGTAATCATATTTTTACATCCAATAGAATGGCCATCCCAGTATGGAGACCCTTAACTGCATTTCTTTCAAAGTTTGTTTAAGATTCGTAGAAATTTGTTTTAAGGAGGTGAATATGTTTCTGGTTTATTGCTATATGTTATTCTTCTTTAAAAATTAAAAGGCACCAACACTTGCATAAACCTAATAAATTTATTACAGTGCGTTAAGAAATTATAAGATCAGTGAAGGGGGGAATTCTTGAATTTTTGAAGAAGAAAAAAAAAACAGATGGAAATTTGACCTTGTATATTTTAAATGAATAGTAAAAAACTTTCTGTTTTAATAGCAACTTAAAAAACAAACTTAATTTTTGTTAATTTCCTTATTTTAACTAACTTAAATAGTTAAACCTGTTAAGAAATCTGTTAAGAATTTATAAGACCACGTCGAAAATTTTCAAGATTACATGTCAATTCAGAATCATCATAAATTGCATGCATTAATATTTTCGAAAGTTTAAAAGGAAAATTTCAGGTTTTCATTGTCATATTGACGATTTACTTGACGATGCAGCGGGATAAAGAGTACGATGAAAAAAAATTATAAAGGTTCTGGTAAATATAAAAGAGAAAAAGAGACGTTAATGAAACGTTCCGAAACTGTCATTGAGAATGTCATAATTTGAAAATATTCTCAGATCAAAATAAAACGATATTGAAGAAAATATGGTTGACAGCACGTGGTACTCGAAAGTCTTTTGTCTATTAACGGAAAAGGGCCTATAGGCATATGAAATTTCAAAACGTTTACGCCAAACAAATCTCGTGTCACGGTTTAGAACATTCTGGGATCAAATACTATTACCAAATTAAACAAAATTGGGACATATCGACTTCACAGTGACTCATTTTCCAAGCCAAGTGACGATAATGTGGAGAGCCAGAGATCCATTTGTTGACGGTGCTTTTACATTTTAATCACATTCGAGTCACTATTATAGTAGATGTATGTTATAAGACTTATGTAAGGTGTAAAATGTATGTGTGCATGCATTAAGAAATGGATGTGTTCATTACACAGGTACAGCGCGCTGTCGAATACTTTAAATACATAGTTTTCCGTAATAAAACATAACAATTAAAAAGGCTTTTATCAAAATGTATAATTAACAACTCCAGTGAGTAAATAACACCTGTCAACAAGGTGGGTTTTTATAAATTATTTTTTTTTTAACATGGAAGATTCAAATTATGTTTAACTTTTCTGGTGGAAAATCTTATCTTTCCTTATTTCTGTAAATTTCAGTATTTTTCCAGTTGAATAATTTTTTATTTCCGCATTGAAGCCTCATATATGATTTATAATTTGAAAAATAAATGAATACGGTTAGAAAGAAATGATTTTCCATTTCATTTCCGTGCCTGGACACATTTATCTGATTATATCAAGTGAATTATCAATTCAAAACACCGTTAACCTCCCTAAATATAGTGGGAATTGTGTAATAAAAATGATGGATGTACTCCTTAGTTTTTTTATATACTCATAAATTTCTTAGTATAGACTATTAAAATTAGAAATAAAATATTTACTGGATTAAGTAAATATGCTCCCATAAAAAGTTTGCAAAAGCACTATTTATGGTTTGAAAATTTTGTAGCAATTTTATTTTCAAAAATACAGCAATATTAACTTCACATTTTAAATGATTTTATCATTTAATATTTTTATAAAGGTTCAAATTTACATTTTATCAAAATACATGCAAATAAATATGACTGTATATTATTTATAATTACACTCCAGTTCAAACCTTTTGAGCATATCTGACAGATATAAAAAAAATCCCACTAAGAGGCGGGATTAACAAAGAACTTTAAAATACACATACTCATCTTAAATTATCTAAATCTATTGTTTTAAAAATAATAGCCTTAAACAGCCTTATATATTAGCCATAAAATATTTATTTATTGAGAAATAATAATATTTCATTTTATTTCTTTATTTTGATTCTCAATCATGCTACAATGCTAATTATCAAAATAAATCGTACTTTCTATGTCTAAGACAAAACAAGTTTCAGAGAAATATCGCTTCAGAAATAATTATTTAAAGTTTGCAGATAACAAATGATCTAAAGTCTAGAATATCTGCATAAATCAAAGTAACACAATCTAAACGCGGCGGAAAATAAACAAATCGATATAAAAGGTGATCAATGTTTGTCTGAAATAGAAATAAATTTTCTTGATGTTTTCTCGATAGATATATATAATCTTGGAATGTAATTAGAGTGGTCCTTTTAAAGCTATTTAAACTATTCATTACGAAAATATTTTATGTTGGTGGAAAAACATTTTTCATTTCAGTTTACAAAATTTTATCGTATCTGACTAAACATTTTTGTGATATGGAGCAAACATCCGCCATTTTATCCGAATAGTGATTTTTACACTAGTTAGGATAGAAGTTCTGAGTTTAAATAAGACGACGATTATTTTTAGAAAATAGTGATATAACACTGCAGCTTCCTCGCATTCTCGGGTGGTAATCAGTTTCTGTTTGACGTATAAAAGCAACATCTTTTATTTTAATATGATGCGAAAGCATCAAACGCATAAGAAGACACTTATCTTGAATACTTTAAATGTACCTTATAAATCAACTTATATTAAAATATACCCATTAAACATTTATTAATTTATTGTCAAATATTCTATGATTTTATTTAAGCAAACTGTACTTTCTATGCTGCGATAAAGCTTTAGTTTCAAATAAATAAATATAAACAAATCGATATTAAGGATACGTAATGCTTAGTAGAAATAAAAAGGTTTTATTGTTCATATTTCCCTCACAGCTACGTATCCTTTTCGAATGTAATTAGCACCGGTGCTCACAAAACTCGTTAAAAGTTTCGTTAAGAAAATGCTTGATCATTTGACAAAACACCGTTGAGATTTACTGAGACAGTGAAATAACTTGATGAGGTTTTTGGCTTGAATTACATTTTAGAAAGTCATAAATAAATCTTTGTTTACTAATCTCAGTTTATATTTTTAATTGAAACGGAATTAAATACATGAGTGGATTAATATATTATGTAATAAATTTAATTCAAGAAATTAAAAAAGTTATATATATATATATATATATATATATATATATATATATTATTTTTTTTCTTTTTAATAGCATATGTTTTGAATGTTAACTGATGGTACTAACCTCTTAGTGTAATAACCTCTTTAGTGTTATTTTTGAGCTTAGCTTTTAATGCAATTTTGTGCTGTATAATAAATATATTACGATTTTAATTTGTTTTTTGTATGTTCGAATCTACCGTTCACTTAAAATGATTGTTAGTGATAGATGGAAGCGGTTGTTTTTAAATTAATATTATGAATTATTTCTTAATTAATAAATATAAACGAGTCCATTTTAACTTAAATCCTTTTAAACGGCAATTCTTAAGAATTTATTATAAGAACGATGTTTGATAGTATTTCGTTATTCCTGAATCTTGTAGATGAGTCGACTTAAACGAGAAGGTGCAACTAATTCACACAAAGATTCTTCTTGTTTTAACTAGTTCCACCTTTTCAGTTTACTCGACTCAAGTACAATATTTGGGAATTCACACTAAAATGCTCTTTGTTTTAATTAGTTCCACATTCTAGTTTAACACGATTCATCTTCAAGATTCCGTAATAACTGAGCACTAAAAAAGCTCGCTTATATAATAATTTTTTCAGAATCGCCATTTCAAAATATGTATATTAAAATAGGCACATTAGTATTTATTAATTACGAAAATTCATATTATTTATTTTACATGTTTGAATTGAATCGAATAATGCCAAACGTTTAAAAGAGTCTAGTTATTTGCATAAAATATTAATTTCAAAGAAACATTATTGCAGATTTTATTAATTAAATATGAGCAAATATGTGTATTTAAGATCACAAATTATTTTCACTCTCGAAAATCTTCATATATGAGAGTAAAGCAATCTAAATGAGGCGAACTCATAAAGAAATCAATATTAAAGATGAGTGATGTTTACCTAAAAATAAGATTTTTCCTTCATGCTCTTTCGACTGCTATGTATCTATCCTCTTCGAATGCAATTAGCGCGATCTTTACAAAAGTATTTAAAAGTTTCGCTACGGAAATACTTGATCTTCGTGAGAAAACATCATTGCTGTTATTCAGACAGTAAACATTTATTATAAGAATTTTGATTAGAATTTTAATTCGGAAACAAATTTATTAAACTTTGTTTAATAACATTTGTATTGATATTTTAAAGATAATAATGAGAAAGGGATATTTTAGTTGTGGTATTTATGTTCAAATAATTAAAAGCATTTTAATTCATTTTATTGTGTAAACAAAAAAAGTGGTGGTTTTTATGAATTTAAAATAATTGGCTGTTTTTCAGTTTAAAACATCTTTCACTAATAGAAACTAATAGAAAATGCAGTAATGGAAAAGCAATTCACTTTAATTATTTTACCAATAAATGAAGTGAACTCATCAGAACATAAGTCGACTCAACTACAAGATTTGGAATTCAGACTAAAATGCTCTTTGTTTTAATTAGTTTCACATTCCTGGATTCAACTGCCAGATTTCGGAATAACTGAGCACTAGAAAATCTCGTTCTTATAATAATTTTTTAAGAATTGTCATTTAAAAGTATTTAAATTAAAATAGAGTCATTAGTATTTATTAACTACAAAAATTCATATTATTTATTTTACATGTTAAACATTTTATGATGCCAAATGTTTAAAAGATTCTAAAAATGTGCATAAAACATTAATTTCGAGGAAACATTATTGCAGAATTTGTTAATGAAATACGAGCAAATATATGCATTTAAGAAAACAAATCATTTTCGCTCTCGAAAATCTGCATACATCAGGGTAAATGTGACGAACTCATAAACAAATCAATATTAAAGATGTAAAATGTTTACCTAAAATAAAAAGCTTTTTCCTTCATGTTCTTTCGACTACTAGTATCCTCTTCGAATGTAATTAGTGCGGTCTTAACAAAACTATTACAAAGTTACGGTGATATCTCGTGATAATCTTCGTGAGAAAACATCATTGCATTTATTCAGACATAGAACAATTGTTATAAGAATTTTGATTAGAATTTCAATTCGAAAAGAAATGGATAAAACTTTGTTTAATAACATTTATATTGATATTTTAAAGATAATTAAGATATTAGTAATATTTAACTTGTGTTATTTATGGTCGAATAATTATTTAAAATTTTGATTCATTTAATTACGTAAAATAGTTGCTGGTTTTTATTAATTCAAAATAATCGACGGTTTTTCAGTTTAAAGCATATTTTACTAAACTATACTAATAGAACATTCAATATTTAAACATAATTAATTATATTTATTTTAACTGCCAAAATTTCTGTGATTTGAACAAGCCTTACTTATTACTCTTCAAAAAACATTAGTTTCAGAAGAATCTTATTGCAACTATTGCAACTGTTATTATTTAAATACAGAAGATATGTTTGCTTAAAATGACAAATGACTTTAAATTTTCAATATCTGCATATATCAAAGGAATGTAATTTGAGAAGGCGAAATAATAAACAAGTCGTTATTAAATATGAGTAATGTATAACCGAAATAGAATGTGGCTATTTTATGTTTCTGTCCTAGACTAAATACTCACTTCGGGATGTAATCAGCACGGTCCTTAAAAAGAAATTTAACCCTTGAGCAGTGCTTAATTTCTAAGGAAAAAAGTACTGGAGCCTTAATATTCTGCAGTACTAACACCCGTAGCGTATCCCCTCCACCATCACTCCAATCTGCATATGTATATTTCATACATTATTTTCAAAATTTAAAGCATTGTTTTTAGTAATAAAATAAAAATTTTAAATATATCTTACTGCGTGTACTTAGCTATCAACTATTCCACTTTTTAGTTATTACTACTTCCAAATAGAAACCTTTGCCTAATCTTAATGTTAATTAATCGCAGAATTCTGTGAGTAAATAAGCTCAGGATTATGATTCGGAAAGAGTGTTAACACAAAAAATGAATAGTTCGCAGCTATGCAGAATAGAAAAATACTTTCTGTTTACTCTTTATTCTGATCAAAACAGCATTAAAGTGATTTGAAATGACAATAAATAAAATTTTGAATTTAAGACATATTGAGCTCGAACCTGCCCAAACACGAAGACTGATATAAAAATCGAGCCCGTTTCAACTCCATCTCTTAAGTAAGCGACACATTACGTCACTTATAAGTGTTTAGATACAAAAGAAGACAAAAGATTGCAGATGGGAGGGAAGGGAAACGGTAATTTAGGATTCGTTTTTCGGAAGCGTTATTGCACTGTGCTGCGGAGCACAGTATTTATGAGCTCCAGTGAATTCTGGCCAATATTTAAATATTTACTAAAAACAGAGAAGTACCGGAGCTAATCTCCGGTGGGTACGGGTGCAAATTAAGCCCTGCCCTTGAGCATCTTCGGGGTGCGCCTCTTTTTACTCCATACTTCTTGATAAAATCTCCGCAGGCAAGTTTATGTCCATCTATTTGTTTTTTGGGGAAAACTACTTGTTTAACTTTTTTCGTTCCAGTGCTTTGTTCAGTGCTGTAAGTCCCTATAGATGACTGCAACTGGCGACTATTTTGTTTAATATTTTCTCTATCAAGTATTTCAAAGAATAATCTTTATATCAGATTTGTGCTAATATACGAGATAGATTTTGTTTTTAGAAATAGTGGTAGGCAAAATAATAGAAAATAAATCACCAATGGCAGCCCTCTTATATTGAACTTATCTAAGAGCTTTGAAGGAGTGATGCTTTGAGACCTATAGCTACAAAAATTGTTTGTCTCGAATGATCCATATTCACAGAAACACATACATGACTTTTGACAATTACATAAATCTTCTTAGACGAGATGGCACAAGGAAATTTACAATACCAGAGAGTTACAACCCGGAGCTCCACAAAGTGCGTGCAATGGAGATGGCGGGAGTCGAACAAGCCAGCCTGATTCCTACGCTCTCAAGTGATTGGCGGAATGGTGCCTTTACCATTTGGCTACGGAGCCCCCCTCTTATATTATTTCACAAAACAGCAGCAACGTGCTGAATAAACCAATTTAAGTGATCAGTAAAAGTATAATTGACTATTTTTTTGTAAATGAACAAATGGTCATTGAAAGCGGAATATGTAGATAAATTCTAACTGAAAGATAGAAATTTTATACAGTAGATGTCCAACATATAATGATCGTGCAGTATTCAATCTAGCAATTGCATATTAATAACAGATTAAAATAGCATAAATTATTTAAATAATTTTTCCCCCATTTCTACCAATATTTGTTTGAGATTAGAAGAAAATTGTGTTATGCAGATTAATCTGTTTTTCGATCATTTCCTTATGCTATTCCTCCAAAAAAAATTGGGAGTGACTCCACAAGACTTTCCGAAATCTTTACAGAAAACTATGCGTCGAAATAAATAGTAATATTAAAAAACTAAAATCTTAGATCGTCTGATTCCACTTGTAATTCAGTCGTAATATCAGATTTCAGATTGTAATGTAAATATCACTTCTATTCATAAAGCTCAAACTTTTTCCTAAAATTATGGCGTAATTTTCAATCAATTTCCATTTCAGCAATGCTGATATTTAAACGTGTAAATAAGAATAAATATTGAAATTGAATTTACATAATAACACTAATGGTAGTTTTGTTTAAATATAGATATTTCGCCATTCTTCCTCAACAACCGTACAATACAAAATTTTTTTTAAATTTTTATAATATTAAAAAAACTCGTTCTAATGTTATCTTTAATTTTTAAGAAAAAAAACTTTTAATAAATTAAGCCACGTACTGACGTACTAAATGTTTTTTTTTTAAAACAAGAGAGTAGTGTAAACAAAAAAAATATTTAATTGAATATTTGAATTAAAAAAGAAAACCCTATAGGTTTCCAATTCTTTTTGGTCACAAAATGGTTGAAAAAATGTTTAGACACCAAGCACTTTGAGCCACTTTTACAAAAATTACAGCTTTTGTAACAGTAGTCTGTAACATATTAACCAAATGAAAACTAAATCAAAAGCATAGTTTTGGCGCATTGTCGCACACATACATACTTTCATCGTCGAAAAACATTAAAAGGAAAAATAAATAATCCGCAGAACACGCTTTAATATATACATACATCATCAAAAATACACCAAACATTAACTCCAGGGAACAGAAATAGTAAAAAAACCCAATATAGTACGCTTACATCTATACATTATGCAAATACATACACATGAAAAATAAATATACATGTAAATATATAATACATACATACGCACATGCATGAATGTACACATATGTATAATATATATACATGCATACATACGCGCATACATAAATACATACACATGCATATACATACATACATACAAACATATCAAATCATTGTAAAAATAGCGAAAACGGATTACTCTAATTTGAATGATTTTCCTTAAATCCGAACATTTTTATTTATGATAAAAATGTGAAATTACTTTCATCCGTATATGAAAAAAAATTCAGATTTACTTAATCTAGTGTATACTAATCGTGTTTTTATTTATATTTCGACAACAATTGAGAATTTCTCCTAAAATGCTTTCAAAAATTAAGCATGAAATAAATTTTTGAGGCAAAAATTGTTTATAAAATAAAAATTCTCTATTATAGAAGATGCATGACGTTTAGAAGAAAATAGTTGTTCGACACTTTGGCATTTAAATAATGGAGTCTGAAAATTTCACACCTCCAGAAATGGAAAGAAAGTTAAAATTATATCAAAATTTTTTTAAAAAGGGAGTTGGGAGTGTTTGGGAAGTCATAACTATTTAATTTTACACTTTTTAATTGCCGCTTTTCTTGTTATTCTTTGTTCTCTATTCGTCACATTCTTTTTATTTTTTGAGAGAAATTCGTTGATAAGCAAGTCTGTGATTACAATTCTATAATAATGCTTAAAAAAACAAAAAGCGTAAAAGTTTCCAGTTAGCCTATATTAAGATTTGAAGAACCCATTAAATCAGCACACTCAGGATTAGCTTCATTTTATTGAGACCACTAATGTTTTTAAAAGTATAAAAGTACAGGTATAAATGTATAAAAAATGATGTTTGTTAAATCATGACAAATTACATGATTTATTTTAAGAGATAATGAGAGATGGAAACAGTACTTTAAAGAAAGAAATAACAATTATAATTCTTATCAATACAAATTACGAGACATTGGTACATCATGGAAACAGGACATGGCATCGCCACTTTGTACGTTCTATGAAATATTAATTATATTTCGTCACACAACAGAAGTTTCAGTCTTCTCAGACATTCCTTATGAGCCAAACTAGTGGTATGATTTTCATTTCAGAATTTATGGAGGGGGGGTTCATGTAGACTGGAAATCGATACAATATATATTTGGAAAGGAGTTTTTAATAAGAAATGCCAGTATAAAATTTTCAAAAAATCCATTATTAATTTTTAGTTTACAAAATTTTATTTTTCTTTCCATTTCCACCTTTTTCGGCGTTCCATTAAAAAAAAAAGAGAAAAAACGGAGCTTCTACAAACTTTTGTCTACAAAATCGTCGTTTTAGTCACTGTTACAAAACTTTTCAAATGCGTGCATCTCTATGCTATGAACTGGTGGGTATGAGAAAGTTAGTACTTAAACTATGGACCACATTTAGAGTGAGTATGCACGAGGCATGTACTTATATTGTGAACCATTAAATTATAATTCCTACTTTTTAAAGAAACTCGCGGTATCTAAGAAAGGTTTTTGCCATCTTCCGTCATTCCATCTTCCATCATTTGTTTTTATAAATGCTTCTTTAAATTTCAAAAACGTATTGGTTTCCGAGGTTTCTAAAGAACTTTTTTCAGAATCGTGGGCAACTCGGAATAGGTTATTATATAGTTTCGTTCGTGGTTATACACTAGTTTCCTAGATTAAGGAATATGTATTTTTTTACAGTTTATTAACTTTCCTTAATATTGGTAATTGAAAAAGAATAACGTATGAAAGAACTCTTTTATTTATGTCGCTTATCGCGAACTTAATAATTAAACATTTAATGTAATCTTATTGTGTGAGAAATTAAAAAAAAGTATCATCCCCCTCCCCGAAGAAAAATGTTGTCAACAAATTTTGTCCTTTTAAAAGTACTTGTAATAATTGAGTACTACAAGAGCTCTTACGTTTAATAAAATCTTAAATTTTGTCATTTAAAATGACTTATATTGAAACAGACTCATAATAATTTAATTATTCAGATATAATTCAATTTGTTTATTTTAAATGTCAAACATTCTATAATTCTAGACGTTTAAATAATTCGCAAAATGTAAATATGTGAATCAAATATTTATTTGGAATAAATATCCCAGAAAAATTTATTTGTTATATAGAGCAAAAATATCTATTAAAGATAACAAATGATTTTCACTCTGAAAAATCTGCATATATCAAAGTAAAGCAATCTAAAAAGGCGAAGACATGAACAAATCGATATTAAAGATGAATAATATTTACCTAAAATAGAAAGCTTCTCCTATTTATTCTGTCGACAGCTAAGTATTCTATTTGAATGAAGTTATCGGATCACTAAAAACAATTTTTAAAATTCGTTGCGACAATACTTAATTTTGATGACAAAACATCATTGTTTTTATTAAGTCATTAAATAATTGTCTTAGGAATTCTGTTTAAAATTTATTTTCGGAAAGAAAGTAATAGTATTTTGTTTAATAAAATTCCTTTATATTAATATATTAAATATAATTATGAACAAAAGAGATATTTTACATAAAAAATATCCTTCAATTAAAAAAAATTTGATGCTACATAAAAAGCATAACCATCAATGCATGGTTCACATTTTCTCCTGTTCATGTTAAAAAATGTACAGTTGTCTAACGTTTCACCTATGGCAATATATATGTAACAGTCAATCCGAACAAATAGTTACATTATTCTGCTTTAGAACGCACAGGTATCTGCTGGCTATAAGTCAAGAAGTGTCACATTCACTGAGCTCTAATATAAAACGGAACGCTAACTTCCTAAACTATAACATTGAAGCCAGCGGTATGAATACAATTTAAAAAAAATATTACTCAGTCAGTTTTGTTGTGAAGGAAAAATATATGGTAAAACGTTGATTTACATTTGAAGATTTTTGTTCGATTCAGATTTTAAAATATTTCATCATGGTTATGTCTTGTTTTTCTTACGGTTGCATTAACAGGTGGATAAAGAACAAAACATAAAAAATTAACATATTGAAACATAAAAAGTACAAATCTAATACAGTCTGGCAGCAGAAGCCCTATACACCACCAGTAGAGATGTCATGCTCAAAATGGTACGTTACGGTTTAAGCAACGCGGTAAGAGGAAGTCAGCTAACCACCGAGTTAGTAATCCCTTCTATATTACAGATCAGTGGTTACAATCAAATTCCGATTCCAGCTTGGATAATCGTAGAGTTTTGGATCTTATTTGTAACTGAAGTCCTGGTTTGGAAGTTAGTTAGCCTGGTTTTTGGAAAATTTAACGGTGACAACTTTATATTTCAACATTTTACCCAATCATGTTTAAAAATTTTACCAGATCATGGTTAATAATTTTACTATTTCATAGTTCCACATAAACATATTTACGGTTGAGCTCCAAATGTTGGAACTAGGATTCAACATTTTATGATGCGAAATTTTGACAACTTATTTTGGTGAAAGTTTTTAAAAAACATTTTAACAGCGTACTTTTGTTATGCAGTTTACTATAATTGATTAAATGATAATGCATTTCAGCTCAGTTAAAAAATTGGAGGTATTGTCAGTTCAATCTATTGTTTAAAATTCTTTCACTCAAACAGATTCATAATACATTCATTGATTTCTCTCACAATCGTACTTTTTTTTGTCCCAGCTGTTGCAATAAGACTCTTATTTAAACACTTTTTTCTTTTTAAATTAAATTTTAGACACTTTTTTTTAATCATTTTATATCTTTTTGTGAATAAAGTATTAATACAAACCAAAAATGCTGATGTTAAACGAATGTGTAAGGTAAAAGTGAAGGCAATTGGGCACTGTGAGAAAACTTCTCACTAGCGAGATCTGGTGCGACAAGAAATCTAGCGAGTTCTCGCGGGTTAAGAAATAACCTGTTTTATTTTTTTTTATTGTCTGATTTTCTATAATACCAGCCGTTTTGAGGACAAAAAAACGTATTTTCTTAGCCTGCGAGAAACATTAAAACAGTAGTTTCGAAGAAATATAACTTTAGAGGATATTATTTAAGTATAGCAAATGATTTTAACTTTCCAATATCTGCATTTATCAAAGCACTGTAATCTTAAGAAGCCGAAAGAATAAATAAGTCGATAGTAAAAATGAGTAATGTTTACCCAAAAGAGAAAACCGTTTTTCTACATTTTCTACAGCTAAGGATCCTCTTCTAATGTAATTAGCACAATCCTTAAAGAATTATTTAAGAGGTTCATTATAAAAATTCATTATAAAAACTTCAGAGGATATTATTTAAATATAGCAAATGATTTTAACTGACCAATATCTGCGTATATGAAAGCATTGTATTCTTAAGAAGTCGGAAGAATAAACAAGTCGATAAAAAAGATGAGTAATGTTTACCCAAAAGTTGAACTAATTTTCCATATTTTCTACAGCTAAGAATCCACTTCTAATGTAATTAACGCTATCCTTAAAGAATTATTTAAGAGATTCATTCTAAAAATGCTTGATAATAGCAAAAAATTATCGTGAGTAGTCACTAAAAAATGTTAAGTCTTTAAATTTATGATTTGACTTATAATAGTGACAAAAACGAAATTTCAAAGTGTTATTTAAATTATATTATATAACATAACTAACATAGGCTGATAGTGATAATCCATTTTTAGGGTTTCGTTCATTTGACGAAACTCTATTCGTCTCACTCCTCTGACTGACTGTCTGTCTGTCACAGAGTTCGTACTCGGAAACTGTATAATTTAGAGACTTGAAATTTTGCATATTTATACCTCTTGTCACACGACAAATTATAAAAGTTTGAAAAAAGTGTTATATTATTGGAATTAAATGGATTAATGTAATGACATCCGACCATTTCTGCGATTTTCTTAGATCATAAAACAGAACTTTAATTTCAGTCTTTTTTACGTACAGTCAAATTTATACATATGTATCGGTATATATATGTATAAATATATATACTGACATACCGACAGTCAGTGGAGTGAGACGAATAGAGTTTCGTCAGATGAACGAAACCCTAAAAATGGATTATCACTATCAGTCTATTTTAGTGTATGTTATATAATATAATTTAAATAACACTTTGAAATTTCATTTTTGTCACAATTAAAAGTCAAATTAGAAAGTAAAAAACAACATTTTTTAAGTAACTACTCACGATATTTTTTTTTGATGCTCCAGTGGTAGTGCGTTTTACTGCTATCCCGAAGATTCCGAGTTCTATTCCCGATAATGGAAGTTGTGTGTTTTTTTTTTTTACATTTCATTGTCCGATGGATTTAATGAAAAGAACTTTCGTATTTTTTTGCCATTTTAGGGTTTTATTTTTTTCGCTAAAATTAAATCATTTAATTAAATATGCTTTTTAGATGTACAAACATATACTGTTACAATAGTCTGAAAAGCAGTTCTTGAATATATTTAATTTGATTTAAAAAATAGCTTCGTTTTGCTATAATTTTGTTATTAAATTTAATGGTGTTACCATCTATGTTCTTATTCATGAACTGTTTTAATAAATGATAAGTATAATTATAAAACTAACAGACTTCCTACTCCCAAACAACCATTTTGTACAAAATCCACCAGGAGCACCCCCAACATTCAGTACAATGTGCTTAAACAATGAGAAAAAACGCTAAAAGGCTTTCGAGAATTAACAATATCAACATCAAACTTAAGCGACAACATCAAAGAATGGGAGATTAGTGACGACGCAGAAACTGCGACCATAAATACATAAAATTTAAAATATAGGTTAGAAACAAAACACGGGAAACATACTAAATTTGAAAAATCCAAGAAATATATCAAAGTAATATATAAAAGAACTTAAAAAAGGCAAAAAAAAAGATACTCTAGATCAGAGGTTCCCAAAGTGTGCTCCGCGGAGCCCTTGGGGCTCCGCATATACTTTTCAGGGGCTCCGCGGCGTTCCAGGAAAATAAACAAAACATGAAAGAAATTAGCATATTGCAAGGGGAAATTTTTCGAATGTGTGCAGGAATTCTTTTGTGTGTGTGTTTCAAAAATAAATACATCTATCACTGGGTTGAAAAATACTATAATATATTTTTTAAATCATATAAAAATTTGTATTATACATGTATCTATTTTCTATAAAATATTTTTGGTTTGAGTTACTTTATTGTATGTTTCTGCATTTAATATGCTTTAAAAATTCGATTCAAAATGATCTACAAGAAATAGTATTCTGAATCAAATGCTAAACGTGAATCGAGAGAGCAAAGGCGCGCCAGTGCTATTATCTCTGCTCGTCAAACAAAATGGAGTACAGTTTTGTCCTTTCTAGCTGCGCCTATTCATATGTTTATACTTAGATCTTTTTTGTTTAGTAACCAGTGCAAAACAATTCAACCACATTTTCACACTAAACTTTTATACGTCATTGCTCATCACATTTTGTGCAGAATAACAAAAAATTCTATCGGCATTTAATATTTGTATATATTGTATATTGTATTATTTTTATTTTTAGAATTTTAATTTCTTTAAACTGTTTATTTTATTTTAATTAAATTTTTGTTATTTAAATCTTCTATCATATTTTTCATAATTGTATTTAATTTTTAAAACAATGTTTGTCGCTTAATTTTTTTTATAACATCTTGTATCATTTAAAGCCCCTCACTAGTTTCATTTTACATTTGTGCATATTGTGTATATATATTTCTTTTTCTTTTTATAACTTTGATTTCTTTAATCTGCTTATGTTATTTGTATTAATTTTTAGTTATTTAAATTTTCTATACTGGTTTTCATAGTAAAGCAATGTTTGTCGCTTAACCCTTTCCGGCACAGTGGCCCCACTCCGGGCACACCTAATTTTAATTCCAAACTTGCATTCGGCACCAAGAATATTTTAATAAAAATTTGCTTCTATAATGAAAGCTTGAAATAAGGAATTCATATTTTCTAAAAAAGTCATTTGTAATTTCCGGTGTCAGTCAGTAATTTCGCATTTTACGAACAGAATTTGTCCGTGCCGGAAAGAGTTAAAACATCTTTTTTTTATAACATCTTGTATCATTTAAAGCCCCTCATTAGATTCATTTTACATTTGTGCATATTATGTATATATATTTCTTTTTTTATATATAACTTTAATTTCTTTAATTTGTTTATGCAATCTTGTATATTTAAATTTTCTATACTGCTTTTCATAGTAAAATAATGCTTGTCAATTAAAACGCCTCTTTTTTGTAACATCTTGTATCATTTAATGAACTCCTCATTAGATTCATTTTATATTTGTATGCGTTGTATATATAGTTTTCTTTTTTCTTTTTGTAACTTTAATTCCTTTAATCTGTTTATTTTATTTTTATTAATTCTTAGTTATTTAAATGCTGTTTTACATAATTGCACTTAATTTTTTAAAGCAATGTATGTTGCTGAAAACGCATTTTATAACCTCTTGTATCACTTAACAACCCTTCTTTAATATTTTGTTTTAATTAGTCTCGGCATTGGCTAAGATTGTTATGTCATGATGCCACATTTCCCTATCAGAAATAAGGCTGTAGCAATTTAAAAATATATATTGGTTCTTTACATTTCTCATCACACTAACAATCTAAACTTTTGCTCAGCTCCACCCCTTTCTTAGACTTTTCGTCAATGAATACCTGCCCTGATATAAATTTAACCCCACCCATATATCCCGTTTTGTTAGTAAAGTTTTTTACTACTTGAAGTTCTTTTAACATGTGTAGTTTTTAACCATATATCTATTTTGAGGCAAAAACAATGGTGAAAGAAAGTTTCTTTCGAAACTATAATTAATAGTTATATACTTAATAGCTAAATACTTCAAATAAAACATCCAAAAAAGTGAACGATGCTGCACCTTAACAATACAGGTTATAGATTTTGCCCCGCCCACTTAAACACTAAAACGATGATCTGCTTCTAAATGATTATTTTTAAAAAATGGTTCAAAAGTGATTCGTTGCGATTCGTTTTCGTTGCATGTTTAAAAGTACTAAAAACGTAAAGAAGAACGAAAAAAATCCGTAATCGCATTATTCTATTACAGGTGGACGGGTCTAGCGAAAACGTGTTATATAATTACTTGGCCTACGCATTTTCTTTCATTTCTAAGGTAGCCTATTGAAATTATACAGAAGTCTCTTTTTGTAACGAAAACTGTACAACTTACCTTTTCTGTGTGTGTGTGATTTTTGCCATAAATAATAATAGTTTCACGTGGACCTCAATGTAATGACCCAGAGAGGGTTAATATTTTCAACTTTAATTCCGAGTCCATACTGGAAATCCCGAAAGAACATTTTTTATTTTAAGTATTGATATCATTAACCCCTTAACAGTATTGCTCAAACGTCGCTCGGGTAAGAAGAGTTTGTTTTCTCCGTTACTAAAAGCTTTCAGAAAGTACAAATTTTTAACTATAATTTTTGCTGTATTTGGCGGACATATCTCGATTATGCAAGGCAGATATTTTAATACAAAAAAAAAGTGGTTTTGTAGTCCTTTTTTTTAATTTATTGTGTCCAATAATAGTAATATTAAATAAAATTATTAAAGTATTAAATAATAGAAAATTTGATTTTCAAAATTTCTAGTATGAATTCAGAAATTCAGAATCAAGAAAATTGTCAAACTAAGTACCTTGGCTCCATGTTGGAAACTACTGGTTTGGACTCTTATCCAGCAGATCTTTCTCTGCACCATAGGCATAAAAAACATTAATTTGTAAACCATAGAGCACCGTGGGATTTAGGGGCTCCGCCTTAGAAATTCTTCCCAAAAAGGGCTCCACGAGCCTAAAAGTTTGGGAACCACTGCTCTAGATAATATAACATTAAAAATTCAAAACGAGATAAAAAACATTGTATTCACATGCTATAAAAAAGGCGTACACCAGACATTACAGCACCACTATGGTGGACGCCAGAAATAAAAGAAACAAGAAACAGAGTCAGGGTCTCCTGCTCCCTTGTAAACCGCAACTGACGATCCATAGTTTGCAGCACCCTTATGACAATAATTAGCCCAGCCTCACGGAAGAACGTAAAAGAACTCATTCTATTAGAACATCTAGAGATTCTCAAGCAAATTCCGACCCCCACAGAATAATTGCTGAGAAAATCCACTTAATCCTTTCCTGGCTAACTTAATAAAGATATTGCTGCATCATATTTATATTTAAAGAAAAATGTAATAACTTATTTAAATGCTAATGCTTTTAATAAATTAATGTATCAAAATTTAAAATTTGCCATATTTGCCTCTTACGTAAAATTACGTATGCTGTGCTGATAATTAATAAGAATAAATTAAAATGTGCTGCTCATGCATTATTATTGATTTTAATTAAATGAGGCAGAATAAACTGTATGTATATGTTTGGCTTTGCTTTTATATAAATTAATAAACAAAATAATATAATGAGCAAATATGTTTTCTTACTTGTTCTATTTTGTTTTATATTTTAATATTAACGTAAACAATTATACCCTCGCAAACTTCGATCGTTAAAAAACTATTCGAGCCATCTTACTTTTTATACAGTGATTCACAACGCCGCTGTAAGGTAAGATTCCTTTTTGTTATCTTCTTCACTATACCTTCTCGTGAATGTTGGGCCGCCCTCTTCTTAATTATCGGTCCAACAAACATAATACCAGATGACCGTCCTGTCACAATAAAAGGAACACTTAACCATTTCTTAAACAACCTATACCTCACAGATTCACTTAATAGCTAAATACTTCAAATAAAACATCCAAAAAAGTGAACGATGCTGCACCTTAACAATACAGGTTATAGATTTTGCCCCGCCCACTTAAACACTAAAACGATGATCTGCTTCTAAATGATTATTTTTAAAAAATGGTTCAAAAGTGATTCGTTGCGATTCGTTTTCGTTGCATGTTTAAAAGTACTAAAAACGTAAAGAAGAACGAAAAAAATCCGTAATCGCATTATTCTATTACAGGTGGACGGGTCTAGCGAAAACGTGTTATATAATTACTTGGCCTACGCATTTTCTTTCATTTCTAAGGTAGCCTATTGAAATTATACAGAAGTCTCTTTTTGTAACGAAAACTGTACAACTTACCTTTTCTGTGTGTGTGTGATTTTTGCCATAAATAATAATAGTTTCACGTGGACCTCAATGTAATGACCCAGAGAGGGTTACCATTTTCAACTTTAATTCCGAGTCCATACTGGAAATCCCGAAAGAACATTTTTTATTTTAAGTATTGATATCATTAACCCCTTAACAGTATTGCTCAAACGTCGCTCGGGTAAGAAGAGTTTGTTTTCTCCGTTACTAAAAGCTTTCAGAAAGTACAAATTTTTAACTATAATTTTTGCTGTATTTGGCGGACATATCTCGATTATGCAAGGCAGATATTTTAATACAAAAAAAAAGTGGTTTTGTAGTCCTTTTTTTTAATTTATTGTGTCCAATAATAGTAATATTAAATAAAATTATTAAAGTATTAAATAATAGAAAATTTGATTTTCAAAATTTCTAGTATGAATTCAGAAATTCAGAATCAAGAAAATTGCCAAACTAAGTACCTTGGCTCCATGTTGGAAACTACTGGTTTGGACTCTTATCCAGCAGATCTTTCTCTGCACCATAGGCATAAAAAACATTAATTTGTAAACCATAGAGCACCGTGGGATTTAGGGGCTCCGCCTTAGAAATTCTTCCCAAAAAGGGCTCCACGAGCCTAAAAGTTTGGGAACCACTGCTCTAGATAATATAACATTAAAAATTCAAAACGAGATAAAAAACATTGTATTCACATGCTATAAAAAAGGCGTACACCAGACATTACAGCACCACTATGGTGGACGCCAGAAATAAAAGAAACAAGAAACAGAGTCAGGGTCTCCTGCTCCCTTGTAAACCGCAACTGACGATCCATAGTTTGCAGCACCCTTATGACAATAATTAGCCCAGCCTCACGGAAGAACGTAAAAGAACTCATTCCATTAGAACATCTAGAGATTCTCAAGCAAATTCCGACCCCCACAGAATAATTGCTGAGAAAATCCACTTAATCCTTTCCTGGCTAACTTAATAAAGATATTGCTGCATCATATTTATATTTAAAGAAAAATGTAATAACTTATTTAAATGCTAATGCTTTTAATAAATTAATGTATCAAAATTTAAAATTTGCCATATTTGCCTCTTACGTAAAATTACGTATGCTGTGCTGATAATTAATAAGAATAAATTAAAATGTGCTGCTCATGCATTATTATTGATTTTAATTAAATGAGGCAGAATAAACTGTATGTATATGTTTGGCTTTGCTTTTATATAAATTAATAAACAAAATAATATAATGAGCAAATATGTTTTCTTACTTGTTCTATTTTGTTTTATATTTTAATATTAACGTAAACAATTATACCCTCGCAAACTTCGATCGTTAAAAAACTATTCGAGCCATCTTACTTTTTATACAGTGATTCACAACGCCGCTGTAAGGTAAGATTCCTTTTTGTTATCTTCTTCACTATACTTTCTCGTGAATGTTGGGCCGCCCTCTTCTTAATTATCGGTCCAACAAACATAATACCAGATGACCGTCCTGTCACAATAAAAGGAACACTTAACCATTTCTTAAACAACCTATACCTCACAGATTCATCAACAGAACATAAACTAAAACCGCACCTCCTAGGTTGCATGGGACAAGTTCACCACCAATAAAAAAAACGAGAAATTAATATAATTATAAAAAACATACAACAAAATAAAGCACCAGGATTCAATTACATAGACTACAGCCTAATCAAACGAATACACAAAGCAGCACCACAATTCCTCCTAACATTGCACAACACGTGTCTAATCCTAAACTACTTCCCTAAATCGTTCAAAATCGGTACAGTCGTTCTATTCCACAAAGCAGGTAAGAGCACAGCAGTACCAAAAGACTACAGACCAATATTCTTATTAACAGCATTCAACAAAATATTAGAGGGAATACTACGCGGTAGAATATGCCCCGGCTTCAAAACAAATAAATTCTGGAGTGAAAAGCAATATGGATTTTAACAGAGCGTTTCAACAGAACATGCATTACACAAATTGATACAAACAATAAAACAAGACAAAGAAGATAAAACCCAAAAACTATTGATCGTAATGGATATCAAAGGCGCGTTCGACAATATTCGATGACCCATAACAGAAAAAAACCTAAAACAATCCCCCTGTCCGACATACATAACAATTTGATAATAAGTTTCCTAGAAGATAGATACGTATCACTCGAAGAAAGCGAAATAAAGCAAACCAAACATTCATTTGGTGGTTGGCCGCTGGATAACTGTATCGGACCACTGCTGTGGCTGCTAATAGTGGACACAGCACTAAAGAAAAACTGGGGCTAAAATGTAAGAATACAAGCATTTGCGGATGACTTTATACTAATCCTAAAAGCAAAATCTAAGCAAAAAATAATAAACCTCGCAAATAAAATAATAGAAAACTTTAATGAATGGATAAAAAGCAATAGTCTAACTCTAAACTGGGATAAAACGGAACTACTGTATCTAAACAGACCACATACTAGAATTCTACTAACAGAGGACGCATACAAAATAGAAGGAATACAATTCAACAACAGAGAGCTAGAGGGGAAAGAACAAATCAAATACTTAGGTGTAATTATACACAAAAAATGAAAATGGCTACCACACTGCCAAACACAAACAACCAAAGTAAGGAAAGTATTTTGGATGATGGGACAAATGGCCAAACGGTGTTGGGGATTGAAACCAAGCATCTCAAAAATATGGTATAGACCAGTAGCTGAGAAAACACTGACTTACGCGGCCCCAATTTGTGGAAATAAGCTAAACCAAAGAAGTAAAGAAGTACTAACAACATGCCAAAGACGTTTTCTGCTGGATATAGTTAGGGCGTATAAAAAGTCCCCTTTACGATTTATAGGGATATAGTTATAGGATATAGTTACGGCGTATAAAAAGTCCTTTAAGCTACTTCCTGCCCTGATTCCAATTCATCTCCAAGTTAAATACCAGGCAATAAACAGCACAATATCACGTTTAAGAGAAACGACTGAAATACACGAAACCACTATCCACCATACAGATTATATAAAAAATATTAATATATGGGAAATGCACCCCGCAGACATCACAGAACCATAAATAGGGCATAATTTCAAGGACATTGTAATATATACAGATGAATCAAAATCGGAATCAGGCGCTACAAGTTCGGCATTCGTAGCTTTAAAAAATCAGCAAAAAATAAAAACATGGAGGAAATCCATTAAGGAAGTACAAAAGTGCTTTCCAAACCAAACTACTGGCTATACTAAAAGCAGCAGAATGGAGAAATAGCACAGGGAAGGAATACAGCATCCGCTCGGACTGCATGTCAGCTATCCCCTAGTCAGCCAAACCCTAAAATGTAACAAAATTAATAATACAATACAACAACATTAAAACTCTCAAACAATAAATTAATAATTAGCTGGATCAAAGCACACGTAGGCGTCGAAAGAAACGAGGTTGCCGGCAAATTAGCAGAAAAGGCGGCAGAAAATCAATCTTGAGAAATTCCATTCCACCTAGACAGACCGATATCAAACTTAAAAATAAAACTAAAAGAACTATCAAACAATGGCAGTTCGAGTGGGATTATGGGGAGACTATCAGGAAGACATATGAATACGTCCCATACGTAGATACTAGCAGAATCATCAGCTGCAATCTACTAAGTCAAATTTACACGGATCACCGATCATTCCCGGACTACATACACTTGTTTAAGCGCAAGGACGCAAGAAAATAAGGGGAATTGGGAACCCCCAAACACTATCTAACAACCTGCCCACTAACCCAATCACTCCATAAGATCCACATCACACAAAACAACGAAAAAATATAGAACAACCAGTTAGCGAACAACAAACATGTACAAACAAAATCAAGATCAGTGATCAGATGTTTAGTAGAAAACATATCACAATAAATACGCTTTCCCAGCATTGAGATTCCTGATTAGCATTCTCCACCCTCAAAAGCAACCATCTTTGGTAAGCATATATTCTACTAAAACTATTAAAAATAGTAGCAAAGGAACCTCTTTGCTACGCTAAAAAAATTCGTTTTGTTTTCATAACTAGTGAGGAGTCGGACGGACTGAATTTCACCAACTGATAAAGTCAAATAATAAAAAAAAATGAAAAAAATACAGCAAAGTACTTGGTGAATGTAAAAAGCACACCTGCCAAAGAAATTGAACAGTGAAAAAATGTTTTTCATCAAGGGAATAAAGCCTCATAGGTATATGACGGACTAACGTCCACAGAACAAGCCCCACCCCATTAGTGCGCCGAGTTTCTCCAATAACAAATCAACCAAGTTGCACAAAATTCAAAAGCAGTGATATCAACCATTAGAATTCAATGGACGGATCGCAATAAGCGGATTCACGAAGGAAGAAAATATAAATCAACCCCCCCAGCTATAATGCGCGGTTGAGTTAAAGTGATAAAGCCAACAAAAATGAGTGCACAAAGCCCCGAAATGCGACAACCACCAGTAACAAAAGTTACAATGTTACAAAACCCACGATAGTGACGTAATAACCAGTGAAACTCTCGCTAGAAGACCAAGTTTCAAAATGTGACAACCAGTACTAGCACAAGCTAGAGTTATCAATTTACCATAACCAAGTGACTAATACCCAAGAAAGCGACAAATATCACAAGCAACAAGCTAGTGACAATAAACAACCAAGCCAGTGAGAAGACATAACTCACCAAGAGAATTCTCAGAAATAATCCAATAAGAATGAACCCATAAAAGCGGCATAAAATCCGTGCCCATAAAATCAGAAAAAAATCCTAACGGAGACGAGACAAATAAACATAACAAATAAACCAGCCCATAATAGAGGTGACAAACATGGCAGCTACAAGTCACCATGAAACAGTCAAACCAACCAAGTGGAGCGCGGCTATGTAACGATCATGTACGCTAATGGAACCCGGTGCATGTAAAGTCCATCGTGGTGCAAAGTCCTCCAAGTTCCCTGTGAATTATATCTCCTGAGGTGCCCTATCAGGTGAAGGTCTTGTCACCTGCTTAAGGTTCTAAATTACGAGACCAACTCGCGTGGCGATAACATGACGAATGGGTGTGCGGTGCAGTGTGAAATTAGTAAATACTCCAGCATCTCACATCCGTCCGGCATGACTTTTCCACACTATGCAGTGCTGAATCGACTCATTCAAACGTCAATTAGTAACCAGCCAACTAAAGAAAAGCAACTTAGGCAACAAGATGCACTGAAGACACTTCGACCTAGAGGGTTATCAAACAGATCTTCCCCATGCGGAGAACAGGCGAATTCTAGCCCCGTTTCCAGACATCAACCCGTTAAGCTGGGTAAAACCCCAGCAGGTTGGGGTCTGGTCTACGGTCTAAAAAAGTATAATTATAAATCAATCATATCAATTTATTAATTAAAGTATAAAGCCTTTTGAAAAGAATATTAAACGAAACCCTTTTTGTGATCTTCGATCACACTTACCCACTTTTTAAATTTAGAAATAATTTATATTTCAAACATTCTACGATAACAGAAATTATTTGCGATAAAACTTTAGTTTCGATGAATTCATTAAAGTATTTATTATTTAAATAGAGGTACATTTACTTTTATTTGCGATAATAAATGATTTGACTCTCGGATATCTGCAAACATCAAAGTAATACAATATAAAGAAGGCGAAAGTGTAAACAAATCGATATGTAAGATGAGTAAAATTTATTAGAAGTAAAAGGTTTTTTGTATGTTTTCTCCAAAGCTAAGAATATTCTTCTAACGTTATTAGCGTGACCCTTACAAAACTATTTAAAAGGTTTCATTACTAGAAAATTTGATCTTCGAATTTCGGAAACTTCCTATGAAGTTACTAAAAAAATAAATGTCTTGATAAAATTAAAGATAAAATTAATAATTAATTAAAGTTTAAACTTTTAGTTTAAATTGTAATCATTAACTTATATTAAAATATACTGATATAATATTTATTAATATATAAATTATTCATGTTTACTCTAACATTTATTATTTAAATATTATATTTTTGTTAATTTATTAAAATAATAAATGGGTTTGACTCTCAGATACCTGTGTACATCAAAGTAATGTACATTAAAAAAAATGCTTCTTAATATACAAAAATATATAATACAACCACGAACGGAAGTATTTAATAACCTCTTCAGGGTTACTCATCATTCCGAAAAGCGTTCTGTATCTAGGGAAACCTCATCAACCAATATATTATGATTTAAAGAAGTATTTATTAAAACAAATTTTCATTTTCAGTTATTGATTTTTGAAACGTTTCCGAGTAGTTTTATAGTATATTAATCTGTATTCTTAAACCCGAGTATTAGTTTTTAGATGCTTTCAATTCTCAACTAAACATTTTCAGCTGCATAATTGAACTCATTCATGCAAAATTAACTAAGTAATATTAATGTGTAATATTAAGTAATTATAATGTTAATATTGATATTAATGCTGTTAATTTATCATGTTTGTCTCTAAAACATGTTTGTTGACAATAAAAATATATACTTAGAAATTGATAACATCTAGAAAACCTATATTTCGGGTTGATACCATTTAATAACTACTTGAAAATGGTTACCAAAAATCAGTGTCAGAAAAAGAATCTTTGTTTTTATAAATTCTTCTTTAAATCTCGAAAGTATACTGGTTTCTGAAGTTTCTAACAATAAAGGCCAATTTTCGGAATCGTGGGTAACTCGGAAGAGATATTGTATATTTTTGTTCATGGTTATATTATATTTACCTGTATTAAGAAACATTTGGCTTTTTTTTACATCGTAATCAAAAGAAAGCGAAAGCGAAGGCGTAAACAAATCCATATTAATGATGCGTATATTTTGCACGAAGTAGAAGGCAGTTTTTTTAATGTTTTCTTTGAAACTAAGCAAGTATCGTGTTTCAGTGCAGATAGTGCAATCTTTATAAAGCTAATTTAAAGGTTCATTATAAAAATAACTGATCTTGGTGACAAAACATTGTTCGTAATTAGTGAGAAAATAAATGTATAAAGTGTTCTGATACGAGCTACATTTCTATTCAGAAACTAAAGCTTAAATGTATAGTTATATTAAATATATTTACATTAATTAACTTACGTTAAGTAGAATTATACGGCATTTTTAATTTTTGAAATAATTTTAAAAATGTGCGTTAAGCTTATATTAGCTAACTTACATTACATTAGGCTGATAAAACATTTTTAAAAACAATTTTGAAATAACTTATTTTCACTGTCAAGCATTCTATAAGGGTGGATCAAATGGAAACGGAACAGTGGTTAAAGTTTGGTTTATTTTTGTATGAGTGTGGTAAACTTTGTGTACAGGGTAGAATGGGTATGTAAGGAAGTCAACTCCTACTGAGGAAATGAACTTGCCCTAGGTAGTCACGCAGAAGCACATTACATGCTATGGCAATCGGCCAACATTTTAGACCGTCAGACAATTTTTTTTATTCATCTGTGTCTGCGGAATGTACTATTCTTGTTAGTGTAAACATTAATACAAAATATTTCATACTAGAAGACCTGCCTGAGGTGGCTCATGACTAAGATATCAAAAAGAAATTGGTTCATAAAAAACAAAATTCTCATTTTCGTCGAAATGGGGAATTTAAAAAAATATTTCATGAATCGCTGTATGATTTTTAAAAGAACTATATTAAAAAGAAGGTAAAATATACTATATTAAGTTAAAAGACTGAATTTGGATTAATTTTATGACTGGCTCAAAATCGCAGCTGAATTTGGAAAATTGGGGAAATACGTGAATTTTTACATTTCAATATAAGATAACAACAACAACAACAAACTAATAAAAAAATAAAAACTCTGAGAGTCATGTACATTTGAACTGTCTGCATCTATCCGAAATGAAATTTTTAGACCACTACGTACGACAATTTTTCGAAGCCATCGTGCACAATCACACACACACGTGCAGATATATCTTTCTTTTATTAATATAGATTATCGTTATACGATTGTTTACATATATGTAGAGCACTATAATAATTCCATTTTTATGTTGCATTTCCATTGTAATTTCAACAAAGTTTCACGAAAGAGGAACATGGCAAAAATTCTTAAAGGGTCAAAAGTACAAATGCACAAATATTCAAAATCCTTGCATCAGTTGTTAAAATAAAAGTGTTGTTAATAATATAAATAAAAAACAAACAAACTCTGACGCTAACAAAACGCCCTAAAACTTAGATTTTTTTTTGAAGTAGTGAGAAAAGTGAAAATGTTAATATTTTCCATATATTTATACTTTATTATAGATATATAATTAGGAATAATAAAGATGGTAATAAATGTTTATAACAAACTTATTCTGAGGTATAATTCTTGATAAAATTCCATTTGTGAAAGAAAAAATGTATGAAGGAAAAAATGATTACATGGATTTTCTAAGGTATATTGGAATGCTATAATTTTCTCACAAAAATGTATGCTAGATATAGATTACATAGAGTAATATCAAAAATAGAGAAATATATTGACATAATAGAGTAATTATTCAGATTACAAAGGTTAATAAACCTCATACAATATATAATCATACAATTATTAAATAAAACATAAAATACAACTCGGGCTTCTCGTGTTAAAGAGCATACTAGCAGATGTAGAGAATATATGTGAAAATCTTGCGAATTAAAAACTATAACATATTCTTTTAATATTTTGATTTAAGTATATGTTACGGCTAAACTAAGAATGAAGGTAAACCTAGGATTAACCGATTAAAGTGGGGATTACCAAGGCTTTGCGGCTAAAGTACGAAAAGTTCCCAACGCTTCCATATTTAACCGGCTAAAACTGGGTCTAACCAAACCTAGTCGGTTAAAGCCCGATGTTAAGTTATATATGTTTACAAAGCAATATATTATAAGGTAATGCATAAATAAAATTAAACCCTGAATAAGTACATTAATTTATTAATATATTCAAGCAGCGGTTAGTAACTTATGTATGTACGCTTCGCGCACATAAATCGAAAAAAATCACTGAATACAGAAAACTCGCTCTGAAACAATCTCTAGAATGCACGAAATTCATACCCGCAGCAGTAAGTAACGCATGTATGAGCGCTTCGCGCACATTAACCGAGGAAAAACATCACTGGTCACGCAAAACTCAATGTACAGCAATCTCTAGAATGCACGAAATTCATTCAAGCAGTGGTCAGTAACTTATGTATAGGGTCTTCGCGCACATTAACCGAAAAAAAAATCACTGGACACAAAACTCGCTGTACATCAATCTCTAGAATGCACGAAATTTATTCAAACGCAGCAGTCAGTAACTTATGTATGAGCGATTCGCGCACATTAACCAAAAATGTAACTGGATACACGAAACTCATTGTACCAGCAATCTCTAGAATGCTTGAAATTTATTCAAGCAGCGGTCAATAACTTATGACATAGAAACTGATTTGAACGAATTTTCGATCTCCAATTTTTAGATAAATTCGTCAACACTTTACAAAACAAACGCGCACACGCACAGGCAAGGAATTATACAGTACCAACCAACTGCGTAGGTAACACAATCTTGATTTCCTCACTAACCGTTTAGACCCTGTTTTAACCGTTTAAAGGTTGAAGAATTGGGAACTTTTCGGGCTTTAGCCGCTAATCCTTGGTAATCCCCAATTTAACCGATTAAACCTAGGTTTACCTATAATTCTTGCTTTAGCCGTAACATATACATTAATTTTAGTATCCATTCATTATACATACATTTAATATATCTCTCCAGACTGGCCATCAACTATACAGGGTAAATAAATAGATACATAAATAAATAAATATATAAATATATACATAAGTGGTACATCCATTTCAATTGGGAGAAAAAGAAGAAATTCCAGATAAATTTTCCTAATTGATATATTGGCCTATAACCATCAGATAGTTGGATGAGGCCTGTTGGTGTAGAGAACAGCGCATGCATAATCTATGTTTATGGCAAGTATGTAAAAAAATGTTTATTGCAAGTACCGAGGTTCGAAAGCAAGGCTATGAAACACGGGTTTGATAATATTCAATAAAAATATCTTTTACTGGTAAATATTCATCGGTATATATAATTATTTTTTAAATTTGTTTGTTTTAAATATTGCTCTATTGCTCACATTTCTTTCTAAAAACAGAAATTTAGTGTCCTAATAGCAGAAAATTTCCATCTTGAAAACGGGGGATTATCAAAACGGAAGTTTTTAAGTTTTAATGAAAAAAAAAAATCCAAGAATTGACGCCAAATTTGATACCAGTACATTTTTTTTTTCCACAAATTGTTTTTTTTTTTTTTTTTTTTTTTTTTTTTAATAGGGTACTAGAAAGCATTTTTATACAAAATATATCAATTATGTTTTCAAATAATACAGTTTAGAGAGTTATTTAAAAAATAAATGTTTAAGTGAAATAAGTACCGTGTTCTAATTCCGTTTATAATATATCAATATGCAAATTTTCAAAGAAATTGGTTAGACATTTTTATATTGCACAAAAGGACATCCACTTTTAATTAGGCTATGTGAGAAAGATGAAGAAGGAACATTTGTCAACATTGGGCAATCTATTGCCAATTGCGGTAAACTGCCACTTTATCGTTTTGTATAGTTAATTTATGTATATTTAAGCATAGTTTTGCATAGTTAATTTTAATTTCTGGCAATGTTACCTTATATTATTGTATGAAACATATATTTATTGCAGATATAGATTATAAAACACAGGCTTGAAAATTATTTAAAGAATAATAAAATATCAGTTACTTGAGTGGCAATTAAAGTTGTATTTAAAAAAAATACATTTTTGTTTTTATTTGATTGTATAAAAAATGAAATAATGCGATATACCGGGTGATCCAAAAGTCAGAACGAACTGTAAAAATGAATAATTCGGAAACGAATCAAGATACAAAGATACGGTTTGCACCAAACGGATGGAAAAGAAACCGGATTTTGTATAGCAAAGAAATAAAAAATAGTTCTGTTAGCGACCAACAGATGGCGCTGTCAGATTTCTGATGTAGGATTATGCAAAACAACAAACGATATAAAAAGGAGCAACTGCAGCAGTTAATGGTAGTCGAAGCTTGTATGCATCGAAATGCTGTCCATAGTTGATAAAGCCGTCTTAGTTAAACTGTATTATAAAAATTCGGAAAGTGTCATTGCGGCATTGCAAGCATATCGCTACATTAAGGGTATGCGAGATAGCAAAGGACCAATCACGTCTTCTGCATTGAACAAAATGATGAAGAAATTTGAAGCTGCAGGTTCTGTGGCGTCAAGTCAAAGAAGTGGTGGTCCCCCTCAACAGCCGCTGCTGTTGCCACGACAGTGGAGCAGACGGTGCAATCCATGTTGGCGGTTGCTGCACGTGGGGAGTGCAGTGCTCGAGAAGTTTCGAGGCACATAGGAGTGCACTGCGAGAGCACTGCGAATAAATTTGCAACGGTATCCCTACAAGTTCCAACATAACCAATATCTAAAACCTCCTGACTTCGACTCTCGCCGAGATTTTGCGAATTTCGTATTCAATAAGATGGAAGAGCAGCACGACTGGCACCACACTGTGCTTTGGACAGACGAAGCGCATTTCACACTCTCTGGCGCTGTGAACACCCACAATTGTCGAGTGTGGACCACAGAAATCCGACATGCATTTGTTGAGGTAACCTTGCAACAGCCTAAAGTGACAGTCCGGTGTGTCTTCACTGCTGATTTCATACTTGGTCCATTTCTTTTCGAGGAAGTCGCACAGACGGGTTTCAAAACAGTTTCTGTCACTGGTTAGCGATATGTAGCACTGTTACAGAACAACATTATTCCTAAAATGCAAGCGCGACAGGCACTCCAAACAGTCACATTTATTGCTCTGCCTGTGCAACGCCTGCTACGCTCAACATTTGCGGAGGATCGCATTATCACTCGCTACTTTAATCACGTATGGCCTCCAAGATCTCCCGATCTGACACCTGTGACTTGGCTGTGGGGATTCTTGAAGTCAAAAGTGTACCGCGACCAACTGGCATCACTAGCAGCACTGAAAGATGCCATCCGCCAAAATGTGTCTGCCATAACGCAAGAAATGCTACTAAATGCTGTGAACGGTGTGGTGTGTCGTCTCACAGCTGTACTTCTGAATGATGACAGCACATTGAACATTTACTGTAGTACTAATTAACTGTAATTAAGCTGACTTGTAAGTTGTTAACATTTTTTTGCATTTGTAAAACATCTTTTGGTGCAATAATACAGTATAGCGCCATCTGTTGGTCGCCAACAGAACTATTTTTTCTTTGTTGCCACACAAAACCCGGTTTCTTTTCCATCCGTTTGGTGCAAACCGTATCTTTGTATCTTGATTCATCTTCTAATTATTCAGTTTTAAAGTTGGTCCTGACTTTTGGATCACCCGGTATTTAGAATGGAATAAATTGGCGGTAAAAAGAAAGTGAAAGCGCAGATCACTGCCATCATCGTTATAACGTCAGTTTTAGTGTATATTGAAAGCGTTGGCGTTAGTGTATAATGACATGTTTTTGCTTTATATAACATTATATAAAACAAAATATTGTTTGAATATCATATCTTTTTACTGATATCTATCTACATATCTATCTGAATATCATATTTATAGTATCATATCTGTTGAACTATTGATTGAATATCATATCATTTATATATGATATAGACTGATTGTAACATTTTTTTTAAATGAGATTTTAAATTCTCACAGGGATATAAATTGTTTACCTAATAGAATAATAGTTGAATAAAAAAAATATTGTACGCATAATTTTTCAATCTAATATGTAGATGAAATAAATGCAATATATATATATATATATATATATATATATATAATATATATATATCAGGATTCGAATAGAATGATACATAAAAAAATCTTTAAGTATAACATAAGCATTTTACATTGTTCGGGCATGATTATTGCTTCATGTGAATAACGACTTTCAAGTGTTACACAAAACTTACCTGTCACCTTCTTACTGATCGATATTTCGTTAGCTGATATATTACAATATATCAGTATGTTATTACATGTCTTAGAACGCACAAAATAAAGCTTATTGAATATCTGGTACATTCCTTATCACTATTTCTGCTCTAGAAATTATAACATTACCTGCACTTTTTGTATACATTCTGAAATATTTTGAACGTTCCATGACGTCTATGTGTTTTATCTTAAAAATTAAAAAACATTCATAAATTAACCATTTAGATTCATAGAAAAAATCATTAGGATTATAAAACATATAAAAGTATTATGTTCTCGTATGTCATGATCAAGAAATAAAACTTTTTGAATATCTATACTTCTTATTATATTAGTTATTTTTTAAACATTTTAACATACTATACGAGGAGATTAAAAACATGTGCAATACCAATTGTATCTAAAATTGTTGATTATAAAAGCATACTTTCAATTATAAAAATGTACAGAAATCAAGTATAGATTTAACTATCGCATTTGTTTTACAAGTTGCATTTTAAATAACGAATATTAAGTTCTTGAAATGATTCCCATTGCCGGTAACATGCATTCAGTAAAGTTTTGCTCTGCGTCTAATATGGACACAAAAATCCTCTCCAGTTTTTACAATCGAAACTTACTAAATTATTAGTTTTTGAATTTTATGAATTTTCAGCATTTTCCGGCACTAAAACTACATTAGTGGAAAGTTATTAAAATTTCATTTTTCCTTTAAATGTTAATAGGTTTTCTGTAGTGTACGCATTCACATTTCATTTACTATTAATGAAATCATAATTAAAATACAAGAAAAACTAAACTGAGTTTAATATTTAAAAAAAAAGTTATGCACAGTAACATAGTACATTTTTCTTTCAAAATATATTCCACTTACACACGTTTTTTACAGAGCAGAAAATAAAACTACCGATCATATAATCCTTATTATTTTTTTATACAAGAAAATTAAAAACAAAGCCAAAAAGCGAATATTTCAGCACAGTTCATTTAATTAAGTATCTTAACCGTCTGCATTTCTCTAGGCACAACTTTTTATATAAACAATTCAACATAATTTAATAGCATATGCACTTGACAGTTTTTATCTTCTAGAGCTTGGATTTAAAAACTATTTGGAGGTTACGCAGATTTTCTTTTATTCCTGATAATGAAATCCCAAATCTTATTTTTTATTCGAAAGCCAACAAAATTCCCAAAAAGAGTTTAACGTAGGAGAAAAATTCAAATCATCTATATGGAAATAAGGCTTAACGCTTTACAGGCGGGTTAGATTTGACTAAAGTTTATCGTGGAAATTAATTTCAGTCAAGTAAACAGAATTTGCAGCATTTAATGTACAATAAAATGTTAATTAAATGCAATGTTATAATTAAATAAAAATATATCTATAATTTTTATATTTAAATATATATTTATACATATATAAACTGCACATGTTATAACACTATTAAAAAAATATAATTATGTCTATTGGATAGAATAAAATTCGCCATAGAAACTATTCATTAGCGAAAACAAACGTACTTGGAAAAAAAGAAAGAAAATGAAAAAAAAGGAGATTTATCTTATAGGAAATATAAACAAAACAAATCATGGTTTAAGCAAGTTAAGTCTTTGCAATACATTTAGCATACTGCAACGAAACTTAAACATCTAACGAGCAGGGAAGACCGAGCTATGCTCGGTCAAAATTAAATTTGAGTTCAAATATCATGACCCATGACCAAAATGACCCACTAATTGAATTTTCTCGAATTGACTTAGCCCAACAGTCTTCTCGTGCCGGAAAACCATAGTATGCAAAATTTAGTGTAAATTGAGCCGCTTTTTAGATATTAACCCACAATGACCCAGAAATGACCAACTAATCGAATTTTCTCGAACATGTGACCTAGTCGAATGATTTTCGTGTGCCCGAAACTCGTAAAATACAAAATTTAATCAAAATCGTTAGAGCCGTTTTTTAAATAAAATTAATTTGACCCGATTTGACCCAAATATGACCCCCTAATCGAAAGTTCTCGAACATGTGACCTAGCCCAATAGTCTGCTCGTGCCCGAAAATAGTCGGATACAAAATTTCGTCAAAATCGTTTGAACCGTTTTTTAGATACAATTAGCTAGACCATGACCCAAAATGACCCGAAATGACCCACTAATCGAATTTTCTCGAGCATGTGACCTAGCCCAACAGTCTTCTCGTGCCCGGAAACCATTGGATGCAAAATTTAGTGTAAATTGAGCCGCTTTTTAGATCTTGACCCACAATGACCCAGAAATGACCCACTAATCGAATTTTCTCGGACATGCGACCTAGCCCAATGCTTTTCTCGTGCTCGAAACTCGTAGGACACAAAATTTAATCAAAATCGTTAGAGCCGTTTTTTAGATAAAATTAATTTGACCCGCGTTGACTCAAAAATGACCCACTAATCGAAAGTTCTCGAACATGTGACCCAGTCCAATTGACTTCTCATGCCCGAAAGTGATCGGATACAAAATTTCGTCAAAATCGTTTGAACCGTTTTTTAGATACAATTAGCTAGACCATGACCCAAAATGACCCAAAATGACCCAAAATGACGCACTAATCGAATTTTTTCGAGCATGTGACCTAGCCCAATGGTTTTCTGGTGCCCCAAAACGGTAGGATACGAAATTTCGCCAAAATCATTAGAGCCGTTTTTAAGATAAAATTTGCATATATATATATATATATAACCACACACAAGATTTGCTCGTATTAGAATATATGATACGAAGAAAGATGTAAACAATTTAGAAAACACATAATACATTTAAAAACTAAACTTCAGAAATGACCATGTATAGCCATAAGAGTAACCAAAGTCTTTTGTGCTGTCTTGTATATGATTTGTATATTTGTACAAAAATTACATAGTAAGCTGAAAGTTAGTTCATTTAGAAAACGTAGAACGCATTTGAAAATTAACCTTCAACAATTTCCGTCAATAAACGAAAAATATACTCGACATTTTTTGTATAACTCTGTATGTTATCTACAGGTTTTATACAGATAGGGGTAAAAACCGCATAATACAACTATAGACGCACTTCTTGTAATTATCATCCACAGATAGCAGTGTATTCAGTACATTTTTAGCCATGTAAATGATTTTATTTACTGTCTACAAACGTCTTGTTGCGTATTAAATATAAGTCAGCTGGAAAATGCAATTAAAAAAACTACACTTAAGTTATTCATGCTCATAGACAGTAATGCTTTCAAATTCTTTTGCGGATCTTTGTATATAATCTATAGAGTTTATACACATCATGTGGTATGGAAATAATTAGTTATGATGATAGTTATAATCATTATTAGTTATAGTAAATTTAATATCGAAAACGATCTCATAAAAATTTCATTTCGTTTGAAGTAGTGTAACATCATAAAAAGTCACTAAAAATAATTTTTACCCGTAAGCAATTATATAGTTAAATTATTTTGTGGAACACTGTAAATGAATCAGAAATGCTTTACACTCCATATTCTAAATAAGCATGTTTTGCTGCACCTCATAAACGCTTAACAATTTCGTTATATTTGAAATAGTGTAATATTATTAAAATGCAGCATAAATAGTTTTTCACATAGAGCATATTGCAACGGAATTATTGTGAATGTCCCTATAAACGAACTATAAATGCTTTATATATCGTTTTCAATAGGGAACATGCCATGGCATATCTCAATGACATATAACAATAACATAGAAATCAAAGTTTCCTTACTAAAGTTAAACGGTGGAAAGAGGGACGGACGGACAGACAGAAAGACCGACAAATAGTTGGAAAGAGAGACAGACTGAAATTTGGACAGAATGTCTGAGAGATGAACTGAAGTCATAAACACTTTTCAACCATTTTGGCAAGTGTTAAAAAGGTTATTGGTACATTTTTTCTATCATTATTGCTTTGAATTTTGGTGACATCCTTCTTTCCTGATTTTGCTAATTGAACAAATATTGAACTTTCAGAGAGTTCAAAAACTAATATTTGACTTTTGATAAATTTATTAAATAAAATATTAATACAAATTATATTTACATTAGATATTTAAAGCAAACTTTTTATAAAAAAAATACACATTTATTCAATTCGGAATGCAGCGATAGTGATTCTGAAATATGTAGATGGTATTTAATGCTTGTGCGATCGAAATTAATATTGGAGGAAATTGAAAATAATGTAAAAATAAACAATAAGCAAACTGAAAAAGCCTAATATGAAATTTAAAAAAAGGATTGTCCAACAGAGGTATATACCTCTGTTGGACAATCCTTTTACCAAGTTTCGTATACGGTGCGGAAAACTTTTTGGTGCATATGGTTTTTGACCGGATTGGCTTGCATGGACTTCTACTAAAAAGTAATTTGTTTACCGTGGAAAGTTTGAATCCATGATGGTGGAGACCGTATGCACCCCAACACCTTCTTACGAAATACCACGGACAAGATTTTTGCAATAACAATTTGTGTACGATTTTTTATAAATTATTCTATATATAATATAAGTGTAAAAATATAATTCTACAATCTACAAATATCAGACTACAAAATTAAAATTATTTTTCAATTATATATTATATTTTAATTATTCAGTATATCAATTTATACCAAAAGTTGCTCTATTCACGCAGTTTCAAGTAAACAAAACTGAAGATCACAGCCTTTAAGAATATATTCAGTCTCATCGTCGCCATGACAGGCAGAATTCAAAAAAGGCGAGTCTAAAAAATTATTGTACGCAATAAATTGGGTCCACTTAAATCCATTAAGTTGTCTTCAATATTTATGGCTCTTGATCGAGGCTAACGAAAAAGACAGGCTACCGCGGTGCATTCCACTTAACTTTTTTTACAGACCGCTAGAGTGACGTATTGCTCTTTTCGTACATTTGTATTGGTGCATTCAAGCATCACGTGACTCCCGCGGTCTGTAAAAAAAGATTTGCGTAAAGCACCGCGGTAGCCTTTCTTTTTCGTTAGCCTCGCTCTTGACCATCTGACCTCATGAGAGATAGTAATTTTCAAAAGAAGCACAGAGGTGTTTGTTAATTTATGTCAAGAAATGTTTTAGCCTATTATGCAGTATTATAGTATTAGCAGTATTATGGTATTGGAGGTTTGGGTTAGCCAATGAGGTGAACTTTATATTCGGCCCTGCCTACTGAAACACAAAAGGGCTATTGTAGTCAAATATATTACAGTATGATAATCTTCTGAGTAGTCTAAAGTACGATATTTTTCTCAGTAGTATAAAGTGTGATAATTTTTCTCAGTAGTAGTATGTTATTTAACTCTGTTATATAATGTTTACTTACTCAGTAGTATGAGATGTTTCTCAGTAGAGTACACCGACTAAAAATTATGCTTATTTTTTCTTAGGAATAGCAACCATTTAATATTTATGGTGATGAAAAGAATCCCTAATTTATTTTATTTAACGATGTTAAAATGTTATGAATGTTCGATCGTAATGATTCAATTATGCATAAAAAATTATTCTTGTGACACACAATCTAAAGTTGCTCCCAGAACCGGATGACAACTAGTCAACTCCCTATGCTAATGATAGAGGTGTGAGGTATATTTTTATATACCACTGAATGTCCTTAAATTTAATATACATTTATGAATTATTTTAGGCATTGTACTGCATTGACCCAATCTAACCTAACTACACTGAAATCCAAAAGATAAGGGTCAGTAACCGATTTTTTCGATTTTAGACGTTTTATCGAATATCTATTGAAATTCTTTACAAATTGTACTTGAACCTCAAGAATGTAAAGAACATGTTTGACTTTATAATTTTCAGTCAAGATTTTTTCACGAGGGCAATTAGGGCGGGGTGACAACATATATTTTGTCATGATTTGGTAGATAGCAGCAATATAGTGAGCTAATTGAATTTCTAATTGAGCTAAATTAAAATTATATAGTGAGAATAAATATAGTGAGCTAATTGAAATTCGAGGGAAAATCCCATTGCATTATATGGGATTTCACTGCGAATTTGTCAATTAGCTTACTGTATTGCTGGTATCTTTCTGAATTTCCATGATATTTAAATGGATTTTATATATAAGTTGCACTATAGAATTGACTACCAAATCATGGCAAAAAATCTTTTCTGTAGTTCGTGCATGCGCAATTAAAATTTATATCATACAAATATCAATATGCCATCAAATATTCAATATATTCATCTTTTATTGCATTATACTATTTCTATTGTTCTTTATCAAGTTTCTGAAAAGCGGTATTAAATTCGGTTGAAAAAACTGTATGCTATAAACATAAAACTTTTGAATTTTTCACAGAAAAGTTAACATCTTCACGAATATACCTGCTATGCTTACACAAATGCACACAACTCTTGAACAGGACTTACATAGTCATTTGCTGTAGTTACAGATCATTTGGAGCATTTTCTGTTAATTGAGTGATCGCAAATATTATTTTATTATTAAATTTATTATTACCCCTCTAATTATCCTCGGAACTAAATCTTCACTGAAAAACATGAAGTCAAATATAATTTTTACATTCTCAAATTTCAAGGGCATTTCGGGCATTTCCTTACGAATTTCACTAGATATTCGACAAAACGTCGGAAATCGAAAGTGTCCGGTCACTGCCCCTTAATTTCTGGACATCAGTGTATTTACTTAATTCATAAGTTGCGTATAAGTAAATAAGATTTAAAAGTATTTTAATGACACATGTCATTCATTAAATTCAAATTAGACAATCAAAATAATGTTTGTGCTATTTAGCGGAAATGGTGAATGTAGTGTTAAGGAAGTGTATATACTTCCAATCTCTTTTTCTTTTTATTATAATTTCAGTTGTAAATATTTTGTTCATTTTTTATAAATAAACAATTTAGTTTTAATTAATTTCTTGTAATTCTTTTATCATTATGGAGTATGTGGGTAATTATTTTTAGGTTAAATAATTTGGTTTATTTTGCATATACTTTTAGTTTACTTTTCCGGCCAATATAATTTTAGGTATTGCATTAATTTGTTAATGTAAATTTTAGGTGTAATTAAATGTCATGGACGGTTCAAAGGTAGTAGGGGCTACAAAATCACATAACGAATTCTTTTATTTTATTGAATAACTAACCACTTAATTGATAACGTGAGATTTGCTGTCTTTAGTCTTACAGCTCGCATAACGTATTACTAGAACGTGTCTTCCAATTTACGATCAACAATTAATATTATTGTAAGTATTCTAAACGTACCGACATGACTCTATGGTGGTTTTTTGGTGAATGATGAAAAGACTAATTAATAATACCAGCTGATTAGTCAACGTGTTCCTTTCTGTACTGTACATGGTTTTATATGTAATATTTTCAAAAACATATTTTTCAAAATATGTGGATGGATAGTTTCGGAATTAAAGTTTAAGAATATTTTTGCTTTTTTATTACTGAATAAAATAAATCAAAAGAATCTACGTACCTCTGATTTGAGTCGGGTGTTCGATTCCATCCCTAAATTTCTATCTCCATCCATTGAATAGTATATAATAATGAATTATCACATAGGGGTTGCTGAATGCTAAGTAATCGTTCAATTTATTAAGATTCACTTAGATGATATTCTATGAAATTAATATTTCATTGATCAAAACTTAAATTCTTGTTCCGTAGCACGATTTGAAGATTTCCTTTAAACAACTAATAGACTTTCTTATGAAGAATTATGTCTTAAATTAAAATAAGTGACTCCGTTCACAATCATTACTTGAGACTTGAATCTTTTTCACATTTTAATAAAGTATAATAAGACTTGAATTGAATTTGAATTATTATTCATTTTGAATTCATACTAAAAAAAACAGAATAGAACTTTACGTTCAGAATAACACAGAATCATTAACAGAATTTTTTACATCACTGCCCCGCAGAAAACAAAAGCAGGGTCGCAGACAGACAAAAAATCTAATAAAAAAAGAATGAAAGAGAATTAATAACACATCTTACAGTAAAATAATAACAGAATATTTAAAACATAATAAGAATTAGAGTTTTATGAATAGTTTATAGTTTTATAGAATGTTTTCTATTTATTGAATGTCTGACGTAACAATATCAGTTCGAAAAGTCTTTTAAATAACTATTTTTTTCATAGTTCTGCCATCTAGCGGAAAGAATTATTACTTAAAATCGTACAGTGGATTTGATTGATTTTGACACCACTTTCCCTCAAAACAAGTAGAATTTTTGCGTCTGACATTAGCCCACTCAAATCCATAAAAGAAGTTTGATTGCAGATCATTCGACAGAACATACTATCCTGTCATTTTGTTGAGTAAATCATTGTTCAACTATAAGCAGATTTTCACCTGCTCATAAAACATTTATGCGCATGCCTTGCGACAATCTATGTCCGTTAATATTTTTGATTGATACTTATATAGACCTAAATCATCGTATAACATGAATATATTGTCAATATATCTTTATAGAAATGATATTTTTCTGATGCACCAAAACATGTTCCAGACAGTGTAACTCTGACCTTTCCTGTCACTGCAGAAAAATATTTTTGTTTATCCACTTAAGATTTTCCAAACACTTGTCCATTGCACTGGATTAATTTTAACACAATTATTCAAATTGGTAAAGAAATCATACGAGTTGTAACTTTCCAACTGAACGAAAAATGTCCGGGCCAGGATTCGAACCTGGGATCTCTTGGCTGAAGCTGCCACGCTCTAGCTACTGAGCTATCCCGGTCGAATCTGGAGGGCATAATTCATACAGTTAACCTTATTGATCATCTGGTCTGATATTTTAATCATCTCAACAGAATAGATCGCGGGTAAAGGAACTCCAGTAAACGCTGGATACGTGATTACACTGGATTAATTTTAACACAATTATTCAAATTGGTAAAGAAATCATACAAGTTGTAACAACTCGTATGATTTCTTTACCAATTTGAATCCAGTATTCGTATAATTCGTATCCAGCTTTTACTGGAGTTCCTTTACCCGCGATCTATTCTGTTGAGCTGATTAAAATATCACACCAGATGTTATGATCAATAAGGTTAACTGTATGAATTATGCCCTCCAGATTCGACCGGCATAGCTCAGTAGCTAGAGCGTGGCAGCTTCAGCCAAGAGATCCCAGGTTCGAATCCTGGCCCGGACATTTTTCGTCCAGTTGGAAAATTACCACTCGTACTTGTCCATTGATTTGCCAATAAAAATTCCATTTGTTTTCTGTATATAAAAATATGAAATAATTAACAAATTCAATATTTGTAAGAATTTTGATTGCTGTATTGAATTCAGGTAATCGATTGAAATATACAATTGTTTATAAATAAGGTTTTTATTTTTAACAATGCGACGGACAAAAGAGACTGTCAAGTGATTAATAACAGAAAAACTCTTTTTATTATTATTATGGATAAAATAGGCAAGGAAAAATTCAGTTACTTTATCTCGTAACGACGATTTTTAACGTTACATGAAGCATAAAATATTATCATTCCTTTTTCATTTCTCATTATCTTAAAGAATTAGAAACTTTTACAAAATGCATCATTTTCACCAGATTAAAAATACAATTTCAGACGCACTTAAGATAATGAAACTTATACTTTCTCTTTCCATTTTCTGTTCCTTATTTCCGCTATTCTCAAAGAAATAAATTGAAAGAAAATATATCTAGTTGCTTCCGTGGAATGGATTCATTAAGTGTTTCTGTTTTATGATTTAAAAAAGCTAATTTATAATAAGCAAATTATTCAAACCATAAAAATAATACCCAAAAGTATTACAGAAAATTAAACTCCGAAGGCTTCCCTTTTAAGATTCTTTATCTTAATTAAAATCACATTCGCCTGCTACAAAATATTGTTATATTTCCTTCTTTCATTTAAATAAATGTACTTTGTAGAAATGTAATAATTTTTGGTTTCAAAACTCCAATAAATATTTCTAATTAAGTTTGCAACTCCAAGGCAGTTTTTAGTTTTTTCAAAATATAGTTCAAGAAAAGAAAGATAATGAATAATAAAAATGATATTTACTTTCAAACTTCTTCCGTTTAATTATTTTTTTAATTAAATATTTGTTGCCCTTTTTTAAAGATAATCATATTGGAGGACTTATAAGAATTTTTCTAATCTGTATATTGTTGAGAAAATGTCAAATAAACTAAGGGAAATCATGTGTTTTATACTTTCAAAAAATCAATTTTCATACACTTAAAAATGTGTACAATTTTGAACAAACTTCTGGAATATTCAAATTAGAAAATGGTCAATTTTTATTTGATAATGTACTTTAATGTTGCCTTTAATTGGTTTTTAAATTTGTATGCGTTTGCCTCAAAACTGTACTTTTGTTACTTGAGTACATTGTAAGATAATTATTTACAGAGAAATCATTTCTTTTGCACAAGTATGTAAAATGATTATACGTAAAAACTCTACCTACATGTTTGTCAATTTATTATTATTTAAACATATAGTCTTATAGCACGGAAAATGGTTCATATGTGTTCTTAAAGTTAGGTAAATATCAATATATAAAATGTTCCGTGTAGTCCAAAAAACACAAAAGAATATAAATTCCAGTAATCGAAAATTATAGACAATAGCACCGTGCGTTTTTCACCTAAATACACAGGAAAGCACGGGAATTTTTTTAATAACAAAAAATGCAATAAAAGGTACATTTACCTCCGGCAGGCGGAATTTCAGTTCTCTTGTTAGGTGTCTAGAACCTTTCCTAAATACCTAATTTTTAGAACCATGTTTCATCTAGCCTTTGTATCTAAGTTTACAATGCAGTTAGGCATGTAAATGCTCAAGTAGACTGTCGTCATTCATGAGAATGTCCATTAGATGTGGCTCATGATACTGTGCGGAGCGTCAATGACGGTTCCCACTGTAATTTTTTATCTTACTCCAGCATAGCGATTGGCATTAGACGAATACAAAATATCTGTATTTTCAAACTGAATCATTATAAGAAGTCTCAAGATGTAAGTTCTAGAAACTTCTAAAACACTTTTTGATGTTGAGTGCAGTGTTGTGCCAGCCATTCCCACGAATGACAGTTTAAATGACAGCACGATGAGCATTTGTGATGAGCTCCACGATGAGCACTTATCTAATTTTCTTGAACATGTGATTCTGCCCAATGATCTTCTCGTACCCCACCATGGTAGAAAGCAAAAATTTAGCCAAAATTTTAAAGCCGTTTTTCAGATAAAATTAGCTTGACCCGTAGTGGCCCAAAAAGTACCCATTAATCGAATTTAAGCATAACTCAAAAACTATATGGCGGAAAGAGCTGTAACTTTGTATTTGCATATTTAAAGCTACTGAAAATCAATTTCTGTAAAAGGAATATGTATTAAAATTTATATGTGTCTCGAAAATTAGTTGCGAAAAAATATAGACATTGTGACTGGTACCGTCGATTACTGGTCGATTGGCACAAGTCACATTTTTATACAATGATTTGCGGCAGAATTAGCAACTGGTCATCCCTTTTTATTGATCACTTTATGTACCAGGGCAATGTACATGAAGGAATAACTAATTAAAAATATTTATGTACTTCTTACATTAATGTAAATGAAATTGGAAATTCTTTTCTGTTTTTGTAAATGTCAACAATTTTCATGTCGTTTTCCTTCCAGTTTCTACAATAAAGCATCTTATATGATCTATGAAATTGAACAAAATCGACATTTTTTGAAGGAGATATAGAAAGAATGTTTTTTCAACTTCATTTACTTGCTCTTATATGTTTCTCTGAATGTGTAAAGTGTAAAACACCGTTGGAATTTTAAAAAATAGTCCAAATTATGTAATAAAAATGATCGATATGATGCTGAATATTTTAAAATGATAATGTATTTGTGCGGATAGCCATAGTAAAATCAGAAAGATAATATTTTCTGAATTCTGAGTAATACTCTTGGAATATTGTTCCCACGTAGAAATTGTCATAAATATTTATTATTGATTATTTTTAAAAAACTACGATTTAACTTCATTTAACTACATATTAATATATAAATATTTCATTATTAATTTTGCATTTATATGGTTATTTAATATTTAAATTATTTTCTTTATGACAGAGTTACGGAATCACGTCGAAAGCTTCATTTCCTAAAGCGATTAGTTGGGTTGTTTTGTTTCTAATGGATTAAGCTTTCAGAATAAGTCAAAATTTATTGCTTTCTTCTTATTGGCCGATTTTGCACAGCACGGATAATTCAACATTCGAGATACGATCAAAAATGTTGGTCAATTGAAAACTCGATCTTTTCGAGCAATATGAAGATAATTAGTCTGATTATACTGTTGTGTTGTATTAAATGTTCAGCGGAAATGAACCGGGCAATACGGATTTTTTATTAAATTCTGAAACAGACCTAATAAGACTCTTATATGAAAACCTATGTTTTATAAAGTATGTATACTAAAACAGCAGTAAAATAAATGTATGCTCACTAAAAGAAACTCATAAAATATTTATTAATTCAGATGTAAATCATATTATTATTTATTTCCTTATTTTAACTCTCAAATATTCGAAGATGGCATTTTGATGAATCACATTTTTATGTCCAAAATAAAGCATTATTTTTAAAGAAATATTGCTGCACCATTCATTATTTAAATGCAGAAGATATCTGTATTTAAGTTAAAAATCGATTTTAACTTGGCATACATCAAAGTAATGCAATCATAAGAGGGAGAAAAAAAACACAAGTAAATTGTTATTAAAGATGTTCGATATTCATCAGAAGTACAAGGCTCTTTTCTTGATATTTTCGTGAGATACAACCTTTTTGACTGTAATTACCACATTCCATTCAAAGCTGTTTAAGAGGTTCATTTGGGAAGTAGATGATATTGGGGATAAATCATTTAGAAAGACAATAAGTAATTGTCTCAAGAATTCTAATTAGGATTTTTTTTAAAGAAACAAATAAGTGTAACTGCTCTTCATATTGATATTGGAAATATAATTATATGTAAAAGAGCTCTGTTATGTCTGTAATTTACGCTGAAATAACTAATTAAAAGTTAGTTTGTTTCAACTATGTTAGAAAATAGTTTTTTCTTTTCAAGGTAAACTTATGTTATTATATGAAATCTGGATTCATTATGTGCATTTTCCCACTTAAGGTAAAATTATCATTAGAGATTTGACTGAAATCTAGATCCTCTCAGTTCTCGTAAACATAACTTTGTTAAATTTAATGTTCTTGACCACGTTTATAATAAAGTTTGGAATCATTTTTACTTACAGTATTTTTCATTAACTGATTTTTCGTTACCTGATTCATTACCAGAAGATGAAATATACAAACAAATACCAATTAGCTACTTATATAAAGTTATATAAAGACCAAGTTAAACTAAATTTCTGTAAAAAAAATCGTTCAATGGATCACTTAAGAAATATATTAGTTTGAACATGACAATTTCAATAATTCGCAAGCTGCACCTTCAATTGTGTTTATTTTTTCAGAATTTTCACTATTTAATACTATGTTTGCTTGAATAAACGTTTAAGTAAATGTTGATACATTTCATCTGAAAGGGGAAAGTTCTTTTTACTGTTGTAATTTTATGCCTATATATGAATTACCAGAAAACTTGATCATACGCAAGTGTTCTTACACATGAAATGTCATAATTTACATAAATACAATTTTTTGTTAATGAAGAGTTTTAGAAGAGTGAGTTTATGCTGATGAATAACAAATGTATTTGAAGAATTGGTTCTGTAATTGCATCAAAGAAAAGGGAATTATCGATTTTACTTATGTAAAATCATGTACAATGTTCCTCATATAAAGCGAATTCGAAAACTATATTTACGAAATCAGAGAGGTAATAGTTTCCATCAATATCAATTTGTTTTTGTATAACAAACCAGGATCGCAAACCATTAATTCTGTCAAAATAAAGTGGGTTTCTCTCTATGCGAAAGCAAAACTCTGGTTCATGAATTTAACAATATCTTTTGAAATTTTCAAAAGACATTTTTGTTTAAAATGTGATGATATAGTGGAGAAAATTGGAGAGACCCTGAAATCCTGTCAGCGTACAATCACTAACATTCTGAATTATGGAATGACTATTTTAGTGCTTCATGGGTACACATAACAGAAATTTCCAGTCATTCTCTCTACATTTCTCAGAAAGCAAAGTTATACTGTACAAAACAAAGGTTACATTATCTTTATTATCGTTAAACTTGTTAACTAAAATCCAAGTACGGCTTTGAGAGTAGCATGTCCAACATTCAGTGTTTTGGAAAGAATGTGTGATTTGTGACCCTGCATTCATGTAAATAAACTGTTCGCTCATTAGATCTATCACTTCTCTGATTTTGAAAATAATCTTCAAACACCCTGTATGTAAATGTACTTGAAGTGTAGGTTAAACATTTGAAAAATGGACTCAGAAAAAATTAAATAAAAAGTTAAAATACACATTAACTGAAATAATAATATGTTAAATAAATATGTTACTCACATTTTGTTTATATTTTTTTAAGATTGTTTACTAAATTGTATATCATCATAATTATGTTTTTTCATTATTAAAATTTTAATAATGTTTTATGATCAAGATGGTAAACTGAATTATTTATTAATAACTCAAAAATGTGCAAAGATTCAAAATTATGGCTTAATTTACTATAATAAAAGTTATATATTGATTATAATTTTCAATCAACAGCGAATATAAAAAACGTATGCCTTTTAAGCTTATCCTGTGTGACTTTAAAATTGATCTTGTATATTTCATAAACATGTAGGACAATACAGCGAAGAAAAAACTCTATTGTACACGTGAATTCTCCATCTTGTATTTGAAAGAGACATGTGTAATTCATATATATCTTGCTTCTCAGAGAGTAAAACATTAAAACATGCATTCGTAATATTATAACAACAGAATATATTTCAGTCAAGCGTGATCATTGTTTCAGGAAAATAATGACTCTCTTGGGTTACATGGTTTAACCATGTTCTTATTTCTATTCCATATATCATTAACTGATGTAATAGAACAAGGAAATATTACTATTAATTATATCAGAACGCAAGAAAGAAAACTAGGGGAATATTCAGTTTATTTGTTTCACCATTTATGTTATAATTAATGGAAATACACATTTTTGTTTTCTAAAAACGATAGACATAAATACGACACAATTTCTTTTTAAAACAATGGTATAATTGCATGAACAAAAAAAAAATATTATACGAGTGATTTCTCTATCTTGTATTTGGAAGAGAGAATTATAATCGATTTATATTTTGCTTATCAGGAAGTATAAAAACATAATATCTCGTAATTTTAATGAAAACAATAACCCGACTTATTATTTATTACTAATAATTTCTTATGTCCGTGTTTTTCCTGACAACATGTTAGTGTTATCGTTGTTGGTGTACTGAACAAGTTGGGTATAACCTCACCCTAATACGATTTTTTTAAGTGAACCCATAACAACCATTAGCAAAATTTTGTTTATGTCAGTCTGAATCCTGCACTTTGACCCGAAATCTATCCCAAATAAATTGAAATTAATCCATATTTTAAAGCAATTATGGAAATATACTCTTTAATAACATCTCTACTATCCACTTTATGCCGAAAAATGAACATACACATATTCATATATATTCAAATATATAATTGTTTCATCTCAAACAATATTGTTAACTTTCTTTTGAAAATCTAATCAATAAACCTGACTGGCAAGAGTTAAAATCCAACTACAAACAAAAACAATTAGAGAAGCTCGATTGAACCTAAACCGCACCTAAAGAAATTATCGCCGAGTAGACCCGCCTTGTACCGTGATTTGGGTCGCGTTAGGATAAAATCGGATCATCAATCTAGACACCAATTTATATTCGTTTTAATTGTCTTTTTGAAAATATCAATCATTTTTTCGCGCAGTAAAGGATGATAAATTAAAAGTTTTCATATGTCCCAGCAAAAGGAAAAAACCTATGCGATACAATGACTACTTTAAAAATGTAAAGTTATATTGTCTGCCTTTAAATCTAAACTTTGGTGATGATTGATAATTTTTTACAAACATTAAAGCTTATAACGGCAAACAGAGACAGCAAAATATACATTCAGACAAATATATGAGTTGTAATTTTCCAACTGGACGTAAAATGTCTGGCTGGAAATGACTGAAGCTGCCATGCTCTACCAACTGAGGTATTCCGGTTGAATTTGACGCACGTAATTCATCCAGTTAACCTTATTAATCATAGCATATGGTCTGTCTGATAGCATCTGCTATGATCAATAAGGTTAACTGGATTGCTATGATCAATAAGGTGAACTGGATGAATTACGCCCTCCAGATTCGACCGGGATAGCTCAGTTGGTAGAGCATGGCAGCTTCAGCCAAGAGATCCCAGGTTCGAATCCTGGGCCGGACATTTTTCGTCCAGTTGGAAAATTACTACTCATATGATTTCTTTACCAATTTGAATACTTGTGTAAAATTAATCTAGACAAATATTATTGTTATATGCTCATGATGTTCAAATGTGACCAACCGCAGACTGAGATATTTTGAAAAAAATCTGAGCATTCATTCAAGAGTTATTCCTGGGCATACGCCAAAAAAGAATATATATCCAAACGAAATGTATATCCTCCTTCGTTGGAAGTCAGTGAAAAATAATTATATGTTATCTAAAAACGATTATCGCTTCATGCGAATATTGATTCTCACGATTTATATTAATGTACCTATCTTCCCTCCTACTTTTTTTATATTTCTTTATCTGATGTATTGGAATATGGTATATAAGTAATATAAGTAATACAATAAGAATAAGTAATATAAGTAATATAAGTAATACAATAAGAATAAGTAATATAAGTAATATAATAAGAATAAGTAATATAAGTAATATAATAAGAATAAGTCATATAAATAATATAATAAGAATAAGTAATATAAGTAATATTACTATTACTTATATTAGAAAGCAATGAATAATAAACCGTGAATAAAAAAATCTATAAGTGAGATTTCTCTATCCTGCATTTGGAAGAGACAAATTCATTCCATATATATTTTGCTTCTAAGAGAGTGAAGTATCAAAAACTATTTCTTTATTAATAATGCATCAAAAGAATTACATGTTGTTCAGGAATGATTATTGCTTCATAAGAATAAAGTCTGTCATGGGTTACATTAGCTTATTGTCTACTCCATACTATTCAATGTTTTTTTTACTGATATAATAAAACCTAGTAGTATATTACTTATCTCAAAATACAAGAAATAAAGATAATGGGATATTTAATATCTATGTTATCAGTTATTTTATAGATTTTTTATTTAGGCATATTTCTAAATATAGATTATATGTTGAATTAAAAGTTAAGAAAATGCATAAATTGTGTATGGATAAAAAAATATATATATAAAATATAAATAAAAGTAATCTTGTAGCATTATCAAACAATTAGAAATTATCAGTGAAAAACCAATCAAAAGTCATCAGAACTATTAAAACTTTTACAAAATATTATGTGCTGCAATTCAGCAAAATAATAAATGCTTCAATTTTACATACAAAAAAGTACAGCCTATCAAATAACTAGTGTATTTTTTATCACTGTTTATGCTTTGTTTTATATGCATTACATAGTTATTTTCCAGAAATTAGATCAAGTGTTGATTTTATTGCACAAATTCAGAAAATTTTAAATGAATTCAATATATTTTATCAGATGAAAGCACCAAACGTTGAGAAATTATCAACTTAATTTGAACATAGAGAAAAACATCAGCTGTTCAAAAACTTAACAATATATTCTTTGCTTAACGCAAGCAAAATATTATAAACTTCATTTTGATAAGCAAAAAATAAGGCTTATAAAACATTTTGTATATTTTTGATGACTATTTATATTTTTTGTGTGTATTATTTAATCGTCTTCCCCGAATTAGACAGAATGCTCAATTTATTGTAATTATTGTGTAGTTTTGTTACGAAAGTTTTTAAATGTTGCGTAAATTCAATATATTTCGTACTATAAAATTACAAAACTGTCAGAAATTATCAGTTTTAATCCACACCAATTAAACAACAAATCGTTAAAAAATTTTAAATGGTAATAAAATATTAAGTAATAATATAAAATATAAGTGCATTAATGATTTATTATAAAATATAGCAATTTCTCATAGACAGTATATATGAAATTATAATAGTTGTTAATTTAATAATGCAAAATGACATACATTAAAGAAACTAGATTACTATTTACTAAAAATTTTAACAGAAGTAAATACAGCTATACCACCTTCATAAGAAGTAATTGATGTTATTTGGTTCTTCGTGTATAAATATAAAAAAAATACGTCGATATAAATAGGTAATGTTTATAAGCACTATATATTAGTCAAGTATAATTAATGTTCCATGAGAATAATGACTCTCACGGGTTACATTTACTCCTTATTTCCTAAGTATTACTCCTACGTTTTCTGCTTATGATTCGATATTTCATTAACTTATATACTAGGATGTTGCAATATGTGATTACATGTCTAAAAATGCAAAAAAATAAAATTCTTGGAATATGTAACATATTTCTGCTATTAATACGACTTTATTATTATTTAATATTATTACGCCTATTTAAGCTTTTGTTTCACCTTACCTCGGCGTCTTTCTGAAATTAGAACACGTGTTCAATTTGTTGTACATGTTAGGCAAATTTATAAAATTTTCACTTGTATGTATAAATCTTGTATGTATATATTGGAAACTCCATATAATCGACAGATTATGAAGAAAGTTGTATCGCGGCATTTTTAATTTTAAAGAAATATGGTTCATGATATGCAAATCTTTTTTGAACCCTAAAACTACTTTTTGTTTCTTAAAAAAATAGAAAATACATTTGACGGATAGCCCTCTGTCTGCACCATAGTCATGCAAATAGCACCATTTGTCTGAAGCACCATAAGTCTGAAGACTTTCATGTAAATTATATAAGAAATATTAATGAATAAGTATTAGATAGGTGAATAAATATTAGATAGAGCTCATTTTAAAGGATAAAGAATGGATCATCTGTGTAATATAAGTTTGATATATGCTGAATTTAAAGGGACGATTTTGCAGCCACGATTTACGTTCACGAATGCTTTTTTTTGTCATTTCAAGAACTACCAAGAACTTATATTGACAAATCCATCTCTTTTCTTCTTACATCTATATAGAAGTAAGTTTTTGAGAAAATAAAACTAGGCTAATATTGACAGTTCTTTCTCCTGAAACTAAAATGTGAAACTTAAAAAAACTGAACAAATTTAAACTTTTACAATCACAAAAGCTCATCTTGAACAATTTAACTTTTTACAATCAGAAAAGCTCATCTGGGACAGGCAATAAAAATTTAAATGTCATGATAAGAGATCTTATCAATCTAATAAAAATATTATTAACTAGCTGTTACCCGTGACTTCGTTTACGTATCATTAAAAGAAAAATAAATGTATTAATTAAGCAAAATATTTCATTCCCGATAATTAGAAACGTAAATAATTAACTAACTCTTTATCACATTCCATAGGAGACAATACAGTATTTCTATGTTATAGAGGCCTTTACATAACTAAGTTTTAAAAAAGTGAAATTTTGTGACAAACAATCACGAAAAGGAAACTGCAAACAATGAAAAAAGGCGGGCCAAATAAAATCGTGTAAATCGGCGAATTATATAAAAACATATGTCAAGTTTACCTGGTAAACCATTTTACTTTTAACGCCTTTGTGAAACGTTTTAATAGCAATCCTTCAAAGATAATGGAAATAGTATATTCTTTATCATGAAATTCAATTCTTGTGAATAGGGAGCAATTATTGTAGACCTAAATGCAAGGAGCTTAAATTTGCCTCCTTGATTTAATCTTTAACTGAAAAAAAATCTTTATTTCTAAATGAAAATATGTTGACAGACTATTTTTGTTCCCCAGAATAAATTGATTCATGAAGTTTGAATATACGTTTTTATTTTTCAAAAATTTTACTGTAATCAAGATTTTTTTTTCTTTCACTATCTATTCAAATTGAAAATAAATTCTTTTTTTTTTCAGTTTTATGACATCCTCGGATGAATGATAACCGATGTTAAGTAAATCGCGTTGCGTTCGACAATCTGAAAAGAGTAGTTGCGAAATACAAACAGGCAGTCAAATTTTAATATAATAGATTCGTATTTATTTTTCTTTTCCTAATAAGTATGGTGTGGTTTTTGGCAAAAAACTCTCATTTGTATGTAACTGATATTCATGCTTAATAATCGGTACAGATAAAAAAACATTTCAATTTTTCGTTGTAAATATGTCGTGAAAGTAATCTACTTTCTATACTTATTGATCCTTGTATTATTAATGTACGGAATTAATTCCCGCTCCTTGTAAAACACATTTGAAAATTCCCGTTTTATTTCAAATATGACGTCACATTTTCCTCAGAGAAATCTCTTTTTAATGTCATAATTTTTGTTGATTTTCTTTTTCTGGCAATCAGGCGTAAATTTTAGCGAAAAACTCACATTTGTACGTAACTGGTATTCAAGCTAATTATTAATCAGTATCGATAAAAAATATTTCAGTTTTTCATCCTAAATATTACGTCCATTGTCTATCTACTTTCATTGTACATTGATATTAATGCTCCTTGTATTATTACGGCTATTTGAAAATACATGTTTTATTTATGACGTCATATTTGTCCAAGCCGAGAAGGATCCTTTTCATAGTTCCATGGTCCAAGCGAAATCTATTTTTAAGAATATAATTATTGTTCATTTTTCCTTCTAATTATAACGCAGTTTTTTGACAGAAAAAGATCTTTTTAATGTAACCGATATTCATACTTCATGTATAATAACAAATACTCCATATTTTTGTTTCAAATATCACGAAAATTCATCTTCTTTTTAATTCTTTTTCATTTTCATTTTTCACGTGAAAATCGTTCAATTGAAAATTAATTGTTGAGGAAGTTTTTTTTACCATGTTTTTATTTATTGGCAACGATCAAAGTCCTAGCAACGATAAAGTAAAATGGTTAAATTTTATGGAAAATGTCCATTTATTCTCTATGAAAATATCGAAATTTTGAATTATTAAGAAAAATATTTGAATAAAATGAACAAAAACCAGCGTATGTTCATTTGAGGGTTATAATCAACGTATATGCAAAGATACAGGATCATTAAATGCTCCATTTTAACGCTGGCTTCAGCCTTACATTTGCACACAATCAGATTTATAATATTATTAAGATTTGAGTTGTTAAAGTGATACAAGGCCATGAATAACCAAAAAACCTTGCTTGTTCAGATATACATCGGTCAGCGCTGAAATAGCCTTAGCATATATTATATTTGCCATGAAAATTTATTTACAATCTTAATGAGATAAAAGTTGTGCAATGCCAATTATCCACAGTTCATAAACAAAAAAATGTACAATTTTGTACATATTGTATAAAAGAATATTTAAATTAGTTTTTTTAAAATTCAAACGATATAGCCCAGTCAAATTGTCAGAAAATAGAGCTGATAGATGCAAAAAATCTGCTGGAAGATTTTATGTTTTTAAACTGTTTATGGGTATGCTAATAACAAGAATTAATGGTTTCCCATCAAAATATCTCGAGGCTAAACTTTTTGGAGCCAAAAAACCTCGAAATTTTTGGACTTTTTTCAGTTTTTTGCTTACAATTCAAAAATTATAAACCTTTTGTGTACCATACTTAGTTACAAAAAGAAAGAACATTAAATTATCTACAAATTTCATTGTAAGTATCTTTTTTCTAAAACCAGTACAAAGCACTCTACGGCGTTTTGAAAATTAGACTTTTTTTTCAACTTTACAGAAAGGGGCTTATTTTTCGCCTTCTATCCCGAAAAACTTTCTTTTCGTCACTTACTGTGGAAACAAAGCGTACCTATTGATGAATAAGTGAGGAGGGAAAACTTTTAAGGGAGGTTTTAGCGAGATGGACTCTGGGAATGATTCATATGCAAAACATATGCGATGAAATAGAGGCATACTGTGAAGTAGGTTTTGAAGTTTTGGAACAGCACGTGGGTGCCAGAAGTTCCCGCATTGATAGAGACAGTAATGACTCAAACAAACTGCGAGATTAGTTGTTAGTGCAACCTCCTTTCTCTAAAAGTGGTTACCCAATGTCCATTAGTAGTGGGATTGTTGGAAGGGTTGACGTTAACTGCTATTTGGCTAGGACAGACAGGAATCATAAGATTTGTTGGATGTAATTTCAAGAGTGTGAAATTCATGAATAAGGTACTAACTTTGGCTTCTGTTGTCAGCAGTTTAAAATTCGAAAACATTACAGTTACTTCTGTTCATCCATTGACTCTCTTCCAAAGGGTTAGTTTAATGAAGCAGAGTTATAAAGACGTGCAGTGTTTACTAACACATGAACTTTCTCCCTATCCGATGTCTCTGTTCTCTGACAAAGGTATGAGAGAATGCTCAAAATCCGCGTTCTACAATGCACTCATCCCATTAAACATTCTGGATATCATCGGAAAAGATGTTTTTTTGTTGTTTGCGGAGGGTGCCTTTTTCACAAAGTAACATGGCCTCGAAATGTTTCCTTCAAATCTATTACTAAAAGTTATGTTTCTTACATTCAGAAAAAATTTGAATCACTTGTCGCCATTGTATTCGATGGGTATTCATCTGAGGGTGAACAGAATGAAACGAAAAATACAAAAAGAGTTCGTCGATCTAGAATGCACATTATTGCCTAGATATAATTGCAGCAGAAATGTTAAACAGAGTCCATCAGGACACATTTCTGGCCAATGACAGAAACAAGAACTGCTTCATTTCATTCCTGAAAACAGAGTTTCAAAATTACAAAATTCAAACTGGCCGTGCAGAAGAAGATGCTGTTGTGATGATTGTTACCTCAGCTATTTCAAGAACTCGAACTTTTGAATGTGTCGTAATTGTTGGAGAAGATATTGACCTTCACGTGATCGTGACGTGGCATGGGACACCAACACAAAAATTTGTTTTTCCAAAACCAGGAAGAGGTAACCTCAAAACCAAGTGGTTTTCAACCATGTCAAACATATACAATTACAACAGTGTTCTTTTCACTCATGCAATCAGCGGATGCGATACAACATCCGCTCTTTTTAGACAAGGAAAATCAAAGTTTTGTAACACGTTGAAAAAACATGATCGGCTTGAGGAAAATGCCTATGTGTTCAATAAACCAGAGACTATCCGTCAAAAATCATCAAGTTTGGGTAAAAATAAATTATCGCACTGTACAGTGGATACAAAGGTACCACACAGACATTGAATATCTTGAGGTTCCAGTTATTTGCTAAATCTGCCACAAAAAGAAAAGTCCATCTTGCAAGGCTACCATCAATGCAAGAGGCTGTGCAGCATCATTTCCTCCGACGTTACCATCAGGCGCAAGCTTGGTTAGGAAACAACATCCCTCCTGAAGAATGGGGGTGGCTTCGCAGGTCCAACGGTCTCTTTTAGCCAGTTCAAATGGGCCCAAACCTAGCACCTGAATCCTTGTTGCATGTTGTTTCATGTAGATGTAAAAAGGGGTGCAGTAAGGCATGCTCTTGTCAAAAATCAGGACCAAAGTGCTCAGCAATTTGCAAAAACTGTAACGGGGTCATATGCGAAAATGTTGATGACTTTATTTACCCAGAAGAAGAGGATGATGAAGCTGATGCCTGGGAAACTATCAACAAACCAACAACGACGATGACTTTGACGACCAGGTTGATGATGTCGCAAGAAGTTCGAAGAAGATCGAAACTGTTGAAGAACAGGCAACATGCTGGTCCGCTTCTCAAGCTGAGATTGACGAACCAAACTCATCAACCTGTAAGCGCTCCAGACATTGCTAAGTATAATAAAAATGTTACTGTACGTAGTTTTTCCTTACATTCATGGAAATACCTTCTATTAATGTTCTCCACTTAAGTTCTAAATTCGAAATGTCATTTTTTTACAATGTTGCCGTTGCAATTAATCATTGTAGATATCATGGAAATACATGTAATATAAACAAGTTACGTTAAAGAGGATAAAATGAATGGAAAATGGTGTCAAAAGTTGTTTTTTGCAATTTTTCACAAAGTTGAAAAAAAAGTATTATTTCCAAAAAACCGTAGCGTGTTTAGTAATAGGTTTAGAAAAACGTTTTTATGCTAAAATTTGTAGAGAATTTAATGTTCTTTCTTTCTATAATTAAGTATAGTACACAAAAAGTTTATAATTTTGAGTTATAAGCAAAAAACTGAAAAGTCGTCCAAAAATTTCGGTGGTTTTTGGCTCCAAAAAGTTTAGCCCTCGAAATGTTTTGTTGGGAAACCATTAATTCCTGTTATTAGTATGCTCATAAACAGTTTAAAAACATAAAATCTTCTAGCAGATTTTTTGCACCTATTTATGACTATTTGACTGGCCTAATAAATCGTTTATTAAACAAATTGAACATACATATGCTCATAAAGTCTCTTTTATCACTTAATATATATCACGAGATAAATAAATCTCTATCTCTATAAAAGAGTAAGTGTCTGTCTTCCTGCCTGCCCGCGGATTTCTCCGTAATTATAACACCTAGGACTCAGAAATTTTTGTCATGTGTAGATGTTGTCACCGGATAGTATACCTCGCGCCGGATTTTTAAATTTTAATTTAGATTTTTAAAACAAATTAAAACGTGTATATGGAATTTTGGGTTCGAGGCTATTTCAAGCTCCTCCCATGAAATAGCCTCGGCAACGAAGCAGCCAGCCAATGAGAGCAGCGTAACGACCGAAGAAATCTATGGCCTAGCCTGAGTCATGAGTTGCTGGCCTAGAGTTGTTCAGTTTTTGTCCATGGTTTTGTCGCCTAGCTTCGGAGGTTGACTGCCGTGTAAGCCGTGCAATCGAATCGAAAGGACAGTTTTCGATATGCAAAGAGACTGCAAGAGATGTTAGTTGGCAGGTCAAAAAGAAGTGAACCGAGCTAAGCTAAGAGAGATGCAGAGAGAGTTGAACAGACGATGGTGAGCGGAAAATTATGTGTGCGTGTAAACAGTATATGATGGTTGTGTACGCTGGGGTTTTGATGGCAGAGTGTAATGTTTTTTAATTGTTCATCTTATTTTAACTTGTGTATCAACGATGCCTAATAAAAAGTGCTGGATGTTAATCATCACCTTGGATCACTGGAGTTCATTAAGTCATTACAGTAGGGCTCTTTCCACCCGACATCAATAGAGCTTACTGATTTTAGTTCGGATTTTCACCACAGGGGGTGCTTTCGTATCTTTGGTTCTATGGGCTGGATCATGACGGGGTATGCCTCATTCGACTCGACATCGATAACCTTAATGAATTCAGTTATGTTCGTAAAGAACATATTGTGCCCCCTGGCGGTGGAAGGTGTAACTAAAGGATTTTGCAGCTAACTCGGGTTCTATGGGTCACATCACGACACGGTTTGGCTCATTCGACACAACATCAATAGAGATTACCTATTTTAGTTCTGAATTTCACCACCAAGGGGTGCTTTCCTATCTCTGTTTCTATGGGCTGGATCACAATGGGGTATGGCTCTTTCCACTTGACATCCATAGAGCTGACTGATTTTAGTTCGGATTTTCACCACAAGGGGTGCTTTCCTATATATGGTTCTATAGGCTGGATCACGACGGGGTATGGCTCATTCGACTCTACATAGATAGAGCTTTTCGATTTTCACCACCAGGGGTGCTTTTCTATCTCTGGTTCTATGGGCTGGATTATGAAGGGGTATGGCTCTTTCGACTCGACTTACGGTAATATATGGGAGTGTGTATCGCACGCCCAGTGTTTGCTGTCTAAGGTAGTGGGGCCCCCAACATTAGATTTGTTTAAAAATAAAAAAATGTTCAACACTGATTTCAGGTACATTTAAGGTTGTTGGCACGGGCAACGCCGGGCGGGTAAGCTAGTAAATAAATAGGTACATATATACGCCTTTGAAAAAAACTAATTAAAAGAATTAATAAGTAGAACACCTTTCCAAAAAAATGTGTTATATTAACTTTATTAATTATTATATATTAAAATATTAACTTTTAATCTTTCAAAAAGACTATGAAATGTCGATAAAGTTATATGTTAAAGCATTTAATTAAAATACTTGAGAGATAAATTTTATTTTTCATTAATCATCTAACAAGTAAAATAGCATTAACATTGATTTTTAAAATTCCTTCTTTTGTTCTTACTATATACAAAAATGACTAAAATGTTGCAAATTAAAAGATGATTTTTTAAACTTCAGTAATCGTATTTAAGATTTTTAAAAAGCATCCATTTTTTTTTTTAATTTTCAGTTTTTTTTTTTTTATATAAAACTTCTACTTTGGAAGTTTGTCCATAGAAATTAATTGTAAAAAATATTTTTTTCGGAGCAGTCTCTGCTTCTTTTTCCAGTTTTCAACATTTTTATTTTGTGCAAAGAGGTATGCATGTCTGAACTAGGAAATTCAAGTCATTAGTCAAATATTTCGCCAAATTTTAAAAACATTAGTCTATTTCTAATTGTATTAGTCAAAAGTTTACTTTTAAAGGTATATTTATTTTATAATACTCATTTTTAATATATGAAACTTCCATTCTGAAAAAAATATTATGAACAATTTATTAAAATTCAGCGCACAATAGCTATTCGGTATTAAGTATTGATGCATTATAATTTTATGTATTGTACCTAATTTATGAAATATATTTTTTTTTTACTCGAGCTCAAGCATTTAAAGATCAGACCAAAATTAAATTGATAGCCTTTAAATACATTTAAAACATCAATTGTTTTTCATATTATTTCTGAGATCTTAATAATACTATATTCTTTCTTAATAATGTTTTGTATGCTACAACTTTTTCAATATTTGTGACACGTTGGTTGCTAATTAGCGAGAAATTGAAGTTCTTCGATTAATTTCCGATTGGTTTCAGACGAAGTGATGATTATAAAAAGAATTTTATACTGGTTCAAATATTGGGGATTTTTGCAATTCACGGATTATTTTTTAGCTTCTAAATAATATTTAAACGACACACGAATAAACAAGTAAAACATGTTGCTCGTATTTGCACAAATTAACATACATTTCTATTCCCCAGAAATAACAAGGTTATGAGATGAAGATTAATACCGTATTTACGCAAAGACAAAAAGACTGAGACTTATCAGCGGGGAAAATTAATTAGGTGAATTTTTCTACTTATTAACTAACATGCAACTATTATGCGAGGACAACTAATTTACGAATAAATACTCAAATTTTCAGCATATTTCTTATACGCATGTGAATCGCATACAATTTTTAACGCTTTATAAATGTTTATCAGTAAAAATAAAATTTGATTATACGTTTCTTTGACATAGATGAAGCAAGACGGTAGAATTTCATTAAGTGTTTAATTTGATTCATTGAATAGAGATTAATGTGTAATTATTTGTCTATGAAGAAACTTCTACATGTAAGTGTAATTAAAGTTCTAAATATAAATACTGATAAAGAGTTTAATCTGTTTAATGAGTGTAAAAAAAGAAGTAAAATTTGAGATTTCCTACAGATATATTAAGTGAAAAAGTTTGCTAATTTAAATTGTAATTAAGAAACTCCAAATGCAGAAAATAAATTTTAATCAGAATAGTTATAATGATTGTTTAATTATAGAAATTAATGAACTTTAGCATAAAAATCTTAATTTAATATTACAAGTATTTATAAGCAGGAAAGTTTAAAATATGTAATACATCAGCGACAAATAAGTTTTTATAAAATTTTAAAAATAATTTAATTTGATAATTTTTTTAACCTTGAAAATTTAACCATTTTCTTACTTATGTAATATTTCAATGAAGCATGTCTCAGCATGTTAAAGTGACGTAACTTTGAATAATTAATATGCTAAATGAAAGAATTTATCTTAAATATTTACAACACAAATTTTCGAAAATACAAGAATTTTTCAACATTTTCTGGTATGAAACAAAACACTGGGACATTTCATCAATATGCGATTTATATTGTATTTTCTGACAAAATAAAAATGAGAAATTGGGCCTAATTTATTAGTGAGATCTATTAATTGTAGTGACTATATGCAGTAAAAAATTACAGAAATATTTTTGATAGAAACGTTAACATAACTTTAATGTAACATACACGAAGCCTAGTATTCTAAAAACTTTATTCTGAAAAAAAAAAAACTTGCGGAGTAAATCTATTGAGAAAACTCAAAATCATCAGTTTTTAGAATTTAATTAAACTAATGTTTCCGAAATTTATGGGCAATAAGAAAGCTCTTTTATTTTAGAAAACTTAATGTATTTTATTTTCTGAGATTTCTGAATTATCCGTTTCTAAATGGTATCTGATAGATACGAGAAAAATTTTTGGAATTTGGAAAAAATAGAAGGTTTCTATGAACTTTTCCTAAATTAATTATTTTTCAATTTTATTATTGTGTCACTTTTGAAATTTTAAACAGAAGTAACCTATAATCTGAGAAGTTAGATAGTCGTAGAAAAAAAAATCGTGTTCTCCCTATTAATTCTTCAAATAATCATATAAAAATGTTATAGGTTCCAATGGACTTGGAATAATGTCCACCAGTAAGTGCTTTTCATAAATCATGCTTCAAAATCCATCTACCCATCCACACCAACTTTTGACCCTCCATTTAGAACAGGAAACAATGGGCAACGTGATAAGAGCATAACTGAAAAAATATATTTTAACAAATGAGGATGACAGCAGTTTCAGAGATTCAAAAGCTCCATCATAACTGTAATGGTTAAAATTACAGAAAAAAAATCGAGGGCTACTTGACAAATTATTTACCAAACTGTGAGAATTTTGCCATATGTGATAATCTTTCTAAAAATCTAGATCGTATATTCATGAGCATTTCTAAATTATGGAAGACTTCTTACAGTTTGGTAAATGCTTACAGTTTTAAATGCAACTCTGACATATCAAGGTACAGAGTCTATGTTTTTTCTGCATGAAATGGCAAGTTATGATTTCACCTGTAGTGGATGTTGATATCATTTATGAGTGTTCTTCAAAATATGTGTAGTATTTCTTATATTGTAAGTCTTCTTCAAAATAAGCGAAGTCTGGATGAATTTAGAGTAGATCTGTGAAGTGTTTGTTAAATAGAATATTTTGGCGTAAATAGTGGTTTTTGAGTGATGTAAATGTGTATTTTGGATTATTGTATTTAACACATTTTTAGTTTACAGGTTTTTTGCACTAAACTGCTTTTAAATATAAAAATATGAATGCTGCGGATGAAAACTTTTAACTGATTGTAATATGCACATTATTTAGCGTTTACCCAGCTTGATTTCATATAAAAGTATATGAATATGAAAGTATGGCGTACTTTGCCTCATGCCCCAGTCCTTAATAGCTTGAGGTGGCTTTCGTAAGAAGCAAATTAGATTATTCTCGTCTGTTTCACAGTAAAATATATTTTGTAATGTTTTAGTTGAAAATGTAATAGTACTTTCAGGTTTCGATCATGTTGATTTTGTATTAATTAAAGTGCTTTAGTGAAGGTGAAATCGTAGTAAAGGTGCAATCCTAGTTTAATTAAATTATAATTAATTAATGGACAAAGGAAGGACTAGGGATTTTTAAGGCATCAGACATTAGTTTAAGAGACGCAAACTTTTTACAGAGCGTTCTTCAATAATGTGTTTTTAGGGTTCCCTAGCAATGAAGACGTTCCTAGTTTTAGTAAAATAGAACTGTGATTTAACATACTTTCAGGTTTTTTTCTTTGAGTGATGTCGAATGATCTTGCTAATGTCTCAGACCTCACAAGCTTATGCACACGTTTAAAAATCTTCATTGTTTTATAAAAAAATTTTTTTTAGTGTATTTGCATAAATTTCATATTATAAGATTAAAATCTCATATGGAAAAGTACGGAGAACTAGAAATTTTTTGATGAAATTTTAAATGTAAAATAAAGTAGCCATACATAAACGAAAGTATTGTAGAATTTTTACGTTATTTTCTAAAACATTCTTTTATGTGAGGAAAACGATAACGGGAGATGCTCCCCGTACATCGTCGAAAACTAAATTTTGTCTAAAACACAAAAACTAGTAATAAGAAGTAACTGTGACTACACCCAGAAAAAGGAATTGATTAAAACTACAAAACATGTTTTGTTGAGTACATTTTGGTTGTTTTAAGCAAAATTTTTAGTTGAAGTAAAAAATTAGTTTTTTTGCTTGGACAAAAAAATATTGTTAACACTCTTACAAAATTAAAAAAAAATCATCAATTTTACTGGAATTAACAAAATCTGTTTTTTTTTAATTTTACAATAATTTTGTAATTTAAATTGGTAATTCCAGCAAAATTTTGTTGTTTTTGCAAAATTTAAATTGTTGTGTTGTAGCCATAACTCTCTCACGTAACTTGATTTATTTGACATACATAGTTATATAATTAAAGAATTAACATAATTATTGGATAATTAATTTTTTTTTTCATTGGGACGGAGCAAGATATTAAAAAAAAAAAAAAAAAAAAACCCTATCCCATTTATTACTTTCTTCTATCTTTAAAAGAAGAAAGTATTGGATTCATGAATGTTTTCGACTTCTGGTTTCCGACGGATTTTAGAAGGTCCTGAACACGATTTGACTGTTTTTAGAAAATGACTGTCTATGACTCTGTCTGTCTGTATGTGACAAAAATTTTGTGGGCACGCTATCTCAAGAACTAATGCTCGGAATTTAATAAAACTTTATATTCAGTTACTTCCTGATATAAATTGTTGCTGATTAGTTTTTATTGAAACTCGCGCTGCTATGTTGTATTTTTTGCGATTTCTGCAATAGCTCTATTTTATTTTCAGCAGTGAATTATGCCTGCAATCTTTGAATAATAACCAGTGAATTTTTATACTGCTTTTTGCGGGTGCAATTCACTGCTGAAAATGAATTAAAAATTAACTATGTGTTGCCGTATGCTGGGCTTTGTATTGTCGACTCATGTTTGCCGCAGAAATTTGCGTGCTCCTGATGACGTTTCCATCTTGTGCTGCGGTTTCAGCCGGTCCGACATATATAAGAGTGAGAAATGTCAAGCTGGAATATCGTTCCTTGTAGCTCAGTGGTAGAGCCTCAGAGCGCTATTCTGAGGATCCGGGTTCAAGTTCCGGCTTGGGGCATTTTTCACTCTGTCGGTTTACGCTTGAAAAAAAAAAAGCCGGATAAAAATTCACTTGTTATTATTCAAGGATTACAGGCGTAATTCGCTGCTGAAAATGAATTAAAAAAAATTAAAATTACATATTAGATTGGTTCATTTAACAAAAGTTTTTGTAGTATAAAAGAAAAAGTTCGTAATATAACATATTTTATTATTTGAACAAGAAAAATATATATTGTTGAAAAAAGATTGTTAAAATAACACTTAGCATATATTTGTGTAACAAAAAGAATTTTGTTAATTCAAGTAAAATGGTTCAATTTTACTTGAATTAACAAAACTTTTTTTACTGACGATACAAAATTTTTTTGTTGGAATGGCAAAAAAAAAAAAAAAATAAATAAAAAATAAACGATATTTTTTTGTTGATTCATACAAAATTTCCATTGACCCATATTTAAACGAAAAGTTTTGTTGGGTCAACCAAATTTTTGTTGATTCAACAAACTTTTTTCTGGGTGATGCATAATATTTTATGTAAAAATAAATGTAGGTTAGAATTTTTTGAATTTGAATTTAATAATACTTTCATAATTACATTGTTTAATGAAAAATACTTAAATTATGTTTTGGTGCATTCATTAAAATCGAAACATTTAATTCGGATTGTTTTTGGGAAGCTATAAATTAATGTTTGAGATGTGGAATTTTACATTAACATCCTTATATTTTGAACCATTCAAACTGTATGTATAGTTTAGAAAAATGCATAAATTATATATGTTTCCGTGGTAATTTTTTTTATTCAAGGGACTGAAAGTGTCAAAAGATCGAGTTGTTATTTAAAAAAATGAAAGTTGGCACAGTTTTAATAACTAGACGGGACCTGAATGATAATTTATGTTTAGCATTGTATAGTAGATATTCTTCCAGTTGACTGGTATATTTTTTTATACAATTACTTTCAGCAGAATTAGTATAGATTGATTACTTTTTTCATTGACTGTACATAGTTACAACAGTAAAATTTTTAAATTCGTTAAATTTTGAACATTATTGAAGAAACCTTTTAATTCCAGTAATTTTTCTCAAAAATAGCAAAAGATAAAAGTTAACTCATTTGTTTCGGGAATCATTTTTTAAAACTCATATTGCTTGTTTGCTACAACTGTTTCTGAAATAGAAACATTCATCTTATTTAATATCTCATTAGACAAGGACTTAAGTAAGGCGAATATTACTGTCTCACTAAAGTGGTAGCAATAAAATGATCTGAAGAAAAAGGGGAACATAGCTTGGTATGAAATCCTACCATTCGAACAATATGGGTTAATTAAAACTGACTTTAACTTCAATATTCATTAAATATTTTGTTTGTACATTTATCAATTTTAAATGCAAGCAGTCTCTAATAAGTTTATTGAAGTAGTCATCTACGTATAAAAATACTAATAAATACATAATCATTAAGGAATGTTTAACACTTAATTTCTCAATGCATACTCAAATACGTGAAACTTTATTGCGCAATAAATATGGAGACAATCGCTACATGCAAGTTTAAGGTATCCATTAGCTATTTGAGAAGGTAATGTAGTTGTTCATATATAATACACACTCGCTGTTATAACCTGTTTTTTTAAAACTTTCCTAATTTCCTCGTGTCATTTTGAATCGCGACACATCAATTTTTATCCAAGTCATGTATATGAAAATTATCAAGGGATTATTGCTCTAGTGACAATATATATTTCTGTGTACGGTATAATACCAAACAAATGAAAACAGAAAAGAAAAACTATTAAAATATCACATTTCTCTTATATGAATGAGGCTTAATCAATAAATAATTTAATAAACTAAAACTGTTCTGATTAATACCACTTGTAAACTGACTGGTTAATCAAACGTTATTTAGGTCCGAAATCTATATATATATTACGCTATCGTACGTGGCACAGAAATTGCGATTATTTATCATTTGCCGATGGCAACGAGAGGTTTGTTTTCACTAATTTGCGAATATTGAGAAAAGTATTTGAGATATCAATTTTAAAAGTCACCACACATATGTAGAATTTTTTTTTGCATCCGAAAATACAATTTTTGTAAAAATTGGCCAGTAATTTTTCTTATTTATTTTTTAAAAAGTAGCTACTTCCTAAAAAGAAAAGAAAATAAAGTGCGAAATCAAACCAAGAAACGCGCCATTTTTCTATTAATTAAAACATTAACTCCATTGTTGTACCTTATGCAGTTTAATCTTATTGTTGTCCGCATCGTTATGACGTCAATGTTACGATGCACATATTTGTTATTTATAATATAGATTGAGTAATAACAAATAAATAATAATAATAAATGAATAAAATAATCTTATTGGGTGGAGATTTTCATTAAGTCAGTCCTACCTGTCATTTTTAGAGGTTCAATATCACTAACAGTTTCAAGGTGCATAAAGATGAGAAGATTTTACATTATGCAACTTACAGAAAATATGTGTGCCCTTCAAACAGAGAGAGAGTAAGCAAGTTGGCTATTACAGTTTGGCGAATGTCAAAGTGGGAAAAGTATTTAGTTGCTCCCAATTTGCTATCGAGATATACAAGATCCAGTGCAGCAACTTTTCAGTAACATTGATTTTTTAACGGTGACACCTCAAAAGCTTAAAGGACGAGCAATACTAACAGCGACAAACAATTTGTCAATGTTATAATTAATAATGTTAAATTAATGATATCTCCGAGCTCTGAAATTTACAATTGTGTATATAAAAAAATTTCGATGCAGAGAAAAAATAAAAAGATAAAAATATTTTCTTAATTGCGAATGATGTAGATATTTTCAATATAATATGTATACACTTTTTTAATTTTAAAGAGTATCCAGCAACTATTGTGTGCATGCAAAGGTTTCTATATGCACGATGCTGAAAAAATACCTCTGTTTTCATATTTCGAAATGATGTCCATATTTTATGATGTGTATATATAAGTACCCACTCCTAAGTGGAGAAATTTTTATGTATGATATTTATGCATACAATGCTGAAATTCGCGTGTTCTAATATGCATATAGTATTTAAAAGAGTAGACACTAGAGTGCAGATACCCTGCGGGGGATCGGCTAGTTGTTAAATTATTAAATTATCAAATTAGATTTTTTATTCGTATTTTACCTAATTTATTCTGTTTGTTATCCGTTTAACCTATTAAATATGATTTGTTTTTGTAATTATAAAATTAACTTATGTATTTGTACAGTTTGAGATAGAGTACCATCGTTTTTTTAAACTTTATACTATTTTTTATATTACGTTATACAAAATTTACGAGCTACTATAAGCATGTCCCTTATTTTATACGTATATGTGTTTATAGTTAATGAGTTAGTAAATTTTAAACTTGGAGAGTCCTCTATAACAGTGTTTACCAACATTTTTACATTGTTCCTTACCAACAAATGATAACTTGTAGTGGCGCCTCCCTTGATCTATCGAACATAAGCGCATCTGTTTATTGCTGTACAATCAATGCTTCTTCGTAGGCCTCGATTGAACTTGATAAGAAAAAATTCAACCGTACTATTTTAAAATAAGATTTATTATTTAGAACATTTTATACTAATAAATTAAATAATATCTGAACAGAGTATTTTATACTAAAAATTTATTTATTCTTAATAAATGTTTAACAATGGACAATAAAGAATTTTTCCAACTTTTTAATAACAGTATACATCAATCTGAAATATAAGCGTGTTTCGTATTGCTATAAATTGTAGGTATTTAGTTTTCACTCTCTCCCTTCCATATGTAGGTCGTTTCTCAAATTAAGGTGGTAAATTAGACGCTTTGTTTCCTTTCACCTCATTATTTTCTGGCTATATATCGATGTTTCTGGTTATGAATATTTTTTTATAGCGAGTCCTGACAAATTGATACACATGTGCACACTATGCAATCATTTGCTCTTTAAAAAATCTTTGCATATTTCTCTCGAGATAAGCTGCAATATTTACAAACAGCGTTGTTAGTTAAATTAGATTTGAGTATTCTGAAGAGCCTATTTTTCTCCTATTGCATCTAATAAAACACCTATTTTGTAACCTTGTGGATGATCCTATTGCATGTAGAGAAAGTGAAAGAAATACCACCTCGTGCCTCCGCAGCAGCATCTCCCCTACACGTCTTTCATGCCTCCCAAGGGAGGTGCGTCTCATTTATTAAGAAACACTACTCTATAAAACACCTGTATGTGACATGAATCTAGTGTCCCCTTTTTAGAAAATTCTTTTCTTGGACGAATTATTGTCACGGCAAATGATTTCATGAATATTTTAGAAAATAAAAAAAAAACAGGGATCTCTTGATTACTGCGTTTAACCCCAATGTATTGCCGCACTAATTGAAATATACCTTCAATGGGAAAAACGACAATAGATCTATGGAGAATTTTTTAAAAATCTAATATACATAAATAGACAATTGAATAATGTACTAAAATTTTACTCTTAATGTATTATTTTTGGAAAGTAAATAATATAGCTTTATTCAAATTTTTAATTTTAATTTCTTAAAAGGCGTAAAGCCAACATAGGGAAAAAGTTCCCAAGCAGGGACTCGAACCCGGGTCTTCAGTATAGCGCACTGACGTTATACCAACTAAACCACTGGGAACGATTCTCAGCCTGGCATTTTCTCACCATAACATGTTGGCAAGGCTACAAACGCAGCACAAGGTGGAATACTTTTTCGTGAGCCATCTACCCTGGGGCAAACACGAAATAAAAAAAAATCCAGCATCGATAATTGAATAAATCTATTATTTGGAAATTATTCCATAGGAAATTTCATCCGCCTTACATTCATAATATTCAAATTTGTATTTTTAATTGCTTAAAAATATGAAAAATATTCCACATTGTGCTGCGTTTGTAGCCTTGACAACATGTTATGGTGAGAAAGTGCCAGGCTGAGAATCGTTCCCAGTGGTTCAGTTGGTAGAACATCAGTGCACTATACTGATGACCCGAGGAACTTTTTCACTATGTTGGCTTTACGCCTTTTAAGCAATTAAAATTAAAAATTTGAATATTATGAATGTAAGGAGGATGAAATTTCCTATGGAAAATTTTCCAAGTAATAGATTTAAGCTTTGTTTTAAAAAAAGTGATTAGCTATTTTTACTGATCTTCCATTAAAATAAATGTGTGAACTAATTTAATAAATCAAAAATAAAAAGGTCGTTCTTATGTTAAATCTGCACTTGTATACAATTTTTAGGTACGTTGTATTAGTTTACATACTAGTATATTAATAAATTATTAAAAATTCACATAATAGGACTTTGAACTTATTGCAAAAACATATAAATTCATAAAAGTTCTCTTTTACTTAAGTAAGGTGTTAGAAAATACATATATAAACAAACAAACCACTGACACCTGTTTCTTTATATACTTTTGTATACCTTACTTAAGTAAAAAAAAAAGCTTTTATGAGTTTATATGTTTATGAAAATGTGATGCTCTGTTCTAAATTTTAGGATTTAAAAAAACATTTTTAGCATTTTTATTATTGTAAAGCAGTGTGATTTCTTCAAAATAATATGCATTTTAATTTATGTAACTGAAAACTTATTAGTTCGTCTATTGCACTGTGCTTACTTTTGTAATACATCTTGCGATAACACTCCATAGCACTCTCATACTTTTACGGATGTCTAGATCTACGTCTATCAAATGGTGTTTGAAGAATTCTAACTTTTGAAAAGATTCTTTGACTTATTTTACTGGCATCTCTTTGTGCATCTGTTTTCTTCAGAATTTAACACCGCCACTCACCGCCACAAAGTGGCTTTTTTGAAGTTATTGACAAAAAGGTTTTCAGTGTTTATTGAGTTGGTTCACAATTCCCAATCACAGCAATATTTCTTAATTTTATACAACGTATTAATTTATGCATTTTTAAATTAAAAATCTCAAATTTTAGTTATTTTTAAGTAAAGTAATATATTAAAAAAATTTAAGTTGGTGCAGAAGCATGTTTATTTACGTGGATTTTCATTCAATCAAAGACCGCTAACTGCCAAAGGTGTGCTGAAATGCTGGTAATCTTGACGTTTCTTACTCCACAAATGCCTATAAAAGTGGAATGTACCAACGAATTTTGCGGAATATAGTGGTATCTTTACTTTACAAGACAATTTTTTGAAAATTTAAAACACAATACATAGGTACCAAAACCCATTTAATTATTAAAAAAAAAAAAAAAAAAAAAAAAAAAAAACACTTTATGTTGAGAATATTGTTTAGAAAACGAAAAGACATCATTTACAACAATATAAAAAATTGGGCATGCATAATTTTTTCATGAGTAACTAAGTATTGGTTTTCACATGTTTTTCCTACTTTTCCGATACATCTCTTTCTAGAAACGAAGCTGGACGATAGTAAGAGGAAAAAAACATTGTTTTTCATGCTGTGGGATTTATGTAACAACTCTACATAGTTGCCAAACCTTGTGAAAATATATACATTTTCCATGTATGTCGTGAAAAAGTACAAATAAACGTAAACCTTGAAATTGAAATTTTGATTATTTGAGTTAAGTTATAAATAACTTTTACTTTAGTTAAGAAACTGTAGGTATGTTATTATATTTGAAGCTCAAACCACTCAATCAATTAAAGATGGATTATTAGAACTGTTAGATGTAATATCTAATGCAACTTATTTATTGGTGAAAGATAATTAATATTCTATAAATATTTAACCAAATTTCAGATATGGACATATATATTAATAAGGAAATGTTCAAGTTAGTACACTTACAAAGATTCGTTTGAAGTAACGTTAATCCCTAGGGAGAATTAATCACTTTTAGAAATATTAATAAGTTTTGTGAACACATTAAATCATGAATATTTTATAAGAGGATTTTGTATACTGCAGTAGATTAAGAAATCTTTAAGGTTTTGAAATACTTAGAATACCATATTCAAATCAGCTTAAATTCTTGAAATAATAAATTCTTGAAAAATTATGAACATTTGAGATTTGTCAGAAATAATTATCAAAACATTTAGGTAGAATTCTGAGATTATAAGATATACCATACTCTTTGTCCAGTTTTATGTGTGGATTTTGTTGTATTCTCCAATTTCATCTAGTATTTTATTCAAAATGGTAAAATGTAGTCCTCACATGCATCAATTACTTTTAAGTGGATGAAGAACATATTTTGCTCTTAAAATAGACTTAAAATGGAATATTAAGAACAAATAACTCTGTATTGTTAAAAATATTATATTTAATTCACAGTGACAACACGACTCTGACATAATGTTTACAATCATTAAATAATTTTATTAAGAGTTATTAAATATTTTTTTGTGATAACTTAATCTTTGGACACCTTACCACAATAAGACAATAAGCCAACCATACACAGGAACCAACCACTGAGTGATTTATGCCTTAGAAGCCAGACGTTTAATTAATATAAGTATAACTAATGCTAAGACAGCCAATTAACAGGATTAGATGGCATTGTATACATAAGTTGATAAAATAATTACAGTGGATGTTTATACATATCTTGCTAAAGTAGATGCTTAGGGGGAAATGTTAGAGGGAAAATGTATGAATATAATAAATGGAAGTCGCTAAAGCACCACAAATACACAAAGGAGAAGCTGTTTTATCTATTTTGAATAGATATGATTTACGAAACAGAGATTGAGGTTCTAGTAAATTAAAAGAGTGCCTGTACTAAATTTAGAAACAAAATATGCATATAGCGACCGGTTAAGCACCTGTCCCAACGCATTGAGATAGCAGTGAGATAGCATTTGTAATTTAAGTTTATATATTAGGATGGTGGAAGAGAAGGAAGAAATATTGCATTTTCATAAAAATGGAACTGCTAAGTTGGCCTGAAAATTTACCGTCTCATTTCATGCTATACTGCAATGTCCTTTCACTCATCAACAACGGTTTTGGGGTATTTTATAGAATCCATGCAATGTCAAATACAAAAACATTTTGGGAATCAAAATATTCTAATATTTGCAAAAGTAAGAAGTAAAAAACAAAATCAATCAAGTTAAATGTTTAGATACAATAGCAGAAATTCTTTGGAAAAGTTTTGCTCTCGTGTAAAATAAAAAAAAAAATACCAAAGGCGAATTTTGCAAATGAATTTGAAAAAGAAAAGAATCTGCTATCTATCGCTGTATTTGGAACTTTATATGAAGTTTATTTGTGATACAAGAAGAACAGTAACATATTCTCTGTGAGACGTTTTTAAATACAACTTCATATGAGGTTGTTGAGGCTGAACTTTAAAATTCAATAATTCATTTATTATTAGACTGTGTAAAAATAAAGGAAGTTCCTATTATTTAAGTTTTCATCCAATTTCTTTTATGTGGTTGGAGACAGTTTTAAAACATATTCCAATTTCAGCAGTAAGTTATAGCCTTATGGTACATGGATTAGCTTGAACTATTGCTTTAAATTGCCTTTGTTAGTGGCACGATTTCGTCCACGACCCAATTTAACTTCAAAACTATAATTTACATCACGAAATTTCCGAACCTTCGTTCAACCATGCGTTCACCAGTCGCTGAGGTTCCAAATGAATGATTGATATTTCCAGCCGTTAAAACATTTTTCTGTTTCGTTTTCGATTTGTAAAACATATCTCATGAACTTCCTTCTTTTCCATTGTCATTTTAACGGCTTTACATATCCCTGTACGATAACGAAAAACAAAATGTCGACACTAAATTTATAAATAGCACCCTTACAACATAATATAGATGAAGGTAACATTCCATTAAAATATATTAGAAATACTCATGTTGAAATGTTCAAGAATAATATAAACCGCCCTTATTATCTGTGCAACCTAATATAAAAAATATAAAGATGAAATACGTTAATGTTTATCAGGTAAAAAAGTTAAACACATAATTTTAACATACAGTAATTTAAATCAAATATCTCCAATTTCGGTAAATAGATAAAACTATACCTTCTCTCAAAGTGTAATTACGCTCCAACTAACCGATTATTACCGATATTGTTTACGGGATTTTCTCTTGCTCTTTTTCATAATCAAGGTACCATTAAAATATATTGGAGGGATGATTTCTTCCTTAATTAGTGGTATTGGCTTTTCTTTGAATTTCACGTGAACGATATCACAGACAAACTCTAGTTTTCAATTAAAATTAAACGTTCGCATTGTTTACATAAACTTAATTTATTTATTAGTTTTAACAGAATCGGGATTATTTCATTTTCATTATACATGTGTAAATGTTTCAATTGAAAATTATTGCTGTTGAAAAATATTATTAGCCATGTTTTGAAGATGTGGCTAAGTGTAAAGAAAAATGGCTAAAATTTACAGAAAAAACATTCATTGATTTTCCTTGAAAATAATGGCATTTTGAATTATTGAAAACAAAACTTGAATAAATGAAATAAAAGTATCCCAAAACATTCTTCTGGGGTATAATCCAGCTTTATGCTAAGTTACAAAGGCAATAATGCATCTGTTTTGACACAGACCTCAGCCAAACAATCACACACACTTTTATTTTTATATTATTATTATTATTATTATTATTATTATTATATAGTTACATGTTTATTGACTTTTAAAGTTGATACATCTCTTTCTTAACACAATGTAATAGATTTAATACCATTGTACTTGATATTGCGAAAATACTAAAAACGAAATCGTTTAATTTCTGCGGTTTTATAAGGCGGATATTACTATTCAGAAATGGGGGTAACAAAAAGAGTGAATGGTGGTAGTTATGACTTTTGAAACAACCCAGTAATTGTGAAATAGACGTTTTCCTGATAATAAAAATAACATAATCTTTCTTCAAACATTTTTATTATTTACCATTACCTCCTTTCAAACTAAACCTTCTTTAAAACTTAAATCCATATCCCAATAGTTATTATGATAAATCACAAAAACTTTCTGAAAAATATCAAAACAGCATTAAATGTGAATTTCAGAATAGTTCAGCTATAATGAAATGAAACCAAAACATAAAATGATAATAACATGTATTTTCTATAAAATATGAGAATAAACTAAAGCATTTTTAGCAGAAAATCAAATTTTATGAAATCTATATAATTTGTTTCGAATGACCTAGAATATTGCTTCGCAGAAATATAGTATGAATATAGTAGTGAAAAAAAAGTATTTATATAAAAGGAAGTAAGACAATTTTATTATATTTTAATTAAAATACTTTTGTAGATGTCTAGATGACAAGTTTATTTTCTATACCTTCGACCATTTCGTTTACCTTATATTGTACAGTTAAAATTAGAATACTGTAAATAGAGTATAATTTTAAGTTTAAAAATATTCTGAATCAGAAAAAATAAATATTATAAACAGATAATCACTAGTTCTTAAAAATATGGTTAATATAATTCGGGAATTTTGTATGTTTTTCAAGAATAAATTTCCTTTGTGCTGAGTTACGTTACTGATTTTATAAATGTATGCAGTCATAGGTAATTTCGTTTTGAATCTTCGAATGAAAGATCTAGAAGTTTCTTTCTGAGAAACAATGTTCTAGGTCTTTCTAAATAAATAAAATAGCTTCCTACAAAATCATCTTTTTGAATCATCACATACACAACAATGAAGTCTTTTACGAAGAAGGTTTGTTTTTCAAACTATCTTCCTAATAATCATGTATATTGTTACTGATGTTAACATCCCTTTTATATGTATATTCAAAACACACAAATATGAGTGAAACTTCATACGGAAAAGTTTCGAACAGTCTTTTGACACCGAATCGTTACATTTCGTTAAAACACGTTTTTTTAATTTAAAAAATGCAGGTAATTAAAAAATAATTAAAAAAATATCAACAAATTATTTCAAATAAATTTGCATTGCGAAAACCTCGAACGAGTTCACTCGTTAATCGTTGTTACATTTATTTAGAATAGTAATGTACACTAACAATTATAAAAGTCATATTCAAAAAGTAAATTTTTATAATAATCGCATCAATACTTTTTTGTTTGTTCGTATTAAATATTTCATGGTTCGTCTAAAATTACTTCAAGATTTAAATTCATATTTTCAACAACACAAAATGTGTTTAATGTGAGTAAAATAAATTTTTGATAAACCTATCTATGCAAAGAATTTAATAAAACATCTGAAATATTTTATTATGGTGTAATATTTTTTAAAAAAGTCACCATCAGGAAGGTTCAAAAGATAAAAAATGAAAATTTTTCATGCATAAAACAGTTTTAATAGCATGGGTAAGCATGTTCAACATTTTAATCAACAATGCGGTCATCAGATTGACTTTTTAAGGAGTGATATTTGTTGCAGCCTCCTATTCCGACGTGATATTTTGTGGTACAAATGGATCATTACAGGAAAAAATATGGACGATACAGATTCAGATGGGTATGCATTGTAATGTGTTTTTGTATTATAATCTCTTGAGTCCTGAGTACCCAAATGAGTTCCTAGATTCTTTTGCTCATAAAAACTAAAATAATTGATATTTTTACATTTTAACTTCACTACTATAAAGTTGAATGCTTTTGCTTTAAAATGAAATCAATAAATGGCAGCACCGATGTCGATTTTCTTATAAAATAAATGTTATTTTAACCTGAGTTTGCAAAATGCTTTCGAAACAGTGCATCCAAAAAAGTAGGTAATTTTCACAATTCTTTAGCTTAAAAACTTTATAATAAAAAAATTTAAGAATTTACAGATTATTCACTTATTTAAAGCTGTTATTTTTTTTTTATTGTGTAATTTTAGGTTATTGATAATTAAATTGATATTTTTTTTGGGGGGGGGGCTAGTAATTTTATGTTCATATTTGTGAACCTAAATTACAAGCCCCCTAAAACAATAGAATGAAAAAATATATTTTTTTTTGTCAGCTATGATGTCATTTTGTTTGTTTAAAAGCAAAGAATGAGCATTTGTAATATTATTTTAACTTCGGGTCTTAAGAGGATATATATTAAATTAAGTATATATAAGTAGTTATGTAATTGAGTATTTTACTTAAGTAGTCAAGAAAGTGGTATTTTAGTAGCTAAAATAAACAATTGTATAAGTTAAAAAAATTACACAAGTTAATGACTAATTACATAAGTTAAGAATATCCGTTAATAAGTAGTAATGTTATTTTGGATATATAGATAACTAAATATGTCCCACTAATTAATTTCTATATCAGTAGTTAACTATCTAAGTACATTTAAATACTTGTCTAAGTAATAAACTATCTAATTATCTGAATACCCATTTAAATAATTAATATTCAATTAAATATGTGAGTGCCTGCCTAGATTGCATATTAATTAAGTTTTTAAAAAGGCAAATAAATAAATAGATTAAAAGTTAAATAAATAAATTATTAAATAGCAAATATATCTAAAACTTTTAGATTCTATTGAACTAGTTAAGTAATTAAGTATCCAAATTAGAAAATCAAGTATTTATCTAGTGTTGGAGTAGCCAGGTATTTATGTAGCCCAATATCCATCTACGTAAATTAAGGACAAAAAATGTTTAAATAAAAAATAAGCTATTATATGTAGTTAAGAAATTAGGTAACAAATTACGTGAGGTAATCCTTTTAGTAAGTTGATAAATTACAATGTAAAGATTTACCTACTCAAGTAGCTAAATATCTACAAATGGAGTAAACAGTTTTGTAATTAATAAAGTAGCAAATGAAGATTTTAAGTAACTATCAAAGTGTTTAAGTATTTGATTAAGTGTGTACGTAAATATGTACCGAAGTAGTTAATTATCTAAATAAAAATATAGGTATCTAAATATCCATGTATATAAATAAGTAAGTAATTAAGTGGGTGCGTAGTATTTATCTGTTTAAGTAATTTAGAATCTACATAAGTGTATAAATAAATATGTGTAATTCAAAGGAAAAGTTACTTTCTGAAAGTAAAAAATTGAATAAACAATTTTTAACCAAACATTTTTATATTAATATTCATATCTTTCACTTACAGGGTGCGGAAAAGTTTTGGATGGGCATAAAATCCATTATTATTTTTAAAAAATCATAAATGTCAATAATGTATTAACAAACAGATTAACTTTAACATGTAAATAATGGAAAATCAGGTTAGATCTCAAGTATCCGCCTTTTTCTTTGATGCATGGCCCTTAGCCGTTTTGGTATATCACTGACTGCAGCTCGAAGTATCTGCATAATGTGTCCATTCCTTAATAAATTTTACTTTCAGACCATCCAAACTTCGATGGGATGTAGCTAAGACCTTTGCCTTCAAAATTTCCGAAACGGTATTGATTCCATTGTATTGATGTCAGGCTATTCATCGGGAGAAATGAAGTCAATATTCTCCTCCCTAAGCCAGTCAAGAGTCTTGCGCGCGCGATGGGCTGGTGCACAGTATTGCTGAAAGACCCAATTTCGTCCAGAAAAGTATTTTGAGCAAAAGGACTTGAACACTTTCTGCAAAATGTCGAACTGATAGTATTGTTGATTGAGCCATCCAAAACGTTTTCCGAACCCTGTATGATAAGTTTTATATAGGTGCTCGTACAGTCGACGCAATATTTTGTGTATCATTTTTTCTATACTATTTTTCAGGTAACTCTTAATAATTTTGTAAGGGATGACAAAAATACACAATGCTTCGTTTCATAATGTTTAGGGTAAGATGTGAAACTTAAAATAAATATCTTAAAAGATCTATGTATATGAATTAAAAACCTTTTTTTTTATGATATCAAGAATCTAGGTTACGTAAAGATCATGCCTATTTCTGGTGCAGTAAAAGTACTTCAAAAATGACAAACGACAATGTGAGCATTCACGGATAACAGTTGACATTAAAATGGGATGCCTCCTGTATCTGAATATTTTTATTAGGTGACGAATACTACTATATTTTTCAAATTATTGCACACAATGTTTTTGTAAAGGAGGAAACAAGAAAAATAGTAGTTCAGACATAAATTTTGGAAAATAATGGTTTTTCATAATAAAATTTAATTTACATATAAAAAAATCAGAATAAAAAATACAATATTAAATTAATATATTCATCAAATTCACAAAATATGTGAATATGCTACAGAAGAAATTAGGGAGACATAACGGAGAATAAAATGTTTAACACCCATTCATAAATAGAAAGAAAAATTAACAAAGCATGAATTTTTATGAAATATAGTTTTAAGTAGCTTTCATTACAAAAAGCTACCTATTGCAGCCTTTGGGAGGAAAGCAATTCCAAACGATTTTGGTATATTTTCACCGATCATAATCCTCAGTCCACAAAATCACCCTCGTTCAGATGTTGATTTATATATATATATATGTATATATATATGACATTTGTCATGCTGTATTATGAATCGATCTCTCTTATTTATGAACCGATATTATTTATCTTATTTATGAACCGATATTATTTATCTTATTTATGACTGCTCTTATTTATGAACCGATTTGGATGTGACTGAGTATGTGTATAGGACATACCCAGGTCTCGACCGAGTTCGTTGGCCAACTTCATCCGCCGTTTTGTTTTCAAATGGCGGCCAGTTAAAAAATTTAAATTTTTAAAAAATCAAAAAGATGTGCAAGAAAATTATAAATTGAAAAAAAAAAGTTTCTGTTAAGTGTTAGAACGTGATACAAGGATTCTGGAACATTTTTTATTTTTGCTATATCTGAAAAAATGGCTGAGATATGGCAATTTGAAATTCTAGGGTGGCTGACAATTTTGAAACAATCTGATTTTTGTTATGCTGTAATTCTCATGCTGAAATTCACATTCAAATTCAGTATTAACGAAAACCGGGATTGAATTATCTTTTAATCGAGTTCCAAGCATATTAACTCCGGATGTTTGTGTAAAATGAATTGAATTTTTAAAAACATGGACTATGGAAGCTACCTTTTCCTCCCGATACAGGCCGGAAGGAATTTTTTAATATGTTCTATTATGTAAAACCTCTGAAAGGTTTTTAAAATATACAGTCCCTGGCCAAATTATTAGGCGCAATTGTTTTTATTATAATTTATTAAATATCTGGAAAGATACATGAGGAATTATCCTGAAACTTCAGGAGTGTAAACAACATAATAAACGTCATATATTTCCGCGAAGATTTTTTCCCGAAACCCCATAAGGGGCCGTCAACAAATTGAAGAAAAACGAATATATTTTGGATAACCCTGTAAAAACTAATGTTGCAAAAAGCATTCAAACTGTAGATTATGATTAAGTGGCTTATTGTAATAATGTGGGTTCATTTTTATGAAGATAGCATGCATAATCGAAAAGAAATTTATGTTTTTATAAAAACAGTCCCAAATTTTACCAAGTTTTTTGCTTATAATTTGCAGAGTTTTTAATATAAAAACAAGTTATTTTCAGAAAATATGACAAACAAAATTATACACAATACCCTGCAATTAGAATTAAAAATTAATAAAAATTGTATGAAAAATGAGCAGATTTACTAACCATTGTTTCACTGCGCATGCGCGAATTCAATCAAAATATACTGTGCATAATATATTAGCTTAATGTATAGACCAACTTTTATGAAAGTCTCAAAAACATAGCTTGAAAATTCTGATAGTAGTCGTCGATAGAATAAGCTCGAAATTCGCTGTTCCCAAAAGGAAGCAAAAAGATAAGGGGTTGTATCCAAATATACAATGAGAGACACTTCATTCTTATTATGTCAACTTTCATAAGCTAGTATATTTGGATACAGCCCTTATCTTTTTGCTTCCTTTTGGGAACAACGAACTTCGAGCTTATTCTATCGACGACTACTATCAGAATTTTCAAGCTATGTTTTTTAGACTTTCATAAAAGTTGGTCTATACATTAAGCTAATATATTATGCACAGTATATTTTGATTGAATTCGAGCATGCGCAGTGAAACAATAGTTAGTAAATCTGCTCATTTTTCATACAATTTTTATTATTTTTTAATTCTGATTGCAGAGTATTGTGTATAATTTTGTTTGTCATATTTTCTGAAAATAACTTGTTTTTATATTAAAAACTCTGCAAATTATAAGCCAAAAACTTGGTAAAATTAGGGACTGTTTTTATAAAAACGTGAATTTATCTTTTATTATACATGCTATCTTCATAAAAATGAACCCACATTATTACAATAAGCCACTTAATCATAATCTACAGTTTGAATGCTTTTTGCGATATTAGTTTTTACAGGGTTATCCAAAAGATATTCGTTTTTCTTCAATTTGTTGACGGCCCCTTATGGGGTTTCGGGAAAAAATCTTCGCGGAAATATATGACGTTTATTATGTTGTTTACACTCCGGAAGTTTCAGGATAATTCCTCATGTATCTTTCCAGATATTTAATAAATTATAATAAAAACAACTGCGTCTAATAATTTGGCCAGGGACTGTATATTCAAAATTAACTACCATGTTTCAAAGTATTATCGAAAAAGTAACGTTATCTGTAGAATGACCCAAATTTAAGTAGTTAGGTGAAAGAAGTAGATATAGTTAATTAATTAACCAAATATTTACATATATAGCGTTTTAGACAATAAAGAAATGATGCGATTACTAAATAGTAAAATACCTAAATAAATATGTAAATATCTAGTTAAGTAGTTATGAAATTATTTAAGAATATAGATAAATAGTAAATTACGTATTTAAGTAATTTAGTAATTAATAAACGAACAAATTAGTTAAACAAATAAAAATAAAGGAGAATGGAACTGTACGATGTGATATTTATTTCTCACATTATTTTATTATCTAGTAAAATATAAAAAGGAATTATTCCACCAATTTTTATTTATATTTTATACATTTCCTCTTTGAGCAAACGCAGCGAGTTTAAGATAGATAACATATTTTTTCAACGTTAAAACTCATTAATAATTTATGAGATTTTTAAGAGGTTTAATCTGTGTAAGTCGACAAACTAAAAAAATATATTGATGTGATTTGATACATTCTAATATTGCAAAGCTTATAAGACATGAGAAAATGTCAAAAGTTTATGAAGAGTATAAAGTGCAATTTTTCATAAACCTGCCCATATTTATCATCTTCATGAAACTTTCATGAAGTCATTATCTTAAATATTTTGATGCGTAAAAAGGTTAAAATGGGAAAATGATTTGAACTTTTGATGTTTTTTTTTCTCAGTAATTTGAAATATGTTATGAAATAATTTTAAAAAGTTTTCACAATTGCTATATGCAGTTAAGAACATGAATTAAACCTTAAAATAACACAGGATTTAGAATAATATAAGGTATTTTCTTTTAGAAATGCACTATTACAAATAAAAGTTTCTAATTACTTACTATATGTTAAGAGAAGTAATAATTAGGAGTGAAAAATGTATCACAGAATAAGATGTATAACACTTGATTATAATTTTTACAGGATTATTGAAAAAGAGGGGCAATAAAATATTTTACTTAAAATTTATATCAATTAAATAAAAAAAATATCGTAAACAAGTGAAATAAATAGAATTATTAGACATATTACATATTTACAAGAGTATTTTCCCTGTATACAAGATTACAATACATAAAACCAATTTTGAACATTATTTCTTTCCGGAAAATATTTCTCGATTTTTTTAAGCTTATGTTTTCGCGAATTTTAAACAGATTATCTTTAATAAGTGTGTATATTCTATTATGTTCAACTATCTGCTTTAGGGATAGAGGGCCAAAATGGAGTGGCCTCCTCGGGAGGTCTTCAAATGGATCCTATCCCGTATTTGCGACAAGGTAAAAATAAAACCATGGAAAACTCCGAACGGTTTTATCGCCGAGCGCAACATGGGTTTGAACCAGCACCTGTCGTTTCCAGCTCCGAGGACAAAATCTTATAGCCTCTGGTATGTTTTAACCTAAATAAGTGGGATGGTAAATAATATAAGAATTTTTGTAGGTATGAAAATCACTGGTCAACTCAAGAACATATAAACAAATATATTATAAAGTAAAGCTTATATTAAAAAACTATATTTACACAATAATATATATACAGATGGTATTTATTTAATTTACAAGTAGCAGATAGTCACATCTTAAAAATTTTACCTGATCGACCTCATAGAGCCATTCTTTCCAGCATCTTAAAAATACAGTGTTATATCTTCATTCCACCATTCGTCTCGGATCGTCTGCCGTGCTTTCTAAATAAACAATATATTTCTCTGTAGGATAAGTTGTCAAATTAGTTAAATTTAAAAAGCATACCACAACTGAAAACTCACTTCCAGCAATCACCACTCATAGACAATACTGTAACCGAATTATTTTGTATGTCCCTGTAAATGAAGAATAAAATGCTATGTACACCAAATTCCACAGTAACCTTCTTGTAGTGTTTCCATTGATTTTTATGAATTTCAATATGTTTAAAATAGACTGACATCATTAAAATGCATTGCAAATGATTTTTCCTTGTAAACAACAATGTAACTGAATACATTTGACTGTCGCTCTAAATAAATGCTACACATTTAATTTTCAACACCAAAGATACTATGGTAAACCTCAACAGCATATATCAATTACATGGCAATCCGAGTTTATTTACGTGAGTTAGAGCTCGACCAGAGAAAACGAATTCATGAACACTTTTCAACTATGTTGGAAAGTGTTAAAAAGAATTATCTGGCTGTAATTGATTTTAACCGCATTCTATGAAAAAAAAAACTGTATTTGTACTAGCGTGGTATCCAACGTAGTCTGCACTATAACATTGAATGCATTAAATGCATACTATGAATGCATTGCAAACAATGTTTACCTGTAAACAACAATGTAACCGATTTCTTTTGAGCGTCCCTCTAAATGAACTATAAATGCTGCACATTTCATTTTCAACACCGAAGATGCTATGAGAAATCTCAACAACATATATCAATTACATGACAATCCGAGTATATATATGCGAGTTAGAGCTCGGCTAGACAAACCAAATTCAAAAACATTTTTCTACTTATATTGGAAAGTGTTAAAAAAATTATCTGTCCGTCTTTAATATTAAACGCATCCTTAGATGAAAAACTGTATTTGTAATAGCGTAGCATCCAGCGTATTCTGCCTTCACAGAAAATATAGCCCATTAAAAAGTAATTTGTAGAAACGTTTTATGAATTATTTTTTGATTTTTTGAAACAGAGCCAAAAGAGTACCCATTTTTAGTGACTTTTTTCATTTTTATTAATATGTTTGATCTTGAATCCCTGACTTTATGTCTCTAAACAAAATACAAGTATTTCTTTTTTCGTACAATATTCAGTAATCTATTAAAATAAACTGTTTTTCTTCCTTTCTTTACAAAATCTATTTAGCAAATGCTTCTGCATAACGCAAGATTACATTCATTACATGATATCATAAGTCAAAATAAAGTGCCTTAGTGAATTGAAAATTCAAAAAAAAAGATCATCTCTTTCGACTGTATTTTCTTTACAAGTAAAAGCAGTCGAATTACTTGATTCTGCTGAAAACTTGCAATGAATGATAGAGAAATGTGAAAAGAAAAATATAATGTAAAAACTTACAATGTATTAAAAATATAGTAAATTATAACACCTTGTAATGATATATTTCTGTTAAATGCTAAAAGGTGTAAACTAAAAACATAATATACAGTAAAATAACTTTTATTAGATTGTTGACATGTTTCGGTCTTTCCGAGACATTATCAAAAACAAATGAGAATATTCTATAATTGCACGGTCTTTGAAGTTATTATTTGAAACGCTATCATTTAATTTTCCCGTACTTTTTAAAATTACGCACGTTATTACTTTTTTTTTTACTTGGTTGTTTATTTACATTATTTCTATGGTATCTCTTAGTGTGGATGGTTAGTATTAATTAAATGTAATTAATGTTATATTTTTCCTTCCAGTTTATACTATTCATCCATAATAAGTGACACCATAGAGATAATAACACGGAAAAATACAATAAGTAACGATGCGGCATCTTTTAACTTACCATAATTATGGCTTGAGTTACTCCATGGTTACAAATATGGAAATAAACAACCAAGTAAAAAATAATAATAACGTGCGTAATTTAAAAAACTACATGAAAATCAAATGATAGCATTTTAGATAATAACTTCAAAAACTGTACAGTTATAGCATAATCACCGAATAAATTTTTACTGAGGAAAAATGTCAAAAATTTAGTTCAATGTATGGATAGCGTGTGTAAATAGATATGTGTGTGTTTAGATAAAGTCACAGTTAGTAATATGGTATTGTACAAGGAGTTTACGAAATAATAATGTGAAATGCTACCAGGTAAATATAATTTTAACATGGTTACTTTTTCTTTATAGATATTTGAAAAAATATGTGATAATCTGATTACGATTTTTCAGATATTTATGTATCTAAAATACTGATTTTAATTTATCTGATATTTCTGTAGGGATTAAATACTTCTTTGAAGCGGACGAACGTGTCCTCGTTCAGTTTTCAGCGAGAAATCACGCAAATGCTTCTTTAAATAAATTGCACTGGAAATGTCTCCAAATTGGTCAATTAGCCTTCTTTATGAAGCTTATTTTTTACACACTTTTGGTATATTTCCCTAAGTATGGCCAAATTTTCTCGGATGTATGTGCGCGCTTGTGTGAGTTTGTTTACGCACATGTAATTCTTACTGCCCAAAAAAATGCACTTCAGTGGATTATTACATTTCTAATTTTTTTTTTGTTTTAATATTGTTATGTCATCATGTAATGACGTGAAGATGTCACGTCACTACCACTCTTTACCACTGTTTCCACTGATAGAAGAACACACACTTTTGTGCTTTATAAAGTACATGTGTTTAAAATGTAAGTTCTTTATTTAAAAAATAGTTTTTTAATCATTATTCATTTGTTTGTAATAATCGTTTGTATGTGTAATCTCGGTTTTTGTGATCATGTAAATTAATGAAATCTAATAAATAATGTGTTCTAAATATAGATGAGTAACTTCTTTACACAAACAATAAAAATTTTTAAGGCATGAGATACGATGGATCATTTACCGATCATTTCTAAGTCTATACATTATTCCAGTTTCTATGACATGATAATTTAGAGGGTACTATTGCTTATCATACTCACCGGAACTAAATATCACTACACTTCACCAGATACCTGTTTCAATAGTTATTTATGGTGGGGTAATCTTCAACTTCTTACATTTAAATAATTCTGTATGAAGATATACTATCCCTGTTATTGCAAGCATAAGACACGAAATGTTGAGAAACGCTTATAATATGAATAATATGAATGAATTACAAAGAGAATTTATAAAAAAATATAAACTTTTGCATTTGCCTTTTAAGTAAATCATTTTTGTTTTGCTTAATGTTTTGAGAAATATTTTTAGTGGTGAAGTATTAAAAATAATCCAATACTTTAGAAATATAAAATATTTTTACAAATTTTTATATACACATAAGAATATAAAAAAACATATTCTAAACTTTAACCTGAAATTGTTAAAAAGCTAGTTTTCATTTCATATTTTCAATCAATCGCTACACGCATAAAAAGAACATCATATTGAGTACTAAATATTATGAACACGTATATAACTGGGTTATGCTTACGTACGAAGAAATATTTTTAGGTTCCGTAGCTTCATTTAATGTATATTTTATAATTAACTAATATGAATCAACATCATTTTTATTTTACGCAGCAAACGCCTTTTAAATAATTAATGCACGGTACTTTTAGGCATGAATGGTTAAAATCATTTATTAAATACTCAAAATTCTCATCATCAATTAGCAAAATGTAACTGAGACCTGTAATATATCAGCATTAATTATCTAGCTAAATCATCATTTACGATAAAGAGAATATAATTAACTATCATCTTATAAAATAAATGACACAGGCAATTTATATCACATTTTAATGATTGCTTTTTAAGTAATGACTGTTCAAACTTCAAAAGCAATTAAATCCTAAATTGCAGTTTAAGACGTTTTAATCTGGAAATATATCGTAATTTTGTTAAGTACTTCCTGTACTTACTGCTTCAAAACGATGTCATCGAATTTCTTTGTTCATTATTTGCTGTAGAAGAAGTGGGTTTATTATTGTAAAAGTAAAGAGGGTCGTGTGACAATATTTGCTTTACTTTTATAAATTCTTTTTATGGAGAAAATTTAATTGTTCAAACACATATTTCAGTGAAAGAATATACGTTTCAAATATTTACTTAACATACAGAAAGGTCATAACATGTTGTAAATAAATGTTGCAATTACTTTTGTATTAATTAATACAAAATGCTTCTTTTCTTAGAATTCTTCTTTTTGAATACATATAAATAAAATTTTTCAAAAGCAACTTTATTTATTAAATGTTTCCCAAACGAGTTTGAGTGTATCCTTATGCAGTCTAAATGATAATATCGATGTTGATAAAATATCGTCAACAAAATTTCGTAGAAATCTAATAAAATCTTTTATTAATTTTAATGCTTTGTACACTTTTAAGAGTTTCGGGAAAAAAAAAACTAAATTTACATGTAAAAAAGGAAAGAAGTATAGGCCAAAAAGGCCTAAAAAATGGGCCTTCCATTATTGCCAATATTCAGAACATAACCCAAAAATGTATAAATGGGACAAGAAATAAATTTCTAATATCTTTATCTTATGCCTAAAGGAAGTATCATTAGGGAAAATTGAAAATATTTTATAAAAAAATTCCAAGTACTTTCATTATTTAACAGTTCTTGTTGGCAGATGTCATAATCTAATTTTTCGGAAAACATACAAAGCTGCAACCGAAAATTTGTATGCATTTTGGCAGGTATTGATTTTTAATTTAGTACATTAAATAAACAAATCTTATTATGTTTCATTAGTACATTAAATAAACAAATCTTACTATGTTTCATAATATCTACTTAAGGGAAGAAAGTAGATAAATTTCGCTGCCATTTAACATGTGAACTAAAGTATAGAAAATACATGGCTATAGTTTAAAAGTAATATATACTCATTAGAAAGTAAGTAAGTCGTAGACCAGGGATTTTACCCGGTATGTCGTGAAATGATCTCAGATATGCAGCAAAAATATTTATTTATTCACAATCTATAAAGATTTCACAAACTAATGGAAATATGAGTATACATATTTTTCAATGGCGGATAATTTGCAATTTCGGCATTGACCACTACTACGGCCGCTTTTTGCTGATCACTTAAATTTGGGGGAACCATATTGGCAGTCAGCTGTACCCTCTATGAAGGGAGAGATAAGAGTACATCCATGGTTTATCCGCCATTGATCACACTGCCGAGCGGTCAGTAATAGAAGTATATAACCTAGCATGTTTAAATTACGATATTTTTTGTGATGTGATTCGTTGCAAAAATTGTGTAGGCATATTTTAGTGTTTAAATACTCTTAGTAAGAATATGTGCTAAATAAAGCTACAGTTAATGTCTGAGAAAAACTATTAATCTAGAAACAATATAGTCTGATATAAAGTATAAACTAATAACCTTTATCCAATGGAAATTAAATAAACCATTTTTAACAAATTTTGCAAATCTTACACAAAATTTGAATAAATTACTACTTATTTATTTTCTTGGTATTTAATTTATATGAACCTATCTAAAGATTTGTTTTTAGAAAGCAGACATTCTAAAAATGTAAATATGATATCCCATTACAAACAATATGCAATAAATAGAAAAATTAAAAAAAAAATATGTTTTTTAAGAATTTCAATGTTCTTTTTGAAATATATTTTACAATAAAATAGTATATTTTTATTGGCTTGTGATGGCGCACATTTTGTTTGTATTTATAAATAAATAGAAAAAAAAATTCTTTTCGTACATTTTTTATTATCATAATTTAAGTGTGCCGCAAAAGCATATCTAAGTATTCAAATATGCCACGGGAATATAACTATTCACTTAAGTGTGCCGAGGAAATATAACTATGTAGTCAAATGTGGTTTTAAAATATAACTAAGAGCTTTTGTGTGCGGAGGAAATATAACAGGCAAGTCAGCCGCGAAAGTATATTTAAGTATTCAAATGTGCTGCCTAATATAACTATTCATTCAATTGTCAACGAAATTATATCCAAGAATTTCAGTGAGCCGCAGAAATATAACTATTCACTCAAGTGCCATGAAAGTATATCTAAGTATTCAAGTGTGTGCTTTGAGATAAAAAAAAAAGGTTGATAAAATTTCTCTACACAACGAGCTTACTCCCCACGTCCTTAGCAGCGAGAGGCAAAATTTAGTGATCCAATTCGAAAATTCTTGAGGACTAGCTGCGTAACAATCCATTGTGTTGAATTTGTATTTATAAGATCTTTGGAATTTTTTGGGAAAAATACTTACCAATACAGTTTTTAAACTGAAATGTATAACTCATAAGTTACAAATGCAATTATCATTTATAAATATTGATTAGCCCTTTCAATCAACGTAATTTTCTTTTAAATTGGTCAACTAGTTCTCAAGTGAGTTTCTGAACCTTGAAAGATTGATGGATTGATTCATTCTCACGGCTTTTTCCAGTTTTCTTTAAAACATATTTTAGATAATGGAGTGTAAAAAACTGTGGACTGCCAGAATTATTATTTATACATTTTTATCAGACCTTTCAATTGCTGCAAGATTCTTTAAAACTGATCAATTAGATACCGAATTTTTGAGAATTTAAATATTAGTTGATTGATTCTTCCATAGTTTTCTCAAAAATGTTTAAATAACGGAATGCCACACACTGAATATTGTAGCCAGAAACATTTTCTGACTGCCTTTGGTATGTTTAACATTTGCTATGCAACCGTTTCTGTTCCTATTCCGGACAAACAGACATGGAGACAAAGCAAAATAAATGATATTTTAAAATACATGTTGTCTATATTAAAGAACATAAATAAACGTTTGAATTCATTAAAGGTACACTTAAAGAACAATTTATTTCAGGCACAAAAATTAATAAAATAAACCCAACATGAGTGAAAAATTTGCCGGGCCAGAAATCAAACCTGGAACTACAGCGTACCGAGCTGTTGCTCTAACCACTAAGCTACCCTGACCGATATCCTAGCTCGGATATTTCTCACTTTTTATTAATCCATGCTAGGGAATATCACCGGACCTTAATCAGACAGCACTGCATGACGGGATATCGATGAATATATTAATATTCTATCGGCACACAATACATATATTAAAGCACAAAAAGTTAACATCTGAATTCATTAAAGGTTCACTTAGAGAACAATTTATTTCAGACGCACAAATTAATACAATAAACCCAACACGAGTAAAATATTAATCGGGGTCAAGAATCGAACCTGGGATTACAGCGTTATCTAAACAGTCGAATTAACATAGAAATCGGTGTTTTTCTGAAAATTGCAGACATACGCAACGATTTTATATATATGTATAGATATAGATATAGATATGGGAGAAAAGGTTAATTAAAATGGTGTTAGTATTGATGAATCCGTAAGAATACGCATCATGGGCATGAATAATGTGTCTCATTCGATACCAAAACCGAGTATTGATGCATAGCTTTAACATTAATAAAGATATTTATATGATTTTTTAAGAAAATATACTTTTTCTGAAAATTGCAGACATACACAACAATTTTATATATTTGTATAGATATAGATATAGATATAGATATGGGGGAAAAGGTTAATTAAAAAGGTGTTAGTATTCATGAATCCGTAAGAATACGCATCATGGGCATGTATAATGTTTCTCATTCGATACCGAAACCGAGTATTGATGCATAGCTTTAACATTAATAAAGATATTTATATGAATTTTTAAGAAAATATACTTTTTCTGAAAATTGCAGACATACACAACGATTTTATATATTTGTATAGATATAGATATAGATATGGGAGAAAAGGTTAATTAAAAAGGAGTTAGTATTGATGAATCCGTAAGAATACGCATCATGGGCATGAATAATGTTTCTCATTCGATACCAAAACCAAGTATTGATGCATAGCTTTAACATTAATAAAGATATTTATATGGATTTTTAAGAAAATATATTTTGATTTTTTGAAAAATATGATACTATTACTATAAGTGTTGGAAGTGGCCATTAGTATTCGAGAAGCCAGAAGCTGAATATTTCGGAATATAGCTGAGTACAGGCATAGCTTATCGAATGAATGTATATTTCTTGCACTCCCCGGAATGGTGTGAAATTTCCTAAAAAAGTAAAGTAAATCTGCTGAAAATATCTTTACAATGTTTCTGTTATTGCTAAAGTTTTGTAGGAAATGCTAGTTCATCTTTGAATGCGATATGATATATTTTTATGTAAATAAGCTCAATTTGATTCAGCATTCTTATGTTATTTTTATTAGATTACATACAATCCTATCAAAAATAACTAAAATTGATCAATTCCCCTAAGAGTTGTTTTGCAAATAATTGTATAAAAAAGGGCTAGAAATTGGGCCAGAAATTTGGGTTAGAAATAATGTTTACTAGGAATAAATGCTACGCTTAAGTTATTCCTCGGAAGTCGTTTACATTTTAAAAATTGCAACAACTTTTATTTTTAAAAGGTAACATTCTCGTTTTATATTTCAATTCCTTGAATCTAGTCATTCCCAAAGTCTACATTATGTATTTTGTCTTACATTTTCGTAGTTTTATAAAAGCATAGATCTTAAATAAATCTAAACCTTCGTTATTGTTATGTAAAATTATATAACCGCGTTTCTGAAGATGCTAATATTTTTGTGTAAAAATCATTATTGGTTAAAATACGTCAGGTTTACTTTTAGGAATTTAAAATTACTTTTGATAATTAATTTGATATATATATATATGTTATACACAAGTTTAGAGAAATAAAATAATTTTTTTTTTCAGATAAAAGTACCATGTCTTGTTAGTTAGTAATAGAAAAAACTGTGCATAAATTCTAAATGTAAAACAAACTGCCTTTACATAAAAGAAAATTTCATACAACATTTTCGGTTATATTCTAACGTTTTCTTTAATGTGGGTAACAAACGAAAATAAGTGACGTCCTCTTTAGACGGTCCACCGAAAAATAAACGTTTTCTATATCTCGAAATTTAATGATAAATTTAGTAGTTTGAAAATGCGGATTTTTTAAATATAAAATCAATGTATTTCTTAATACATACAGTTTCTTTTTATGAATTTATTAATACTTTTCATAATTAAAAATATGTTTCTGAGACAATATATGTGCACATGATATGTTTGTATTCAAAATATTTACTTGTCATTAAAAAGAAATGTTTCAATCGGATGATTTTTTCGGTGATAAAGATAATAGTTTCTCATGTGGGTTAAATTATAACATTTTAACGTGTACTAATTCTATGAAGATTTAACAAAAATGCATAAACTATTTAAATTTCGGGCTTATTTGATCAAAGAAACTCAAAGCATTTTCAAAACCTTCTATTTGCCGTTTAACAAATGTACGTTTGTATAAGTATTAATATTTAGAAAACTCCTGAAGCATAATTTAAGCATATCTTTAATTTTTAGACATCGTTTGCAGTCGATTGATACCTATATGTTTTCTGTACACTTAATTTCAGCAGAAATAGTTTAACATAGACGGCCACCATTTTGCATATATGTACGTTTGATTCCTACTTTCAATTATGCCTGACCTTTCAGATTTACTGTGCATATTAATCCGTAGACGCCACACTACGGTTCAGCATCCGCGCACTCCACACTAGGGCAATTTGAGATTCCCTAAATTCAACTATGTGTAATTTTATTGGCAATATAGGGATAATAAAATATAACGCATGATTACTATACAAAATTTATTGTGGAATAGAACTGTGATAATTATTTTTATAAAAGAAGTCATTTAGCTAATGTAAATCGCCAATTAATGAAAGCAAGTTTTCAAAAAAAGTCCACATTTGAAATGTCGGTTGGTGCAAATTCGTACTAGTGTCGAGTTCAAAGGTTAAAAGTGTATTTTTTACAAATATGAAAGAATGTTTTAATAAATATAAAAAACGAATGCTTAAATAAATTCTGTCTGACAAAAAACTAAAAATAAACTTTGAAATATCAAGCAAATGAAAGAAACTTAGATTTTTAGATTTCACGGTGTTGCAATTTATAAGGAAGATATTTATTTCTTCCAAAATGAATATGGAATATTTTTTATGCTGAATATATTTTTAATGCGAAAATATTATTCTGTCTGCTCTTTTTAGTAAAGAAAAACGTATATCTCTATATTTCACGTAAATCGAGGCAATAAATATGATCGACCGTAATTCTCATCTTCGCTTTTTTTTCTATTTTACAGATACAAAATACGAATTTCTGAGAATATAAATAAGTTTATTTACCTTGGGCTGTTTCATTGTAAGTTTTACAATGGAATTCTGAAGGGGCGGTCATAAATTTTTATAAATCGTCAATGTTTCAAAGTTGTTTTTTTCATATTTTTGGAATAGGTTCTTCTACAAATATATATATCTGTATATCTATCTATCTATCTATCTTCAACAATTTGCTAATGACTATTGCTACTTGTTTTTTATACATATGTTTTGCTTCAAAGAGTGAATAATCTTTGAAAACTAGTTATTTAAACATCAATGGTAAGATAAGAGACAACTTGGAAATTAACAGCTTTTGTAACTATATGAATAAAGTTACAATATAGTACTTTTTGATAAGGTAGAAAAATAATTGAAACCTGGATTGTAAAAGTAAGGAATATGAAAAAAATTTCCATGAGTCAAAATTATCCATTATTTGTTCACATGGAACTAACTTATTCTTAAAACATGTGAATTTAATTTACTACCAATTGTCTAGTAAATCTTTACCCTTTCTGATCCAATATATCTGCCGTACTGCGCACAACAGATTTTGCAATTTTACGTGTATATCTCAATAATATAAATGCACAAAAATTAGATTTTTAACTTATTACCAGGAATTTAAGTTATTTGATGTTGCTGGTCATATTTCAGTTCAAAAAGAGAGAGTCTACATCTAACTCTTATAATAACTTTATACCTAATAAGGTTTTGAGACACACAATTTTTTATCAGATGATACCACTCAATTCTTATTATAAGGAAAAATTCATCAGTACAATATATTTTATATGAGAATAAGAAAAAAGAAATTCTGGTAAAACAGGATATTATTCTGATTGTTACAAAACATTACAGTTCAACATTTTTATTCCAAACGATATATTTCTATGACGTTATTTTTCAAAGATGACGTCATAATCATTTTTCCTATTACAAGTTAATCTAATTTTGGAGATTGTGTAATGAAAATATCATCCTTTGACGATAAAGATTTCTAATTTTAGAGCTTATAGAATACAGATGATTTATGCTGGGGAAGATACAGGAAAAAATAGAAGGTGTTCACGCATTTTTGGAACAATTTTGACTTTCTCTAAAATTTAAATTTAAATGAAAAAAACATAGAACTGTGATACAAACCAATAGGGCGTCATTTCAGAAAAGGGTTTATTTATCGTATGCATTATTAAAAATATTCTTTGTTTTAAAATATCACTTAATAAATAATGGATCGAAGGCTATGCATTTGAGCAATACGAAGAGAAATACTCTTATTAGATTTTTTTTAAAAAGGCGGAAAAAACATGGTTTTTCAATATTTTTATACGTAACATAAGTGACATAATTAATAAAATGGGAAAGAAACGTCAAAGATACATTTGACTGAGAAAAATGTAAAAGAAAAAAAGCATACACAACTAAGGTGTGTTCACTGCTTATCATAGATAATTATTCTTATATACCTTATAATTATTATTTTTATATCTAATATTTTCTTATTGTCATCTTAAAAGAAATCTAACCCCTTTCCACAGAACAATAATAAAAAGTCTTTAAACATCTTTATAGGAATTGTAAACAAGATCATACAATTTTATTTAAACTTTAAATCTAATCAAAACTAATAAAACATGATGTTCACCGCCTAATGCGAAAACATGTCTCTCAGCATAATACTATTTACAGATTTTTGAATGATATTATTTGGCAGGTCAAAAATGGAAATATGTAGTAACAATTAATGAGGCTACAACATATTTATCTGATTGCAATAGAAAAAGAACGATTACTACCGAAAAAGAAGAGAAAAAAGACAAAACAATGGTTTAGGGAAAACAAGGAAAGTTTTGCTAAAAGTTTTATGGTTATTGCTGGATTCATATAAGAGTAAACTTGGAAAATAGAAATAAAAATGCTAAAATTAAAACAGGTTACTATTAGATACATGTTTTAATGCCTGTTTTCAAAGAAGACATCAAATCACTTTACTGAAAATCTCCATTGTGTTTATTTCCAGCAGGATAAGGCTACATGTTTCCGGAATTAAACCTATTCCATTTAAATGCATTCCACCCAAGTTCCCCGACATGTGGTCGATGGATTACAATGATTTTGGGCTTTCAAAAGAAGCTTCTTATAAGCGGCATCCCAAACACATTGGATGGACTCAGGAATTTTGTCGTCGAGGAGTGGAAAAAAGCCTTGATATTATATGAAGGCTCTTTCAGGGCAAATTCAACAGCCTATAATAGTTTTACAATCTACTCAGATAGTCTTTCTAGTCTAACTGCGCTTGAAGACATAAATTCAAAGAACCAAATCATAATTGAAATTATTCAGTAATTACAACAAACTCAGAAATTTATTTACTTCCACTTTGTGAAAAGTCATGCAGGAATAAGAGGCAACGAATTAGCCGATAGTTTAGCGAAAGAAGCAACTGCTTTAAGCGACATAAAATACCATCCATTTCCTCATTCTCACTTAAAGAGATTAATGAAATAAGAAATCTTCACAAAATTGCAAAGTGAATGGAATAATGCAGAGACTGGTCGGTATACGTATCAACTATTTCCAAAAATAAAAGAAGAAACATTTCCGCATCACAGAAATTTATACCTATTCGCAACAAATCACGGTCCTTTTACATCCTACTTGCATAAGTTTGGAAAATCGCATTCAAATCTTTGCGTATGTAGCCTCAGGGGTACATATCTTCACTATATATTAGAGTGCACTCTCACGTCAACATACCATATAAAGAAACCTGTCTCCATGCCTCTATCCAATTGGTTTAAATATGTTCTAAAAAGAGCAAATTTACAACAGAACATAATAGAGTGTATTAAGATCTTGGAAAAAAAAACCAACTTATTTTTCAAAACGTGTCAGTTGCAGGCTAATTAGAAGGTTAGTAGAATTTTGGATTACTGAAAAATATGATATTTTGCTGTAATTACAGGGTTACCAAATGGTCCGCTTTCTGAATACGCTTTTATTATACGCTTGAATACGCTTTTATTTTTAAATTTTTCTTGCAAATTTTGCAGAAACCGCCTTCGAAGGTAAGTTTTTATATAGAAACCTACCGTGAAAATATCTTTTAAAAATTATTGTTATTCAGTTTGCGGACTATTTGGAAGAACTGTAATTATTTAAAAGTCTAATGGCCTAATGGCCTCATTTGTAATTTATTTACTTTTAATAAACCTGCCAAGCAGGGATTGTAGTGCTTAAGGCATATGGTAAGCGTCCCTGCTTGGTTGAATTTGATTTTTTAAAAAATAAATATGTCATATCAAAATAAGAGCAGCTTAAGAGCTCAACAAAAGAGCTACCAGATTGAGCTCATTAGAAAATAAAAATTCTTTTCTTTGTTCATACATTTCTTTATCCAAAATCGTTACAAACATGTGTGAATACCCCTTATTTTTAATGTTTAAGTTAAAAATAGAATCTTTTATTTATAAAAATAAATATGCCCTTTGGACTAGCTAAAGTGTTAGGATCCTTGGGAAAATTATTGAATGATATCTATTTATTCAAATTATTATTAAAATATTTTTCATTTAAACTTTAATGAAAATTGTATCGAAAAATTTTAACAAACTATATTACTAACCATTATCTCTCATTTTTCGCTAAAAACGAATAACATATAACCACCATGTTAGACATTTCCTAATAAATCTTAAAAGGAAATTAAAAAAAAATAATAATAATTTAAAATTTCTCCTAAACTCAATCAAAAATAATGTTCAAAATAAAATATAACTTTATAATCTAATAAAACAAGTCTGTTTTATAATTATCTGCATTCATTTGTACTCTCAAAAAGACAAAAATATAGTAAAAAATTTGGAAGCAAAGGAAATAATTTTAAAATTTTTATATATTTCAACACAACACTGAATAAAATATTCCCCATTCAACAAGAAAATTGACTTTCTAACCTTCAGATTGAAATAAATGAAAATGTGGTGCTGTAAACTTACAATTTTAAATTCAAATTCGACTTCATTTTGAATAAAAATTCCGCAAGCATGAAAATAGAGAAAAGTAATAACAGAGTTGTTTTCTATAGAAAATGGAGAAGTATTTCATTTTACAAATTGTTTAATAAGAGAGAGAGCATACAAATTTCACCTAAAAGTTCTGAATGCATTCATGGAAATTTTCTAAAAGTAGTTTTAGAAAAACAAATTGAAAATATATATGTCGTTGAAGAAGAATAGTATAATGAATATTGGTTGTTACCTATAACTTTCAGAATATTTTCCGCATGTTATAGAAAATACTTTAATCTTGATAAAATGGATGAATATTTACTGCAGAAATTCACTTCTATTTGACTCAATCTTTTTTTTCTTTTTTTTTTTTACTGATAAATTGTTTTAAATTATGTGCTTTAATAATCAAAAAGAGAAAAAAAAAACTTAAACTTATAAATAAAGGAAATAGTTTTAAAAATCTTTGAAATTTCCAACACAACGCTGAACAAAATATCCTACATTAAATAAGTCTATTATTCCTTTTTAACACTTCCCAACCTAGTTGAAAAGTGTTTATGACTTCGGTTTGTCCGGCCGTCTGCCGTCTGTCCGTGCTCTAACTCCCGTAAATATGCTCGGATTGCGCTGCAATTTTAATATGTTATTGTCGTTATCTATAGCATGCTCCCTATTTCAAGTGAAGTGTGTAGCACTTATAGTTTTTTTACAGGGACACTCAAAAGAAAAATTCCGTTACATTACCGTCTATGGGGAAAAATCATTTGAGGTTTATTTTAATGATGTTACACAATTTAAAATACATTGTAAATGATATATATCACTAAGGTGCATTACAAGAAGATTAATATGGAATAGGGTGTGCAAATCACTTATAGTTACTTTACAGGGACAGTCAAAAGAATTCCGTTATATTACGTCTATGGAGAAAAATCGTTTGCGGTTTAATTGACGCATTGAAATTTATATATATCACTAAGGTGCATTACAAGAGGCTTACTACAGAATATTGTGTCTATAGCAGTCATTGTTCATTTACAGTGACACACAAAAGAATTCTCTACTGTCTGTTAACAATAATTCCTGGAAGTGCGTTTTAAGTTACTGAACGCGATTTTAAATTTAACTCACTTTTTGTCTATTACTTGGTGTGTATAAATTCTGTTTTTCATATACAGGGCAGCACAAAAGTTCGCGAACACATTTCCGTTTATTGACAGAAACTCTAGAAGAAGAATTTTAAACTGTGCTACGCGTTTCCAAACTAAACTAAAATTTAGCATCCTATGTAGTATATATACAAATCTATGGATCATGTACAGGGCTGAATAAAAGTATTCGGATATTTTTCCGAATATTGTATATGTTGGAAATTCCTGAAATTACGTTTTAAAGTATGTTATGCGTTTTCCAAATTATTTACAATTATTACAACTATTATACAATATAATTATTACAATTATTATACAATTTATTATATTGTAATGATTTGTAAAATTATTTTGGAAAGTGTTACATAATTTGACGCATGATTTTTTGTTCTTGTTTCTTTTGTCATTAGAGTGAATCGATTTCTGTTTTAATGATGGTTAAAACAATCTGAGAAAAAATAACATCCATATTAATAAGATAGTGGTTAAAGAGACATGTTGATTGAGGATTACAAGTAAAACGTTGAACATATGTAAATATACCATGTACAATGTCTGTTATATTAGTATGAATGCTTTGAGGTGATAATACACACAAGATAAACAATTTATGTAAAGGAAACCAGGCTGTCTTTATTCATTTATTCAGTTACAGATACAAAGCGCCCAACTTGAAGATGGACCCGATTTTCGTTCATAACTTTAATAATAATGAAGCTAGTTTGGAAATATGCTTAAAGACTAATTTTGCATTCTGTGGCATGTGATGACAACACATGAATTGTTGAAAGTGCACTGTAAATTTTCAATGTTACCCTATGCATTGTCAGATGTAATCAGAATTATCAAGGGTCCAGCACATTGTTGTTGAAACGTGAATGGCTCCATTTCAAAAACTTCTCATTATGATATTAGATGTCACAGGAAACAAAATACTTTTGTTAAAAATATCATTAGAATATCTTTGTTATGTTTAAAGTTATCTTTGAATATCCGAGCTCGACTTGTAGTGTAACTTCTCGTATCTTTGACAGATGACATATGTTGTGAACCCGGTTTCATTTACGAAATTTGCTTTCTTTAACACCACTAACTCTTGTCCCGAAGCCACTGGGAAATACGTTGCAGCTTTAATTTACCAGGTATCACAGACGCGAAAGACTGATAAGGCATCGAAGTTTTCCGTACAAATTTAACTCATCGTGGCCAATGAACTAGTCGTTTCCTCCTTCCCTAGGACTCGATGATCAGAAGCCGCGGCAAAGCCAGGGTCGTTGGGGAAACTCGACATAATGGCCGTGGACCCGGTTCCCCTTCATGGGGTTCCGGCTACGGAGTCGTCGGGTGATATCTAGCGTTTCACCAGGTTTTTTCGTGATGGTTTCTTCTGATTTTCGGATTCACAGCATATCGCAACGACCTTTGTCGTCACTCCATGGGTTCAATCTTTGTTATACGCAGGTGGCGGTGCTCCGACCGGTCGCAGTGGTTACGGGAAGCTTCTCCTGGTAGAGCACGTTATAAGTACCTCAGGATCTGGGTGCGACGGTTGACACGTATGACGGGCACCACTGTGGCACCGGGCGGTGCAGTTAAATTTTACCTGTTTCGCTCCAACCTACGTCTTTCCAAGGCGACGCCACTGATTTTACGTGCAAGTATGTAGCATCTGCATGAATGTAATAAATGTTCAATATCCCTAGAAGTTCGCTATTTTAGGTACTGTCCACGCTCGCTGATTCAAATTTTAATCTGTAATATTTAATTTTTTAATTAATATAGTCCTTCGGTTTTCGAATGTGAACCCATATATTTTGTTATGTGTATGAGAGAGAGAGTATTAGTTTTAGATTATATTTATTAATTACATTTTTATGTATGTATTGGTTTGATTTATGTGTTAGTTTTATGTATGTATTAGTAATATATAGATGTTCATCAAGAAAATTATAAATATACTGTAGTGTTGTTTTTCATTACCACACCATTGATAATATCTTATTGGTACAAAAAACTGTTTTATTATTTCTCCTGCCTAAAGGAAGAACCATTACAGAAAATCGAAACAATTTTCCTAAGCAAAGTCTAAAACACTAAGAATTTTTTTTCCTGACAGAAGAGAGAATCAATATTCTCAAAAACATATAAAGAAATATTAAATTTGTTTCAATAATGCTATGTGGTTATTTTTTAACGCAGAACTTTGATATACATATGGATGTATCTATGAATGAATGAATGAATGAATGAATGAATGAATGACGTGAGCTTTTATTCCATATTAAACAAACCACAGAATATTAGATGTAGATTAAAATCTTCTGAGGGATCTCAACAGTTATTGCAATCTTCAATTTTATGTAGAAAAAGTAGACGTTTACCAAGTTTTTCCTAATAATCTGCAGCACCATAGGACTTGTATATTCAAACATAGTACTGTTTGTATATATTAGGTTGTCAGGAAAGTTCGTGCTGGTTGGGAAAATCATTTCGCACCGGAAAATTCTATCATTTCATTATTAGACATTGATTCCGATATTTGATGTCTAATAGTTATAGGGCAGAATTTTTCAGTACGAATTGATTTTCCCAACCGTCCTAAAAATATGTGACGATTTCTTTTTCAATTTGTTTTTGAATGTTATATACGAAGAAAACTATTATAGAATATATATATATATATATAAACTAAAAATTAATATTAAATGTTATAACATTAATTTTTATATTACAGAATGAAAAAATCATCAGAAATGTTTTGCGTTATTTTTAAATGTGTAAAAGCTAAAATTATTTCTGTTCAGGCAGAAGTTCATAGTAGTATTTATTATGTTGAACTGCAATTAATAAAAGTCAATCACTCGCAAGCCAAGAAATATATAATATTTTATGGTATTGCCGAGATAATATTTAACCATTTATGGATGGGAAAAACGCAATATTTTTGTGGGATATTTTCGAATATAAAATATAAAAATGACCATAGTTATGCCTATACGTTTAGTTGTAAAGATTAAGATATTCTGGGATCGCAAAACATACATTTACAGTGTATATTTTAAAACATTTTGTTTAATATTTTAACTTTCATAGATTTATTCATTTTACACTTCAAAAGGCATGAATATTCAATAGATATTTTCACGTAAAGATACTTTATTTTAGCGTACATTTTGAAGGAAGAAAAAATATATATATATACTTATAAAAATAATGTCTTAGTTATTTTATTAATGCAGAAGCTTTAAGATAAATAATGAACATTTGTTTTATGAGGTAATATTTCCTGTATTTAGCTACATAGTTGCAAATTGCTTTTAATCGCCTTTAAATGTCAAGTCCTTTACGGAAAAAGTACCATATCATAATATGAAATTGTTGTTGTAAATATAAATGCTATGACGAAATTATTTCTCTTTATTATTACTCTATATTAATAAAATACAGATGTTTGTATGCGTGTCTGCCAGTCTGTGCGCGATGGCTACGGAAATTTAACGCACGTAGAGGTCTGAAAATTTGAATGAGAATTGAAAAAAGTCAAGTCCGAATGTATCTGAAGCTCAGATTTTTCATTTTTTGTTAATCAGCTGAGATAGTAAATAAAAACAATAACATCATAAAATGCCGAGCTTCCTTCCTTCTGTTGGTTGTGTCTGTGCATCTCCGACAGTTCTGCCGTCCTTCACGCAGACGAAAGTAAAGCGTTCGGCTTTTTCTGCATTTTAAAATAACGATCTTCGTGTTCCCCATAGAGTTAGAAAGAAAAACAAGAAAAACACAAAAATATTTGCCTTATCTTCACGTTTCTAACGATATAATTCGTTTAAAGGACAGTTAATATTTATCATTAAAAAAAATATTTGTCATTATTATGTATGTTTTGTTTTTCTGCAATTTGAAACTTCGCTTCTAGGATGAAAATATGTATATGTTTATATATAAAAAAATACCAACGTATTCCGGTGCCTTTTCTTTTTCTAACTATGTGTTTGTTAAAAAATGTATATACTTATAAATATTGTTCGAAGTTCGTTTACGTGTTTCTCAACTCTAGTTGGATAGATTGTTGTTTAAGAATTTAAATTCATACAAATTCGTTATTGTAAGCTGCCAAGACAGACAAATTCTAACACACAAAAAAAACAGAAATATTTCATGCATTTATTAATTTAATTCCTGCAGCTACGTTGAAACATCTTTGATTTAAAAAAAAATCTAGTTTGAAAAGTGTTTCAACTGAGTCCACTTAACGCAGATTTAACGGAAAAATAATAGGAGTATAACAGGTATGCATTTAACTAGTTTAAGTTGAACAGGAAATATTTCAGGATTATGATTCATTAAATAAAATGTGATTTTATATTTATTGTATACTGAATGTTGTATTTTCATGTTGAACGTTGTTGTACAGGATGTCATAATTTTGACTGAATGTTTTGCTTGATAACAAGTAAACAATGACAGTTATTCTTGTAGGAGTAAAATGTATGCAGTAAGTGATTTGTTTCTCACGCCTTCCTTGATTTAGTTCTTAATATCAACGATAGATGGTGCTGCACTATCGCAAACTAACATAATCTTCAAAACACCTTACGATTTCACAACGCAAACCCTTCTTTGGCGTTTCTACAGTAAAACAGAATAAAGGCTAAAATATGCATGAAATTTAATCTATCTGTGTTTGTTATTTTCAGAGTCCTAACAATTTGACAGCGCAGCTCCTTTTGCCGGTGATATTTTGAACTAAAACAAGAAAGCGTAATAAAGAAATTACCGCATGTCTGGTATGTAGTCTTAAGAATATTCACTACAAATCTTCACTGTGTGCACAATGGACAATTTTAATTACACAGTATCAAGTAGCTCATATTATTGTAATTGTGACTGATACTATTTAAGTTTTTCTTTCTTTTTTTCATGCATTCTAATGTTTTCATATTTTTAATTTGTTCTTAATAATTATATATTTTTTTAATTTAAATACGTTAACTACAGGACAAAATTTGATAATTTTTTAAAAATAGTTATTATATATATGCTTATAAAATTATTTAAAGAATATACATTTATTCTGAAATCGATTATAAATTTATATTTCGTTCTTTTACATTTCATTAAACTTTCATCAAGCAACAAAGCTATCTTTGAAAATTTTCAATGCATCCAGAATTAATTTGGGATTTCGTTTGAAATGTTTATAAGATTTGTTCTCTAAAATTTAACAAAATTTAATATTACCATATTTAAGTTTTTCTTATATTTCAATATTTAATTGAAATGTATTTGAAATCGTTTTGAGATAAATGCTCTTTCGACTAATGTAACACGTATATTTCATTTAAATATTTTCTTCAGTAAATCCATAATATAAATTTATAATATACTATGTAAAAAATCTATAATATAATACACAATATAAACATGTACTTTAGACACGCTGACATCATATTGCAGGTGGCAACAATCTAAACAACCCATTTTATTTTTCCGAAATTTTAATTACCTATAGATATCACATAATTTAAAATTTTGCACCGTCGTATAAGTGAAAAAAAGATAGTACTTTCAACTGCAATTTTATTTGAAAACTTAATCTTAATTTTTCTGGTTTTAACCCGAGAGAGATCGCGCGGGGCACAGAGTCACCCCAGTCGTAGAAAAACATCAGTCCCGCGAAAAATGTTTATCTGTAATCAATCATCCTTTCAGTATCCTCCTGTCTGACTTTCCTCTTGCTGGGTGTAGTGTTATTTTAACATTCCTTTCCTTTGTGCACGTGAAACAATTGTTTTTTGGAATCCATGTAAAAAAAAAGGGGTGACTCAGTCTCCCCACGCAACCGTTATTGCTTCGAAATTTCTCATTCTAAGCAGCGTATTTTTCTGTTCAGAAGTGTTTATGTTGAATTATTTAATAAATAATGGCATGCAAACGTAAACTTACAGACTATTAAAAATAAATGGAACTTTTGAGAAATTTATTAGATGAAGTTGAGTCTTCTGAAGAAGAAATTAATCAAGCTGGTGAAAATGAACCTGATGAAAAAATATACAGTTCTCACGACAACGAAAGTGAGTTTGAGCAAAAGGATAAAGATTATGAAAATTCTGATTCAGTAGAAAGTATATTTGTTAGCAAAAATAAAACAGTTTTGGAAAAAGAAAAAAACAAATCAAAAAGTGAAAACGTGATCTTAAAATATAATAAGTCATTTAGCAGGAGTAAAAATTATCGCACGCAATATAACAGAACTAAACAGATTTAAAGACAATAAAACTACAATTTCTTGCATAAAGTATGATAATTTTAGCTGTAAAAATCATTCTTCTTATGTTTACCAGAAATTTATGTAGATTTAAAACTCCTGATAAAGGTATGTAATTATTTTGATTGTAAAGTTTTCTTAAACATTACAAAAGTTTTTTGAACTAAAGAAGTATACTTCCTTAATGATTTAATGAACTTATTGTTAAAATCAAATGATATTTTTCTTGTTTATAGCACAATATTTGTATAAAAGTGATTGGGGTGACTCAGTCACCCCGCGCGATCTACAATGTCAGTACTGGGCGCGCGCCTTCTGTCGGGTTAAAATAATTTTCAGGCAAGAAGTTTTTAAAAATCTATCTTTATAGCATGCAGCTCGATTACATAAGATTAAAACCATTTGCACGTAAAACAATATAAACACTTCGGCGTTTCTTCTGGCTAATATTCGGTAACTAAATTAAAACTTGATTAATAAATAAATAAATAAACAAGTAAAGTAATGTATGCAGTAAACAAATTAAACAGATATCTAATCGAACAAGAGTTTAAGCACTGAAATAATCAAAATGAAAAAGACTGCTGTTAATAGTGGAAATACAAGAATTTACGCGCTCATGATGACATTTCCATCTTGCGCTGCGATTGCAGCCTTACCGACATATATAACTGAGAGATTCCAAGCTGGGTATCGTCTTCGTAGTGTCCGGGTTCGATTCTCGGCTTGGAAATTTTGCACTTTGTTAATTTACGCTTAGTTAGCACTGTAAAAATTCACATACTTTCAATTATAAAAAGTACGCAAATCAAGTATTAGATATGACATTTATTTTAGACGGTGCATAGTAAATTACGAAAATTTTTGCATTTATAATTTGCACTATAATTTGCATTTAGTAAAACGTTTTCTTGTGTCTAATAAGGACATTAAACCCCCCTTATTGTTTTACGGTCGAAACCTACTGAGTTATGATTATTTGAATTTTATAAATTTTTAGTGCCTTTCGTCACTAACACCGCATCATTGGAACTATACTAAAAACTCATTTTTTTAAATTATTATTATTGTTAATAGCTTTTTTTTGTCAAGAACACAGTCACATTTATTTTATTGTTAATGAAAACATAATTAAAATACAAGAAAACAGATACAGAGTTTAATATATTAGTAAAGTTTTTCTTAATACATAGTATATTCTTTTTTCAAAATATTTTCCTCTTACACACGTTCTTTTACCAGAACAGAAAATAAAACTACCGAACGTAAAATCTTATTTTTTTAATGTAAAGAAATAAAGAAAAATACTGAAAGGCATTTTTTTCAGTACATTTAATTTAATTATGTATTCTAAACATTTGTTAATTCCTAATAACCAAGCATAATTTTTGTATAAATAATTCAGCATAATTTAATAGCATATGTGATAGACAATTTTTATCGTCTGGTGCTTGGATTTAAAAACTATTTGGTGGCTACACATATTTCTTTTTATTCCTAATAATGGGATCCCAAATCTTATTTTTTATTACGAAGCCAACAAAATTCCTAAAGAGAGCTTAATGTAAGAAAAAAATCAAATCATATGGAAATAAGGCTTAACGCTTTACAGGCGGGCTAGATTTGACTAAAGTTTATCGAGAAATTTAATTTCATTCAAGGAAACCGAATTTGCAGTATTTGAAGTACTACAAAATGTTAATTCAGGGAAATTTTAGAATTTTATAAAAGACGAATACACTATATTTCTTAGATTTAAGAAAAAAATATAAAAAATAACGCATATAATATTAAAAATAACACTACTAAAATTAAATAATTATATTCTAATGGATATAAAAGAATATCTAAAATAATAAACCGCCGAGAATTTCTGAGCAGGCGGCGCGTGCGCATCCCAGGAGGTCCCTTTCACCTTTTCAACACTTGGTATCGAAACGGCACGGTGGTATATCCTATGAGAAAAGATGCCACCGGAAAAATTTAAAAGCTAAATTCGATAAGTTTAAGACATCGACCAGCTTGTTGGTTTTTTCGGGCCGTTTAATACGTCCGACGACTGCTACGACTTCGAGATCACTAAACTGTAATCTGTTAGTGATATAAATATAGTTCATATGCAAAAGGAATATTCATGCTCATACACAGTAATGCTTTCGAATGCTTTAGTGGAGATCTGTATATGATCAAAGGTATATACACACCATGTAATATGAAAAAAGTTAGTTAAAATTAAAAACTCAAAAAAAGTTGAAAACGCACTACCAGTAGTTATCTGTCATAGACAGTGCTAGAACCGAATTCTTTTATGTGTCTCTGAAAATAAACGATACATGCTACGCTATCTATATCCTGTGGTAAGCATCTTGTACTGCACCTCAGTAATGTTAGTGGCAGTCAAATGAAAGCAGAACACACGCCATAAAACACGTTTCTCACCAATCTTGGCAACATTGTTGTAACATAACGATACTTCCATCTCGAGGGTTGGTAGGAATGCATAATGACAGCTAACAGGTTTTCACAGTTGTTTTTTTTATTTGTAGATAAGCCGACTGAAAAGTGTTTTCGTCCAGCATTAAAAATGGAGGCATTCAAAGAAGAGTGGAGAGGTGTGGTGCGGTTTTTGGTGGCTGACGGTGCTGGAACATGCGAAATTCACCGTCGCAAATTTAATGTTTATCGCGAAAACTGCATATCACTGACAAGAGTGCATGAGTGGCATAAGTGATTCCGAGAAGGACGAATATCACTTCTAGACGATCCCCGTCCAGGACAGGCCCATCGAGTCAATGTTCGCCATAGACAGCAGACATGCGACGATCAATTTCGTGTATTCCATAACCCTCAGCCACCACAGAAACCATACCTATCTGCTCTTCCTTGCTTGCCTACATTTCTAATGCTGGACGAACACACTTTTCACTATGAAAAGCACCTAGAAAGAAATAAAAAAAGCTGTGAGTACCTGTAAGCTGTCATTACGCATTTCTACCGATCCTCGAGATGGAAGTATCGATATGTTACGGTCAATATGATTAATCCGGCCATTATTAATAATAACCGGTTATTATTAATAATGACCGGATTAATCATATTGACCGTAACAGATATATTACAACAATGTTGCGACTTTGGCGAGGAATGTGTTTTATGGCAGTTGTTTGGTTTTTATTTGTCTACCACTCATACATAAATTTCATTTTGTATGAGTAGTAGACAAATAAAAACCATTTCATTTTGTATGAAATAGTGTAACATCATTAACAGACGCTGCAAACGATCTTTACTAGTAACTCATTATGTAATTAAATTTTTTTTGTGTGACTCTGTAAATAAATGATAGATGCTTTGCACACCACTTTTTACAGATAGAATATTTTACTTCTTCTCATAAATGTATATCAATTTCATTATGTTTGAAATAGTGTAATAGTCTTAAAATACACTTAGAATTTTTCCATATACTATAATGTAGCGGAATTCTTCTGAGTGTCCCTGTAAACAAACTGAAAATGCTACACAATTCATTTTTTATAAGGAAAATGCCATGGCAATTCGCAATAAGGTATGTTAATAACGTAGAAATGAAGTATATTTCGAAAGTTAGAAGTCTGACAGATAGACAGACAAAGTGCCGAAAGACAGACAAACAGAAATACAGAAGACAGATAAACAGAAGTCATAAACAATTTTCAAACACATTGAAAAGTGTTAAAAAGAAGCTTATATATATATATTTTATTAATATTCCATTAAATTTTGGCGAAACCTTTTGTCGAAATTCTTTCCAGATGTTATTAGTAAAGAAAAAATGTTAAACTTTAAGAGAGTTAAAAATATTGAATTTTGATAAAATATTTAAATAAAAATTTAATACAGTGATCTCTCACTTATGCGCGACAAAAGGGGACAACGAAATTTTCGCGCACAAGTGAGTTTCGCGCATAAGTGAAAAACCATAAAATAAGCTTAAACGCGAAAAGTTAACATAACTAATACTAATAGTACACTACTAATACACTAATAAATAAATGCGCACATAATTTCCGTTTATATATTTTAATTTAATAAGAATGTAAAAATTCAAAGTTGTTACATACGTACCAAACTTTTGTTAAATTACATTATCTTTACAAAGAAGTCATCAATAAAGGTTTGTTTTTGTTTTCGGAAACTGTCGGAGTCTTTTCAAGTTCATCTTGGTTCGAAAAAGTTATTTCGTTTCCAGAATTAAATTGAAAAAAATCCCAGCGTTTCCAATGCTTCATATGCTGTCGTGTGGGTTGGGGGAACTTTTGCTGTATCTCTTTCATCGTCTTCCACATCTTCGTCTTTGTTGTTGCCAATTTCCTTTGCAATATCGCTGATATCCCGCATCTCAGTTTCAATTAAGGTTTCGTCGACATCCACAAATTCGGAGACTGTACACGAAGCCAGTCCGCCAGATATAGCATTCCAATCATCTTCGCTTACATCGACCTCGCTTTGTGTTTCTTTATAGTCTTCGCATTCCTTTTCTTCTGGGAGCAGAAATCCTGACTTCTTAAAACAGTTTTTGATACAGATGTCAGTAATGTTTGTCCATGACGAGGATGTACATGTTGGATGCACGAGTTTCTTTAAACCAGAGAGCTAAAACTTTCTCGAATTCTTCGTTATTTCAGCTTTGAATTCGACTCTTTTTCTTGGCCTTTATTCCACATTCTAGATAAGATGCATGTATAGTTTCTCTGCTTTTCAGAATTCCTCTTAAAGTTGACTCTGGAATACAGAAACGATCAGCTAACGCTGTTTTTGATTTAAAGCATTTTTCATCAATTTATTTTTATGATATCCATTTTTAAAGAAAGCGACGAGTTCGTACGTTTTGCCATGTTTTGTACACTGCACAGTACGAAGCGAATGGCGTAGTAAGGCAAAACTAAAAAGCTTGTTCCGCGAGCAGTGCTAACCGTCCACACCGATGGGCTGCGACTTTTAGTGATGTCAACATTTTCGTATGTAACCCGTTCTCCCCTCTCGATGTCAATTACAAGCGAAAAAGAACGCGTTCACGGAAGAATCCGAATAATGGATTAAGGGCGTGTGAATGCATTCCAAGAGACAGAACAGGAAGGGTACATTCTTGCGATAAGCAACTTGAATTTTTTGTTCGCGCATAAGTGAAAGGTGCATTTTAGATTTCGCGTATAAATGAATAAGTGTTAGCATTGTTTTCCTATTTCGCATGCCGGGCCCGAGGGAAAAACGCGTATAACAGAGGTCGCGTATAAGTGAGAGATCACTGTATTTACATTATAGATTTTATGCAAACTTAAAAAAATAGTAAACCATCAAAAAATGGACTAGAAAGGGCCAAGTATGAATTTTGAAGAAAAAAAAAGACAAATTTTTTCTAAATTTTTTATAAGGTGAAGAGAAAGTTTTGTTGCATCTAATTTCTGTTCGTATCGGCTTGTGTAGATACCTGCTAAAAATATATATATATTTTGTTTATCAAATAAAGTTTGGACCCACGGTTTTATAGTTTGTACAAGAATATGTTTTTCAAAATATTTTTAATTGATTTCAACAATTCCCCTAACAAGTATCTTACCACACTCAAACCCATAACAGAAGTTGGATGTATAGATCATTCAAAAGGAGATAATATCTTGTCAATTTGCTGATTAAATTATTGTTCAAATATAAGCAGCTTGTCAACAGAAAAAAAAAACATTTACGAGCATGCGTTGAAACAATGTTTGTCCTTGTACTAAGTACATCATTGTATAACATGAATATACTGTCTACATTTATATATCTTTAACGAAATAATGTTTTTCTGATGTACGAAAACACCTTTCTAACTTTCTAACTCTGACACTTCCTGTCATAGCACTATATTATTGTTTAATAACCGAAAAACTGTTTTTTTGAATTATAATTGATCAAATAGGTAAGAAATATTTGGTTAATTTACAATACAATTACTTTCTTTAGCGATAGTTGAAACATAAAATATAAATATTAATATTTCATTCTCTTAAAGAACTTTACTTTTACAAAATGATTTATTCTCACCAGATTAAAAATACAATTTCAGGCGCACTTTCATATCATGAAAGCTATGTTTTCTCTTTCTATTTTCAGTTCCTTATTTCAGCTATTCTCAAAGAAATAAATTGAAAGAAAATATATCAAATTGCTTACGTGGAATTGATTCATTAAATGTTCCTATTTTATGATTTAAGAAAAGCTAATTTATAGTAAGCAACTTATTCAACCCATTAAAATAATACCCAAAAGCATTGCAGAAAATTAAACTGTAAAGGGTTTCGTTTAATACTCTTTATCTTAATTAAAATCACATTCGCCTGTTACAAAATGTTGTTATATCTTCTTCTTTCATTTAAATAAACGTACCTGAAAGAAATGTAATAATTTCGGATTTCAAAACTCCAATAAATATTTATAATTAAGTTTCAAACTTGGAGGCAATTTTTAATTTTTTCAATGTGTAGTTCAACAATAGAAAGATAATGAATAATAAAAATGACATTTACTTTCAAACTTTTCCCGCGTTATTATTTTTAATTAATTATAAATTTGTTGCCATTTTATAAAAGATGTAATATTGGAAGACTGATAAGGATTTTTTTAATATGTATATTGGTAAGAAAATGAAAAATAAGCAAAGGGGATTCATCACATTTAAACCTTCAGAAAATATTTTTTTTTTGTTTTTCATATTTTTAAGTAGCTTTCATTACAAAAAGATACTTATTGCAGCCGTTCTCAGGAAAGCAATTTCAAAAAAGTTTGGTATATTGTCACCAATCATGACCTCCAGACCACCAAACCACCCTCCGTTCAAATGTTGATTTATATATATATATATATATATATATATATATATATATATATATGTTTTTTTTTAATTCAAAGATATTATAATTATCTATCTATCTCTCTCTCTCTCTCTCTCTCTCTCTCTCTCTCTATATATATATATATATATATATATATGTAAATATATATATATCTCACATTTGTCATGCGGTAACTCACTTATTTGTGAACGGATTTAGATATGACTGAGTATGTGTATAGGACATACCACGGTCTCGACCGAGTTCGTTGGCCAGCTTTATCCGCCATCTTGTTTCAAAATGGCGGCCTGTTAAAAAAAATTACATTTTAAAAAATTGTTTCCGTTAAGTGTTAGAGCGTAATACAGGGACTGATGGGTGGCTAATATTTTGAAACAATCTAATATTCGTTATGCTGTAACTCCCTTTTTTTTAACCGATATGAATGTGAATGACCGTACCAAGATCTCGACGGAGTTCGTTCTCCAGCATAGTGCGCATCTTGTTTCAAAATGGCGGCCACTTACATTTTTCTTTCTTTTTTTTTTTAAATTTAAAAAGTTGCATAAAAAATTATATATTGAAAAAGTTTTTTCCGTTAAGTGGTACATCGTGATACAAGGATTGTGGAACATTTTTTGTTTTTCTTTCTTTTTTTTTAATTTAAAAAGTTGAATAAAAAATTATAAATTGAAAAAGTTTTTTCCGTTAAGTGTTAGATCGTGATACAAGGATTGTGGAACATTTTTTGTTTTTCTTTATCTTAAACTAGTCATTGGGGGCCACCGGAATACTTATCCATCATGGATATTCATAATATAAAATATGAAAATAAAACATGTGTAAACTATTTATAAAATGCATTGCTATTCGAATAAAATCGTGGCTTGATGACGTAAATGCTCAAAAGATGTAATAAACTGAATTGCGTAAATTTTTATTACTGAATAGCGTAAAAGAAACTTCCTTATAACTCCCAAATTGATAATCATATTAACTAACGTTTACTGCGTCGCATTAAGCGTCTCATTTCCAATTAAAATATATCTTTGAAGTGAAATTTGAATGAAATACAGGATGATGAAATATCGAGGAGTGTGGAAAATATGATTACAAATATCTCGGCAACTAATTATCCGATTGACATCATTCTTTATGTAAAATTTATGTTTTTTTATTATCTTTTATATTCACTCCTTAAAATAAACAATTTCGTAAATTTTTATATACCTTTTATCTGAACGAATATTCCGAGAGTCCGAAAAAATAGTTCCGGATAATCGAGGCTACTAATATCCAATAGGTTTCTTCCCATTATTACATACTAAGTACATACCAAATTTCAAGTTTTTATCTCAATTTGTTCAGAAGATAGAGCGTTTACAGACACACACACAGACACGCACACAGACACACACACAGACAGACGGACGTCAATTTTTTTAAAAAATATGTTTTTCGGAATCTTCAGTGTCTAAAACGTGCAAATACGTCAAAATATTTTTTTCGATTTTCAAAACGATTGCAAGTTTTACCTTATACTACGTATGATGGATAAGTAAAAATGGCGGAGATATGGCTATTTGAAATTTTACAGTAGCTGACATTTTGAAACAATCTGATTTTTGTTATGCTGTAACTTTCATGCTGAATTTCGCATTCAAATCCAATATTAACAAAAGACGGGATTGAATCTTATATAATTGGGTTCCAAGCAGTTTAGCTTCGGGTGTTTGAGTAAATTGAGTTGTATTTTTTTTTTAACTATGGACTATGGAAGCTACGTTTTCCTCCCGGTACGGGCCGGAAGGACATTTAAAAAATTTCACAATTTTGAGCCAACTGCTTGAATATTCAAATTAGAACTGGGCCATATTTAAATTGATAATGTGTGTTGTAATGGTGGCTTTAATTGATTTTTAACTTTGCATGCCTTTTCCTGAAAACTGTACTTTAGTTACTCGAGAATGTACGATAATTATGTGCAGTCAAATAATTTCTTTAACAGAAGAATAAAATAATTTTGTTATACGTACAATCTATACCTACAATCTATACCTACAAGTTTGTCAATATCCAGGTTTGGCTTGGAATAAAACACGCAGCGTTTGGGACAGAATTTGTGATTTGTGAAACTGGTTTTTTGTAAATTAATTGATAGCGTTATGAGATGTATTCTGGGAACTGTATTCTGGGAATTCACATTGCTGAGAACTGCATTTAAAAAAAGAAGTCAAAAGAAATTAAATAGGAAATAAAAAAATATATACACATTAACAATAAATATGTTACTCAAATATGAGTAGGTAGGTTAGAATGACAGTGGAGTAAGTCAATATTTAGTAATTTTAGAAATGAAGGGTTTTGTGAAACTTATTGTATTGCCGCTGCAACCAATAGCCGCTGTGGCCCAACTTGTTTTGTCCTCTAGCAACTCCCTAAGGGAACTATGACTTATTTGACTGTCGCATTGAACAGAAATTAATATACGTTCAGTGAAAATATGGTTACCTAGATTTTTCAAATTTTTGACTTACTCCACTGTCATTCTAACCCCCTCATATGTTACTATTTCCAAAGAATATAGTTAGATCTTGATGTTTGTGAAATGGGACCTCCCACAACTTAGGTATTTCGAATGAAACATTTGTTTAAGAGTTATGTGTGGGCATACTTCAAAAAATAATGTAATCCAAACGAAATGTACAACGTTCTTTTATGGGAGTCAATTACAAAGAATTGTACAGTGTGATTCCAAATTCACTGCACAAACTTTAAGGGTTGGTACAGGACACTGTAACAAAGAATTTTGTATCGGAAAGCATGGTCAGAAAACCATTTATATACTCAAAAATGCAGGGAGTCTCACTCTAATCCGAAGTTGCGTTTTCGTTCATAACTTTAATAGTGATGAAGATACTTTATCGAAATCCTTACAATTCATACAAAGATGAGTCTTATTCAAACTGTGTTAAAATTGCTTCACTACTGTTAAAGTTATGAACGAAAACGCGACATCGGATTAGAGTGAGACTCCCTGCATTTTTGAGTATATAAATGGATTTTTGAACCTGGTTTCTTATACAATAAATGCTATTTACAGTAGGTTGGTACAGGACACTTTAAAAAAATATTGTATAGGAAACCAGGGTCAGAAATTTATTTATTTATTCAAAATTACAGGGCGTCTCACTGCAATCCGATGTCACGTTTTTTTTGTTTACAACTTTAACAGTAATGAAGATATTTTAACAAAATTCACAACAGACGCATCTTTGTATAAATTGTAAGCATATTGTAAAGCTTTCGTTAAAATATCTTCACTACTATTAAACTTATGAACGAAAACGCGACTTTGGATTGGAGTGAGACGCCCTGTATTTTTGATTATATAAATGGATTTAAGACCCTGCTTTCCTAAACAAAAATTGTCTGTTACAGTGTCCTGTACCAACACTTAAAGTTTGTACCATGAATTTGGAATCACCTTTTATATTATCTGGACATAATTCTGGCTTCATGCGAGTAATGACTCTCACGGATTACATTAACGTATCTGTCTTCTCCCTCTTATTCGATATTTCGTTATCTTATATATATAGAATAGGGTAGTCTTATTATTACTTATTATAGAAAGTAAAGAAGAATGCTAGACGAATATATAGATTGTTGTTATCAATATTTATATTGCACTATTAGTTTATGGTGGAGAAACTTTAAAATTTACTCCTAAACTAATATCCACTTTCATCGAAAGATGCGAAAAACATATGTGAAATTACTTCGTGACTATCGAATGACTCACAGGATATTGCAACGAAAGATCATTAAAAGTTACAACAGAAATCCAATTAACTTTTCTTAAAGAATAAAACAGCATATGTCTCTACGAACTCAAAAATCCCAGCTGGATGTATAACGTCAAAAAACATTTCATCGGAAACAGACCATCTTCAGATCTATCTTATAACCTTGAACTATGAAACTATTTTTTTCATCGCGCGTGTTTCTATCATCTTTTTATCAGTGTGAAAATGTAACCCGCAGTATACAGAGCCATCTGTCAATGCTCCAATAATTATGTTTAAATATATATGCTTTTGTAACTTAAATATGTGCTTAAATTTTAATTTGTATAGCTTAAAACTAAAGCATGTCTTAATTTAAATATGAAAAATATCACGCACAAACAAGTATTTTTCAGCAGCCAAATGTATCACATGAAATAAAAGGATACTCTGAAAAAGGGATTGCCGATGGATTAGAATAGCGGCAAGGAAGTACTACTAAGAGGATATCGGATAAGTTTTCAATGTGGCTATTCCTGCAGCGCAGATTTCCTAAGAGCATGTTTATTTACATCTTTAGTATGAAAATTGATGACCTGAAGAATAATTTATAAACAAATTAAGTATGACGCGCCACTAAAAGCTTACAGTTTAACTAACAAAAGGGGATATAAAGGCTACAGAGTCTTCTGTATGCCTTCTAAGCTTACTGAATAATACCCTGATTGAAAATTCTATTATAACTGTGATTCCTCTGTCCCGCATTTAGAAGAGAAAAACGCAATTCATATATATTTTGATTCTCTGAGAGTGAAGTATAAAAAAAATCCTATTCCTAATAATTAATCAAAAGAATTACATGTTCTTCAGGAATCATTATTGCTGCATAAGAATAATATCTTTCACGGGTTACATTAGCTTATTGACTCTTCAGTAGTATTCAATATATTTTTTAGATGATATGCTAAAACTTGGTCGGATATTACATATTGCAATAAGCAAGAAAAATAAATATGGAATGTTATCAGTATTTATGTTTTTGTTTTAGATGTAGTTTTATTTACACATCTTTCTGTATACATAATAGGTGCCGATTTACAACATATGGAAATGTATGCATTTTGCATAGATTATTACACATATCTTATAGAATTATCAAACAATCAGAAATTATTCGTGTACTAAGGATCTAAGGAAAAAAAATATCCGAACTGTTAAACATTTTACATATATTATGTGTTTAAAAAAAGTAAGATATTAAGTGATCAAATTTTACAAGCAATAATGCCAATGGAATATCTAACATATTTGCTATCACTATTTATGCCTTGCTTTATGTGCTTTATATGATTTCTTAACTCTTCCAGAAACTAGAACAGATGTTGATTTTATTGTGCAAATTTGAAAATTTTAAACGAATTCGATATATTTTATCTGATAAAGTTATAAAACGGTGACATTTTAATTTAAATTGACAGATCAAATCATTAGATATTTTGAATAATTATAGAAATTTGATAATAAATTTGATAGAATATCTAATTAATAAGAATAATAAATTTGATACAAATAATGATTATATAATCATTTACTTGCTTAATACAAGTAAATGATTATAAGCTTCATTTCTATAAGCAAAACATAAAGCTTATGGAACATCTTGTACTATTGTGGAACATTTTAGGACAATGGAACATCTTAAGTATATTTGTACTCCTTTCTATTTATTATTTAGTCGTCTTTCACGATTAAGAACGCTTGTTTAAATCCAGCCGTCACTGGCATAAGAGTATTTTCGTCTGGGATGCTTTCTCCTGCAATCTGCAAGCCGCGGATTTGACATCGTATGAGTTTGCGACCCCTGATGAGGAACTAGAATATTTGACGTCGACTTTGATTTGGCTATGTCTTAAGAACAGAAAGCGTCGGCCGGCTGTGCCGTGTTGGTGGACAGCCCAGCTGTCCAGCCAGAGAAATCGGTTGCTAAAACGGCTCTAACAGCGCACGCTGGAGCCGACTGAGAGGGAAAGACATGGCTCCCTCTACAAGCGCAAGCAGACAGACGCGCAAAGCGTGCCTCGTTCTGCAGATTCTTTTTTGAGGGACTTTGCACGGACAAACTAGACCAGTTAGTTGAGGTGGTACGAGGTAAGTAGAGAAGGGAAGCACCAGATATGCTTGTGCTTCCATCCGTACAAGAGGTCTCGACTTGGGAGGAATCCCAGGACGCACTTACGAGATACCACTTCCTACCGGTTGATGATGTTTTCCAGGTCGCGAACATTAGGACCGATGAACCAGATCTGTTTTCCATTCATGAACTTGAATTTGCAGTAGAATCGCTGCCGCCTAATAAGGTGCCTGGTCATGACGGACTCAGTCTCGAGATCGCCGGTGAGGTCCTGAAGCATTACCCTCAGTGGCTGCTATCCTTGTACAACCACTGCCTGAGAGAGTCTTGTTTTCCGTGGCCATGGAAGCGGGTATTAGCCGTGTTCTTTCCCAAACCTTGGAAGGAGCACAGAGACGCCGCGACCTACCGCCCGATTTGTCTCTTTCCGATGCTCGGGAAGGTATTAGATAAATTATGTGCAACTCGTCTGGTACTGTACTTGAAGTCCAACCGTTTCCTCGATGTGCGGCAGTACGGCTTTCGATAGAAGGTTAGTACAGTCGACGCGCTCTATCGAGTGGTGGAGTACATAGCTGTTTCGAAGAGCCGTGAAGATTTCACATGTCTTCTCACGCCCGATATCAAATCAGCGTTCAATAGTGTTCGACGCACAGAAATCCTCCGGTTTTTGGAGGAACTGGGTGTTGAGCCTTGGCTCCTTGGGTTGATAGACGACTACCTCTGATGTCGCTCTGACATCCAGTCAGATGACGGGGATCACTACTTTAACGTCGGTGTGCCCTAAGTTTCGAGTCTTGGGCCCTAACTTTGGTTGGTTGTGATTGAATTTCGATTGAGACGGTTGTAAGACGAGAAGGACGAAACCTATGTTGTCCAGGTTTTCGCCGATGACGTCTTCGTAGCCGCGAGACAACGAGCTGTCATGAGGTTTACGGAGTTGCTCAGGCCTGTTCTTTTCGAGATCCATGCATGTGCGACAGAGTGAAACCTCACGTACAGTTTCGGTAAGTGCGGTTACACGGTTGTGAAGCCCGTGGGCAAGTACCGTCATGTCCCGTCTATCCCCATCCTCATGGAAGAGAAGGATTCGCTTTCAATGGCAAATCATGTACTTGGGCGTTACAATCAATTCCCACCTAAATTGGATTTCTCACCTAATCTCGGTTCAGGAGAAGGCTTTTAAGGTGTTGAATAAAATGAATCGTCTCACAGCAACCAACTGGGGTCTGAGACCGAAATTTCGCATCTATTTGGTACTCAAGCATACAGGTTGCTCAGCATGCAGATTAACCTTGTCCTCTGCGTAACAAAATGTTACGCAACGACTTCCACGGGTGCTCTGAACGTCTTGTCAGGGGTCGTCCCCCTCGACTTGCATGCGGAGCTGGACAGGGACTACACGGCTCTCGTCCGATGGAAGAAAAGAGTTGACGGTACCGGACTAGAATCCAAGTTAGTCGACTTCTGGAGGCCCATTCCCAGACTTGAGGGTTTTTGGTGGGTCCGTTGGACCGCGGATTTGACTCCGCGAACCACGTGTTCATACTACACGGTCGGATCCAAGCATTAGAACGACACCGTCGAGTGTACGTTCTTTGCCGTGTCAGAGTACCAGATAGTAGCGGAGATCCAGTTCCGTCTCTCAGATGGTGCGGAAGTTTTTGCGGCCGAGGTCCATGCGATCAAGGATGCAATCACCCATGCTCATCGAATAGGTCTCGGGTAACTCGACGTCTACTCCAACTCGAGATCGGCGCTCCAAGCGCTTCGTGGACTTGTGCCTCAGCACAGATCCATTGCTGAGATTATTGACTTGATGAAATTGACTGAAGTCGAGGTTCATATGCATTGGGTCCGAGCTCATGTTGGTCACATCTTTAATGAAAGGGCGGACACATTGGCAACAGAAGCCACCACACGGCAATCTGTCGACTTGGTGATCCCATTCACGCGCCGCCAGGCCAAAAAACATCTGTTTGGCCGTGTCCTGTCCAAGTGGCAAGAGAGATGGGATCAATCGGGGACCAGACGCAAGACATATGAATCCTGCCCACGCGTCGGCACCCGTCGACTGCAGGGGGATTTCTACATAAATCAGGTCTTCATGGGACACGGCACCTTCGGTGACCACCAGGTTCACTTCTTTCACCACCACTCTACATGGTTTTGTGGGGTTGGTGAGTGTAACATAAGCTATGTGCTTTTCTGGTGTGCACTCTGGAGGTCTACGCGTGAAAGGTACTTTCCTCGTGACTTCCGGACGCGTTCGCCACCCGATCTATGCATGGACGGCTACGCCAGAAAGGGAGTTGGCTGATTATTCACCGTCTCCTAATGCGTACATTAGATCGCAACCTGTGTTGCCGAAGTACTGGCCGAAATCACTGAGCTCTTCGCGGTCAAAGACTGCGTTCGAACGCAATCCCAACTGCCCACGGCCCCGCGGAGAAGGAGATAATTGTGCATAAAATTTCGCATGCTTGAGACTCGCCTCGTAAGCCGGCACTCGTAAGCCGGCAGTGATATTGCCCTAGTCATGCAATTGTTATTGTTGTTGTTGTTTGTGCATGTTTTGAATTATATTGTTGTTGCTGTTCTGAAGTTTTATTTCATGTTTGCACTAACCCAAATTTCTTTCAGTTCCATTACGAGAGGGAACCGTGGTTACCTTTGTAGGTTTCCACATCCCTCGAGTTATGGTAAAGCAAGTACGGGTCGGAAAAACCCGACTTAAGGCCTAGGGGCTGGTTCCCTTTTGGGTGTCCAGTCCCGAAGCTGTTAGGGGACGCCGGTCCGTCCCCAAGTGTCTCGTGGTGGTTCTTACTAATAATGGGTTCCACCGCGTATCTTAACGACATACGTCGTTGACACATAGGTGTAAGTGTTGGAAGGTCCACAGGTGGCGGTCTTCCAACCCTAGACACAAATCCGGTCGTGCTTGTCAAAAGTCCCTCAGGACTTGGGTTCGGTGGTCGTAGACGCTTCCGGCTCTCCTCAAGGGCCTGGCAACGCAGTCTAATTTTATTCTACATGTTACAAAAATTTTAAAATGTTGCATAAATTGTATAAATTTCGTCGTATAAAATTAGAAAACTGCCAGATATTATCAATTTTGATCCAAACAATTAAACAACTAATGCATAAAACAATTAAAATTTTAACAAAATATTACGTGGCAATAAAAAATTTTACATTAATGATTTATTATTAAATATAGCAATATGCAATAGATATTATATAAGAAACTAGTATAGTAGTTAGTTTGAATAATACAAAATAACATATATTAAAAAAACTATAACAATAATTACAGAAAATAATAACGAAAGTAAATGCAGTTATATTACTTTCATAAGAAGTAATTGATGTTACTTGGTTCTGCAGGTATAAATATAGCAAAACATAACATAGATATGAATAAATAATGTTTATAAGCAATATATGTTATACAAATATTATTATTTCTCCATGAGAATAATGACTCTCACGGGTTACATTTACTTACACGTTTTCTCCTTATGATTCGATATTTCATTAACTCATATTCTAGGATGTGGCAGTATATTATGACTTATCTAAGAACGCAAAAAATAAAGTTTTTGGAATATCTAATATATTTCTTATGGCTGTTTACGCTTATTTTCCACATTACATAAGTGTCTTTCAAAAATTAAAGCATGTGTTTAATATGTGGTACAAGTTACAAAAATTTATACAGTTTTCAAGAAATTTACATATTTTTTATGATAAAATCTTAAATATATATATATATATATATATATATGTATGTATGTATATATTGAAAATTCCATATAATATATAAAACTAACACATTATAAATAATGTTGTATTGCAGCATTTTGTATTTGAATGAAATGTCGGGCGTGACATGTACCACTTATTTTAACACTACAACTGCCTTTTGATTATATTTTTTTAATTACACTATGTATATAGCTGTCTATTGACACCGTAGATAAGCAAATAGTGCCATTTTTATCTTTTTTCCTATAGCTGTAGAACTTTTGTGTGAATTATCAAAATAATAATAATAATAATAATAAAAATAGATAAGACTCACACTTAAAAATAAAAATGCGAACGTACTTTTTTTTTTCAAAATTAGGACTTAAATACTGGAAACTGCTACGAAGGTAGAAAAAAGTACAAAAAAAAATGTGAATGTTTATTTTATTTTTGAGCACAGATTTTTAATAGTGTATTAATTATGTATTAATGCTGTAATTTCAATGCTATAACTTCAGCATAAGAATATATATGTCGTAGGGTAATTGAGAATTCAGGCTCTTCACAAATATACAATAAAAAATGCTATCGAGAAATGGATTATTAAACAAAGAGAACGTACATATATTCAAAAAGTCTCTTTTATCATGAAAGATATATCATCAGATAAAAAAGGAATATATATAAGTCATTGAAAAAAATAATTAAAATAATTAATTAGCAGAACTCCCTGACAAAAATGTTAATTCGAATTTTACTGTTGATTTTTATAAGACTATATGAAATGTCGATAACATTACATGATAAAGCAGTTAATTAAAATGCTTCAGAGGTAAATTTTTTTCTTCATTAATCATTTAACAAATAAAATCTCATTAACATTGATTTTTTTAAATGTATTCTATTGTTTTCCCTACATAAAAAAGGCGAGTAAAATGTAGCAAATTAACAGATATATATTTTTTATTTCAGTAATCGTATTGAAAAATTAAAAAAAGACAGTCTTTTAATTCACTTTTTGATTTTTCAGAGAAAACTTATACTTTTGAAGTTTGTCTGTTGTTGGAATATTGTAAACATAGCATTACCGTTTAAATTTCGTTGTTTCTTTTATCTAGCTTTCTTCCAGGTTCGTTAATTTTTTGGCTGAATTTCACCTAAGTTTATAAACATATGTAATGTTCCATGTTCAGTTCAGTTGTGCAGTTATCTTTGTATGTGTAATTTAATACAGATCTTTTGATCCACCCTTGTCTTTATATTTTGTCTTTTTAGTTATCATCTGTAGAAAGGATAATTCAACACAATAACAATTTTTTTGAACAGGCTTTATTTCGTATTTGTCACATACATTAAAACATACGATGTTTATTCGCATAATAGATGAAGTTTCCGTAATGATTTTTATTAAATAGAAAACACGCTAATGCAAAACAAGTCATAATTACCCGAAGAAATCTCATGCCTAGTGTACCTTTATTTGAGGGTGGCGGCAAACGCACAGGGTGCATGTTCAAACGGAGCTTAGACAGGTGTGTCTGTCCAAAATATCGCAAATCTACATTCCAGAACGTGATGATACTCGCGTTGATGACTTCGATTAGACGAGTGACACAAGTTAACAAGCATAAGCTTGGCACGTTCGCCATTTTCGTTTATCCAAATTCGTCTCTGGCAATCAAGTTTTATATCCCGTATGTAGCTACTCTAATATAGAGGACCACTATGCATACCCAATATAGTATATGCTTATGCTTAAAAATTGTATCGATATATAGAACCTTCTTATAATGAAATTCGTAACTTATCGACAAAGTGATGTTTATGAAAAGGTATTTTATTCAGTCACAAAAATGAGGGAAATTTGGAATTTACGGTATTTTTTTTTTTATTGAATACATATAATCTTTAAACGACACAGGAACAAACAAGTAAAACATGATGTTCGTACTCGCACAAAACAATGTAATTTTCTATTCTCAAAAAAAGGGTCATGAGAGGATGATTAATACCATTACTACGCAACGACAAATAGGTTGCTATTTTGATTCAACAAATTGCTGTTGTTGTTTTATTGAGAACATACATCTGACTTGTGTGCTTGATACAAATATCCGCTTATAAGTCATCGTAGAGAGAAGACTGGTTAGACACAAGGAAATAACATCACTGAATAATTACAGCCCGGACCTCCACAATGAGTGTGCAATGGATGTGACGGGAGTTAAACCCGTCGCCCTGATTCTACGCTCGCAAGCGATTAGCGGAGTGGTACCTTGAGATCTCGGCCACTGAAGGCCCATCCAACAAATTAGTTTGGTGAATTTTTCTTTTTTAAAACTAACATGCGACTATTAATCGAGAACAAATAATTTGCGAATAAATACTAAAACCTTTAACATATTTCTTATATGCATGCAAATTACATACAATTTTTAACGCTTTAAAATATTTATAAGTAAAAATAAAATTTTATTATATGTTTTTTTGAAAGAAAAATTAATTCTTAGATAATTAGAAGCAAGACCATAGAATTTCATTAATTGTTTAATTTTATTCATTGGACAGAGATTAATATATAATTATTTGTGTATTCAGGAACTTCCATTTGCAAATGTAATTAAAGTTTAAAATTTAAGTACTGATAAAGAATTTGATCTGTTTAATGAGTGTAAAAATTAAATAAAATTTGAGATTTACTAAAGACACATTATGTGAAAAATTGTACTAATTTAAATTGTAATTAAAGAACGCAGAATGCAGAAAATAGGGTTTAATCAGAATAATTATGAAAATTTCTAAATTATATAAATTGTTGGATTTTAGTATAAAAATATAAATTTAATCATATTTTTAAGTTTGAAAAATTTAAATGTGTAAAATTATATCCCAGACAAATAAGTTTTTATAGAATTTGAAAAATGTATTTATTTGATAAATAATTTTAATCCTGGAAAATTAACTATTTGTCTTTATTATGTAGTATTTTAATGAAGAATATATGTTAAAATAACGTAGCGTTGAATAATTAATATGCTAAATGAATGAATTTATTTTAAATATTTATAAATCCACGAAAAGCACATGTAGTATACTAAAATATTTTCTGGTATGAAGTCGATTGTTCGTTAATTTGCGATACCTATTGAATTTTCTGATGAAAAAAAAACGAAATTAGTGATAATTTATTAGCGAGATCTGTTATATGTAATGCACATATGCTGTAAAATATTACAGCTTTATTTTTGATATAAGAGAACATAAATTTAGTGCACAACCACGGAACATAATATTCTGGAATTCATAATATTCCGAGAGAAAAAATGAAGAGTTTACAAAATTTATCAAAAATAACATTTTCGAAATGTTTGAACAGTATAGAGGCTCTTTCATTTTAGAAAATTCAGAATATTTTGTTTTCGGAGATTTCTAAATTAACCATCACCAATTATTATGTTATAGATAAAATAAAAATTTTTGGACTTTTGAAAATATAAAGTTTCTATGAACCTCTTTCAAGGAATTTTTTTTCAATTATTTAAAGTGCCGGTTTTGAAATTTTAAACAGCTTCAGAATGATCTAGGGAGTTAGATAAAGTCCCAGAAATAAATTCATTCGGTATTATTTTTGATGCAAATAATCGTATAACAAGATATATAGGTGCCAATTGACTAGGAATGATGTCTACCGCTTAATTCTATGCATAAAATATGCTTCAAAGTCCATCTACATGTTTACATCAACTTTCATTTCTCAAATGGTCACAATAACGTTTGACATTTTATTTCAGTTCCTTAGACTATTTTCAGTTCCTTAGACTATTTTCAGTTTAGCAGCATGTCAAGGTATTTAGTCTATGAGTTTTAGTCCATGAAAAAACAAGTTATAATTTCATCGATAGTTAGATAAAGTCCCAGAAATAAATTCATTCGGTATTATTTTTTATGCAAATAATCGTATAACAAGATATATAGGTGCCAATTGACTAGGAATGATGTCTACCACTTAATTCTATGCATAAAATATGCTTCAAAGTCCATCTACATGTTTACATCAACTTTCATTTCTCAAATGGTCACAATAACGTTTGACATTTTATTTCAGTTCCTTAGACTATTTTCAGTTCCTTAGACTATTTTCAGTTTAGCAGCATGTCAAGGTATTTAGTCTATGAGTTTTAGTCCATGAAAAAACAAGTTATAATTTCATCGATAGTTAGATAAAGTCCCAGAAATAAATTCATTCGGTATTATTTTTTATGCAAATAATCGTATAACAAGATATATAGGTGCCAATTGACTAGGAATGATGTCTACCACTTAATTCTATGCATAAAATATGCTTCAAAGTCCATCTACATGTTTACATCAACTTTCATTTCTCAAATGGTCACAATAACGTTTGACATTTTATTTCAGTTCCTTAGACTATTTTCAGTTCCTTAGACTATTTTCAGTTTAGCAGCATGTCAAGGTATTTAGTCTATGAGTTTTAGTCCATGAAAAAACAAGTTATAATTTCATCGATAGTTAGATAAAGTCCCAGAAATAAATTCATTCGGTATTATTTTTTATGCAAATAATCGTATAACAAGATATATAGGTGCCAATTGACTAGGAATGATGTCTACCACTTAATTCTATGCATAAAATATGCTTCAAAGTCCATCTACATGTTTACATCAACTTTCATTTCTCAAATGGTCACAATAACGTTTGACATTTTATTTCAGTTCCTTAGACTATTTTCAGTTCCTTAGACTATTTTCAGTTTAGCAGCATGTCAAGGTATTTAGTCTATGAGTTTTAGTCCATGAAAAAACAAGTTATAATTTCATCGATAGTTAGATAAAGTCCCAGAAATAAATTCATTCGGTATTATTTTTTATGCAAATAATCGTATAACAAGATATATAGGTGCCAATTGACTAGGAATGATGTCTACCACTTAATTCTATGCATAAAATATGCTTCAAAGTCCATCTACATGTTTACATCAACTTTCATTTCTCAAATGGTCACAATAACGTTTGACATTTTATTTCAGTTCCTTAGACTATTTTCAGTTCCTTAGACTATTTTCAGTTTAGCAGCATGTCAAGGTATTTAGTCTATGAGTTTTAGTCCATGAAAAAACAAGTTATAATTTCATCGATAGTTTAGATTTATTTAATTCATTTTTAGTCTATAGATTTCTTCACTAAATTACTTTTAATTGTCCAAGTATGGATGCCGCTGATGAAAACTTTTAACTGTCTGTGTTTATGCAGATTATCAGGCGTTTTACTAGCCCAATTTCTGTATAAAAGTACATGGATCTGAACATATGGTGTACTTTGCTGGTGTTCCAGTCTCGAGTAGTTTGAGGTGGATTTCGTTAGAAGCAAATTAGATTATTCTCGCCTGTTTCTGAAATCACGCATTCCACAGTAAAACATATATTGTTATATGTTAGTTTAAGATGTAATGTTTCTTTCAGATTTAGTGCTTATTGATTTTGTATTAAGTAAAGTGCTATGGTAAAGTTTACAGCAACTTACTTAAAGTTAATTTATTTTTAAGGCGTCAGACTTTAGTTTAATTTACTAAAACGAATTATATATATATATCAAGATATCGGAGAACATATATGTATATCTATACTAATAAAATAAAGTTTCGCTCTGTGTGTGTGTGTGTGTGTAGGAAAATTTAGCGCACCTAGAAGTCTGTAAATTTAGATTTAGGTAGTCCAAACCCTTTCTTAGTGCACCTGACCCTCAGAATTTTAATATTTTGATAATTAGCCTAGATATTAATTAGATTCTCATGTACCATCACTTCTAAAATGACATCTTTTAAATCAAAATGGCGAAAGAAACGAACCAGCGCATTGGATTTGCAAGCGGAAATGAACAAATTCGAAATTATTTTACTAATTAGCGAATTTTAAGAAAACTAATTGAGATATCAATTTGAAAATTTCTGAGCATATGTAAAAAAATATTCTGCATCTGACTATGTGATTTTTGAAAAATTCGGTTGGTATTTTTTTTAATTTATGCAAAAAACTGCCAAAAATCTGCCAGCGCCAGTGAAAACAATCCGAGAAAGTTTCAGACAGGGATCTGCTTTAATTAAAAACTGAACTACAAAGAGATCTGTTTCTCTGGCCGATCCCTCCATTTAGTTTGCGAAAATGAAAGGAAATAATTGCCAATTTTTACTAATGAACAAATATTTAGGTAACTAATTAAGGTATAGATTTGAAATTGAGGTTGGGAAGGGGTGTCATCTGCCGGCTATTTTAGTGTAGCGTCTTCGTTGTGTTCTAATTATCAGAAAAATGTAATTCTTTTTTTAATGATCGCGTTAATGTAGGTGACGGTGGTTCTCTTGAACAAATTATTCATTATATTTGCGGGTATCGGGAGGGAGGGGGTTAACGCCTTTCTCTGAGATTGTAATTATCTCGGGCCCGGGCAACGCCGGACGGGTTAGCTAGTATATAGATATATGTTATAATTCGATGAAACCGTTGAAGAATATTGGCGATGAGCTGTATGGAATTGCAGTTGAATTATATAAGTGAAGTGAGTTGTTCTTTCGATGAATAAAGCTGGACGCAGTCGTCGATTATCCGAAGAATAAATATATTGGCAGTCGTCGTAGCAGATCCAGGCAATGAATTGACATCGTGGGTGTTTCTCCAGTATGAAGAACAAACAACTTATTCAGAGTTCCATGTTTTATTTTAAAAATAGACATGGAAGCAGTTCTCACATGATTCAAATGTGCAGTGCCGTCTCTCACTGAAATAGTTGTCACAAGCTGTTATTAAAATACATCGAATATGATCATACTTCTCGACAACTATTAGGTTTAATTATTTAGAATTCAGGATGAGTAAAAGACGCAGCCAGGGGACTGTTAACATTTGCAAAACGGCCAAAAATCTGAGGGAAGCACGGTTACACTCCCTTTTTGTGAATAAGCGGAAAGGTACCAGATCATGACGTAGCGCGTGTTCTAACCAATGACAGAATTTGGAATACGTGTACAATCTACGTCATGACCAATGAGGATGATAAAGTAAATAGTTCTAATATATTCTAAACGGACGTATTTTATAGTGAAAAGAAACGAGCTCGGGAAAACTCGGAAAGAGGAAAAGGAAAAATAAAATAAAAATGGCTTTGGAAAAAAACATTCGAATTCACAGAAATGATCAGAATTTATGATATAATTTAAGAGTAACTGAGAGCTTTATATTTAAGTATATTGGGCAAAATAATAATGAATTTAAGGGGAAATTAATAGAATTAAATAGAATTAATGATAAATATTATTAAGGAATAAGGAAATAGTGAAACTGTGTGTGTGTGTGTGTGTGTGTGTGTGATAATTTATTATAAAACAGAGAAACATCTCGAAGGAAGAATTAATAATGTAACATATATATAATTATATTTTTCAGAAAAGCTGAAATTACGGCGGAAATGAATTAATATAACAAAGAATGTGAATTATCACTTACTACCAGCCTCCCGGTCTGGACATTTTTTCCCATTGCTGATAATATGCTGTGTAGTAAGTGATAATTCACATTCTTTGTTATATTAATTAATTTCCAGCGCATTTTCAGCTCTGCTGAAAAATATAATTAGATCATATATATTCACCGATACTGGGATTTAATTCGTCTCATGCATGCCACTGAAGATGTGTGCTTATGAATGACTTTCTAGCTTGTGCTACTAAGTTGCAGTCTTGCCATCATATAAGAGTGAGAAATATTAGACTGGATGTTGTCTTGATAGCTCAAATAGCAAAGCATTAGGTGCGTGATACCAAGGGTTCAGAGTTCGATCCCCGGTCTGGATATTTTTTTCTTTCTGTTTGTTAAACGCTGTGTTGTAAGTGATAATTCACATTCTTTGTTATATTAATTTATTTTTTTTAATTCATGTTTTATTTCATTGGCTCTAAAATATAAATGAGATTTTCTTTAATATTAATATTCATTGCGAGATTGAATTGAGAAAGCTTATATTATAAATTCATTAATGTTATGATATAAAAATATCTTTTTAGGACAAACAGAAGATAAACGAACATTATAATAAACATAACTTTGCTTTTATTTTTTTATGCATATTTTCTTTATTATCCTTTTAAATTTTATACCATCCTATGTCTGTTTTATAGACATTCATTTAGTGTGAAAAAATTATAATTACATTTTGAGTTGTTTACATGAAAGAGTTTCCCAAGTTCTTGGCTAAAAGGATCTAGGAAATATTTGTTTTACAAATAAATTTCGACAAGAAATATTTTTTTAAAGTACATGAAACAAAAGGCACATGAGTCAAGCTTCTTTCTGCTTTTTTTAAAATAAATAAAAATGAAGAAAGCTAAGAAAACATTAAGGAATGTGTTAGCACTTAACGACTTTAATACAAATAGAATATAAGACTTCTGAAGAGAAAATTAGTTTGTGAAATAAATTAGTACTAGTGTTTCATAAACTACTCCCTAAGTTTAAAATTCTATAATTAATTAAATATAATAAATGTAAAAATGAAATAAGTGAAATATTTATGAGGCAGCTTAAAAGTTTTGTATAAAGTAATTAAAAAAATATATATTTCAAATTTCCATGAATATTTAACTCTGCGATGAAAATGTAAGAATGCTCTAACTAAAGTATGAAACGGCATCAAAATTATCTCGGTGTTTACTTTGTATACCATTTAACTTATTAAACATGATTTGATTTTGTAATTTTAAAGTTTATTTGTTTATTTTTACAGTCTGATATAGCATAGCGCTTTTGTATTTGAATAAACTGTATACTATATTTTAAAGTACTTTTTACAACATTTATGAGCGACTGAGCATGTCTCTTATTACATATGTATATTTGTTATACACTGGTGGAAAAGATTTTTAAAAACACGTTTTTTTGACAAAAACTTCTATAATATTCATTAAAAATGAATGAAATTTCATGGGATATACATAGTACGTATCACAAATCTGTTACAAAAATAAAATTTCACACATAATATTAAACATAACAAAATGTCAAAAACTAAATTTTCGTAATATGCGACCATGGAAATTCACATTTATGAAATATCACATTTCATTGGTTATTCCGAAGAAATGTGACAAAAATTTGCATAAAACAAGGTAACGTGACCTGAAAAGTAAACATAAAAAGCGTTGTACAGTGAAAGCAATACGTTTCATTTACAATTTTCGCGATGGGTAAACGAAAGATTTTGTCTGAGGAAGAAAGAGGTAAAATAGACGAATATTTAGAATGTGGAAAGTCTGTCCCGGAAATTAGTAACTTAATTAAAATATCTGTTGGTGTGATATATAACTATAGAAAAGATCCAACAAATTATGGCAAAAATTTTAACAAAAAGGTAATCCACGTTTAAACAAGAGACAGAAAAGGGGGATTATTCAACTTGCATCGAAAGCTGGTCACAGTTCAAAGCAGATTTGTGCAGATCTATCCCTGCCTTTTACTTCTAGAAGAGTTAGGCAAATTTTACATTCTTCATGGAGCTTGAAATGGTCGAAAATGAAGCCGTGTCCAAAGTTACTTCTGCGTTACAAGCAGATGCGTTTGCAGTATTGCGAGAAGTACATGGCAATGGGTGACAATTGGAAGAAAGTCATTTTCTCTGACGAAAAAAGATTTAATTTAGATGGCCCAGATGGTTTGAGGTATTATTGGAGAGATCTCCGAAAAGAACCGAAATCTACATTCAACAGAAATTTTGGTGGCGGAAGTTTGATGGTTTGGGTAGCGATTGCTTATGATGGCAAAAGTGAAATTGTATTTTTAAACGGTCGCCAGAACTCTTTTGATTATAGTTTAGTTTTAGAAAATTCACTTCTTCCATTTGAATGGCAATATTATGGTTTAGATTATATCTTCATACAAGATAATGCAAGTATTCACATTTCAAATACAATGAAAGATTGGTTTGACGAACAGAATATTGTTCTTTTAGATCACCCTCCTATTAGTCCCGATCTGAACCCCATCAAAAACGTTTGGGGACAGCTTGTTCCAATGGTTTATGCAAATGGAAAGCAGTACACATCACTTGTAGATTTGAAAGCTTCAATCTGTCAAAACTGGAAACTAATTGATCAAAAATACATCCAAAATCTTGTTTTATCAATGCCATCTAGAATAAAAGAAACTCTAATGAATAAAGGCGGCCATACTAATTATTAATTTCAATTAAATGTGACATTTCATAAATCAATTTCCATATTTTTATGCTACTAAAATCTAATTTTTGATGTTATGTTTTAGTTTATTAATTTGTATGAAATTTTATTTTTCTAAATTATTTGTTGTACATAGCATGTATAATGTATGAAAATTCATTCATTTTTAGTTAATATTATAAATGTTTTGATTAAAAAACCGTGTTTTCATAATTCAATTTCCACCAGTGTAGTTAAACTTAGGGAGTCCTCTATAACGGCGTTTTAAATTTTTTTACATTGTCCCTTACCAACAAAGGATAATTTGCAATGGCGCCTCCTTCGCTCAATATAGCATATGCTCATGTGTTTATTGTTCAACAGATCAGACTTGCATTTTATACAAAGTAGGGCTTGATTGAAGTTGATAAGCAAAAATACAACTGTGCTATTAGAAATGAAATTTATTACCTACAGTATTTTGGACAAATAAAGTGAATATTATCTGAACAGTATCTGTATCTCTTGATAGGAAGTTATTTGACCTTCATAAAATTTTAGCAATGTACATTGAAGAATTTTTAGAAATTGTTAGTGACTGTATACACCAGTCTGAAATTTAGGCTTACTTTGAATTGCTACAAATGATCTGTATTCACCTTTCTCTTCCATGTGCAGGTTGTATCCTAATTTAAGATTGTTCAATCAATGCATTGTTTCTTTTCACCTCATTATTTTTTTGCTATACGCCGATGTTTCTGGTTATGAATAATTTTTATGTTCAGTTCTAAGAAATTGATACACATGTAAATGTTCACTGTGTAATTGATCTTCGAAAAATCTTTCCATGTTTCTCTCGCGATAAGTTGCAAAATTTACAAACATAGTTACGAATCATAGAGGAATAAAGAATTATGTCTATTTTTCTCTTGTTGGTATGCCTGTTTTGTGGCTTTATTAATGCTGTTACTGCATTTAGGGGAAGTGTAAGAAATACCATCGGCTCGCGTCTCTCCTACAACTTCATCCATCTCTACCAAGGAAGACGCATTTCACCTATAATGAAACACAGCTGAGTATGTACCATGAATCTAGTGTTCATTTTTGAGAAAAATCTTTTCATGGATCAATTTTCTTCATGGCGAATGATTTCATGAATGTTATAGAAAATACAATTAAAAATACAGGTTTCTCTGGATTAGAGCATTTAATCCCACACTATTGCCGTACTAATTGAAACATACCTTCAATGGGAGACATGGAAATATACACGCGGCCAACTTTCTTTAAAACCTAATGTACATGAATAAACCATATAATAATGGACAAATACATTTATGCATTATTGTTTGAGAACACGTAATATAGACCGTTTTGAAAGTTAAAAGAAACATTCATTTAGCTAATTTTCATGTACTTCTATTAACAAAGATATGTTGGATTATTTAATGAATGACAGTTTTGAAACATCAAAACGTCGATTTTATGTTGAATTTTGCACGTGCATACAATTGTTTAGGTTAATTGTATTAGCTTACTTACTATTAGATTAATTATTCAAAATGTACATAATTGGACTTTAAACTTATTGTAACACTGTTTAATTACTTCAACTAACATACATTTTAATTTACGCATCTAAAAACTTATTAACTCGGCAATTGCACAGTTTTCTTCTTTTTGTAATACAGTTTGCGGTAACACAAAAGCATCGGTACACTTGTGTAGTTTTACGGATGTCTAGAACTACGTCCATGAAATGATGTTTCATGAATTCCAATTTTTGAAAAGGTTCTTTGAATTCTTTCATTGGTGTTTCTTTTTCAACCGCATTTTTCAGAATTTGACGCTACCGAACACTATCAAGTAATGCCTTTTTTCAGATATTTACAAAGGCGTTTTTAGTTTATCGAGTACATTTGCAATTCCCAAAAACGGCAATTTTTGTTAATCTTATACAAAGTTTTATTTATGCATTTTTAATTCAAAATCTCATCATTGGGATTTAGTTATTTTTAAACAACAACAAAAAAATATATTATTAAAAAAATAAAGTTGTTGGAGAAGTATATTTATTTTCGTGTAGTTTCATTCAATCATACACCGCTAACTGCCAAAATTGCACCTGGATGTAGGTAATCCAAACGTTCCTCACTCCACTAATGCCTGTAGAAATGGAATGTACCAACGATTTTGCAGGACATAGCTGTTTCTTGACATTAAAAGACAAAATTGTTTAAAATAGAAAAGAAATATAAAATAAATAAATAAATAAACATTACATAGGTATATAAATATACTTAATTAAATACAAAAAAACTGTATTTTGAAAATATTGTTCAGAACACGAAAAAACATAATTTATAACAATATAAAAAATAGACTTACATAGTTTTATTTTTCTTCAGTTACTCCTTTTTTGTTTTCACCAGTTTTCCTTTATTTTTCGATACATTTCCTTCTAAAAACAGGGCTAGACGGTGTGTAAGGGAAAACATATACGATTTCTCATGTTGTGAGATTTCTAAAACAACACTACATAGTTTAAAAACCTTGGGGAAATACATACATTGGGTGCACTGTGCGCCGTATAGCTAATAAAAAAAAATTGTGTGCGAACTAATTGAGATTTAGGACGCACTAATTCAGGGAGATAGAAAGTTTACTACACTATCTGAAAATCGCACTAAATGAAACCGCACTATGTTGGGAAAATCTGTATTATGGGTAAAAATATTTTCTTGTTCTAAAAAGTAAAACAACTTAATTATGATATGTACTAACAACATTAAAAAATAGGCGAACAACGCATCACTACAACATTTTAAAAAATATAATGTCTTGGTGAAAAAATATTGCTTTTGGTTTACTTTTATTGATATAGTTCCCTTTTCTTTTATATAGTTTTATGCAGTATATGATAAAAACGTTTACGTATTGTTTAAATAAGTAATTTTGTTTTAAAAGTACAAATAAACTTATACGTTGTAATTGAAATTTTGAATATTTGAGCTAAGTTATAAATAACTTTTAATTGAATTAAGAAACTTCAGCTATATTATTACATTTTAAGCTTGAACCACTAATTGAATTAAAAATTGATTAATACCAGAACTTTTTGAGTTCTAACATCTACTAAAAAGTATTTATTGATGAAATAAAATTAATATTCTATAAATATTTAACAAAATTTGAGATATGCACAAATACATTAATAAGGTAATGTTCAAGTCAGTACACTTACAAAGATTCGTTTGAAGTAACATAATTCCTTGAGAATATTAATCACTTTCAGAATTATTAATAAGTTTTCTGAACTCGTGAAATCATGAAGATTGTAAAAGAGGATTTCTGTATACTGCAGTAGATTAAGAAATCATTAATGTTTTGAAATCCTTATAATACCATACTCAAACCAGCTCATAATAAATTATTGAAAAATTGTGAGTATTAAAATATTAATCAGAAATAATTACTAAAACTATTAGATGAAAGTTTGAGACAATAAGTTCTTGGAAATGTAGCATACACTTTTCTTTTTACATTTTATGTGTTGATAGAATATATCCTTCAATTTTTCTCGTATTTAATTTAAATGATAAAAATTAGTCCTCACATGCATAAATTATTTTTATGTGGATGCAGAACATATTTTGAAATTTAAATATATTACTTAAAATGAAATATTAAGAATAAATAATGTGAGAGATATCAAACAGTTTGTTGTGATAACTGAAACTTTAGACACTTTACCACAATAAGTCAACAACTCCATCACACCGGCACCAACCACTGAGTCGTTTATGGCTCCAATTTTTATTATGAGTTTACCATCCACAGGTCAGATGATCTTGTATGCATACTCTTCATAAATAATTATAGTGCATATACATTAGATACTTATGCATATATATATTACCAGATGTTGCTGAAATAGACTTTAAAGCTAAATCACATAAGCTAATATAATATAGCATCAGCTAAGCTAATATCACAGCTAATAATATCATAAGCTAAATCACAGTTATGACTGTGAAAAAAAATATATAGTATTTTATACAGAAACAAATTATAATAATGTATTAAATAAATAAAAACACAGAATACATAAGAAAAGCAAAACAGAAAGAAAATGAAATACAAGATCGAAAAAGCATGAAATTAGTCAATAACATTTATCAAACAGAGAGGCTATAACAGATGAAAAATCGGATGGGTTTTCAAAAAACATACTGATCTTATTCTAAACAGGTAATAGTTTTGTTTATAAGAAAAGACTTGCTAATGAGGTATGAAGTCCAAAAACTATCTGACACAACAGGTGATTTACTAATATGGAAATTAGACGTTAGGGGAGAAAATGTAATGTAATTAATCGAAGTCGATAGAGTACCACAGACATTCAGTGGAAAAGCTGATTTATTTATTTTGAACATATGTGATTCAAATGAGCCATGATTTATGAAAATAAAAAGGTTCCGAGGAATAAGAAGAGTGTCTGTGCTAACTTTTGAAAAAGAAAATATGTGTCCAATTGTCCCAACGCGATTGCCAATCAGCTAGCATTTGTAATTTAAGTTTCTATTTAAGAAAGATGGAGAAGAAGGAAGTAATATTGAATTTTTCATTAACTTTTTAGCAATATTGTTTATTGTTGGCAATCACATTTAAAACAGTAACTTTAAATTATTAAATACATAACATTGTTAAAAATGGTAAAACATATCAAATTAAACTAACATAAATTATAATAAATGAATACCGTATATACTCGCGTACACGTCCAGGAATTTCTGACAATTTTCGGCAAGCAAATGGGGGGGGTCGACTTATTGGGAGATCAATTAAAACAACAACAGAAAAAAACTTCAAATACTGCCAAAATTCTGGCTTTTTATGTGCAAGAATAATAAAATAATATTTGAAATACACAAATAATAATAATTTATCATTAAAAAATGTCTCATTGATTTGTTTTTGTTTACTTACCATTGGCGAATCTCTTCTACCATATGGAGAGCGCGTTTTTCGCCCATCTTTTTTTCGGATAGGCTTGATTTTATGCAAAATTGAAGTAAAAACTAAGGGGGGTCGACTTATACGCGGGTTTTTGATTTTTTGGCAGAATTTGCTTTTAAAAGTTAGGGGGTCGACTTGTACGCGAGTATATACGGTAATAAGAAACTATAAACTATAATAAAAAATTCTTAATAAATTATAATAAATAAATAAACTACATGGTTGTAAATACACAAGGCTTACTTTAATTAATATTATTGCCGCCATTGTTGGTGCAGCGGCACTGATAATACATACGTACCTCAATCAGTTATAACTGTTGAAAGAAAAACCATTTCAGGCTACACACTAAACAATCACAACTTTACTAAAAAGGTGAGCTCATATTAAACACATCATATTATGAAAACTATATTTGTAAAAACGTAGTATCCAATGTAATCTGTCTTCACAAATGATATAGCCCATGAAAAAGTTCTTTATAGTAACATATTATCAATTATTTTTTGAAATTCTGAAACACATTCAAATGATAACCCATTTTTAGTTTGATATTTTCATTTTTATTAATAATTTTGTTTCTATGTTCCTAAACAATGTACCAAGTATATTAATGAACAGAGGAAGGTTTTTTAACTGGGAAAATCATATTCAATGGTTGCCGTATCATAGTTGAGATTTATTTTAACAGAGCGAAACATGCTGTGACCAGGACTCAAACCTGTGTACTTTGGTTTGTCGTGCCAACGCTCTTCCTTTTGAGCTATGACAACGATATCCTGGCTGACATAAATCAGTCTTATTTGTTGGACAAGTCTACATACTGAAGAACTAATTTCATTCATCCGAACTATAACTATAAATTTTTTGCAGCCTTGTCCAAGAAATAAAAGCGAATTATGCCAGCCATGATGTCGTTGGGATAGCTCTGAAGGAAGAGCGTTGGCACGGCAAGCCAAACTACTCAGATTCGAGTCCTGGTCCCGACATTTGTCGCTCTGTTGAAATAAATCTCAACTATGATACTCCAACCGTTGAATGTGAATAAGCTACAAGTATTTCATTTCTAGTATAATATTCAACAATCTATTAAATTATACTGTTTTCTTTTTTTATTTCCAAAATCCATTTGCCAAACATTTCTGCATAACACTGGAATTCTTTGATTATATGGTATCATCTTTTAAATTTAAGCGCCGCGATGTAGTGAATTGAAAATTTAAGTAGATCATCTCATTCAACATTCAACATAGAATTAAAAACGTACAAAATGTTATGAGCACATATATTAGTGTGTTAGGGTTAAGTAGAAAGAAATATTCTTAGTTTCCAAAGTTTCATCTAATATGCATTTCATAATTAATTAATATGAGTTATCATTATTTTTATTTTATGCTGCAAACCAATTTTAAATAATTTAATATATGATACCTTTAGGTAAGGATGGTTAAAATCATTTGTTAGATACTCAAAACTCTCCTCATCAGTTAACAAATTTTAAGTAGAACCTGTAATATATCAGCATTAATTATCTAGCTAAATCATCATTTATGATTAAGAGAAGATAATTAACTATCATCTTATAAAATAAATGACACAGGCAATCTATATCACATTTTAATGATTGCTTTTTAAATAATGACTGTTCAAACTTGAAAAGCAATTAAATTCTAAATTGCAGTTCAAGACGTTTTAATCTAGAAAAATATCATAATTTTGTTAAGTACTTCCTGTACTTACTGCTTCAAAACGATGTCATCGAATTTCTTTGTTCATTATTTGCTGTAGAAGAAGTGGATTTATTATTGTAAAAGTAAAGAGGGTCGTGTGATAATATTTACTTTTATAAACTATTCTTTAAGAGAAAATTTAATTGTTCAAACACATATTCAAGTGAAATAATATAAGTTTCAAATGTTTACTTAACATACAGAAAGGTCATAAAAAGTTGGAATTTTATGTATTGCAATTATGTCTGCATTAATTAATAAATAGTACAAGCTTTAGAATTCTTCCTTTTGAATGCATATACATAGAATTTTTCAAAAGCAGCTCTATCTTTAAATGTTTCTCAAACGAATTTGATTGTATAATTATGCAGTCTAAATGTACATATCGGTGTTGATAAAATATCATCAAAATAAATTTTGTTGAATTCTAATAAAAAAGTCATTTTTAAGGCTTAGTACACTTTTAAGAGTTTATGAATAAAAATATCTAAATTTACATGTAAACAATGGAAGAACCAAAGAAGAAAAATGGTCTGAAAATCTGCCGTTCCATTATTTTCCATTTTTAGAACATGCCCCAATAATATGAAGTGCCATGTAAAACATATTACTAATTTTTTTAAGTCTAATGGATGGACCATTAGAGACAATCAATAGATTTTTGTTTCAAGTACTAAATTTAAATATTAAATATAATTATCTATAAGTAAATTTTAATACCTTATGCCTAAAGGATGGACCATTAGAGAAAATCGAAATACTTTTATAAAAAAGTTCCAAATACTTTTATTATTTAGCGGTTTTTGTTGGCTGTTGTCATAATCTAATATTCGATAAACATACAAGGTGACATTGAAAGTTTCACGTATATTAGTAGTTACGTATGTTTAATTTAGTTCTTGAAATAAAATAATATTATTATCTTTTATAATTTACAGGTTGGATAGTAGATAAATTACTCTGTCATTTAATTTGTGAAACGTAGTATAGAAAATACATGTCTATAGTTTTAAAAGTAATGTAAACACTTAAGAAATTAAGTAAATCCTACAGCAGGTGTTTTAAACCGGTACGCAATGAAATGGTGTCAGGTATGCTGGGAAAATATACAGTCACAATTTATAAAGATTTCGTGATGTAATAGAAATATATATGTATTTCGAGAACATTGTCATTGACCATTACTGTGGCTGATTTTTGCTGTTGAATCTTTTATGGGGGAATGAGATTGGCGGTCATCTGTACCGTCTATGAAAGGACAGATACATTTACATAAATGGCTCACTCTAAATTCGAATACGGATCCTCAGCGTATCAAGCGCTTCCATTACTGATCACATTACCACGCTCTCAGTAGGATATAAATATAAAAAGAAGCATAATTTAACTACGATATTTACTTTGTGATAAGATTCAGTGATACAATGTAGAATTTTGCGTAGGTATGTTTTATTGTTTGAACACTCGTAAAACGGAAATGTGGAAAAATCATCTTCAGATAAAATTAATGTTGATTGAAAAAAGCTATTGCTCTGAAAACAATGGAATTTGTTATACAGTATAAACTAATTATTTGTATCCAATGGAAATTGAATAAAAATCTCTTGAGCAAATTTTACAAACTTTAAGATCTATTGTAAACAATTTTTGAAGAAATTTCTACTTATGTACAATTCTTGGAGTAAACTGTAATAGTTAACCTATCTAAATTTTCATTTTTCCAAAGCAGATATTCTAAAAATGTTAATATATGATACTTCATTACATACAATACGTCATAAACAGAAAAATTGAAAAAGTGCGTATTTTAAGATTTTGTTACTTTTAAAATAAAATTTACATTAAAATATTATATTATCGTTGGCTTGTGATTGTACATTTCGTTGGTATTTATAAACAAATTGAAAAAAAAATGTTATCTTGTATTTATTTTTAGTATCGTAGTTTATGTGTGTCACGAATGTATAACTCATCTTTCAAGTGTGTCGCACAAATGTGACTATTCATTCAAGTGTGCTACGGAAATATAACTACTCTACTCACTCAAGCTGGCCGCAGAAATACAACTAATATGCAACGGAAAAATAATTATTCACTCACGTGTAACACGAAAATATATCTATTCACTCTAGTGTGTCGCGAAAGTAAAACTAAGCACTCAGGTTTGCCTTGATATTAAAACAAGGTTGTAAAATTTTGTCCTACACAATAAGCTTACTCTTAACATCCCTAGCAGTGAGATACGAAACGTATTGATCCTATTCGAAAATTATTGAAGACCAGCTTCGTAGTAACTCGTTGTGTTGCATTTGTATTTTTAAAGATCTTTCGAGTTTTTCTGTGGGAAATACTTACCGATCAAGGTTTAAATTAAACTGCATACCGCACAAGCTAAAAATGTATTTATTGTGATTTGTAAATTTTAATAAAATCTTTCAATCGCCGTAAGATTTTTTAAAATTGATCAATTATTTCTCGAATTTTTTAACATTAAAAGAATGCTTGCTTTCTTGATTTTCCTGTTTAAAAACTGTTTTAGCTATAGGAATGCAAAAAAATGTAGATTGTAGCCAGAATTATAATTTATGAATCCTAATTAGATCTTTCAACCGCTGTGAGATTCCTTAAAATTGATCAATTAGTTCTCGAATTTTTGAACATTAAAAGATTGCTTGCTTGGTTGATTTTCCTGTTCAAAAACTGTTTTAGCTATAAAAATTCAAAAACAATGTAGATTGTAGTCAGAATTATAATTTATGAATCCTAATTAGATCTTTCAACCGGTGTGAGATTTCTTAAAATTGATCAATTAGTCCTCAAATTTTTGAACATTAAAAGATTGCTTGCTTGCTTGAATTTCCTGTTCAAAAACTGTTTTATCTATAGAAATGCAAAAAAAAAAAAAAATATAGATTATAGCCAGAATTATCATTTATGATTCCCAATTAGATCTTTCAACCGCTGCGAAGATTCCTTAAAATTGATCAATTAGTTCCCACGATTTTGAGTATTGAAAAATTGGATGATTAATTCTAATGGTATTTCCATATTTTCTCAAAAGCTATTTTAGATATCAGAATTCAACAAACCCGTTGTGTTGCATTTGTATTTTATAAGATCTTTCTAGTTATTTGGGAAAAATATTACCAATGAAGTTTTTAAAATAAAATGTATAATTCAAAAGCAAAAAATGTTATTATCATATATAATTTTCATTAAACAGCCTACTCTTCCGCCGTAAAATTCCTCAAAATGGATCAATTAGTTCGAGTTTTTGATTATTGACAGATTGTTTCATTATTTGATATTTATGGTTTTTTTCCTGTTTCCCCAAAAGTTATTTTAGATATCCGAATGCGGAAAACTGTAGATTGTAGACAAAATTTTTATTTAGGAATTCTATGTAGATCTTTCAATCACCGTACGAGTCCTTAAAATTGATGGATTAGTTCCAGAGTTTTAGAGGAGTGAAAGATTGGTTGATCATTCCAGTTTTTAACAAAAACTATTTTAGATAACGAAGTGCGAAAAACTGCAGAGTTTGTACTATGTATGGACAATAATTGCTGAAAGTTCGTTTTCAGCTTTCGTACGCGTTTTTAAATTTAGCAATTTTTTTTGCATATTACTTGGTGTGTATAAATTCTATAGATCATATACACGGCTGCACAAAACATCTCCAGTATTCCTGCGTTTATTGATGGAAATTACTGAAAAATAATTTTCAAATGTGCTATGCGTTTCCTAAAAAACGAAATTTTAGAATGGTACGTAGTATATATTTAAATCTATATATCATATACAGGGTTGCACAAAAGAGTTCAGATATTTTGCAGACTATTGATATTAATTGCTGAAATTAAGTGTTGCAAATGTGTTATGCGTTTTATAAATTGTTCACTTAGACATCATCTTTCACCTAATTAAACGGTGATGTTTTCTTACTGTATTCTGAATGTGTTGGAAAGTGTTTCATAATCTGTGCTTGACACATGAATTTTCGTACTTGTAATTTGTTTACATACATTCCTATAAGAAATAAATAAGTGATCACATCCTAATGATTCTTATTCAAGTAATTGTATAAAAAAGATATAGAAAGACATGGAATAGAAATAATGTTTACTAGAAGTATATGCTATGCTTCGGGGGTTGTTTACAACTAAAAATTGAAACAACTTTTACTTTTCAATAGGTAGCTCTTACTTTTGATATTTTATTTTATCTCTTTGGATGCAATTATCCTTAAATAGTATATATTTTATGCACTTTTTCTTAGTTTTTTGAAGCGTTGTAAAATAATATATCCTAGGTAAATATAAATATGGAAATTTTTATAGCCATGTATTTGCTAATTTTTTAAAGTAAAAATAAAATGTAGGTTTTAAAACATAAAGTTTCTTTTTATGAATTTATTTTTACTTTCTATAATCATTATGTCATTTATGTTACACATAAATGTAGAAAGACAAAATTTAATTTTGACAGTGCCAGGGGCATCAACTACTAGTTAATTTACGACTGTAAAAACTGCATGTAAATTGTAAAAGTAAAATATACTATCTTTGCATAAAAGAAAATGTTATACAACATTTTCGGTTACTTTCTAATATTTTCTTTTCTGCGTATTAAAAACGATAACTAGATACTGACTTTTTAGACGGTAATTTTTTCTATATCTCGAGAACAAATTTAATAGCAATGCATTTGAAGATGCTGAATTTTTATATGAAAAATAAATGCAGATCCTACATAATGCTTACTTTTATGAATTTATTAATATTTTCCATAAGTAAAAATATGTTTTTGAAACAAAAAAAAAAGTGCGTCGAAACTTTTTCGGTCTATTCAATGTATTCAGTTATAATTAAAAACGTGTTGATGGGATGCTTTATATTTTGGAGAAAAAATATTTCAGGTCATCACGTGGGTTAAAAATTGGCATTCTTAAAATTTGTCCTCTTCCAATTGTATGAAGATTTAAGGAAAAACTGCCATAAGCTATATGCTTTTTAGACTTATTCGATTTACAGAATTGAAGTTTCAAAAGTGGGTTTACCATTTAATAAATGTAGGTTTGTATAAGTTTTAATATGTAGATTACTCTTGAAGCATAATTTATGCATAGCATTTAATATTAGACATAATACACAATTGACTACTACCTACATCTTCTTTATACATTTAGCTGCAGCATAACCAGGTAGGGATAACGTTTTTCCCCTAAAATGTATGTCTGATTCACCCTTTCATTTTTGGGAGACCTTTCAGAATTGCAGTGAATATTATAAATATATTTTTACATGTGCGAAAAAATCTTTTAAGAAGTAGCAGAAATAAATGGATGTTGAAATAAATCCTGTCAGACAAGAAAAAAAATGAACTATCAAGCAAATAAAATAAACTTTGATTTTTAAATTTCATGGTGTAGTAAATTATAAGAAAGTACATTCTTCCAAAATAGATTTGGAATATTTTTAATGCTGAACATATTTTTAATGCGAAAATTTTATTCTTTCTGCTGCCTTTAGTAAGGAAAAACGTATATCTCTATATTTAAGGTAAATCGGGGCAATAAATCTGTTCCACCTTAATTCTCGTCTTCGCAGTTTTTTTTTAGGTATAAAATACGTATTTCTTAGAATAAAAATAAGTTTATTTATTTACCTTGAGCTGTTTCCTTGAGCTTTACGAAGTGTCTCATAAATTTTTAAAAATCATCAATGTTTCAAATATTAACTTTTACGGTTTTAGAGTAAATTATTGTATAAATAAAGATGTATATATATATATATATATATATATATATATATATATTACCGAGTGTACTGACTGATTTTAAAATCCAACAACTTCCAAACGCTGACAGATATTTCAAAAATTTTTGCAGGAGAGTAATGTATGATATCAGGATTTTTTTTTGCTGCGATTCCTAAATTTAGTTCGAATTACCGGCAATAGATGGCGCTATGAGCAATAGGCGTGCAATCGAGGCAAAAACTAAAACCACCCAGCACTGATGCGAAGGAAGGCGGTTAAATACACGGAGTGGGACTCATTCGTTAATATAATCTTGTTCTTAGCACCCGATCCTCCATAAGGTTTTATTGGTTTTATTGAGACCCACTCCATGTATTTAACCTCCTTTCTTCGCAACTTTTTTTTATATTATTTTTTCGTTCTTGTCTTGGTTTGACCGAATCTTTGCTTCTACGGAAGAAAACGTGTTTTTAAACTAGCTATTAAAATTTCAGTAGTAAGTTCCGAAACAACTTCAAATGGTACTGTTTTTGTAACCATATAAAAATATTAAAACATATTATTTTTAACAACTATTAAGTTTTTGATTTTTATGTCCAAAATTGAAACCAGGATTTTAAAATGAAAGTATCTGAAATATGTTTCCAGGTCGAATTTCACCGAATATTTATTCTCTGATAATTGCAGTATTCTTAAAACGTACGTATACATTTTACCGAAATATCTTGGAGACAGTATATTTGGCGTACTGTGTGCAACAGTTTTTGGTGTCCACCAAAAATAAAACAATTTAAAAAAAAAAAGGTTTTTTAACTTATTACCATCCGTTTAAATTAGTTTTCGTTTATGATCATACTTAAGTTCCAAAAGGCAGAGTCTACAATTATATTTTATAATGGCGTTTTAATTTAATAAGGGATTTGAGATATGCAATTTTTATCCGATGAAAACATTCACTTTTTATAAAAGGGTGGAAAGTACGTACATTAGTATAACGTATGTAATATGAAAATTAGAAAATCAAATACGTAAATTTGATATAATTATTACAAAATTTTAAAGTTACAGATTCTTCTTTGAAATGCACGATTTATATAACGTCATTTTTCACAGGTGACGTCATTATTGATAATACAATTTCTGTTTTCGAAGATTTAGTCTCTAAGTTAGTGGCTTGTGAGATAAAAATAGATCCCTTCAACAATAAATTCTCTACTTTCGGAGTTTGTAAAAAGCAAAAAGTCTCATTTTGTCGCTCTTATAGAGAAATATTCTCGTTTTAGGTTCAACATCTTTTATTAAAAAAACTATGCCAATGTTTGGACTTTTTTTCACCCCATTCGACTTTTTTTACCATTAAATTATATAATTTAACTGTCATCATGTTAATCAATCAAAGAAATATATTTACAAACATTAAAAGGAAATTAAAATCGAGGAAATAAATTTAACATTTGCAATTTCCCCCAAAATGCAATTACAAAATAAAATTAAAAATAAAGTATAATTTTTTAAACAAAAAAGTCTGTTATGATTATCAATTCACTTTTCTAACCAAGTGCTTTAAAAATCAAAAATCGGAGAACACACCCAAAACTTTGGAAGTAAAGAAAATAGTTTTAAAAATGTTGAAATATTCCAATACAACACTGAACAAAGTATATTCCACATTCTACGAGAAAATTGACTTTCTGAACTTCGGATCGAAATAAATGGAAATGTGGTGCTGTAAACTTACAATTTTAAATTCAAATTCGTCTTCAATTTGGATTAAAATTGCGCAGGCATGAAAATGGAGAAAAGTAATAACAGAGCGGTTTTCCATAGCAAATGTAGAAGCGTTTCATTTTACAAATTGCTTAGAAACAGAGAGATCATAAAAATTTTACTTTTCAGTTCGGAATGCTTTAATGGAAATTTTCTAAAAGTAGTTTTAGAAAGGCATTTCGAAAATACACATACCGTATGAAGAAGAATAGGGTAATCAATATCGGTTATTACCTATTAGTTTCAGTATATTTTCCAGATGTTACAGAAATTAGTTTAATTTTGATAAAATGATAAATATTTGTGTCATAAATTCACTTATATTGTCTCAATTGTTTTTTACTGACGATTCATTTAAAATTATGCATAAAAGTATTATCTTTTTTCTCTTAGGCGATTATTCACTTTTTTAACACTCGACTAAAGCATGTTCAATTTTATTGATGGTTGAACTAATTTGATAGAATAAAATTTTCAAATTAAGGAGATTTTACTTTAAAGATACGAAGGTAATTTAAAGTACGAGGATAAATAAAAAATTACTTGCACTTTTCGTTCTACAACTTTATTAAACAAAGGTAGGTGTACAACACTAACAATATTTTTCAGCGTAATCTCCTCCTTTAGCAATGAACTTTGCGCAGGGAGCCGCAAGCTGTCGTATGCCTTCCAGTCAGAAGGTTTGGAGGTTTTTGATTGGTCTTGAAGTTCCTTTTGAACTGCATTCGGAACGCCTGTTTTTGAGGCAAATCAACAGCCTCTAAAAGCGACCTTTGGCGGTCTAAAGTGATGAAAGGCTAAGGGAGGGAGGTCTGGGCTCTAAGTAGAATGCTCCAGTACCTCAAAACTTATTTTGTATACGTTTTCTACGGTGTGTCAAACTTTACTGAATCTACGCAAGTCGTGGATGATTTTATGCACAAAACCATGACTGATGTTTAAAGGAGACGTAACCTTCTCTATATTGACTCGCCTATATGCCATAACCATATCTCTAGCATGTTGAATGTTTCCTTGCGCGGTCGAGGTTGACGGGCGTCCAGCTCCCTCTTTTTGTATTACGCTTGTCCGGTCACTCGGGAACTTCTTGTTCCACAAAAAACGTTTTTAAAAAATAAATCATTGTCACCGTATTGTAATGAAAAACTCCGATGAATTTTAGCACCTTTCGCACCCACCGACCACAAAATTCACATCACAGCTTGTTGTTTCTATTTGGTGGTTTTTCTGACAACAGAGTGTATATGTTTACGCTGTCGTAGCTGACAAGAAACTGGCGCAATCGTGAGAAAACTACACACACAAGATCGCACAAGCACAAAATGAACGCAGATTTGCGCAAACGCCATTCAGATAACCTTCAAGACCTGTTATGGCTATAGTGTAGATAATTTGTGACTTACTCTGGTAGATTGGAGATTACCAGTAAAACTTTGAACACAAATATTTTCCCATGTACAATGTCTCTATTATTAGTATGAATGCTAAAAGGTGATGTGATAAGACATGCCAGATAAATAATTTATGCATACAAATCGAGGATGCAGTAATTCAATTGTTCATTTAAGTATACACCGTGTCTCAATTAAACTGAGCCCGGATATTCATTCATAATTTTAATAATAATGAAGTTAGTTTATCAAAACTTTTAACAGACTAAATTTGCTTTGTTTGACACACGATGAAAACACAAGAAGTGTTGGAAGTGCACTCTAAAAATGCAGAGATACAATATGCACTGTCAGCTTTAAATGTCAATCATGGAGTGTTTACCTCATTGCTGTTTAAATGTGAATGTCTGCAATTTAAAAACCTCTCAATATACCATCACATGTGACAGAAAGTGAAATATATTTGTTGAAAATATCGTTACAAAATATATGTTATAATTAAAGTCATCTTTGAAAATCCGAGCTCGGCTTGGAGTGCTACATCTTGCATTTTTGGTAGAAGAAATAGATAATGAACCTGGTTTCATTTATAAAAATTGTTTGTTTGTGCTTTTATCATCACTAATACTAAGGCAGACTAGATCCCGAAACCAGTGGGAAAAAAACATTGCATCTAAAATTTACCAGGAATCACAAAGACGAATACTGATAAGTCCTGAATGTCCCCCGTTCAAATTTGATTCTTAACGGAAAGGGAGTACCACCTGTTTTCCCTCAACCTACTTCATACCAATTAGAGACCACTGATTTTACGTGCAAGTGTATAGCATCCACATGGATCTAGTAAAAGTGCAGTATTCCTAGAAGCTCCTTCTTTCCTGTACTGACCACAATCGATGATGCTTCTCTTCGGTTTTCGAATGTGAACTTGTATCTTACAACATGGTTTGACATTAGCCCATGCATTTTGTTATGTGCGTTAGAGAAAGTATTAAGTTTTAATTACATTTAGTAATTACATTTTTATGTATGTACTAGCAGGAGTTACCCTCACTTCGCTCGGACAAAACAAGCCAGCTCCTACCGAGGGTGAAATTATAAAAATATTCTTTAAATTCAGAAATTATAAAGCTAAACTAAATCATCATATCGAAACTGTACACACACAAATATATATATATATATATATATATATATATATATATATATATATATATATATATATATATATATATATATATATATATATATGTTCTTCTGTTATAGGTGAAACTAGATTTAAGAAGTTTATTTATGAGATAGGATAATTTGCCAATGATTAAACGTTTTTTAATTTTTTTGTTCTTTTATTGGTTTAAGTAACTTTGCTTCTACGGGCTAAACATTTTTTATAATCTAGCTATTAAAGACTCAGTAGTAGATCAGAGACAACTGCAAATTGTACCAAAAATCGAAACCAGGATTTTAAAATGAAAGAGTGTGAAACATTATTCCAGGAAGAATTTCACATAATATTTGTGTATTGACACATAATTACCCTATTCTTAAAACACGTGTATACAATTTTTCCATAATTTTTTTTGGGCCAGGGTAACTTGCGTACAGCGTGTAACAGCTTTTGTGGTTTACCATGTATATCTTAGATATGAAAATGGACAAATATTAGATTTGTTAATTTATTACCAGGGATTTCAATTATTGATCTTTCTGATCATACGTGAGTTAAAAAAGGTAGAGTCAACAATTTTATTTTATAATGGCGTTTTCATCTAATAAGGGATTTGAGACACGCAATATTTTATCAGATGCTACCATTCACTTTTTATAAAAATGGTTGAATTCATTAATACAATGTATATAATTTGAAAATTAGAAAAATAAATGCCTAAATTTGATGTAAATATTCCAAAACATTAAAGTTAAAGATTTTTCTTTGAATTGCACCATTTCCATGACGTCATTGTTTTACTATTACGTTATTATTTATAACCATTCCTTCGTTCTACGATTGTCTTTAATTTCGAATCTTGTGGATGAAAAACAGCACCCTTCAACGATGAACGCTCTAATTTGGAGCTTGTAATAATAAAAATGTTTCATTTTGGCGCACGTATAGAAAAATATTTTAGAAATCCGTTCAACATCTTTTATTTACAAAACTACGTGAATTTCACTAGAAAAAGCATTTGACGTGTAGGTCTTTTTTTACCCCATTCGACAATTTGTTATCCCCGAAATTTTATAATTTAATTGTCGCCATGTTAATCCATCGAAAAAAGTTCATTAAAAAACATTAAAAGGAAACTAAATACAAGGAAATACATTTTTCACTTGTAATTTTCCCCAAATTCAGTTACAAAATAATGTTAAAATTAAAATATGATCTTTTAAACAAAAAAAGATACATTTTATTATTATCAAGATTCATTTGTCAAACCAAGTGCTGAAATAATCAAAAAGCCGAAATTACATTCAAGTATTTGGAAGTAAAAACAGTTTTAAAAAGTTTAAATATTCCTACACAACCCCCCAAAAAATATCCCCGGTTTCTACGGGAAAACCGACTTTCTAAGCTTCAGATTGAAATAAATGGAAATGTTGTGCTGTAAACATACAATTTTAAATTCAAATTCTTCTTCATTTTGGATAAAAATTTCGCAGGCATGAAAATAGAGAAAAGTAATAACAGAACAGTTTTTCATAAGAAATGGAAAAACCTTTTATTTTACAAATTGTTTCAAAACAGTGAGCGCATACACATTTCACTTTTAAGTTCTGAATGCATTCATGGCAATTTTCTAAAAGTAGTTTTAGAAATGCAAATTGAAAATATACATACAATATGGACAAGCACAGGATAATGAATATTGCTTGCTATCTATTACTTTCAGAATGTTTTCCAGATGTTACAGATATAGTTTAATTTCCATAGAATAGAAGAATATTTGTTGCAGAAATTCACTTTTATTGTGTGAATCCTTTTTTTTTTTACTGACGCATAATTTTAAACTATGCGTAAATGTATTATCCATTTTTCTTAGTTATTTTTGTCGCATGTTTCATACTAGAATGAATTGAGTTAAATTTAAATGATGTTTTAAATAATTTGTTAGAACAAATCTTCCAAATTAACAAGATTTTGTATAAATAGACATATAGATTGAGGATTACGAGTAAAACGTTGAACACAAGTGCTTATTCCATGTATTATGCCTCTATGTATGTTATGTTCGTATGTTTGTATTAGTATGCATGCTTAGAGGTGATATGACACGCAATATAAACAATAATGTAAAGGAAACCAGGATGCCTTATTTCAATTATTCAGTGGCGAATAAAGCGTGTCTTACTTGAATCTGAATTCAGATTTGCGTTCTTAACATAAAAAATAATGAAGTTAGTTTGAAGAAATTCTTAACAAACTACTTTTGTGTTGTGTCGCATGTGATGACAGCACAACAATTGTTGGACCAGCACTCTAAATTTTCAGTAATGCCCTGGGCACTGTCAGCTACAATCGGAATTATGGAGCGTCTAGCCTATTGTTGTTTGAACGTGAAAGGACTAACTTAAAAAAATGTCTGATTATGACAACTTATTTTACACAAATTAAATAAACTATTTGAAAATATCATTACAAAATTTACGTTACATTTAAATTTAGCTTTAAAAATTCGTGTTTGACTTGAAGTGTTAATTCTTGTATTTTTGACAAAAGAAATGTATTATTTTCATTTACAAATCTTGCGTTTTTTTTTTTTTATCACCACTAAGACCAAACAGACTAGAAATCTAAGTCTCTGGAAAACCTTTAGAGCTGTAATTTGTCAGATGTCATAGAGGTGGATGATTATAAAGGCCTCAATATTCCCCATACAAGTTTTAATTTTAACGAAAACAGAGCATTACCTGTTTCATCATTTCCTACCAAAGTGACATCACTTATTTTACGTATGTAGCATCCACATGGATATAATAAAAGTACAACACTCCTAGAACTTCACTCTTCTATATATTGACCACGATCGATAAAACTCAAATTATAATTCATAATATTTCGATTTTTAAATAATATAATACTTCAGTTTTCAAATGTGATCCGGTGTCTTAGAGCCTTATTTTCCATTAGCCCATAAGTTATGTTATGTGTGTGAGATAGTGTATTAGTTTTGGATTAAATTTATTAATTATATTTTTATGTATGTATTAGTTTGATGTACGTATTAGTTTTATGTATGTATTAGTTTTATATATGTATCAGTAAGATATGCATCAGGAAAATTATAAATATATTGTAGAATTATTTTTCATTTCCCCAACATCGATAACATCTATCTGGTACATAAAATATGTTTGTTATTTCTCATGTCTAAAGGAAGAACCATTACAGAAAATCGAAACAATTTTTCGAGGCAAAGTCTAAAGTACTAAGAATTTTTCACTGACGGGAGAGATAATCAATATTTTCAAAAAACATACAAAGAAATATTAAAATTCTTTGAGTTATGCTATGTATTTTTTCTAAAAGCAGAACATTGAATATTCAAATTTTACTATGTTTATGTATGTATACATGTATGCAAAAATGAATGAATGAATGGATGAGTGAATATCGCGACCTTCTATTCAAGCAAGCAAACCGCAGAGTATTACAGATTAACTAAAATTATCTGAGGGATCTCAATAGTTACTGCAATTTCCCATGTTCTGTAGAAGAAAAATACGTTTATCAAGTTTCTTCCTAATAATCTGGAACATTGTAGGATTAATATATTCAAAAGCAGTTCTTTTTGTATGTGTAAAATATAATAAAAAGTACTAGGCTCTTTCGGTGTTACACACATTTTCATATTTCCAGAAAAATACTCGAAGGTTTGTTTTGGAACTTCAATTTGTTTTTGAATATACTATACAAAAACTAAAAAACTATAGAATGTAAAATATATATATATATTAATTGCTAAAAATGTATAAAAAAGTAAAGAAAAACTAAAAGTAATATCAATTGTTTTAAAATTTAACTTTACATTGTAGAATGAAAAAATCATCAGAAGTCCTCTGCGTTATTTTTAAAGGCATAAAAGTTTAAATTATATCTGTTCAGCCATATGTTCCTAGTATTTATTATATTAAGATGTAATTATTAAAATTCAGTCACTCTTCGGCCAATAAATATATATTATTTATATTGTATTGCCGAGATAATATTCATATATTTATGGAATAAAAAAAAACGCAAGTATTTTTATGTTTTTTTAAAAAAATATATATAAAATACAAAAATGTTAACTCTACCATAGTTACGCTTATATTTTTAGTTGTAAAGATTTTAGATATTCTGGGACCACACAAACATACATCTATAGTGTATATTTTAAAACATTTTGCTAAATATATTTATTTTCGAAGATTTATTCATTTTACACTTTGCAAAGCATGAATATTCAATACATTTTTTTCAAGTAACGATACTTTATTTTAGCGTACATTTTAGAGAAGAAAAAAATCATTACATATTTATAAAAAATAATGTTATAGTTATTCCAGAAATGCAAAATATTTCAGATTTATTTCAGGTGTTGTTGTTCCTGTATTGGTGTAATTGTTCCTACAGCGTTACATATTGCTTTTAATCGTCTTTAGAAGTTGTTTTATTTACGGAATAGGTATCAAATCATTGTGAGAAACTGTTGCTGTCAAGAGAAAGTCTATGACAAAATTATTGCTCTGTTATTTATCGATATTATTAAATGAAACATATTTGTCTGTGCGTCTGTCCGCCTGTGTGCGATTTTTAAAGAAATCTACTTCGTCTTTAAATTTGGATGAGGATTGGCGAAGACTGAGCGGAATGCAACTCAGGATAAGATTTTTCATGTTTTGATAATTAGACTAAATGTTTATTAAAAAGTATAATGAACATCGCAGAATGACGAGCTTCATTCCTCCCTCCGTTGGTGTCTGTGCATTTCCGGACTGTCCACGGTCTTTCACGCAGACGAAAGCGAAGGATTCAATTTTTACGGTATTTTGAAATTGCGATCGCCAGGTTCACCGTAGACATACAAAAGTAAAAATAAAAGCATTGAAATTCTTGCTTTATCGTCACAGTTATAATGATATATTTCGTTTACATAAATGTTCATATTTACTTAAAAAAATTAGTATATCTTAATTATCGTCAGTTTTAAGTTTTCCGTTTTTCTACAATTTTAAACTTCGTTTCCATGACGAAACGAATATATATATAAATACCAATTTAGGTAATACCGAGGTAACTTTCCTTCGTAACGGTGTATGTTTTTTTAAATATCAATACTTACAACTTCAAAACAAATTTTTGAAGTTCGTTTTCGAGTCTCAGAAGTCTAGGTTCGTTTGAATAGATTTTCGTTTAAATATATAAAATCATATAAATTCGAGGGTATAAGCTGTGGACGGCAGTGGGGTTCCCGACATTAGGTTCGTTTAGAAAGAATTTCGTCATAAAATATAAAGTCATTCAACATTGAGTTTAAGTAGGCTTAAATTCAATATAACGGGTCAGGGTAACACCGGCGCGTCAGCTTGTCTCAATTGAAAATTAAACACAACCATACTTTTCAGGTGGGTTAATTTGATCGAGGTTACACAGACAAATAGATAGCAGAAATATCATGCATCAGTATTGATTTAATTTCATGTGTCATCGTGAAAACACTTTGATTTAATTTTAAAAAAATCTATTTCAAATCGTCTTTCACATGGATGGAATTAACCATCATTTTAAGGAAGAATAATTGAAGAATATGAAATATGTCGGGATTATCATTTGTTAAATAAAATGTGTTTGTATATTTATTGTACATTGAACATTTTGATTTATAACAAATAATCAATGGGAGCCATTGAAATTATTCTTGCAGGAGAGAAATGTGTGAAGTAGGCGATTTGTTTGCCGCGTTTCCTTTTTTTAATTCTTGATATCACCGATAGATGGCTTTGCACTGTCTCACAATCTAACACAAAATTCAAAACATTTTGCGACTTCAAAACGCAAAACATTCTTTGGTGATTCTAGACCAAACCAGAATAAAAGGTAAAATCTGTGAGAAATTCAATCTATCTTTGCTTGTTATTTTGCGAGTCCTAACACTTCGACATTACAGCCCACTTTTGGCAGCCACCATATTTTGGAATAAATCAAGTAAGCTTAATAAATAATTTACCGCCTCCTGTTTTCCGGTGTTAAATTAAAAAAATATTTAGTAAAATGTTCACTGTATGCATGTACGCAGAAATATGGGCAATTTTTACACAATATCAATTATCACAAATTAATGTAATTTGAGTGATACTATTACTTTTGTTTTCATTTTTTTCATGCATTCTATTTTTTCTTTAAATATATTCTAATAAATATTAATTTCGTCATTCAAATACAACTGCAGGAGAAAATTTCATTTTTTTTTACATTGAGATACACTTGTTTAGTTAGAAAAGAATATAATCCCCGGAATTTTTTATTAAATTTAATATAATTTGTTTCTTAGTAGAACTGATTAAAAATATATAAACTCGCTCGCGTTTTGTTCATCACGATACCGAAATGGATATTACAAAATTATTTCAAAGTTATGCATTTATTCTGAAATCGATTGTAAATTTATATTTCGTTCTTTTAAATCTCATTAAACATTCATTTAACAACGAAGCTATCTTTGAAAATTTTCATTGCATGCAGAATTAATTTGGGTTTACATTTGAAGTGTTTTTAAGACCTGTTCTCTAAAATGTAACAATATTTAAGATTACTATATTTAGAATTTGATTATATTATAAATTTTGATATATAAATTTTATGTATTTGAATTTAATGCTTTATCGTTAAATAAATAAATAAATAAATGTAAATAAAACACAAATGTATCAGATATTTAACGAACTACGTGCTTAAACACTGAAATAATCTGAATCAAAAGGGTCGCTGTAAGTCGCGAAATTTTTGGCCATTTCTTCAACTATTAACCTCTGACAGGTGGATAATACGAAAGTATTGCTTTTAATACATTTAAAAACTTTATTTTATTAAGATGCTTTTATTGCTCAATTTCTTTATTTTGAAAATTATTGTAACGCTCATACAATTAAAAATGTATTGTTGGTGTATCTGCAAGCGCGTGGTTAAGCGCAAAATTAATTTAATTGCTGAAACTATTGTTGAGAATCTATTGTTGTAACTCTATTCTTCAAAGCATAGATTCTGTTTGAGTTGTTTCTGTAGTAATATTTGCCTGTGCGGAGATTGAGAGTTTGCTTTTGGAGGTCTACCCCTAATGAAGTATAGACCTAAAAATTTTTGAATATTGCACTGTTATTGGCAATGAATTTGTAAGTCACATACACGGTGTTTCACAAAGGACCCCTAATTTTAAAAATCAATAACACAGAAACGGTGATAGATAGAAACATGAAACCTGTGGTATGTTTATTAAAAAAATCGTGGGAATCTTATACATAAATCTCAAAATTTAGTTAAAAATAACACTGATAGATGGCGCTGAGAGCGTTAAGAATCCCTCTAAAGCGTATTCAGAAGCATAAAAAGAGTAGCCGTCCGAGATTCCGCCATTGAAATCTGGTCGGCGAGCTCGAAGAGGCTATCTGTCAAGCTTGTGTGTCGATTTCCGGTGACACACTACAGAGAGTCACTGACAATTTCACTCTGCGTTTGAGACATGTCTATTGTGTAAAAGGTGCACATATTGAATTACTTTTTATGCGATGCGCCTATTTATCGCAGCGCCATCTATCGGCGCTATTTTTAACTAAATTGAGATTTATGTATAAGATTCTTACGATTTTTTTAATAAACATACCACTGGTTTCATGTTTCTATCTATCAACGTTTCCGGGTTATAGATTTTTAAAGTTACGGGTCCTTTGTGAAACACCCTGTATACAAAAAATCGACAGAAATTGGTCGAAAATCGATTGCAATATTAGACCCATAAAATGATAAATAAATCAATTATAAATTGACACATAATAAAAAAAAGGAAAATTATAGTATGGATACAGATATAATAACGAAATATGGCAGAAAAAAGTATTGTGCAAAAAATAGAGATCAGTAGTTTCCATTTGTCTGAAATTGAGAGCAAAATACACAAAATTTCTTTGATTTTAAGTTTAAAGGAACATTTATGCATGTTGTTTTCAAATTTAACATAATATATCGCCATTCTTATTTTCATTAGTATGTAATCTTATATTTTGTTAGGTGTTATACTGATTTAGTTTAGTCTATGCCCATTGATGCGACGTTTCCCCGATTCATGTCGCTTTGTCGAAAGATCCCCTATGAGCATCTGCTGTCTAGGTATATCAAAATGACCTTAAGCTACACGATGAAACAACTCATATCGAAATCTGGTGACAATCTGCTAAGTTATCGTTCCAATCTTGAAAACTTCACAGGATATCGAAAAAAATGCAATTACAAAACTGTAGGGCGTTCTCAATTTAGTATCAAATGATGTCTTAGATGTAAAACTTACTTCAATAGAAGCCCCGAAAGGGATTTTTTAATATCTTATCACGAGCCTAAATACGTCACACACATTGCATTCAGAAGTGTGGCATTATAAGGCAGATGCACATTTACTAATAAAACTAATAAATGTAAGCAGGGCGCAGTTTATTTTAATAAGAAAATAAAGTTAAGTGTGTTCAATGTATATTTCATCCGTACACATGGAGAATGCTTGAGGAATTGCAGCCGATGGTGGAGAGATTTACAGACTCAATGTGATTTTCTTATTAAAATAAACTTTATCTTGCTTACATGTGCTAAATGTATTTGTAAATGAGCGTTTGCCTTATAATGCTTTACTTCTGCGTGCAATTAGTAGAGTATTTAAGCTGCTGATTGGATCTAAAAACGCATTGCACTGTTTTTCTAAATAGTCATCCAATTAATTGAGGCACATTTCACAACAAGATGTGTTTGTATTCCGACATCAATTAAAATGGCCACCTGTGCGGTTAGTCACGATAGTATGGCATTTTCACCTCCTCGTTTTTAATCAAACGCTGTTCACATAAGAATTTCTTCAAGAAAATGCTTCTAACAAGGTTATTTAGTTATTTTTACATGTAATCATTAATTTCATTCTATATTGAAGACGCTATCTAACTTTGTGATGCATATTTTTATCGTATCTCGTACAATTTTCAAGAGCGTAGCCCTAATTTCACATTTGGCGTGTATGTCGTCTCACCGCATAGCGCAAAACTACTTTACTTTACCCAGACACTCTGTTTTTGAGTGTAGATGCCATTGTTTTGAAGTTAATGGGAGTGAACCGGATATATATATACATCTTACTCTTAATAAATTAAAAGTTAGGTAGTATTAGGAATGGCTAATTCACAATTCATTCATAAATACAGCGTGCTTTAACCCTTTCAAGGGCGGTGTTTGCAAGGCGCGAACGCTTAATTTTAATTCCAAACTGCCAAGTGGCACCCAGAATTTTTTAATAAAATTTTGCTTTTATAATATTCGCAATGAAAAGCTTTTAATCATTTTCAAATAGATTTGTTCGTAAAATCTGGGGTCATTCAAATATTTCAACATTTTAGTAAAAGAAGTACTTTGCCCTTGAAAGGGTTAAAATGGATTGGACGATTTTATATTTCCATAACAAGTAAATGGTGTCGATTTTTGAAGTTACCTATGCAGGCAATTAATGTGTGGAGTCATGAGTTTTTTTATTTAGTCTATATGTTTCAGATCCAGATATAACAGAAATAAAGTACTTTACTGTTTCAAACTGTAATTCTGTTCAATATAACATTATAATTTGAAAATGAAAAACCATTTTATTTTGGTATTTCAATATTGAAATAGAATGAATGTTAAAAACAGAGTGATCTTTGATCAAGTTGTATACATTAGTTTGAGCGTTACAATAGTTTCCGATAACGCTGTGAAACCTATCAGTGATAGAGTAAACTAAAAAATAAAGTTTTTGTAAAAGAAATTTCTGATTTTAAGAATTTTCTTCTGAAAGTATAAATTAAGAGCGGTAAACGTTTATTTGTTTTTGATTTCTAAAAATGTTTACTTCCTTTAATGATAAAATTTATGTATTAGTATTGTGTGAAATATATTTTTTGGTTGTTGAGAAAAACGAATTCATTCTTCATACATAATTACTTAAAGACCATTTTAGAATATGTATTCAGTCAGTTTTAGATCTAAAAATACATTGAACATTTTTTTCCTTTTTTTACTCTAGAGAACATATCCCTCATGATTTATATGGATACAAAATAAAGAAGATATGTCTGTCACTGAAATGTCTTGTGACGAAAGTCCAGTTGATTGATGACCGTAAGGAAAAAAAACATCGTTTCACCCAGGCAGAAAATAATGGTATAAAGGCTTAAATGATGCTGGAGTAAAAAAACAAAATCGTGAATACATCGCACTGCACTAAATATATTTAACATCCTAGGATTGTGAAATTTTCTAGCAACTGAATTTTTTTTGTAAGCGATGATTTCCTTTGAAAAGATATCTAGATAAACACACGAAAAATTTAAATTATATATATCTAGAATTAGATGTATATAAAACTGAATGAAAGTATAATATATTTATTAGGATATTCTATTAACGACAAACCTTCAATAGGGGGGGGGGTGGGTATATAAGAGGGTTATTTGAAAAATAAGTTTTGTAACATATAATCCTCTATCCAAAGGATAGAGAAAATCTGTCTACGACGTATAGCGATTAAAGAATTAAAATAATGATGAAAGAACACAATGATTAAAGAATGTATCACATTGTTTAGCACAGTTTTTAGAGCAGAAGGAGCACAGTTTTTATAGTGAAAATGTGACAGTGTAATACCATGTAGCTATAAAAAATTGAAATTTCTGTTTAAATTTAAACTTTTTATTTCAAAATACATCTGAATTTACACGTATTTTTTTTTCTTGGTGTTATTAATACCAAATTCAGAAATGCATCTCCGTGGTCAAACATTTTGTTTAATGTGATGATTGTGTAAAAAATATTCTTTAATTTTGGTAAACCTATAGGTCATAAATTGTAAATCTTAGTTGGTGAAAGATATGCATTTTTAAATTGTTATCGGTTTTATTTTGTACAAAAGTTGAACTAGTATAGAAGTAAATCCTTATGTTTTTTTATTTAGGTGCAGATATGAACCTCATTCATCATATATATTAATTGTACGTAAAATTCTGATTGAAATTTGAATATTGTAAAATATATAATAATATTATACAATGCAACTAAAGTATTTTCTCTCATTTTATGCTAATATTGATTAACTATATAAGATTTTTCAAAAACGTTGTTTTTATTTAAATGTTATTTCACCTAACAGAGATAACAGAGAGGAACAGTAAAGGTTGCTACATCTGTTTATGCCGGGTGTTAATGATGTTTAAGATGGTAGACGTTCCGTCCGATTGTGATGTTCGTGCTGTAATTCACCTGTTTAATGCAAGGAATATGAGATTAACAGAAATCGATAGTAAATACTTTTGAGGTGAAGAGAGATATAGGTATAAGTGACAGAATAATTCGAAAATGGGTCTAATTGTTCAATTCAAACATAATGAACCTGAAAATTAAACGAGAAGCGACCAATGGTGAATGATGAACTTATTTGGGGAGTTGATGAGGATGGTGATTTTCACTTTTTCTTGAAGAAATTCTTGTGTGTTCAGCGTTTGAATAGCGACTAGATGGTGCAAATTCCATACTATCATGACTAATCACTCAAGTGGCCATTTTCATTACATTTGGCATACAAACACATCTATCTCGTTACAAAATGCATATTAGTTAGTTGGGGGACAATGTAGAAAATAGTGCACTGTCCTATATAAAATAATGAAAATATTGTGACTAGAAAATGTGTTTAAACAGTTACTAAATATGTATCTATTCAAATAATTGTATCCTGATCTATTAACACAAAACGAAACTTAATTTTGGAATAAACCACATACATCTAAACGGTTAAAAGCAAATTCTCATGGAGATTTACATTAACTCTCTTAGGTATTTTAATAAATGTTAATTTATTTATTACTATTTATTAAGCAAATATACTAGCAAATAAAAACCTACTTGTCGAAAGACAGTTCAAAAGCAGAAAGCCCATTTACTTCCATTTTTCGCTTCGCTATTAGAAGGCTGAATTTATATTAGGGATCGTTTCATTTAGGTTACGCTTCATTACTAGGGACGAAAATCAAAGGTAACATAAATATCACTGAGACTTGTGTTTACATTCGTCCATTTAAGGAAAGGAGTTAAGGAAGAGAATTTATTTGTCTTCCATTGAGACAGAAAGTAAGAGAATAAATTCTTGAAATCTGTTAAAATAAAACAAAAGTTAATCTAAGTTTGACCTTTAAAAATCTATATTAAACGTTCCAGATTTGAATGTTTGAAATTAAAATAGTCCATTTTGACCATACTAAAATTGTGATAAACAGTAATAAAAATAAAATGCAAATTTTTGTCTTAAGAAAAACTTATTTTAAAAACTTTAAGAGTAAGATGGCTAAACATCGACGGAATACGAGAACGTCAACAAATTTCGGGGATGTAGTGCTCGTAGTTCCCGTAGATTTACTTACTGTATTTATCTAATGCATTTCAATATTACATTTGTAATATTTATTACATTTTAAGAATGTGAAAACTTCGCGGGTAAAAATATAAGTATCATTATAAAACCGTTATGAAATTTGAATGATAGAAAATGAATTGTTTTTGAGGTTTTGTAAAAAAATATAAAAAATCTGTCTTCATTTAATATTTGTAATTAGTTATATTGGAAAAACGTACATTATTTAAAAATTATTTTGAAATTATGAAAAACAACTCGTCTTGTTAATTGCAAGGAAGCGTTAGTTTTACTTATTTGTATTATTGATTAGTTTGGAACGCGGCAATCGTTTTGTGTTCACAAAGACAATGAAATTATTTAATTTTTATTTCTTTTATTAGTTGGTGAGTTTTGCATGGAATATTAAACAATGTCTTTATATTCATAATTAGTATATAATCGTTGTCAAATATGACGGAATATCGATCTGCTTTTCATATCCATAATACTTCAAACAAACAAACCGCATAAAGATTTTATTATTGAAAGTTTTGTATACATTTTAAAAATGACAAATGATTTCTTCAAACACAAATGATGAGGATATTTTTTACTCAATGTTCAATTTCTGAAATAATAGAATGATTGGACAAAACTCTGAAATTACATATAAAAAAATCCATGTGTGAAAGTTTTCGTAAAAAAAGCGTTATCAATGAGTTTCTAAAGATCTTGACTCTCCACAAAGCTCATCGTTTGGTTACATAAGGAAAATTAAACGCAAATTTGAAATATTTTAATGTTTGCACAAAACATTAAAATTTTGTTAGTTTTAAATTGTCTAAGTTAATAGTATAATAGAGTTGAATTTTAACATTTTATGAATAACAAATTGTTCCAGTAATAAAGAAACAAATATATGGCAGAAAGATAGACAGAAAAAAGAGACAAAAAGTTGCATGTTTAATGAATATTAGCTTCTTAATTCACAGTAGAAAAACAGCCTATCCAAAATGACAGAATGAACAAAGTTTTCCAGTAATCAAGGAAGATTTAAAACATATACAATGCTAAAAGTAGATTATGTAACTTAAACTTTTAAAAATGTATATCGAATTAAAACCTGATTTTTTATAAATATACCTAAAGCAAACTTTAATAAATTTTGTTCATTAAAAATCATCTTATTTTATTTCATAAGCAAAGTACCATTATCAATTGAATTAGTACGGCTGAAAAAATATTTTTACACGCTCTCTTATTAAATTACAAGTATTTTTTTCATTACAAAGTTAAGTTCAAATGCTATTATGTTAAAAATCAAAATTTGATCTGCATTGAGGTATAATTATTACATGTGATACGCAATATTATATATTCTTCATATTTTAATTACATATTATAAAAAATATTCACTTTATTTACAATGCAAACAGAATTTCAAATTTTAAGTGGATACAAGCTAAGCTCTTACAAATTGGTATAAATAAATTAAAATTTTAAGAAAGTAATAATATTAATTTACATTTTATTTATTTTGAAATATATTTTAAAATCAGATAACTGAAACATTTAAAAGTTGATCTTGAAATAAATTAATACGTTCTGAAATTTTACTTTTTCAAAAATATGCTTAAAAAATACAATATCAACAGAAAGTTCCTCCGTTTATATTAATTACCAATAGATGGCGCCAAAGCGATATTTAGAAACGAAGCTCAATACTGATGGATCACCGCCTTGTAAGGAAGAACTGTTAAGTTCCTTGTTTGACGGTTTACACTATTTCTGATAAAAGTGTTTACAGAAAAAATTGTATACAGATATGTTTTGATATACATGTTTTATATAAAATATGCTGAACAGGCATGATTTGATGTAGAATAAATTACCATTCAGTTGTCAAATGAAAGCATATGTTTTTCAATAAGCCTAACATGGCGTTTCCCTACGGTCAGGTCACAGCTCCGACTCGTTTCATGAATGGTTACCTACACTTTCCTACACTTGAAATTTTTATAAGTAGATGTGCCATTCTAACAACAGTATAACAAGAAGCTTTTATATGTACCACGACGCTGCGAAATAAATTCATTTCTATTAAACTTTATTTTTATACTACTTAAATTTTATAAATGAAAAAAGTTTTATAGATTTTACTAAGTATTTGTTTTACAAAATCTGCACATTTTGTAGTTTTTCAGTGTAAAGGTTAAAGGCGACGTGATTATAAAAATGTCTTGTAGTATATTATTAAATGTTTAATTTGAGATCAATACATTTTAGTCGCTTTCATTTCGGTTTCAAAAGATTTTTTATTTTAAAATAAAATACAGACAATTTAAAAATGTTGACATTTTATAGAATTCATAGTATTCTTCCTGCTCAATAACATATTTTGAGAAATAAAATTGATTTTCCCTGATTAATTATTCTAAGAAATGAATTAATAAACAGTATATGTATTAAAATTTTCGTCTTTTGCACAAAGTTCTACGTGAACTCATGCTAATTTCAGTGAATAGATTATCTAAATTATATAATCTGTTTAAAAAATTATATGCACAAAAAATAACTTTTAAAAACTAACAAAAGAGATAAACTTATACAAAAAAGAGTGGTAGGATGTTGGTTTAATAAGTTGTGTCTAAAAATGGTGTGATGTCAAATTTGTAAGCTTATATTCTGGTACCTATTTAACAGTTTCTGTTCACTAAGTTTTCATATTTAAATCAAGTGTTTACGTATGAAATACTGATATAAATCCTACATCTTACATCGTAGATATAATATACATACAATATGATGTGTGTCTAAAAATTATATATATATATATATATATATATATATTTAAAGCATATATTGTTACTTTAAGCATTAATAATATCGTTATTTAGATTTTAAATACGTAAAGGCAATTAGATTCCTAGAAATTTATGTAAAATATAGAAAAATGGTCGCCAAGACCATTGTGCATAAATTCTTAATATGGTAATTTTCAGAAACACATTATGATGTATGTAGTAACAGAGAAGTATTTTTATTAATATATCATACGTAGGCACTTGAGTTAAACATAAAAACTTAGTTAATAGGAAATATTAAATAAGCAACAAAATATAAGTTTGAACTTTTTATATCAACCCTTTTTTTAGACAAAATTTTCAAACAACAATGTTCGAGAACTTTCCATTAGTCGGTCATTTTTGAGTCAACACGGGTCAAGTTAATTTTATCTAAAAAACTGCTCTATCGATTTTGATTAATGTTTGTGTCCTACGAGTTTCAGGCACTATAAAATCATTGGGCTAGGTTACATGTCCGAGAAAATTCGATTAGTGGATCATTTTTGGATTACTGTGGGTGAAGCTAATTTTACCTAAAAAATGGCTCAGACTATTTAGAATAAATTTTGCATCCGAAGGTTTTCGGGCACGAGAAGACAGTTGGGCTAGACCACAAGTTCGAGAAAATTCGATTAGTGAGTTATTTTGGTCATGGGTCAAGCTATTTTATCTATAAAACGGTTCAGAGGATTTGAACTAAATTTAGTATCCTAAAGGTTTGGGGAACGAGAAGACTATTCGGCTAGGTTACATGTTCGAGAAATTTCGATTAGTGGGTCATTTTGGTTATGGTAATTATGGGTCAAGCTATTTTTATCTGAAAAACGGCTCAGACTATTTGAACTAAATTTTGTATCCTACAGGTTTTTGCGCACGAGCAAGTCATCGGGTTAGGCCACAAGCTCGAGAAAATCAGATTGGTGGGTCATTTTTGGGTCACTCTGGGTTAAGCTAATTTCATCTAAAAAAAGCTCAGACTATTTTGACTAAATTTTATATCCTACGGGTTTCGGGCACGAGAAGACAATTAGGCTTGGTCACATGTTCGAGAAATTTGATTTGTGGGTAATTTTGATTATGGGTCATTATGGGTCAAGCTTATTTTATCTTATAAACAACTCAGATGGTTTGAACTAAATTTAGTATACTATTGTTTTCAGTTACAAGAAGACTATTGGGCTAGCTCACATGTTCGATGAGTGATTCATTTTTAGGTCACTGCGGGTCAAATTTATTTAATCAATAAGAACGAAAAATCATGCGTCAAGCATAGATTATGTAACACTTTCCGACGCATCCAAAATAATTTAACAAATCATTACCGTTTAATAAGGTGAAATATAACATCTAAGTAAACAATTTGGAAAACGAATAACATATTTAAAAACGTAATTTCAGGAATTTCCAACATATTCAATATTCGGAAAAATATCCTAATACTTTTATTTAGCCCTGTATATGATCTATAGATTTGTATATACACTAAATAGGAGGCTAAATTTTAGTTTAGTTTGGAAACGCGTAGCACAGTTTAAAATTCTCGTTCTGGAGTTTTTGTCAATAAACGGAAACGTGTTCGCGAACTTTTGTGCTGCCCTGTATATGATATACAGAATTTATGCACACCAAGTAATAGACAAAAAGTGAGTTAAATTTAAAATCGCGTTCAGCAACTTAAAACGCACTTCCAGGAATTATTGTTATTAGACAGTAGAGAATTCTTTTGTGTGTCCCTGTCAATGAGCGATGACTGCTATACACACAATATTCTATAGTAAGCCTCTTGTAATGCTCCTTAGTGATATATATAAATTTCAATGCGTTTAAAATAGTGAAACATTAGTTAATTAAACCGCAAACGATTTTTCTCTGTAGACGTAATGTAACGGAATTTTTTGACTGTCCCTGTAAAGTAACTATACGTGCTATGCACACCCTATTCCATTTTAAGCTTCTTGTAATGCACCTTAGTGATATATATCAATTACAATGTGTTTGAAATTGTGTAACATCATTAAAATAAACCGCAAATGATTTTTTCCCATAGACCGTCATGTAACGGAATTCTTTTGAGTGTCCCTGTAAAAGAAATATAAGTGCTACACACTTCAGTTGAAATAAGGAACATTCTATAAATAACCACAATAACATATAAAAATTGCAGGGCAATCCGAGCATATTTACGGGAGTTAGAGCACGGATAGACGGCCATATGGCCAGACAAACCGAAGTCATAAACCCTTTTCAACTAGGTTTGAAAGTGGTAAAAACGGCTCTATTTAACACGTTCGCTGCCAACTATGAGAATACTCGTAGTTGATAAATTGGGTTTCCTTGCCAGCTACGAGAAAAGTAATCTGTTATATCTATATTTAAATAAAACCACAGAAAACAATTTAAAAGCATAATATCGGAGATATGACTTCGGAGATCTGTGAACAGATGCACTATTTCAGCTTTGGCAGTGAACGTGTTAATTGAATTTTGTATTGTACGGTTTTCGGACACTAGAAGGTCATTGGGCTAAGTCAATAATATATCGAGTTGAATACGAAGCTGAATTTGACCGAGCTTAGCTCGGTCTTCCCTACTCGTATATATATATATAAATTAAAAATTCTTAAGTAATTCTTTTTGGAAAATGAAGGCTATAAGTTTTAATAAATTCCTTAGAGTTTAAAAACTTCAACATCATAAAAATACATTATCGCACCTTATCGAAATTAGCTTAAATTCAGTTTTTGGTTATCACAGAAGTATAAAAGCACAGTTTCTGAAATACTGAGCGAAAGTTTAAAGACATAGTTTTAATATATTATACACGCAGTCTCTAATTTTACATATTTTTACACTCTGTGACTTTCATGTATAAAACCAATTCAATAAACGCAGATGTTTTGTGCCACAAAAATAATTTCATTTAGAAATGAAACAAAGTTTCTTTAAAATAATACTTGGTTATTGGCTGATTTTTTTTTCTTTTCTTAGTAAAACCTTCTTAATGTTAATATTTTTCAAATTTACAATTTTAGAAAAAGCAGTTCGTGTAATTAGACTTAGTAAATCTAACAGAGCATTTTATATTATTAAATTTAGCAATGCTTTTATTAAAGACTCAATAAAACTTTCAATAGTTAATGCAATGTATTATGGAGGAAGTGAACATGTTTGCATATTTTAGCCTGTGGGACATCCGTAAAGCGTATTTAGAGGTAAATGTTTTGTATCATATAAATATTTTTCATTCGAATTCAAATAAACGAAATCAATTTAAATAATTGTTAAAAAGTACTGTAACTTAAACTAAAATATATTTTTTTTTAGCTGTATTAGTAAAAAGAATAGCCGTACATTCCTGCGTAAAACGTACGACAGAAATAAATTTATTTAGAACAAGGAAACTTCTTAATAAACTGAAATAAGTATGACAAAAATATGTTTCAACTTTTTAAATAAAATATCTGGTATTAAATATGTTGATTTGATTCACGTGTTATACTCTGGAATATATGTATTTTAATTAAACATACATATTTATTCAACTTAATTTTAAAGATATCATAAAGTACCTGCAATCACCTTAAATAACTAATTTCAGCTTTTGTATTTCAAATAAAGAAGGAACAAACAAATATTGTAATGCATTAACACTTGTTACTAAATCATAACTATTTGTGAATACTAAATTACTAATTTATAAACTTTCGGTCGTTTATAATTCTAAACATTTTCCTTATTTCATAAAACTATAATTATGTTGTTAACTCGCTCTTTAAATTATTCTTTTTTAATGATTGATTAATTTAGAGTTTAATTATTCCTACATTTCGACAGCCTAGAAATATTTCTTTCAGAAAATTAATCATGAAATTCAAGAAATAAGTTTCAACATTTCTACTACCAGTTTACTTGATAGATTAATGTGATTTTATTCTTATTTTTTGATACAATAAACTTTTTAAAACTTTCGTCAAATAAAAATAACATAAAGTGTTCGCATACATAATCAGCTTTCCTCTGTAATGGGAAAATGGGGAATTAATGATTAAACTGTTTTGTGTTTATATTAAGAAGGAAATAGTTACGTTGATAAAAGTCATTTGTGTGAGGAAATGGGATATTAAAACTTTTAAATAAATCACTTTAGATCAGGAAAATTTTGATATCCTAAAAAGAAATTACAATACCCAATGGACTTGTTGAAAGTCCATTTTTCTGCTAATTGACACTCGGGCGTAAAAGAAAAGTTTTTGAAATACTCTCTTATATTTTGAAAGCGCAGTGTTGAATCCAGGAAGTATATCACACCCCGGAGCATTAAAATGCCCCCCCCCCTTTGGAAGGTGTGAGATTTTATGCTTATTAATGGTCTAGAAGTGCAATTTCTCTCCGAAGCGACAGAAATTCCGAACGGGGAAAAAAAAAATTCAAAATTAACCACTGTGCAGGAGTAACATTCAAATGTTATGTAGATAGCGAACTTGCTTAGTAACTAGTGGGACTTTCGTAAGTTAAGCGATAATATAATAAATGAGATGGTTTGTGTGACAGAATTGTTTGGAGTTAGAATTAGAATAAGCACAATTCAAGAAAAAATAAATGATAAAAATTAAACAAAAGTCAATGAGAAATACTAAAATATTAGTTTATACTATTAAATAAATTATGTTTTCTTAAAACATAACTACACTGTAAAAATTGACCAATGTTTCTTATTTTATGAAAATATACTATAACCACGAACGAAAATATAATATAATCTTCTGAGTTATCCGAAATTCCGAATAGCGTGTTCCATTGTCTTTTGAATATCCAAAAACCAATACATTTCCAAAATTTAAACTATTATTTAATAAAAACAAACTATTTTTCGCTGCCCGAATTTTTCAGAAACGTTTTCGAAGGGTTTTTATAGTGTATTAATTAGTATCCTCAGCCTGGAATACCTTTTTTCGAATGTCATCAATTCTCAAGTAAACGTTTTCAGCCGCATAAGTTAATTTATACATGAAAGAGTAAAGAAATAATCTTAATATTAATGTTATTGTTAACTCTGTTAATTTTGCATGTTAGTCTGTTAAACTAATTTTTTGAGCATGAAAATGTTTACTTGAGAATTGATAGCATTCGAAAAACAGGTATTTAAGTTTGAGGACACTAATTAATACACTATAAAAACCCTTCGGAAACGTTTCTGAAAAATACGGGTAGCGAAAAACTTTGTTTTTATGAATCCATATATTTAAAGCTGTTTGCTAATTTTGTCAAATTATTTTCCATCGAAATTCGACCCAATACGCATGCGTCAAGAAAAAAACCGGCCAATGAGGTGAGGGTCTATGACTGTCTCTACAAACGTGTTTGGGACCATATCATCTGTTGTTTTTTTCTAGCACGTTGCGTTAAACCTAGGAAGATATTTATCTAGAACTCACTGTGGAGTGTTTAGAAGGTATTTATTTTATTTATTTTATTTATTGTAATTTGTATGAATACTTAGGTGTCCATTTCGGATTTACTGTTTAAAAATGAATTTAGGCTCATTTAACGTTGGCGAAATCCCGATGGAAATTGTCGATCTCTATCATTTTGTTTATATAGTACAGAAAATAATTATTCAAACGTGTAGAACACGTAATACAAAATTGGACCACTTATAGTCTGTTTATTATCGTGAATGAATCTTATGGTGTTCCGATTGATAATGAAAACGATTATGTAAATATAATGTCAAAAGACAGTACGCACGGTAGTAATATTTTTATTATTATGTGTTCGAAAAAAGCAGAATCTGAGCGTCTGAATATAAATTATAAAGTATTATTTCTGTATTTAGCAACTAAATATTTAATAAATATGCAGGAATGTGACTTGCTTTATGTGAATGTATAATATATATAAGTTAAAAGAGTTTCTGAACTTCAGCATTATTTTTTAACAGAAATATATTATCTCTATTCGATTTAAAAGTTTTGTCATTACATAAGTGGGCTATTTTATTTGTAAAGATTATGTATGCATTATATTGTTTGTATGTATACAAATCTTTAGAATGTTTTGATTTGCAAACTCTTAATATTTGAATAATGTTTACATTATATTTGTTTGTATGTATACAAACAATATATGTATACAAAGAAGTATATATACAAACAATGTATAATGTATCATGTAACAATATTAATATTTACATTGTATTGTTTGTATGTATACAAATCTTGAATGTTTTAATTTATTACATTCATTTTTTACCAGTTTGTATGTCCGTTCTTGGGCAATTCATATGAAACTCATAATTTGTCACAAATTGGTGATTTTATTGATGTAGTGCTTTGCCCAAGAATGTGGGAAAAAAAACTATTTTTGACGTCAGGCGAAATGAATGAGGTTATTTCGGTTTTTCTTTTGTATATAAAAAATGTTATATGAAAAAAAAAACTTGGCCATTAATCACATTGTTTTTTGTATATTTAAAGACGATTACTTATTCTTTGTAATTATTTTTTGTTGGGGGTTTTTGGGCAAAATAATATACTTCATAGCTAGAACCAGTTCCGCTAATCATTAATATTTACTTAATCCTTTGACCGCTGAGCAAATGGGCAAATTTGTAATGTTTTTTTTCTGTTATTTTTTTAAATTGTCAAAAAAAAAATCAATTTTTAAACTTTGTATAAAAAACTTAGGTACTTCTCTATTATCCCATCGACCACTTTTCATAACAAAATGCTATCGCCAAACTGTATGACTAAATGCCAAAAATGCAGTCCCATTTACTTGATGTAGGAAGCATTATACGTGTTTTTTATGTCATCAAGTGGTTTTTAATTCAACATTTGCGTGTATTTTTCATTATGTTTATTTGATTTATTAGTTATTTCATTAATTAAAATGACAATTGTATCCTTAAATTCTTATATTTTATTTATTTATTTTGATATTCCAATGACAAAGTTCTCCCATTTATTTGGCGTTACAGTTTGGCGATAGTTTTTTGTTCTGAAAAGTGGTCGATGAGATTATAGAGAAGTACCAAAACTTAATTACGTATATGAGTATATTCCTTGACAGTATTAATCATTACTCGATATTTTAAAACTGCATCATATTTGTAGAATTATATTAATTTAAACAATGCTTCTATTGAAGTGTGAAGAACCATATATTTACATAATCGTTTTCATTAGCAATCGGAACACCATAAGATTCATCCCCGATAATAAACGGACTATAAGTGATCCAATTTTGTATTACGTGTTCTACGATATTTTTACGTACGTTTGAATAATTATTTTCTGTACTATATAAACAAAATGATAGAGATCTAAAAAGACAATTTCCATCAGGATTGATTTCGCGAACGTTAAATGAGCCTAAATTCATTTTTAAACTGTAAATCCGAAATGGACACCTAAGTATTCATACAAATTATAATAAATGAAATAAATAAATAAATACCTTCTAAACACTCCACAGTGAGTTCTATATAAATACCTTCCTAGGTTTAATGCAAAGTGCAAGAAAAAAACAACAGGAGGTGATCCCATAAAGTGTTCTAGAGACCGTAATAGACCTTCACCTCATTGGCCGGTCCTACCGGAAGATTTTTTTGACGCATGCGTATTGGGTAGAATATTGTTGAAAAATTTGACAAAATAAGCTAACTGCTTCCACCTAGGTATTTATACACAATACAACAAATAAAATAAATGCCTTCAAAACCCTTTTGATTATCACAGCGTGCAGGACAATTTTTTTACCGGAAACCAATTGATGCATTTCATGATTTTTCCATTATCGATTGATGAATTTTTAGATTTTACCGCTAACGATTGTTGAATTTCGCAATTTATCGACTGTTGATTAATGAATTTCATGATTTTTTCCATGAAATTTGTCGAATTGCACAAAAAAAATTTAAGAATATCGTCAAATTGTCTCAGGTAAAAAAATTTTGAATATTGTCAAATGCCTTTGAGAAAAAAGTCTCTTCGTCAAATCATTTTGAAGAAAAAATCGGGAAATTCACAAAATGGTTTCGGGAAAAACTTCACCAAATGGTTTCAAAATTCTTTAAGTGACAGCGGGAAAAAAAAATTCATTTTACATTCAATCATCGCAATTGGCGAGTGCGACTATTAAGTTTAGCCAGTGGTGACAATAACATCAATCACCAATTTTCAGTATTAGTCGCCGATTGGTGAGTGTTAATTTTGTCTTATATCACAAACTGTATTTACATATACTACTAGATATAATGATTATGAACCATGATTTTTCTGTTATTGGGCGAGATTCGTTTTTTCAGCAATTCTTTGACGAAATTCGTGTTTTTTCAGCGATCCTTTGAAGAATTTTGCATTTTTCTTGCGATCCTTAACGAAATTCGCATTTTCCAGCGATTCTCTGATAAAATACATTTTATCCGCCATTTTTAGACAAAATTTAGTAAAAAAGCGTGATCTTTTGGTGAAATTTCCTTTTTTGCGATTCTTTGACAAAATTTGCTTATATTTCACGATCCTTTTGCATAATTCACGTTTTTTCTGTGGTCTTTTAACGAAAGTCATGTTTTCCCATGATCCTTTGATAAAATTCAATAATTTGACGAAATCTGTGATTTTTTCCTCTGCGAAGATTGGTTAGATATTTTATGTCTGCAGTTGCCCTAAAAAGTCTGTGACGCCCGTTGCTGCGTCGCACACATTCTTCCATGGGGCATCGAACGAAGGAAATTCATCCTAAAGAATAATTGTTTCATTCCTGACATTTCTGGAAAGAAACAACGTTCAACTCATTGGCTGAATTGTAAAGGGTGAAATGTGTCATACATTAGCGGGAAGAAAGTGCGCAATTTGTTCGTTTATGGAAAAAATCGTGAAATTCGTTAATCGATAGCGGAAATATCGCAAAATTCATTAATCGACAGTGGAAAAATCGCAAAATTCATCAACTGGTTTCGGTGGAAAAAGTTTTCGAATATCGTCGAATGGCTTCGAGAAAAAAAATCCCAATCCGTCGATTTCGGGGAAAAAATTGTGAAATTCGCCAAATGGTTTCGAAATTTGTCGAGCGACAGCAGAGAAAACAATCTTTTTCCATTCAATCATCGCAATTGGTGAGTGTGACTACTATGTTTGACCAGTGGTAGCAATAAAGTCCATTGCCAAATTTTCAGTATTACTCGCTGTTTGGCAAGTGCTAATTTTGTCCTATACTTCAAAACTCTTTTGATTATCACATCAGTGTGCAGGACAATTTTTTTTACGGGAGACCATTTGATGAATTTCGTGATTTTTCCATTATCGATTGACCAATTTTACTGCTATCGATTGTTGAATTTTATAATTTATCAACTATTGATTAGCGAATTTCATGATTTTTTCCATGAACGTTTGACGAATTACGCAAACAAATTAAGAATATCGTTAAATTGTCTTGGGTAAAAAAAAATTTAATATTGTCAAATGCCTTTGAGAAAAAAGTTGCAAGTAGAAACGCCTGTGACCTCTTTTTCATGTTATGCGTCTCTGGGGTCCATCCCCCCTTCCCCTCCCTTTTCTAAATTTTGCACACACCCTTCATGTGATATATCGCTGGAAAAGTCTTTGAACGCTTATTCATGATATGCATCTCCGGGGTCCATCCCGCCACTCCCCCCCCAAGGGGGCACTTTTCTAAATTTTGTTGACACCCCTCATGTCATATATTGTTGGAAAGGTCCGTGACTGCTTAATCATATTATGCATCTCCGATGTCCATCTCCCCACTTTTCCCCCCTAAAGGGTGCTTTCTAAATTTTGCACACAACCCTCATGTTACATATCATTGGAAAGGTCTGTGACCACTTAATCATATTATGCCTCTCCAATGTCCCTCTCTCCACTTTGTCCCCCCCAAGGGATACTTTCTAAATTTTGTTGACACCCCTCATGTCATATATTGTTGGAAAGGTCCGTGACTGCTTAATCATATTATGCATCTCCGATGTCCAACTCCCCACTTTGCCCCCCAAGGGGTACATTCTAAATTTTGCACACAACCCTCATGTTATATATATCATTGGAAAGGTCTGTGACCACTTAATCATATGCATCTCCGGTGTCCATCTCCCCACTTTGACGCCCCCCCAAGGGGTACTTTTCTAAATTTTGTTGACACCCCTCATGTCATATATTGTTGGAAAGGTCCGTGACTGCTCAATCATATTATGCATCTCCGATGTCCATCTCCCCACTTAGCCCCCCTCCCCTCCAAAGGGTGCTTTCTAAATTTTGCACACAACCCTCATGTTATATATCATTGGAAAGGTCTGTGACCACTTAATCATATTACGCCTCTCCAATGTCCATCTCCGCACTTTGTCCCCCCACCCCCCTCCCAAGGGATACTTTCTAAATTTTGTTGACACCCCTCATGTCATATATTGTTGGAAAGGTCCGTGACTACTTAATCATATTATGCATCTCCCCACTTTGCCCCCCCCAAGGGGTACTTTCTAAATTTTGCACACAACCCTCATGTTATATATCATTGGAAAGGTCTGTGACCACTTAATCATATGCATCTCCGATGTCCATCTCCGCACTTTGCCCCCCAAGGGGTACTTTTCTAAATTTTGTTGACACCCCTCATGTCATATATTGTTGGAAAGGTCTGTGACCACTTAATCATATTATGCCTCTCCAATGTCCATCTCCCCACTTTGTCCCCCCCCCAAGGGGTACTTTTCTAAATTTTGTTGGCACCCCTCATGTCATAGATTGTTGGAAAGGTCTGTGACTGCTTAATCATATTATACATATCTGATGTCTATCTCCCCACTTTGCCCCCCCCCCTAAGGGGTACTTTCTAAATTTTGTACACAACCCTCATGTTATATATTATTGGAAAGGTCTGTGACCACTTAATCATATTATGCATCTCCGATGTCCATCTCCCCACTTTGCCCCCCCCCAAGGGGTACTTTTCTAAATTTTGCACACACCCCTCATGTGATATATCGATGGAAAGGTCTGTGACCGCTTAATCTTATTTTGCTCCGCACTATGAAATTTGTCAAGTTAAAGCAACTATAAATTTTATTTTTATGGTACTATCAAGTTGTTTGCCGTCAAATTTTGACGGGTTTCATCTAGTAATTCTTTAAATTTTGGAAATGAATTGGTTTCTGGGGATTCAAAAGACAATGGAACACGCTATTCAGAATTTCGGATAACTCAGAAGATTATATTATATTTTCGTTCGTGGTTATAATATATTCTCATAAAATAAGAAACATTGGTCTTTTTTACTGTGTAATTACACTCTAAAAAAATACAAAGTTTTTTTAAAATAGGAAAATATAATGTAACTACGAACGAAAATATACAATAACATCTTCCGAGTTATCCACGATTCTGAGAAGCGCTCTTTATCTTTAGAAACTTCAGAAAACAATATTTTCGAGATTTAAATAAATATTTATAAAGAGAAAGTTTCTTTTGCTCTCACTGATTTATAGAAACGTTTTCGAGTAGTTTTTATAGTTTATTAACCAGTTTTCTCAATCCGGAATATCGATTTTTCGAGTACAATCAATTATCATGTGAGCATTTTTATATTCAACAAATGTGTTTTGTGGACAAACATGATAAATAAAAGACGTCGACATTAACATTAATAATAGTTTGTTACTATTGCATTTAAAAATTCGATTTCACAGCTGAAAATGATTAATTGAGAATTAATAGCCTCCTAAAAACATATGTTCAGGCTTGATAAAACTGATTAATGATCTATAAAATTGACTCAAAAACATTTTCGTATGTCAGTGGCAACAAAAGAAACTGTTTTCATAAATGTTTTTTTGAATCTCATCAGTATATTGGTTTTTGAGGTTTCTAAAGGTATATCAAAAACATATTTATTTCTGGCGTTTCAAAAGATAAAGAACGCTTTTCAGAATCATATGTAACTCAGAAGAGGTTATTGTGTATTTTCGTCCCTGGTTATATTATATTTTCGTAGATAAGGAAACACGGTTGTCTTATTTTACCATATAGAAAAAAGCAGCGATTGTTCAAAATCGAAGTTCAAAAGAAAGGCAGATGACGGACGGAATGATTTAACTTTTTCTGCATTATTTAAAGTTATAATTTTTTACTTCAATTGAAAACCTGTTAATTATTCCTTAATATAGAATTTACCAATGACTAAATTTTAATTTAGAACAACTATTTATAATTATTATTCAATCGATTTATAATATAATAATTTTTTTTGTATCTGAACTCTAATAACCAAAATAATTATTTAAAATAGTAAATTTCGCTGAACATTCCTACAGTAACTTTATTTCCCAGTACAATTAAATTTACATTTATATTATTTACATCATCTAACTTTATTTATTAGAAATAAATAAAGTAAAGCATTTTCACACATAAGTGCCTTTTTTCTTTAGTGCGAAACAGGAAAATTTAGGACTACTTAATTTTATATTTTATTTGTGAACACTTACGTCGATGAAATATATGTTTATAAGGAAAAGAAAAGCTATATATTTAAAATAAATGATGTTGAAATCTTCGTTTCCATAAAATGAATTAGATAATTCAATGACCTTTATCCCATTTTTCCGTCTGAAGTTAAACAAAACAAAAAACAAAATGTTTGACAATGTCTGTAAATTTTAAAAGGATTCATATTTATATATCAAACAAATAGTTTAAATGTTCTTTTAACCTGTTTTAATTTCATATGTTAAGAAAGAATATAATAGGTGCAAATGTGTTGTGCCATACAAATGTTTTGAAGTAGAATATAAATATTTCGTACATTTAAATAATATTTGCATATCGCTCAAACAACTACGTATTTATTTGTACATAGAACGTTTTCGGGAGAATAATTTTGTTTATCTGATAATTTATTAACATTGATAACGAACGAAGGATGTTATAAGGTTCGTTTGTATTTTTTTTTTCTGTGGAAATACACGTACCCAAGTAGCACAGTTTCGTTTTTAAATCGTTGAAAAAACGACAACCGGTGTCGTTGAAACAACGTTATTCGTTGACGTTATAATTCGAAAATATGTCTCGTTGATTCGATTATTTTTCAACGGTAAACATAGCTGTATTTTCAACGCAATAACGACCGTCTTAAAAACGTTGTTCAAGGTCGCAATACTGACGTTTGTTATACTATTTTTACACGCATTTTAGTGCCGTAAAAAACTTATAAAATGGCAATATGTCCGCAATATGTCTTGTTTGTTTTATTTTTTTTCAACGACATTTTAATGCCGTAAAAAGCTTTTAAAAACAGGAATATGTCCGCAATATTGTCTTGTTAGTATTATTTTATTTCAACGGCATTTTAATGCCGTAAAAAACGTTTAAAAATACAGAAAATATAAAATTGGCTTTTTCCATGAAATTTCTTTTTTTTTCTGTTTTTCTTTTTTAAATAATTATAAATAGCAAAATTTCCATTTTTTTAAATACTTGTTTGTAAAAGTCTTTTACAATTTTCGCTTCCTAAAAAAAATTACTTTAATTTTTTCTATCAATCACTTTTCCCACACTACTTTTTCTTTGGAGTAAACATTAAAAAGAGAAAAATAAATAAAATACTGTTTTTTAAACTTTTTATCTAGTAAAATCTAAAAAAAAAGGCTTTTAAAAATATCTCTAAAGACATATAACTTTATTATAATTACTTTTTTAATAGCCATTTTTCAGTAACTTCATGTTTTTAAAATATAAACATTTCACTTTTAATTTCTATTAAGTTTATAATTTTACTTTTATCATACTTTTAAAATATTTATAGTAATGTATAAATAATATACAGTCTCATTATTTTATTTCTAACTTTTCTTCCATGCTTTTATTAATTGTATTTATTGACAGATCCTTTGATCCAATTTGAATTAAAAATATGAATTATTAATTAATACTCTCAAAAATGAAAGAAATTAGATACCATATTAGTCACTTTTTTACCTTTCCATTCCAATATTTCTAAAAAACAAACTTTATGATAGAATTAATTTCATAAATGTTGTAAAATTCTACCATGAAGATTATTTTTGGGAAAGAGTGTTAGCCAAATAAGTGACATGTGACCAGCAATCTTTACATACTCATGTCTTTCTCCCTTTCACAAACAGGAACAAAAAAGCTATAGAAAAATTTACTTACATATTTCAAATTTTAAGCAATTTAATTACAAAACTGAGTATTTTAGTTAAATTAGCACTTTTCTGTCTCACTTCAAATAATAAATATCCTAGGATAAGAAAAAACAAGAAAGAAAAATCATGCAAGTCTATAAGGTTAATATAGTTTAATTCAGGGAAACACACGCTGAAATCACACTTCCAGGAATTATCATACGTAGGCAGCCATGTATTCAGTTCTTTGTGTGGCCCCGTACATGATTTTATTTATATTCTACAAATCTTTTTTGGCATACTAAATATAATTCACGTTCAAAATGCATAACTCGATTAAAAACCCATTTTAATCAATTTACGCTGATGCACCGTAATGCTTACAATTTTTTTTTTGTAGCCCTGTATATGATTTGTAGCATTTATACATATTTAATAGCATTCAAAAATTTAGTTAAATGCATACCTTACTAAAATCCCACATTCAATTATGGCTTATAAACAACATTTTGGACACAGTACTGTACCCGAAGTATTTTGTGTGTCCCTGTAAATGAACGATAAATGCTATGCACATAGCAAAAACAAGTATCTTGTAGTAAACCTCAATAATGTATATCAATTTCATTATATTTGAAATGGTGTAACATAATTAAAATACGCTGCAAACAGTTTTCTCCCGTAGACCATTATGTAAAAGAATACATTTGTGTGGCACTGTAAAAGAAAGAAATAAAAAGAAAACTGCCCAGTTAAACTGAGGGCATTGAGCTCACAGGCTATTCAAACTCATTGTATATTGTACTTTTATTTCAAAGAATTTGAAATATGCTCTCAAAAAGTAAAGAAATCAACAATATATTAAGGGGGGGTCATCCCCCTGTTACCCCCTCATAGTTAACTAATGAACTCCTTAAACTAATCAGGGAAGTGTCTAATTACAATGAATATACATACAAAATTCGAAGAAAATCGGATAATTCTGCATGAAAAACTCATTTATCTAAATTAAGGGGGGATTAGCCCCCCTTTCCCCTTTATACTTAACCAATGAACCCCCAAAACTTTTCAGAGAAGCGCATTATCACAATGAACCTATATACAAAATTTGAAGAAAATCGATAATTCTGCATGAAAAACCCATTTATCTAAATTAGGGGGATTACTCCCCCCCCTTTGCCCTTTATACTTAACCAATGAACCCCCAAAACTATTGACAGAAGCGCATTATCAAAATGAACCTATATACAAAATTTAAAGAAAATGGGATAATTCTGCATGAAAAACCAATTTATCTAAATTAAGGGGGGATTAGCTCCCCTTTCCACCTTTATACTTAACCAATGAACCCCCAAAACTATTCAGAGAAGCGCATTATCACAATGAACCTATATATAAAATTTGAAGAAAATAGGATAATTCTGCATGAAAAACCCATTTATCTAAATTAGGGGGATTACCCCCCCCTTTCCCCTTTATACTTAACCAATGAACACCCAAAACTTTTCAGAGAAGCGCATTATCACAATGAACCGATATACAAAATTTGAAGAAAATAGGATAATTCTGCATGAAAAACCCATTTATCTAAATTAGGGGGGTTATCCCCCCTTATACTTAACTAATGAACCCCCAAAACTATTGACAAAAGCGCATTATCAAAATGAACCTATATACAAAATTTAAAGAAAATGGGATAATTCTGCATGAAAAACCCATTTATCTAAATTAAGGGGGATTAGCCCCCTCTTTCCCCCTTTATACTTAACCAATGAACCCCCAAAACTATTCAGAGAAGCGCATTATCACAATGAACCTATATACAAAATTTGAAGAAAATGGGATAATTCTGCATGAAAAACCCATTTATGTAAATTATGGGGGGTTAGCCCCCTGTTTCCCCCCTTCATGCTTAACCAATGAACCTCCAAAACTAATCAGGGAAGCTCCTTATCACAAGGAACCTATAAACAAAATTTAAAGTAAAACGGTTAGTTCTATCAAGAGTTATCGCGTTACGTACATACATACATACATACAGACATACGTACGTACGTACATACAGAACCGGCGGGCACATAAGCTCTCAGGCTTTGATAGCCTGTGAGCTAAAAAAGCTTTACACTTCATATTCTACAGAAAGCAGGTCTTAGTGCATCTCAGAAATTAATATCAATTTCATTATGTTTGTAATAGTGTAACATATGATTAAAATGTACCGCAAATGATTTTCCATATTAAACCATAATGTAACGGAATTCCTTTCCCAATTATAAGTGCTAAACATACTATGTTCGATAGTAAGCATCTTGTAGCATATTTTAGTGATGTATATAAATTTCAATATATTTGACACAGTGTCACATCATTAAAATGCACTGCAAAGGATTTTTCCCCCGTAGACCATAATGTAACAGCACTCTTTTGAGTGCCACTGTAAAAAAAGTATAGGGGCTACACATTTCATTTTCAATACCGAACATGTTATAGTAAACCTCAACAACATATATCAATTGCATGACTATCCGGATATATTTACGTGAGTTAGAGCATGGACAGACAGACAAACCGAATTCATAAACACTTTTCAACTATGTTAGAAAGTGTTAAAAAAAGGCTACAATTATACAGAAAGGATGTGTGCACAGTTTTAGTTAACAACAAAAAAAAATCTTTCTTAGAATATACATATTTTTAAATGCAATATGTAATTAAAAAAATATAAATTTCATTGATAATTTATGAAAAATTGGTGCAATTAGCAACTTTGATAAAAAGTCACTTTTTTTGGTCATCAACTAAAATACTTGATTCTACTAAACATGTGCTTATTTTAATTGCTAAAAGGCATAGAACAAAAACTTTATAAACAGTAAAATAAGTTTCATTAGACTGTTGACATGTTTCGGCTCCATGAGAGCCATTATCAAAACAAATAGGAATATTCTACAATTGCACGATCTATGAAGTTATTATTTGAAATGCCACCATTTAATTTTTCACATACTTTTTCAAATTATGCACATTTTTTATTTTTACTTGGATGCTTATTTCCGCATTTGTAAAATAGGGATATTGGAAATAAACATCTAAGTAAAAGTTAAAATAATGTTCGTAATTTGAAAAAGCACATGACAAATTAAATGATGGCGTTTCAAATAACTTCATAGACCATGCAATTGTAGAATATTCTTAAATTTTTTTTTTAAAATAATGGCTCTGATGGAGCCAAAACATGTCAACAGCTAATAAAACTTATTTAAAAAAAAAATACTATACTACAAACTCATGCAGTGAAATAAACAATTTTTTTGAAAATTTTTCAAAAATTGCATGAAATATGTAGAAATTGTCCAGAAAATCTGAATATTCCGTTATAAACATATTTCAATTTTGTCTTCACACTCTGCAACTAAACTCAAAGTTTGTCAAAACCTGCATGAAATTGTCAAGAAAATATAAATATTTCATTAAACAAATTTTTTTTTTATTTTTCTGGAAAATAAAACTTTTTTACAGTAACCTCCACTACTGATTTACTGCATAGCTACAAATAAAACAAAATATATATCTTAAAAATAAATGACTTTTTGGAAACTATTGCCAACAGGCTACATTTTTTAAAATTCAGACCATTCGATTCCAACCACTTTTTTAAAATAGTGCAATTGGCCTTATTTTTGCATTATTTATTATGTTATTAAATAAGGCAAATACTTCTACTTCAGAAAGTGGTAGCAATCAAGCAATCTGAATTTTAAAAAGTAGCCTACTGGCAACACGGATTGGAAATATGAAATAAAATACCATTGAAATAATAAATAATAAAAAAAAATTATATAAGTTAAAAAAATAATTGCACACTGCGATCCCATCACTCTGCCTGCAAAAAATACTAAGATTGCTATGCAGTTTTTTTTCTTATAAAACTTTTTATACTTCATATAATTATGTATACATAAAAAAATACTTACCCACAAAGCAATCGAATTAAATGCTGCAACTAAAGATCTTGAAATTATCTTAACCATTGAAATATGTAATTTTAATTTTCAAATCAAAATTTTATAAAGTCTTGATTTTAAATCTATATTAATTTTATCCTTGAGATTCACACTAAGAAGAAATGATTAATAAAAAGTGCTTATGATTATAAGGTATTCTAATCTCATATAGCTCAATAAACTTTGAGATATATGAGAGACTATAGGTAAATGATAACATTATTCACGAATAAAATAAGTACTTTTTATTACAGTAGAATATCTTAATAAAAACACTATATTGAATATTTTAAAAGTCAATTAAATGAAATTTGAAAATACTTACATATTTCAATTATATATATATATATATAATAGTAAATAATTTTATTTTGTAGTACATATGAAAAGACAACATGGTTTCAATCAACAATTTATTTTTAAAAATAACAAGTTACAAGAAAATAATCTACAAAATAATTTGAAGCAGATTGCTACCCAGTTGAAAGAATTCACCTAATTTAGCCCGAACAGCATCTGAAAAGAAAAGAGATTGTGATGAGTTATAATATAATGAATAGGCAAGAATGGGGAACTGAATAAATATACTCAACACCCCGGTAGCAGAAAGTTCGAGACGGGCGACATACGTCGCAGATTTTTTTCCATGGAGCTTTCATTGGCTCAAAGATTCTTTTCCCTACTTCTGCAGATTTTTTTTTACTTCGTCAACGGGCACAGTGCCGCAGCCACACTTTGGCTTAGCATCCGGAGGAGCGCGATGATCTACTGCACGCAGCTCATCATTCATTGCAAGCTAATTTTTTTTTTTCTCCGACATCCCTGCCCAATGGACCAACAGCATTCGCTCATATACAGTGTGTGCATCTCGCCAGCAAGTTCAAAAGAGAAAATCTGTGACAAGCGGTTAAGGAAATCAGCGAAAATCGGGCCCTGTCTGTTCCGCTATAGCTGCAAATGCACTCAGCCCGATTTTTAGTTTCGGGTTCACAAAAAAATTGCTGTTGGCCTATTTCAACCTGCAAATTTCAGCAAAGGTCGAGGAAAAATCTGAAAATTTGACAATCGCCCACAGAAAAATTTCGCAATCAAATGATAATCCAAATCGCCGTCTTTGTTTATCAAACAAATGCTGAAAATATCGCATTTTAAAAAGATTTTCTTATGATAATTTAAAAAAAGACATAAAACTCAAATTTAAAGGATATTGAAAATAAATAAATAAATAAATACATTTTTCTAAGGAAATAAAGAAAATTGTCGAAATTGTAGTAGTGGCGTAGCCAGGGAGGGGGTCCAAATGCTCTAGATGGCAGTAATATTGTAAAGTTTTCTTCTCTTTGATTACCGCAGAAAGCTCAACAAATTAGAGAAGGCAAAGAAAACTTTACAATATTAGTGGTATCCATGGACTACCACCCTGGCTACACCACTGAATTGTAGGAAAAGCATAAAAAAGGGGATATAAGCATAAAAGTGTAAAAAAGGACTCAAAAGCATAAAACTAGGCAGGTATGAGAGTTACGAATGGTATTCTAAAATAAAAACTAATAAACCAATTTCGAATACTGAGATCTTTGCGATACTGACGAACTTTGCATTTTTTTAACGACTAATCGACAAACTTTGCGTTTTTTAAGCGACTGATGGACAAACTTTGCATTTTTTCTGGGACAGATTGACGAACTTTGCGTTTTTTCCCATGACTGATCGACGAACTTATCGGTATTTTCGGCAACAGATCGAAAAACTTTGCGGTTTTTCCGCGACAGATCGACAAACTTTGTGGCTTTTCCGCAACAGATCGACGAAGTTTGCTTTTTTTTTTTTTTTTTTTTTTTTTTTTTTTGCGACAGATCGACGAACTTTGTGTTTTTTTGTGATTGAATGAAAACTTTGCATTTTTTTTGGCGACAGATCGACGAACTTGGCGTTTTTCCGTGACAGATCGACGAACTTTGCGTATTCTCTGCGACAGATCGACGAACTTTGCTTTTTTTTTCTTTTTGCGACAGATTGACGAACTTTGCGTTTTTTCCACGACAGATTGACGAACCTTGCGTTTTTTCCGTGACTGATGGACAAATTTTGCAGTTTACGCGACAGATCGATGAACTTTGCGTTTTTCCGTGACAGATCCACGAACTTTTGCGATTTTTCTGTGACAGATCGACCAATTTTGCGTTTTTTTCGCGACTGATCGACAAACTTTACGTTTTTCAAACAACCGATCAACGAACTTTGCATTTTTAAGCGACTGATCGACGAACTTTGCGTTATTTAAGCAACTCATCGACGAACTTTGCAGTTTTTCCGCAACAGATCGACAAACTTTGCTTTTTTTTTTTTTTTTTTTTTTTTTTTTTTGCGACAGATCGACGAACTTTGTGTTTTTTTCCACGACAGATTGACGAACCATTTGTTTTTTCCATGACTGATGGACAAACTTTGCGTTATTTAAGCAACTGATCGACGAACTTTGCATTTTTTCTGGGACAGATCGACGAACTTTGTGTTTTTTCCAGGAAAGATCGAAGAACTCTGAGTTTTTTCCGCGACTGATCGACGAACTTAGCGGTTTTTTCGGCAACAGATCGACAAACTTTGCAGTTTTTCCGTGACAGATCGACAGACCTTGCGGTTCTTCCACAACAGATCGACGAACTTTGCTTTTTTTTTCTTTTTGCGACAGATTGACGAACTTTGCGTTTTTTCCACGACAGATTGACGAACCTTGCGTTTTTTCCGTGACTGATGGACAAATTTTGCAGTTTACGCGACAGATCGACGAACTTTGCGTTTTTCCGTGACAGATCCACGAACTTTTGCGTTTTAACTGTGACAGATCGACAAATTTTGCGTTTTTTTCGCGACTGATCGACAAACTTTACGTTTTTCAAACAACCGATCAACGAACTTTGCATTTTTAAGCGACTGATCGACGAACTTTGCGTTATTTAAGCAACTCATCGACGAACTTTACATTTTTTCTGGGACAGATCGACGAACTTTGCAGTTTTTCCGCAACAGATCGACAAACTTTGCTTTTTTTTTTTTTTTTTTTTTTTTTTTGCGACAGATCGACGAACTTTGTGTTTTTTCCCACGACAGATTGACGAACCATTTGTTTTTTCCATGACTGATGGACAAACTTTGCGTTATTTAAGCAACTGATCGACGAACTTTGCATTTTTTCTGGGACAGATCGACGAACTTTGTGTTTTTTCCAGGAAAGATCGAAGAACTCTAAGTTTTTTCCGCGACTGATCGACGAACTTAGCGGTTTTTTCGGCAACAGATCGACAAACTTTGCAGTTTTTCCGTGACAGATCGACAGACCTTGCGGTTCTTCCACAACAGATCGACGAACTTTGCTTTTTTTTGTGACAGATCGACGAACTTTGTATTTTTTCCCCGACAGATCAACGAACCTTGTGTTTTTTCCGTGACTGATGGATAAACATTGCAGTTTTTGGCGACAGATCGACAAATTTTGCATTTTTCCATGACAGATCGACGAACTTTGCATTTTTTCTGCGACAGATCGACAAACTTTGCGATTTTTCCGTGACAGATCGATGAATCTTGCGGTTCTTCCGCAACAGATCGATGAACTTTGTGTTTTTTCCACGACAGATCGACGAACCTTGTGTTTTTTCCGTGACTGATGGACAAACATTGCAGTTTTTGGCGACAGATCGACGAACTTTGCATTTTTTCCGTGACTGATGGACAAACTGTGTTTTTTGACGACAGATCGACGAACTTTGCGTTTTTCTGTGACCGATCGACGAACTTTGTGTTTTTTCCAGGAAAGATCGAAGAACTTTGAGTTTTTCCGCAACTAATCTTAAGCGGATTTTTTGACAACAGATCGACAAACTTTGTGGTTTTTCTGCGACAGATCGATAAACTTTGCGTTTTTTTGGCGACACGACGAACTTTGTGCTTTTTCTTTCGACAGATTGACAAAGGTCGCAATTTTTTTTCCTCTGTGTCCGACTGACAAAGTAAGATTTTCTCCTCTGCGTTCGACTGATGAATTTCATGATTTTTCCCCGCGACTGACTGATTAATTTCACAATATCCCCCCCCCCCCCGACTGAGTGATGAATTTCACCACTTTTTTCCTACTAGACCGACTGACGAACTTTGCAAATTTTTTCCGTTACCGATTGGCGAATTATTCGGTTTCTTCTGGTGACAGATTGATGAGATTTACTATATTTTTTTTCTCCTGCCTCACTGAAAAATTTCAAAATTTTTTTCCCGCAACTGATTGATGAATTTCGCATTGTTTTCTTGCGACCGATTAGCAAACTTCGCCATTTTTTCCTTTGACTGATAGACGAATTTAGCGAATTATTTTTCTATGAACATAGACATAGATAAATAATTCTAATAAAATAGCCTTTCGAAGAAGAAAATCGTTTCTTGAAAAATGTTTCAAATACAATGTATGTGTAGAACAGTTGTATTAGTTCATCTACTTTTTCAAATCGTCTGCATGACAGCCATCGTCTGGTAGGTATAACAGATTTATTCTATGGCATTTATCCGTATGGTTGTTTGTAGGTGGCTTTACCTTACCACAGTTGTACACTGGCTGCCATGTAGCCCGAAAGTCGAAAATTGATATTAACACTTTCGTTAGAAATCCTTATCTATTTCTGTTTATGCGTAAGACGAATTTCATTATTTTATTCCCTCAACCAATTGACTAAATTCACAATTTTTCCAATGACAAATAGACGCATTTAAAGAATTTTTTTTCCTGCGACCAAAAAGAGGGAAAAGAACAAAAAAGGGCAGTAAGAGCCATCGGTCGCTGCACCCTGTTAAATTGGCCTACAGTCAGCACTAAACAAAAATGAGATTAGAAGAGCTGCAAAGATCTTATTACTTTTACTCCTTGAGGTAAAGGAATAAACCTTAATTTAATCCTTGTGTTTTTTAGAAAAAAATATGTTTTTTAATGCATATTAATTATATCTAAAATAATTACATTCTTGATGTTCCATTTAAAAAAAATCATGCCCTCTCTCCATTTTTACCCTGTTTGGCCGCCATTTTGTTTTTGTCGCTTATAGTGGGTCCCAAAACAAAACTAAAAAATTCATGCTTCCCCTTTTGGCCTCCAACAGTAATAAGATTGGCAACTGACCACAACCCAGTCTGCCAATTTGTTTGTCACTTATAGTGGGATCCCAAAACGAAACTAAAAACTTCATGCCCTCCTTTTTGGGACACCCCCCCCCCTCACGTCCAACAACATGCACCCAACACGTTATCTCACAGTAGGCTTTGACAACTACCACGCCCCCTTTTGGCTGCTATTTTGTTGGCGTTTATTCATGCCCTAGCCCCCCCCCCCCACAATTTTTCTACCTCCAACAGTACGATGATTGATCAATTTTATGCTTTAGCGTTAAAAAATTAGTCAGAAATTGTGTCAGAAAGTTTTACGTTGTTGAGAAGATCATTTTAGAACCACCTTCACAATTAATTTTACATTTTATATGTCACAGAAATTTCAACTAATTAAACATACTTTTTAAACACTTAGATATTCTGATCCATTATATAAATAATAATAATTTTTAGTATAAATTAGATACTTTTAAAAATACGTATTTTAATATTTCCTATTTAAACATTTAATATTTTACTGCCTATAGAAAAATAAAATCGATTTGAATTTCAGAAAGGAAAAAAAAATATTACTATTTTGCTGAAGTTTACATTCTTCCAAAAATCTTCAAAACTTCTTATATGACGATTTCAAGAACAGACTAACCTTTTTCTGAAAAAATAAAACAAAACAAAAGATTTTTAAAAAAATTTCTTATACAGTTAAATTGCATTATATCACAATAAACTGTCATGACATAATCACTATAGTCATTTTTCCGAATACCGAATATTCAGCCTTTAAAGAAGTCACTCTTTGAAAACATAATTCTAACTATAATTCTTATATATTTTATAGTTATGATATATAATTATCACAAAGGAAATTTACTGACACACCTTTTTGGTAATTTTTTTTTTAATGTTTTCATTCTGAGGTGGGGGGGGGGAGAGCAAAATACATCTGCTAGTCGTGAAAAAACAATCAGAGAATGCATCAATCAATCATAGTAAAAAGAAATTCTTTCCAAATTCGTTAATTGATAAAGGGAGAAAATTGTGAAGTTTCTCGAACAAGTTGACGCAAAAGAAAAAATAATAATAATGAATTGAACCAGCCTGTCACAGGGAAAAATGCTGGGGAGGGAGGGAATATCACAAAATTTGTCAATCGGCTGGATTAAAAAAATAAATAAATTTAAAAAAATGCGCGATTTGTCCATTGGTCGCTTGACAAAAATTTCAAAATTCATCAATCAGTTGATGATTAAAAATTGTTCACGTCTTATATATCATATATATATCATATCATATATGAATTACATATGACTAATAACTTGGTTATATACATCACAAAATGTTATATACATCATAGTACATTATCATAATGTCAGATATGCTTTATAATTTTGGCAATAAATCTTGGTTGCTTAGCAATTCATTCTTGGGGGGTCACTATAACACGAAAATACCCAATATCAAAAGAAAATAAGGTTCTTTCAGAAAATATGAAACATTTTGCATTATTCAAGGAATTGTTATAGCAAGTAATAAGACTTTTTGATTGACTTCATTTATCAAAATGAGTAATGGTTAAAGAATCAGTTTTAATTTTATATCTGTTGGATACTTGAAATTTTTATACTATATCAATGAATTCTTTTTCTATATACATATTTTAAATAATGCTACTGTTTTAAAAATTTGGAATTTTTAAAAAATTGTTTTTAAAAAGGTACACAATAAATAAAATTTCAAAAATTGAAATTATTTTTTAAAAACTCAAGATGATGCACGTTTATGAATATTAAACACACACAAATAGAAGTGTTGCCCTTAAGCACACTTCATGTTCGCATCAATTACTTGGTATACTCGATTTCTACTCTGTACTCGGCTACTCAGCCAAAGCACTACTCGGTACTAGAGTTGTATAATATAGACGCAAGCCGTGTGCGGAAAATTTTCTGGAAAATTTGGAACTTTGCAGTAACATTTTAGAAAAGAAAAACGTAATTTTTGTTTTAATACCAAAAAATAAAAAGTACTCTAATTTTATGAACGATTTATTTATTGTTTGCACACAATTGAAAGTTTAAAGATGCAAAACATTGTTGTGACATTACAGACGCTTGTGAAGAGGTCAAAATATTAAGGATTGGGCTGTTTCTAAATGCATTGACAAAATAATTGAAAAGCATTCAGCTCTTCCAATCATGGATTTTTTAGCTTTATTATTTTTTTTAACCAAAATAATTATTCTTTAATATTAATTAAATTTAAATGGTAATTATTTTACACTACTGTTAATAATTCATACCGTCAAAATAATATAACTTATAATTTTATTAAACATTAAATTAATTTGCAGAAAGTTTTTAACCCAATATTTATGTGCGCAGAAAGTTTTTGTTTTTATACAAGTCTGCTCGGTACACCACTACTTCTAATTATAATGAAAATATGTTTTCATTGCTATGTAGTACAAACAGACACAGATTAAGGGTTATATGATAAATATATCAGAAAAAGATTGAATTGAAGCTGGAGAAGGAGGGAAAGGTTAAAAAATTTGCTACCAATGGGAAAGATTCCTTTATAAACATACAAGGTGGAAACTGAGGGGGGGGGTGCAAAGTGAGCATATGCCCTGGACGCCAGAGAAAAAACTGAATAGGGCACCTAATAAAGGTTTTATCTGTTGTTTGATGGGGGAAAAAAAAAGAAAGAAAGAAAACTGGATAAAAGTATTATGTAGTCACTACAGTAATTTACTACACTAAAATCTGTGAAAACAGAATGTGTCTATAACCTGTCTTGAATGAAAAAAATTACCTGATTCCAACAGAAAGAACACCAGCGATAATATGTACCTGCTAAGATGAAAAGTTGTATAAAACGGAATTTTTCCAATTTGTTTCGATTCAGTTTTAAATTTTAAAATAACGTCAAGAATATTAGATGAAATTAAAAAAAATCCTCTATATAAATGTACCTTGCAGAAGAGAGTGTATGGGGAATTCAAAAAACCGTTTGCCCCAGGTGAAAAAAAAAAGTTCGTTTTGGCCCTGTATACATAATATACAATGTGGCATGACAGTTTATTAGCAGTACTCTCTAATATAAAAAAATCAAACGCAAATTTACACAGACAAGCTATTATAGGGCACAAAATTTTTTATACAACATATTTAAATTATAAGCCTACAAACGTTTTGCCAAAGTGAAAATGATTAAGTATCTCTGAGCACAATTCTTTAAATAAAATCTGATTAAAAGATTCTAAAAATATAATACATTACAAATATTATACATAAAAATAATAAGACTTGTGATTACTTACGTTTGCTAGAAAAAATAGAAGCGGTAGACTGAAATCACACAGGTGAGCAAGCAATGGCCGCTATTTCACTTGTTTATTTTCGTCTTGCCTGGAAAGGTGGAATGGTTGGACGGTTGGCGCGAAATAAGTAAGAAAGATCCAACGTTGTTTCAACGAATTTTTCAGTTAGGAAAGATATCTATTACTTCGTTGAAAAATCACTCTTTCGGGATGAAGCAAAGGAAAACAGAAAACGATTAAAAGACTTATTTTAAAACGTCGAGAGGAGTAACGCAAATATCGTAACCATAGAACAACGCTTTTTAAAAGTCATTTCTATGACGAATTAAATTTCCAATTTCTTTGGTCGAAAATATTGCGATATAAAGTATATTTTTCAACGGACATAAAACAACTTAACCAATTTTCAACAGTGCTGACTTATTTTCAACGCTATAAAAACGTCTGGTGCTACCTGGGTATAACTTTTCAACGAATGGTTTGATTTTCATACTTCTATTTGTTGGAAAAGTTTTTTTCTACAAATGGTTCTGTTACAATGAGATTAGGATGTAAAAAGTATATATGTTTACCTGTCTGTCTGCCTTATGTATATTTGTTTTAACTGTAACTCCTTTAACTTCCGTAAAAAATAACCAATCATCACAAAATTTGAATATTTTTTAAGGGACACAACATTATTTTATGTTTTTAAATTAGTCACTGTTTCGGTTTATAGTTATTTTACATGACGTGAAAAATTAAATATATTTTTGTCTACTACGTTAAAATAAGTGATATTGACATGAATGAGATTAAAAAGGAATTGGATTAGAGTCAGCATCAGGTCATATAACCCGATTTTTCATGAACCCAACTCGACTCATGCTTCGGGTTGGACGGATTGGCAAGAAACTTTTTCTTTAGCTGTCGTATTTACTATAATTGTTTTGGTTTGGGTTTTAACACTTGCTGGTTGGGTATGCTAATCCTTTTTTAAATATCTACAAATTTTTAAAAATATATAAACTATATATTTGAACATAAAATGAGTATGTATATATATATATATATATATATATATATATATATTTCAACATAAAAAAAATTAAAAATGATATTAGAAATATAATTACAATGTACTTTGCGTAATTGCTTTAAAATATGGATACATATTTTTTACATTTCGGGTTGAAGTATGTAGTGTACGGGGTGGATTTGAGTCTGGTTTTATGTTGACTAAAGAATTTTCAGGTTCGAGTACCGGACCAGTGGACATTTTTGTAACCTTACCTGTTCAGAACACTATTATGGATACCAATACAGAGTTGCCACAAAAACACGAAAATAAGAAACGTGAAGTCAGTTTTATTTGTTGTTAAAAATTACACAGGTCTACAAAATTTAACTTTTTGTCTGGGGTTTTCATGAATTTATGTAAATTGTAAGAAATCTGCTATGCTTATTTCAAAAATAATATCCATTTTTATATATCACGTCAGGAGATTTTTTAAATTAAGAAACTAAGAATTTGGAACTTGAGAATATAGAATTTAGACAACATTCATTAAAAAATGTACAAAAAAATCAGATACATAATTAAAATCATATATACATATATAAATGTGTGTGCATGTTTTATAAGGATTCTAGTTTATATTCTAGTTAATATTCTAGTATATACAGTAAAATTACTTTTCTTTATCATCAAAAGAACGCTTGTCCTTTAGATTTTGAAGCTGTTTTAGTGTCTCTTTTTAGCCCCCCCCCCAGCAGTAATCTGCAAACATATTGACATTCCAGGGTCCTTGATAGCGTTTTTCCATGCATTTCATGGCCTGGTGAAATCTCTCACCTTATTCTTCACTCATTTCACCAAAATTTTCAGGAAAATATTTAAGATGGGAGTGCGGGAAATGTATTTTTAAACTCATGTTACAATCTAATTTTTGAATGTTTTGAAGCATTTTTTCAACGATCGTTGCTACGTAAATTCGTTTTCTCGATTTCTGTACTAAGAAAATGTTCCTGAAGCAAGTACATTTTTATTCTTAAGTCGAGATCCTAAAACTTGAGCACTATGTTTCGAAAGATTTAAATCGCGTACTAAATCGTTTAACTCACCTTGCGTGAATTTTTGTGCTTCAACATCAGTTGCTTGGTTTGTGTACAAGATTTTGGTTTCACCAGTGCTCAATTCTTAAGAATCAGATGATAAATCAAGAGATGTAGGAGGTAGCAGAACAGGTATTTTTGGATTTTGCGGTACAGGTCTAATAGCTGAAATAATTTCTGGGAACACAACATTTGCTTGGTTTTTGCTATTTTAGTCTTTTACTTTTGTTAAACAAAAATAGCAATCCTCATTACTAGCTGGCTCTCGCCATACCATTGAAATAGCAAGAGGTAGAGATTTTATTTTACCTTGAGTCCATTTACGTAAATGTTCAACACATGTGTGACAAACTATATGCGGGGCCCATTTTTTTTCCTGGTCACCAAGTTTCATACCAAAGTAAGCATATTATGCATTTTAAACGCAAACAGATATGTTCCGCTGCCTTTGTTTGACCGCGTATCCACCACAGATGTAACAAAATGAGTTCGGTATTTATACAACCACTTGATACCATATTGCTATAAGAAACTGACAAAATAAACGTAAGATATCAATAAACATACAAAATAACATACGTTCTCACTACAAATGCGCAGGAGAAAATTGCTTCTTCTCAGGCAAATATCAACACATAAAGTGGCGCCATCTATATTTACATTTCACATCCTTTAGTGCAGTATTGTATTTTAACATTTATTAATGTCATTTTTACTAAGAAATTAATTTTTGTTTTTAATAAAAATGTATTTTATTTAATAAATATTACACCTTAATTTTATTAAGAGACACCCCCTCCTTTTTTGTTTTGTGAAAAAACTGTGGGTGATAGCAAATGGGTGATGTCACATTTGTAATCAGCGTGACTGATTTACTAAGAAAAAAGTGCTATTCTACAAACCCCAGATTTGCTTTGACCTGTGTTACTTGTTCAAAACAAGTCTTTTAATTAGATTAATGCACCCGTATTTCAAATTAATGAAATTACGAAAGTTTTAATACAGATTGCGCCATAAGTTCATTAAAAAGAAAAAAAAATATATTAAAAGAAACAAGCGTTAAAAAATTGCGATTTGGAGAAATGAGACTAAATGGAGATCAGATTTTTTTTTTAATGTAAAAAAAAAAGTGGATCAAAATGTGATCGCTATTAGGTGCTGATATGCATGATATGAACAGGTGTATCCAACTTCGACTTATACAAAAATACATTCAGCATAAACACCATGACTACATAACACTGATTTTTATAGATTTATTTATACAGCAAGTTTTCAACATGACCTCCAAAAAATAGTAAAATAGCTGAATCATCAATGCTTGATCTGGTAACGATAGTAAACTGCTGGCATCGAATGAAAAATTTATGTGACTCGAGATGTTTTATTGGCATCCTGATTTGCATAAATCTGTTCCATATTAGGTATACCAGCGCTACCTGTCGGTCATTTTTTGAACCACAACTTTTTTTGTTATTAAAACAAATCCGATATCCCTCTAATCCCATTTGTGTAAAGCGCAATTTTTTCGCATTATTTATTCCTTTTAATGACTTTTTAGAATTTTAATGAATTTATGGAGCACCCGGTATATTCCTCAAAATTAAAGAAAACTGAGCAAGTAAGGAAATCAACCGTACTCTGCCTACTGAAAGGGAAGGACTTGGTATTTTTTATTTTGTACCATAATTCTGAAATTTACCATTTATGAACTGTTGTAATTGTGTTGAAGTTTAAAGAAATAGAGAGGCAATAAACATATTTGCCACGCTTGCGATACTCAGACCATTTGATTAAAATGATATGCTGCGTCGCATTTTCACATAACTATATTTAATAATCTATTACATTAATTATTATCAATTTTTCTGCATATCCGCATCACTTTTAGAAAATAAAACGATAAATTTAAATTTAAAAGTAGCAAAAATTTCCATTGTTTGAATTTGAAAGAAAATATATGAAAATTAACATACATTAGAAAAAATATTTCATGTTAAAAGTATATGGATGCGTTAATAGTTTTCACACATCACAAGTTTATTAACATATGCATAAAAACTTTCAAAAGAACAATTTAAATTTTACGGTATAATTATTCTTTGAACTACTTATAAATCAATAAAATTAATACTGAATTATATTCTTGTATTAAAGAAAGATTAATATAAAAAGAATAAGCCCTCATTTTCTTGCGCATATATATATTTTTTCTAAAATTATTCTGTCAATTTTTTATAAAGTGATATTAAATATGACAAACAATTTTAATGTTTATTTGCTGCAACTTAATTTTTTTTGCATAAGTAACTATGATGGTAATGAGTAAAGTTTTAAGCAGAAATAGCGCCTTTGAATATTTTAACTAACTTCCGTTTAAATGAATTATCATATCAGAGAAAGTTGTATTTTAAGAGGGCACAATGAATTTTTCACTAGAAATCGTTCAAGAAAATTGTTTCTTTCAACCATATTAAAATTTAGGTAATGCGTAAAGTTCAAAATAAACGCATTGAAAAATTTATGTCGAAACAAAAGTTATGGCTTAAAAAAAAACTTTCATTATATACGACATAGGGAATTCTCATTTCTAGAGTCATTTTATTAAAAACAGTATTTAGCAGTTTGCGCGTACGAATTTGGTCAAATAGCTAAATATATTTATATGCATTATCGTCTTGCACTTTAAATATATATGATTCATACCTTTGATACATTAAAATTTTGAAGTTATGTTTATTTATGATCTAACATTTTTTTTGAAAAATTTTATAAGATACTAGCAAAACCCGTGGCTTAGCTCGCGTAATTGTTAAAGTATGCAAAGTGATATTCGTGGGCCTATATTCATTAGAAGAAATTTTACTGCAACTGATATTTCCAAAATTACTAATTAAGCCCCATTTTGAGTAAACTTCATTCTTATAATTGCATTAGATGAAAATGAGACCTAAATGATTGAGAAGAGCTATAGTTAATTCCAAATTCACGGTAATTTAGAATATATTTTGAAGGTTTTCCGATCATTTCCTTTTTCATTTGAAATTTTGACAATTTTAGAAACTGTTCTACGCGAGTACTTACATCTTAAAAGTAAGCATCATGCCAAATTCCAATCTACTACTTAAGCAAATTTCCGCAACAATTATATCACAGAAAACGTCATTTTATAACTTTTTTGTTCCTGCACACATTAAAATTTCGATTTTTTAAATAGTTCTGTGAATGACGTCTGTAACGTAACAGTCATGTACAATTTCAAGTTTGTATCCCTAACAAATTAAGATAAATAATAGCTTAGAAGGTTTTTAGAGCTTTTCCCGCTTATTTCACACTTTTAAATTTCGATTTTTTTTTAGAAACCGTTTTTAACAAACACTTAAATCATATAAAAAGAGTCCCCATGCCAAATTGCTACCTTCTACACCAGCAGCATCACTAAGAGTGCAATTTTAGAAAGTTTTTTCCTTCTGCAAAATTGAATTTTGTATAAATTGTTCAGTGTCAACGTTTACGTCTAAAAAATAAAAAGAATGTCAAATTTTAAGTTTCTATCCCTAACAATTTTGAATAAACCATAATTTAGAGCATTTTCGCCCATTTTACACCTTTAATTTCAAATTTTTAATAAATTGTTTAAACATAAAATATAACCTATGTTGGAGCAGGGATTGTCACCATTGATTTGCCACTATCAGGTTTGAAATTGGCTCGGTAGTTCCAGATATTCCATAGAAATTGTAATTTAGAATGTTTTTAGAACGCTTTACCCAAATTTAACACTTTTGAATTTCGAATTTTTTGAGAATTTGTTCTTAGAGAGCATTTAGATCTTATAAGTAACTACTGTACTAAATTTCAAGTTTCTAGCTCTTTCAGTACCACAAAAATTGCAATTTTTATAATGTTTTTCGCTCCTGCAACTCTCTGGAGATAGTATCACCAACACAAAATATAGCGTTTGTTAGAGCAGAGACTGTCACCATAAATTTGCGACCATTACGTTTGAAAACGCTTCGGTAGTTCCAGAGATTCCATAGAAATTGTAATTTAGAATGTTTTTAGAACTTTTTTTGCACATTTGACCATTTTAAATTTCGAATTATTTAGAAACTGTTCATAGAGAGCATTTATATCTTATAAGAAACTACTATGCCAAATTAAAATTTGTTAGCCCCTTCAGTATCACAAAAATTGCAATTTTAGAACGTTTTTCGCTCGTGCATCTCTCTCCCCCGTGAGATTTTAAATTTGACATAATATATATATATATATATATATATATATATATATATATATAGCAGGGACTGTCATCATTAATTTACCACCATTACGTTTGAGCAGGGACTGTCACCATTAATTTGCTACCATTACGTTTGAAATAGGTTCGGTAGTCCCAGAGATTCCATAGAAATTGTAATTTATAATGTTTTTAGAACGCGTTTTGCACATTTCACCCTTTTAAATTTCGATTTTTTAGAAACTGTTCATAGAGAGCATTAACATCTTATAAGTAATTACCATGAAAAATTTCAAATTTTTAGTCCCTTCAATATCACAAGAATTGCAATTTTAGAAACTTTTTCGCACCTGCACCCCACTAAGGGTAGTGGCACAAACATAAAATATCGCCTATGTTGGAGCATGGATTGTCACAATGAATTTGCCACCATCACTTTAGAAATCGGTTTCGTAGTTCCAAAGATTACCCTCTACAAACAAACAAATAAACGTAACTTCTTTATAAAATTAGTATAGATTTACTGTTTATTACGGAATGAATCCAAATTTTGTTTAGATAGTAGGTCATATTAATTGTAACACTATTCGTCAAAGTATTAATAAACAAGACCAAAAAATCATGCGTGAAGCATAGATTATGTAACACTTTCGAACACTTCAAATAATTTTACAAATATTTACCGTTTATTAAGGTGAAATATGATATCTAAGTAAACAAGGTCAAGGTCAAACCGAGCGAGGAAGCCTATCTTTCGGCTTAAGCTCAACTATTTTTTCTCAGCAGGTTTGTTTACCTGATTATACTGAGCATTACTAAATTATACTTTGCTATATGGAGCAATAGTTATACTAGGTAATGTTGAAATACAAATTTAGAAAATATAAAATTCTAAAAATACATTTGACATAACAAATTTAGCAAAACGCATAACATATTTAAAAACCCAATGTCAGAACTTACCAACAATATTCGGAAAAAATATCAGAATTCTTTTGTTCAGCCCTGTACATGATATATAGATTTGTACATATATTACATAAAATATTAAATTTTAGTTCGGTTACGAAACGTGTAGCACAATTTAAAAATTTCCTTCTGGAATTTCTGTCAATAAACGGAAATGTACTTGAGAACTTTTGTGCTGCCCTGTATAAGATCTATCGAATTGATACATACCAAGTAATAGACAAAAAATTAGGTAAATTTAGAAATGCGTTCAGCAGTTGAAAATGTACGTCAGGAAATTATTGTTAATAGACAGTACCGAATTATTTTGTGTGTCCCTGTAAATGAACGATGAACGCTACACATAGAATATTCTGTAGTAAGCCTCTTGTAATGCACCTTAGTGTTATATATCAATTTCAATATGTTTGAAACAGTGAAACATTATTAAAATAAACCGCAAAAGATTTTTCTCCATAGAACGTAATCTAAGGAAATTCTTTTGAGTCTCCCTTTAAAGGAACTATGAGTGCTAGGCACACCATATTCTATAATAAGTCTCTTGTAGGGCACTTCAGTGCTATATAATAATTTCATTATATTTGTAATAATGTAACATCATTAAAATAATCCGCAAATGATATTTCCTCATAGACCGTAATGTAACGGAATACTTTTGAGTGCTCCTGTAATAAAACTTTAACTGCTAATCGCTTCATTTTCAATACCGAACATGCCATAGTAAGCCTTAATAACGTGTATCAATTGCATGACAATTCAAATACATTTACTTGAGTTAGAGAACGGACAGACAGACGACACACGGACAGACAGACAAACCGAATTCATAAACACTTTTCAACTATGTTGGAAAGTGTTAAAAATGGCCTTGCACAGTGAATTTATACGAGTGTTATCCAGCGCAAAATGGAAAAAAAAATATGCGTCTACTTATTATTTTTAAAATAAAAAATAAATACATTTTTTTTTCAAAAGCAAAATTCAAAAGCCTGAGGTGTTTAAATATTCCATTAACATGAACCCATTGGTGGAAATTTTTTTATGATAACAACCTCTAAAAGCTTTCAGACGTTTTTAACTGTTCTCTCCGATATTCAAAATAACTTTATATCTTTAAAATGTTTTATGAATGTTTTACCAGTTTATTGTTAAAATTTGACTCTTACATATATTTTTATTAGACCCCTCGTTCTTTACCTGGCTTTCAAAAACATAATTACACCAAAAATTACTTTGAAAAAAACGTTGATAATTTATGCATCGATTTTCTTATTTTTACTCTAAAATAAGTCTTAACTAAATCATATGTGCGTTATAGAAATGATTGCATTACAATATTAAAGCACGCAAATGAAAAAAAAAGTATTTTTGAAGAAATTTGAATAATTTTACTTTGATATTTTCTCAACCAAGCGAGTCACGTATATATTATTTGAATCCCGAATGAAGGAAACTCTTAGTTCAAGCATTTTTAATGAAAATGATGTTATTCTAGTTTTACTTCAGAAAATAAGTTTGTGCATCAAGAAACTTAAAGTAAAAGCTGAAAGCAGAAAAAAAATTACAGTAAAAATGAATTTGCATGCAATGATCAATGTAATTTTTCCTCACACCTGTTGTCGAATGACGTTGTTACACACACCCACACACACACATATAATATATATATATATCTATGTATGTATGTATATATATATATATATATATATATATATATCACTGAATTATAATTTATACAAGCTGCTATAATTTTGCATGTATGCATGTTTGATAGAAATGTTTTTAATTTTTTTTTTTTTTTTTACTGTGAGGTGCAGTAACTGAAATTCTCAGTTTACGTGTGATATCGATTTAAATATAGCAAAAGAAATAAACATATTTTGTGACAGACAATAAACTGCCTTTTGCTGTCTGTTTAGGATTCGCCAACACCAAAATGCTACATATCACGGTTCCTAAATTACAAACATGCAGAAAAAGTGTAATTAGAAATTGCCTTATTGACGATTTTATTTAGGCTACAGAGTGGTTCTAATTTTTTATTTTTAAACTAACTTCTTGCTAAACACCCTATACTTACTGCATCATTTCCAGATTTTCATATATGGTTCCTTTACTTATACGCTTACATCCGTCTCTTTTAATACCCAAGTAGCACAAAATTGTTTTGCCAAATTGTTGACTAATTCTCCTTCCACGTTGCCCCACAGTTAGAAATGTTCGCTTTGCTGCAGCATAAGACAACACACCATTTGCGAACAAAGACCCATCAGCAGTCCAACTGTTCGCTGTACAGAATCCTGCTCAGATACGCTTCAACTTAGAGGGATTTATATAACTACCATTTCTAAATCATTTGCTCAACATATCGTTCCCAATCCTAGCATTTTCTAACGGTTTCCAAAATGTCCAACAATGGGACAACAAATTGTGTTGCTTGAATGTTTATATTCATCTCATGATTTACGTATATATACACATACACAGAAAACCATTCAGTTCATACAGTAAATACAACAACTCTTTTGGTTCGCAAATTAAACTAATAGTGACTAATGAAGGATCGTTCGTGATCCATATTCAACTAAAACAGGATACATTTATTTGTCAAAATCGACAGCGCATTTTTATACGAATATCACACAGTCATAAATCGATATTGGATTCTCCTTCATGATACAACAGTAATTAGAGCTTTGTTTTTATTTTAATTATTTTTCTATGATAATTCGCAATACTTCTTCGGACAATTTAAGGCAATAAGCAACACTGTTGTTTAGGTAAGATGTACCAATCCTGATAATTGCCCGAAAACTTTGGTAACGGAATATCCGGTAATTTAAAATTCATACTTGAATTATCTAATTTTGACTTATTAGCATTAGATACATTTTCATTATTATTAGAGAGTAACAATTTTCTTAGTCTTACCTCTAAAATTTCTGCTTGTTTTTCCAATTCCATAAATATTGCTATATGGCCACTGAGCTCTGAATCTTCTTCTATGGTCTCAAAATATTTGACTTTCAAGTCCTCTAAATTTGATGTTATTTTTTGCAGATTATCAAATTTATTTTGATATTCCCATATGCCCTTTTTTCTTCATCATCTAGAAATGCTTCTATTCTAGTTAGTTGTTCTTTGTAGGCACCTCTCTGCCTATTGAGTGTTGTTAATTTACTTTTATCAGCCATATTGTAACTGATTTTTCTAAATTAAATGATATGTAATATTTCAGTGTGACTATTTATTCCAATCTTCAAAAAACACCAGTTCTATTCTCTGAGCGACGTAAAAAAAAAAAAATGTTGACGCTGCGCTAAAGTTATTGACTGAGTGGACTGTATTGAGAAAATATGTAATGCTTTGATGCGAATAATACGAAGAGTCTCTAAATTACTAAAATATTTATATACATATATACAGTACATTAGGTTTAAATCAAAAGTGCTGACACTATAGTCAGTTTCGAACAATAGTAGAATGAATGAGTGGAAAGTACCACTTGAAGAACATAACTATATTATTCTTACTATGATTAAGAAATGACATAACTATATTATTCTTACTATGATTAAGAAATGACATAACTATATTATTCTTACTATGATTAAGATATGACATAACTATATTATTCTTACTATGATTAAGATATGACATAACTATATTATTCTTACTATGATTAAGATATGACATAACTATATTATTCTTACTATGATTAAGATATGACATAACTATATTATTCTTACTATGATTAAGAAATGATTTCTTATTACTATACTTAATGACCCCATGGTCATTTTAGCTAATAAAATAGCTCCATTATGAGGTTTATTCCATGTTGAAGTTTTCGTGCTAATATCATAACAATGCGGGAGAGACTAAATGTTGCCATGCAACAAAAACAAAATTATGATAGAAAGCGGTGAAGTCATCTGCAAGGCCAAGGGAAGCCGTAACAGTGTTTTTTATTATGATAAATCGCAATACTTTTTCTGACAATTTAAAGCAATAAGCACCATTGTTGTTTAAAAATTAAATTAAATCTTGTATGCTGTTGAATTTTCTGTGTCAAATCGTCCAGAGAATCGTTCGAATCGAAAACTGCATATGTCTGATTAATAAACATATAAGATGATCTAAACTGAAATGTTCGTATTCAATTATAAGTGAGTTAAATTAATCTGCATTTTTGCTTACATCCACCGTATCATTGTAATAATATTTGGAAAAAAAAAATACAAAATACAATATTATACATATTTACACATATATTTACACATATTTACACATAGTTACACATATTTATACTTACAATATTATAAATCCTATACTCTGATATACCTTCTTTGCCTTCTTAAATTTATATTAAATTATATTAAAATTTACGATAGATTCCTTTAATGGAGTTTTTCTAAAATTGCATTTAAAACTTTTACAGTAATAATAAACATGTAATTTTACTTTAACGTGAAGTTTACACTTTAAAACACATCTATTTTTTACGTCAATTGAAATAAATGTTTCTCTAGATTAAAATAGTGCTCAAGATTTAAAATATTCATAAATTAATGAGTAAATTTTTACTAAAAATATTTTTCTTACTTATTATTTAAGCTTAAAATAAGAAAGAAACAAAACAATGATAAATACTTTGAATTGTTTTCAAATTTTTATCGAATATGAATCTAAGAATAAATTTTGTTTTTTAATCTAATAATATAAGTGTTTAAAATATTTTCATTTCAAGTATGAATTTCCTTTTCATGATATATTTAGCTGTTGTATTAACTGATTTTTTTCTTTTAATATAAATAATAATTATGTGTTAATTTTATATATTACCTTTATTTCTTTGAAAACGTTATACACTCTTTAAATTATACTTCTGTAGAAGAAAGTATAAGAGAAAATCACATTTGAATAAAATTATATTAAATTTAATTCATAAATTTAATTACTAAATTTAATTATCAAACTTAATTATTAAATTTAATTATCAAATGTAATTGCTAAATTCGCATTGTAAATTTCTAAAAGTTTGACATAAAATACAAATTATTTTCAAAAATTATTATTACCTTGAAAATCGGACATCAGCATCTTTAAAGTTATACAATTTCACTTAAAATGCAATGCATTGAACAAAAGCTGTATGATAGCATATTAAAAAGCTTTTTACGTCTTCCAAAACATATTAATAATACGAAAAAAAATTTTGTTTGTTTTTCTATGCCTTAAATTTATTTGGATGTCATAGTCCCACGGGGTTGTTTTTTTAGCGTATTTTTGGAAATATTATTTCAAGGCATGAATGAAATGGATTATGTTTTTTGTCTATTGAAATTATCTACCATTTTTGTGTATTTATCTGGTTAGAATTTCCCACAGATTTTTCATAGAATTTCGATCTGGACTCAAAATAGTTAAAAAAAAACCATTTAAAATATGATTTAGTAGTCTTCGAAACATGTAGGTTTTAGGTTTTTCAAATATACAGAAACTTTTAGAGGCGCTTCTGCGAAAAGCTTTTCCGCCAACATGTTTACATAAGTCAGCGCTGTCATTCTAATATGAATGAAGAAAACAGGCGTTGTTTCATCGGCTTCAATAATTGTCGTTTGAAGAAAACGTACAAGTTAGAAAAGAAAATAAGAAAAGATCATACCAAAGGATCCACCCATGTTGAATAGCTTTCGAAATAGTAACATTTGCCTTATTTAATAACAGAAATCTTACAACTAAATAAGACGAAAATTACTATTACTAGTACATAAACAGCGTAAAAATTGGCAGCTATTGATTATAACTTTTCCCACAACCCAATATTATTCATTCCTTTATATGTGCTATTAATCTGAAATAAAAATTAAATTTGATTACCAGTTTTAGCAACCTTGATAATTTGATTTGATAATTTTTAAAGAGATATCATTGAAGATTTTTCGTTAGTCATTATTACATTTATTTGTTCTAAAAAGGTTGTTATACATACTGTATGAATTGAAAATTGTTTTATGTAAATACTAGCAAGCTACGCCCGCTGCGCTGGATGGTTTCTACAAATGAACCTTGAATCAAACGAAATATATCGTTTAATTTGACCTTGTATTTGAAAGCAATCTGTATATTTACCTGGAATATCCTTCCACATTACTGAAAAATGACGTTATTCCGCTATTATATTTTCTAATGTGCAGTCAAAATTTTAGCTGTTAAGGACCAACTCTTTTATTTAGTTATTTACAGTTAAGGTTTGCTAAAGAATGATAAAACTATATGCAATATACTAAAACTATCACTAAAAATTATCGAACTAACGATGCAAACAAATTAACTAACAAAATCCAGTGAGTAGACGTTTTTATAAAGGCTAATCTTTGATAATCGGGTTCATCTGTTTATAGAACTTTTCCACATAATTCTAAAACTAACAGAACGATATAAAATATACGAAAACCATCCTTATAAATTATCTACTTAACAATGCAAGTCGCAAAAAATAGGCCCAGTAAAAACTTTTAAAAAGGTCCAATATTTTGGAATCGTGTTCACCTGACTATATAACCTTCACACATAACTGTTTGACTAAGCAACGTAGAACAATATGTAGTACATTAAAACCAATCTTGAAATAGCATCTAACTAACAATATAATTCTCATCAAAATCCGTCCAGTAGAACTTTTTCAGAAGGCTAATCTTTCACAATCGGAATCAAATATTGAAAAGGCTAATATTTGATTTTAAAAAAATGGTCACCCGATTTTCGAATTTCCCCCTATAATTCTAGAACTAAGCAACGTAGAATGATATGTTATATAATAAAACTTTCCTTAAAAAATTATCGAACAGTGTAGGTTCCAACGAAATCCATTCGGCAAAATCTTTTAAAAGGGCTAATATTTCATAATCGGATTGATCTGATTATAGAAATTCCCAGAAACATTCTATAACTAAGCTGCGTAGAACGATATGTTATACAATAAAACTTTCCCTGAAAAATTATCTTACAGTTCAAGTTCTACGAAAATCCATTCATCAGAACTCGAGTTATAAGACGAAATTTCATATATGTAGAAGTAAATATATTTGTATATATATAGTTAATTTTTACAATAAGTTTATATATATATATATATATATATATATATATATATATATGTGTGTGTGTATATATTCATACATATAAGTGTATATATATGTATGTATATACATGTATTTGTGTAGATATAGTATGTATATACATGTATTTATGTACATATATGTGCATATATATACATGTATATATATATCACTGGCGCCCGGCTAACCGAAAAGTACCAAAAAAAAATACTGCAAGTCGTACACTTAAAAAAAAACACCTTTGGCTTAAAATTTCTCATCAAAACTGTTTTTCTTTTTTTTTCTTTTCTTTCTTTTTTTAAAAATAAAATTAGTAACAGTTTTTTCTTATATTTTTTCAGATGTATAGCCATTTCAATTCTTTCTGCAACAAAAAAGACACCTTTTGGCTTAAATTCATATTGTTTGCGGTCAAAAGTAAAATCAAAATCGCCAAAAACAAAAGATAAATCACCGAATATTGTTTCAATAGTAATCTTGCCTCTTGAATATTTTTTTAAGCTTTACGAACATTCCCAATCATGTTTAAATTAAATATTTTCGTTTTATAATATTATCTCATCAAAACTCTTCTTTTTTCTCTTTCTCTTTCTTTTTTCTTTTTCTTTTTTTTAATAAAATTAGCAACAGTTTTTCTTTTATTTTTCGAGATGTATATAGCCTTTTCATTTCTTTCTGCAACAGTAATGATCGCCAAAAAATTAGCAATGGTAACCTTTTCGGCCAAAAAAACAGAACTTTCTATCATAATTCTATAACTAATATACGTAGAACGTTGTGTTATATACTAAAACCTTCCCTGAAAAATTATCTCTCGAACAGTGTAAGTTCCATCAAAATCCATTCGGTAGAACTCTAGTTATAAAGGAACGGAACGAAATTTCCGTTTGTGTTTTATATATATAGTAGATGAATGTATTTTATAAGGTAAAAGATGCGTATAAATATATAAGATTCCTAAATGTAAAGATATAAGTCATAAAAATATCTAAGTAACTATGAAAATAATAAGTTAAACACGGTATATACAACTTGAAGATAATTTCTAAATTTAAAAGATTAGTTAATCTTAAACACTCTATCGCGTAAATAAAATCCAATAATAAGGTAGTATTTTCTATTTTTTTGTTTCATATTTAAAAACTTGGTGTGGCTATCTGGATAGGTTCATACTAAAATAAAGATATATAAAAAATTTGACAATAGTTTATGCCTTTTTTGGAAAAATTCCAATATGAAATTTATCAGAAATATAAGATTTAAATATTATTTCTTTCCAAGAAATCCTATTTCACCATACAAGAAAGATTCAAATCAATACAAAATTATTTTTATGCTTTTTCTATTACAGTTAATGCTGAACATTGTAATAGAAATTTTCCATTTTTTTCAACAAAAAGAACATAAAATGGGAAACACTTGGGATTCTTCTTTCTTACAATAATAATTCTATAAATGTGGCTTATAGCAACATAGTTTAGAATATCTCCTTTTTGATGTTGGTACTTGATTTAATGTAATGGCGCCCATAAAAATTTTATTTTCAGTGTTGAATTTTAAATTTGTTATACTCGTATAACATATAAATGTGGTTATTTAATCTTCAAATCGAACGGATTAAAAGCGTTTTACTGCCTTATTTTAGGGATTTTTTTGAAAGAATAATATCAAGTGTTTGAAATAATTTTTGCAAACATTTTTGTAGAAAGGGCATTTGTTTTAAATTTCGTTATAAATTTTTATTAAAAAAAACTAATATTTGTTATATTTTTAGCATTTTTTAATTATTTTAATTATTTTAAGACATTTATAATTTTTTAAACCAGAATAGTATGTATACAAGTATATGCAACATACGTACATTAAATATAGAAGTTATTTTCAAATACTCTTTCAAAATGAATTTGAGAACACGTAGCCATTAATAGCGTTGGCAGTAGTTTGTAGATTTTATTTTATCCAAAGTGGCTGCAATTTTTTATGACTAATAATCATAGTTTTATTTTATCATGGAATGTATGTAATTAAGTAAAGTGAACACTATTAATCTTAATTAGTGGTAGATATTTTCAATAAGAAAATTCTCCAACTTGTCAACACGCCCGATTGCAAACATAATACTGTGCTATTTCTTAAAAATTGCTCTGCGGTGTTTGTGCGTATATTTGTGTACTGTATAGTAAAAATATTATTTGTTTATTCCCATTTAACAAATAAATTTCGAAACACGTTTTGAAAAAAAAAAAAAAAAAGGTTTCCAGATTTATTTTATTTATCAATTTTCTTTTTAAAAATTACAACTTAATCAAATTAATATTATCCTTTTTATGGAATGAATATGTATTATTTTCAAAATCATTATGGTATTCTGAAAACATGTAGGATAACAAAAATAATTAGCGAAGAAAAATCCTCGTCTTAATAGAGCTGATAGCATAATAAAAGTATTAAATTAATAATTTACGAAATTTTTTTGGAATATACATAAGTATAGTTAGGTGGACTACTGCGTTTCCAAAGATTATTCTACAGATAAAGGAAATAAAATTATTTAATTATTCTCTATTATCGAAATGAAAAGCACTTCAATATTAATTATATTTAAAAACTAGCGGCCCTCCCTCGCTTTGCTTCGGGTTAACCTTGAAAATCTTCATATCTTTGTGTTTTCTGTAGACCTTTTTAATGTGTACAATAATTAGTACATTATTTTGATAAATCTTGTAGGGTTCAGCCTGCGTTTGCAATGTATAAGCGGAAAAAATGAAATTATTTACGACATCACATTAAAAACCTCAAAAATAACAGTATTTCTCCACTATTTAATGGATATACATATAAACCTTCCTCTTGAATCACTCTATCTATTAAAAAAAAACCGCATCAAAATCCGTTGCGTAGTTTTAAAGATTTAAGCGTACATAGGGATATAGGGACAGAAAAAGCGACTTTGTTTTATACTATGTAGTGACAATGATGTCCGAAAATTAAGGGGCAGTGACCAGACACTTTCGATTTTAAACTTTTGGTCGAATATCTACTGAAATTCGTGACGAAATACCCTTGAACTTTGAGGATGTAAAGGCCATGTTTGAGTTCATGTTCGTCAGTGAAAATTTAGTCCCGAGGACAATTAGTGGGGGGAGATAATAATAAATTTAATAATAAAATAACATTTGCGTTCACCCACGAAACGGAAAATGATCAAAATGGTCCGTCACTGTAGCAAATGACTACGTAAGTCCTGTTCAACGTTTTTGTGCATTTGTGTAAAGATATTAACGTTTCTCTGAAAAATTCAAATGTTTTTTGTTTATAGCATGCAGAGTTTTCAACAGAATTTAACAGTGTTTTCCTAAAACTTGACAAACAACAGTATAAATAGTAAAACGTAATAAAAGATGAATATATTGAATATTCGATGATATATGGATATTTGTATGAAATAAATTTTAACAGCACATGCGCGATCTATACCAAAGATTTTTTTTCAAGATTTGGTAATCAATTCCATAGAGCAACGTATATAAAAAGTCCATTCTAATATCGCAAACATTCAGAAAGATAGAAGCAATATAGTGAATTGCTATCTAAAAATAGCTGGATTATAAGAGATTTTCCCAGAATTTTTCAATCAGCTCACTTTATCGCTTGTAACCTTCTAAGTTTTTACGATATTTGACAGGTCTTTGTATAAGAGTTGCTCTATAGAATTGACAACCAAATCATGACAAAAGATCTCCGCTGTAATTCGCGCATGCGCTTTTGAAATGTATTTCTTAAAAATACCCATATCTCATCAAATATTCACTATTTTAATCTTTTAATTGCAGTATACTATTTCTACTTTTCTTTTTCAAGTTTTCCGAAAGTGGTGTTAAATTCCGTTGAAAACTCTGTATGCTGTAAACAAAAAAATAGGAATTTAATGAAACCTGAAAGTTAACATCTTCACGAATAAACGTGCTATATTTACAGAAATGCCCAGAAATGTTTAACAGGACCTATTTAGTCATTTGCTACAGTGACAAGCTATTTTGATCTTTTCTGTTACTCAGGTGATCGCAAATATTATTTTATTATTAAAATTATTATTGCCCCCCCCTAATTGTCCTCGCGACTAAATTATCAATGAAAATCATGAAGTCAAACATGTTTTATACATACTTGAAGTTTAAGGACAATTCGTAAAGAATTTCTGTAGATATTTGAAAAAAACGTCTAAAATCTAAAGGGTTGGGTTGATTTATGACGGCCAAATATCAACACGAGGGATATAGGCCCGTCTAAAATCTAAAAGGTCCGGTCACTGCCCTCTAATTTTTTCGACATCAGTGTATTAGAAAAATTAAAGTTCCAAGAGGAATTGAAGAATTAACTGATTATTTCTTTTATAATCATATTCATTAGTAAACTATTGTAATATTTATGTTTTAAAATCCAGCGTTAAATGTAAAAGAGATAAAATAACATTTCAAACTGTAGTTTTTTATAATACATTTCCAAAAAAGTGTGTGATTTCCATTTTGCGATAAAAAATGTAATAATGATATCCATGCAATTTTTATGGGATGCATTAAATTCGGCAGCAGTAAGTCTTAAATATCATATGCTTGGGATCCTATCATAATGGTGCTAGAAAGGCAAACAGAAATTTTAAAACACAAAATAACTTTTAAAGCTAAAAGAATTCTAATATCACATTCTATAAAATGGTTTTGGAGAATATCTTTCATAAAATAAGTTAGTGATTCTGCCTTTAATAAGAAATCAAATATCCAAAATGCATTAAAAATATTAGACAATTTTATATTTCTACTTATTGAAATATTTGTATGCCTATTGTTTGAGTATTTTTGACTATTTTTTTATTTTACATTCTTTGTTAACTACATATATGCTATTTTACAAAATAAAAATAAAATTACCTTGAATAATATTAATAGGCTTTTTTAAATTTTTATATGTTCTTGCGTATGTAATACAATTTTTGTTTTTTTTGTTCAATATACCAACATTTAAATGCTAACTTAAAATACATTTTTATTTTATTTTTTTAACTTATTTCCATTATTTATAAGTCATGTTCATAATACACTCTAAAAACGAAATTTTCAAAACTGAGCAAAAAATATTTTAAAAATCCAAATTGCACAAATTGTGCTTATTAGTTGCTAAAATCAGTGTAAAAATTGTTTTAAACTCATAAAAGATTTAAAATCCTACATGTTTCGGCTTTAAACTTAAAGCGATCATCGGGGAAGAGGAACAACACAAACGACTACTGATCTTTTAATTTTCGACACGAGAAAATTGAAATCAACAGTATGGAAAAATTTAAATAAAATAAGCGGGCGCTCTCTGTTGCCAAAGAGCGAAAAACAAAACAATGAATTAACAAGGGGTTAAAAATGTATCCCATAAACTAGGTATGTTGAAAGAAAAGTTATCATTACAAATACAATCTTTTCTAATTTTAATTTCCAATGATTCCCTAATGGCGCCCTTTTAACCCCTTGTTAATTCATTGTTTTGTTTTTCGCTCTTTGGCAACAGAGAGCGCCCGCTTATTTTATTTAAATTTTTCCATACTGTTGATTTCAATTTTCTCGTGTCGAAAATTACAAGATCAGTAGTCGTTTGTGTTGTTTCTCTTCTCCGATGATGGCTTTAAGTTTAAAGCCGAAACATGTAGGATTTTAGCTCTTTTATGAGTTTAAAACAATTTTTACACTGATTTTAGCAACTAATAAGCACAATTTGTGCAATTTGTGTTTTTAAAATACTAGTTAACAGTGTAGTGTCCAAATGGATTCAATTGAGCAAAAAATACTTAAATCTGAGTATGTCGCATTGTCAAAATGGCTCCGAATCAAAATTACTCAAGTTTGAAACATGTATATACTCATTTCTGAAAACATGCACGCACTCAAGAATAAAATATCATGTGCTCATATTTGAGAATGTCCATGTGCAAACAACAGCTATAAAAAAACGCTAGTTCTATTTACGATTATTGGAGGATAAACTAAATTTACGATTTTACCATCGAACCAGAGTCCTACTAGTTACAAGTCCATTGCCTTGTAAACTTCGCCATGCAGATCACATGAATGGGTTATTTTAAAAGCAAGTCATCGAATGATTCGCACGCATGTTGATATTTTTATAGGATTCATTAATTTGTTGCTGAGAAAATTGGAAATTTTTAAGGGGATTTCGGATAGATTTGGTCAGTTTGAGGTGATGGTTACGATTGTACAACTTTATTATTTATGTGGGGAGGGGGAGATATGAATTATACAAATTTTTAATTCGATTGATATCAGTACATTTCTTAAATGAAAAAGCGCTCCCTGGATATTGAAATTTAACTGAATAAATTTTCTTTTGACACATTTTAACACCACAATTATTTTTCTCTTGATAAATGGAAATATTGCATTTCATTCAAATGAGTATGAACTGACTTCTATGTGCTCGTTTTTGAGTATCGCTATGTTTCAAAAATGAGTTTGAACTGATTCTAATCATTTTTGAGTATGTCCATGTTTCAAAAATGACTATGAACTGACCTTTATGTGAACAGTTTTGAGTATGTCCGTGTTTCAATATTCTAAGTATTTCTGGTATTTCAGAATTGAAAGCATTGGATCGTAATATTTGAAACAAAAATATTACTATAGAAAACTTTTTATAGTAATATAAAATAACAAACACGTTTAATAAAGGGCTTATTAACGAGTACATAATTTATATATACTCATTATATAATTAATGATTATATAATGATTATATAATATAAATATCGTATTACTGAATTTTATAATTTTGGAATTTTTGTGAAACCTATAATTTCCCATTAAATAATTAATTTGCCGTGAGTAAATGCACACTAAAATATTTTGCTCAAAATCATAGCAAAAAGTTTCAGGAAGCGTTAAAGATTTCTCTTTCTTTTAGTTTTATGCACCGTGTAACTAGCATATCCAAAACTGACAAAAAATTGACAATAAAAAGAAATAGCGACGAAAATAAGAAACGGTAAATGTCATGTAATATTTTTTTTACCATTATTCATTTTTATCAATTATAGTTAAAGTATTATTTAAACACTGTGAGTATATAACTGGTTATTGTGATCGATGTTGTAAAAATAAAGAATAGATAAGTGATTTTTTCTATTTTGTTAGTAATAATACAATTTTAATATATTTTTTTTCAAATTAATATTCATGTAATTAATTGTAAGGGACTAACAGACAAAAATCATATTGTAATCTAACTTTTCCTTTTGTATTTATTAAACAGTATCAGTTTTAGCCCTTTAAAATATGTGTGATGAACATAAATATATTTTGGATTATAATGTACTAATCTATCAATTTACACGCAAAATGCGTATTCGGAAAGATAGTCATATCCTAATTCGACACATAATTTCAAATATATCCCACTGCATGACTAAAACAGCTTTTTCATTTTTCTAAAATATAAACTACAATAGAGATTTAGGCTCCTTTAATATGAATTATAGGATTCTGGCTTTGCACTGTCATTTTTCAGCCAAGAACAGATACTTTCTACCCATTTCATTCATTTATTTTCATTCAAAGTTCACGTACTTTTGAATTCTTAAGTATTCAAATGCTGCATCAGAATTTCTATCTGGTCTTTCAATAATCTGAATATATGAGCTGTAAGGATTTCGCTTCAATATTTATTTCCCTTTAAGATTCAAAGAATATGGACTTTACTTCGTGCAATTTAATATGAATCATACTGCATTGTTTGAAAAATGACCTAAATACTATTTGAAATGTGTTTTGGCATAGCATTGTCATACAAGATATGGAAATAATCTTCAAGGAATTGGATTGTCGATTGTTTATAGGATTATATATTTATAAACAATCCTTTTTTTTTACAAATTTGACATGGTTGTATTTTCCTACATTAAAAAATGTCTATATTGGTGTTACTCAATACACTAGTAGCAAAACAATTGTTGATCAGTGTTTATTATAATGATTGTGGGTAAAACCAATTTTACATAAGATTTTTGTCTATTTATTAAGCTACAGGTTTCACTGAATAACAACAGTATTGTTCATATACATGTGTAATGTTTATAACATTTACAGAAGCGTAATGAAATTAAAAATTTAAATTAAATTATTGCGTATGCTATACTAAGTAAAGTTATACTAAGAAGATTAAAAGTAAAATTATTACAACAGAAGTTATGTGTAACAAATTAAATATTTTATATTTTACTCGTGTACAATTAAATGGATTTGTTATTCAAAATTTCTCAACTCATTTTTATGAAATTTGAAAGTGAAATTTATTTTTGAAACAACATTTAAAATTAACCAGAATAACAGATGTCGCAAACAAAAAATACACATTCCATAAAACCTCGAGATATTGCTCTAAATTTCAAACATGTGATTAACAAAGTCTAAATGGCATCAGATTTGTTCTAGGAAGTATTTTCTAAATATGGTCTAAAAATGCTTTCTGGGGGACAACATTCTTAATATTTCTTCTACTAAATAGAATGGGCTGTAACAGTAGTTACATGTTTCTAGAGTCAATGTTAAAGATAATGCATGGGTTAAAAAATATATATCTCAATTAGTCAGTAGATATTTATGAAAGTATTAAAACACTTAATGAAATTAAAACTTATAATTACTCATATGGTTTATTACTCATTACATTACTCATAAATTACATTACTCATGAGTTACATTACTCATGATTACTCTTGATGTCTAGAAATATTTTTATTTACAATTTTGGCTATAGTAATTTTGACCGTTTAATAGGATACGTAATAAAATGAGGAAAACGGAAATAAATATATAAAATCGAAGAGAATTTTTTTCCCACTAAATACATCTTAATTTGCTTAAGAGATGAGAGATAGATTGACATGAAGTATTGTTCCAATTACTTTTTTATATTTCCCTAGAATTAGTGGTATATTGGTATGAAATATTTCGCAATTTTACTGTCAATCTTTCCAATGTAAACTCAATATTGCTGGAATACTGTCGTTGCATTGTAATTATTTCCAACATTAAAATAATAGTAGCTTTTTAATGCAAATAATTCCAATGTAAATTCAATATTTAACCAATATATATATTACTCGGAAGTATTTCTTATTAATTTAATAGTGAACTCAATAGGACCGATATTCATTTTTTTTTCTTCTACGGTATCATTATTTGCAATAACACTGACAACTATAAATAGTTTTTGTGGTATGAGGAAGGATATTTTTAATAAAAAGAATAATTTAAATAAACAATTTACTATATATTTGGCTTAAAAAGTATATATAATATATTAACTTTTTGTAACAAAGCATATTAAAAGTATAAGAACGAATATCCTGATATATATTCTATCCATATATTAACTTCAAAGGAATGTCTACAATGTTATTAACCTTTTTATATAAATTTAAAAAAATAGAATTTTTGTAGTTTAGTTCTTTTAAATGTAAAGAATTTTGTACTAATAAATATTTGTATTAATATTGTTTATAATGGTTGGCAATACAATGTTCCTAACTTTTGCACCATAACGTTATCGAAAAAATCAATTCGTTTGAAAATAAAAGATCTTCGTTAGAAATTATGTAAGATATTCTCTGTTCTGTATTGAAGAATGTAAGCCATATTTTACCATCGTCGTGCGCACTATTTTACCATCGTGGCTGTAAGTTATCGAATTTTCATATCATATATATATTTTTTTTATTTCTGCTCTTCTTTCAAAATAGATTTTAAGCTTAATAAGTGTTACTTATACTATTTTTTCTAAAAAAAAAAAATCGTCAGTTTTTAAAATTTTGCTAAGTTTTAGGCATCGGTCTTATTTATTTCATTTAAATAATTTTGTGAAAGAAATGCCAAAATTTTCTTTAAGTTTAATTTTAACAAGTTTTTTATATTATTGTAAAAATGTGTTTTTGTGAGTAGTTTCAAAACAGATGCACACAACTTATAACTATGCATTTAAATTATGTATTGTACGGTGCTAGAATAACAGTGACCACCACCTACTAACTCTGCCGCAGATTGTTGAATAAAAATGTGACTGGTACCAATCGATTAGTAATAATGTCTACCAACTAATACTAAACATAAAATTTGCTTAGACGGTCATCTACATATTGAAATTTCACCAAACATTAAAATTTTCAATAACACGTAATTTTGACATCATATTTGTATTGCTCAATAAAGCGGATACCAACCAGTAAGTCATAGGGAAAACTATTTTAAGAATTAAGCAGGTAAGATGAGTAAAAAAATTGGTGAGAATTTTTTTTAAAGTGCTTTAAACACACATCTTAAAAATGCGTAAATAAGTCATGAAAATACTTAATTTTACAGTACTACACGAACGTAGTTTGTTTTGAATTTAATTAACTTTTCTTCAAGTAAATTCGCCACAAATGCTATGAAATCGCACACACATATATATGCTTTTAAAGTTATAAATTGACATCTTATAGTCCTGACTTTAACCCATCTGATTTTCTCCCGTGGAGTTATATCGCACCAATGTTACAACACCCACTTTTTGGGCAGGTATCAAAACACAGCCAAAAAGTCATTAACCCCTTCGCGATGAGCGTCCTTTACAGAATTTTTAATCTTTTACCACCGGTTTTTCAAAACAGAAATTTTCGCCTAATTCAATCGCAGAAATGCTAGGATTATATAATGCAAAGCTTACTATAAAAAATAACTGGTGTGAATAATCGAGGATTCTGAGCATCTTATGCGTCACGTATACGTGTCGCTCGTCCCCAAGGGGTTAAGGACGAAATCTGTGCCATCGAAAAAGACATGTTGCAGAATGTTATGACCAATTTACAGTCCCGTCTCTATAAGTTCGTTTATTTAAAAATATTTTGGAAAATATTTTACATTAATTCCAATCATTACTTGAATGTCTCTGAAGATGTCAGTAAATTTCATCTAAAAGTGGCGGCTTTGTGTAATTTCGTTATTTAATGCAATTTCTTGGTTATCTTGGCTGTATAATGAAGTATTTTAATAAAAACGGCAGCAATACGTTAAATCCTGAATAATAATTTGCACTGTTAAATAAGAGATAATAAATGTGCTTTAGAATTATTGAATTATTACTTCATAACGTATATTTCTCCACTTACCAGAGCTCAAACTTTGTGTTAATAAATATTATAATTCTCATTATCGAGAAATTATAAAATAAGTTATATATTTTAGAACTTTTTTTTATCTTTAGAAATTAATTAGACATATATTGTTATCTCTGATAATCCGATAAAAATTAGGTTATTTATTTTTCATTGTGTTCATCTCAAATTATAATTTTTAAATGACAGAATTACTTTTTTCTAAAACTGAAAACGTATAAAATTGCTAACTTTCACGTTAATTGCACATTGTCATGAGGGGCTTAGAATGACAGTGGAGTAAGTCAAAAATTTTGAAAATTGAGATAACCATATTTTCACTGAACGTATATTAATTTCTGTTCAATGTGCTGGTCAAGTAAATCATAGTTCACTTAGAGAGTCGGTAGAGTGCAAAGCAAGTTGGACCATTCAATGCAACGGCTATACAAGATTCACAAAATCCTTCTTTTCTCAAATAACTATATTTTGACTTTCTCCACTGCCATTCTTAGCTCTTCACATAGCTAATTGCAATATAGAGATCCTCTTGTCTGTTTATTAATATTATATACTACATTTGTAAAGTAATTATTAACATATTTAGAATCACACATTTACTATCTTGACACAACACAAATGAAGTTATTTAACCATTTAATCTTCAGAAGCATTGTTTAGTTCTATTTGTTTGATGTAATTATGTTCTTAGTTAATGCAGAAAATGATTAAATTAATTTATTAGAAGTTAAACTTCACAGCTGTGTACAGAAAAAATATAATTATATTACGCATCACTTACTGGAAACATGATTTATAATTAAATTTATTTTTGTGCAGAGGGATTTGTGATTTGTTATGTTGCTTCATGATGTTCGAATAATAAATAAATATTTTTATGATTTTAAAAATAGTTGTAAGATGATGACTAATATTAATTTTACATAATTGAAATGTAATTTTAATATCCCAAATGCAGTATTAAATGACAGTAGAAATTCATAAAAATAATGATGGATTAAAATTTTAAAATCATTTTAAGTTTTTGCCAAACAGAATAAATTTTAGATAACTTACTTTTTTTCTTTACATTCTTGGTGTTATTTTAAATTTGCTTTTCATACGGCCATATTATTTATTAGCAAATCCGTCTTTCTTAACCGTTTGAATATAATTTTTGCACCTGTTACTACACTGTTAAACATTTGCAGCAAACTGTCCTGACATTCGGCCGTTTTTATAGGAAACTGTTATATAACCGTAATGTAACTCTATTATGACCATATTATGGCCCATATTATGGTTAGAATATAGTTAAATTACGGTAATGGAACCGTTTTCTATAAAAACGGTGAAATGATTGGGCAGTTTGCTGCAAATGTTTAACAGTGTACACAAGCGAATAACCGTCGGTAATCAAAGCATTAAGCCCGAATTAAACCAACATAATTGTTGAAAGATGTAATGCCCTTGTAAAAAGGATCTAACCAAAAAATATGCAATTTATTATTCTTATATGCTTTAGAAACCTTCAGTTACATATTGATTTTGTTTGCTGAAACATAATTCAGGTCGGGTTTAATGTTTAATCAGATATCTTGTAAAATAAAACAATTCAGTTCGTACACATTGTTATAATTTCGAATGTTTTTTTAGACTAGATAAACCTGTCGAAACCCAGCCTTCCACCATACATTTCAAATTATATTTCTAACTCAATCCATTTAAACTTTCTTTCAACTAAGTTCAAGCTAGGTTTCTCTTCATACTGCCGAATGTGATTGAATACAGTTGAACTTCTATCTACAAAAATATACTCATAAACTGAATAAATACCAGTTAAACTTGTATTCTTTAAAACCATCTGTTTCAAATAATGTACAGAAAACGCAGTACAATATTTCAACATCACAAAACTTAAAACTTCATAATAAAATTCTTTAAACCACCGGAGACAACTCCGTACAAATTCAACATTACAAGTAAGAAATCTAAAAAAGTTTACCAGTTCATTTCAGTTCCAACGAAAAACAAACAGCTTCAGTTCTGATTCAGGGTACCAAAACCCCGAGACATACGGAAACTTCAGTTCAATTCAGGAGGCCACGAAGTGTTTCAGATGGAGCCGGTCATCAACTTACTGGTATCGAAAAACTCGGGCTTTACAAAACTCAATCCAATTTAGAGGTAACTGCGAAGAGTGACTAATGCATCTTGCTGCAACAATACCATTTGAAGAATTGAAATTACTTTACAAAATCTTATAAAAAATTATCCACACATTTTATGAATTTTAGAATTCAAACTCTGAAAATAATTTCTATCAAAGTATACAAAAATAAATCTTTAAAAATTACTTAATAAATATTTTTATTGCATGAAAAAAAGACACATTTTGTGAAATGATCTTGGCGCATACCATGTTTATCGAACCAAACGATCTTTACATTTCATGACAAACATATAGTCTTTGCTCTCGACGTAATTGTTTACGTTTTCTTCAATACTGAATTTGAGAAATTTATTGCGGCACTCTTATTTCCAATAATATTGTGCGATTTTGTATTACAAACATCTTCCACATAATGTAAAGCGAACATATTTCCACAATATAAAAACGACAAGGATTTTGAAAAAAATAGCTCTAAAAATTTTAATCTCATCTTGGAAACAAGAAAAAAAGCGATGAATTTGAAAAGGAACTGTTTCTGTCATGATGCATATTAAGGATCAATATTATAATTTGCACTATTGAGTTAAAATAAAGAAATTACAAAAGTTTATTAATACATTTTCACACATTGTATGTATTTTAGAACAAAAGCTCTGAAAATAAACCATACAAACGTCTACAGAAACACATTTGGAAAAACAATATACGTAAAACATTAATTTTATTATGTAAATAAATCATAAAACTCTTAAAATAATTTGGGAGTAATATTCTTGTATGCGTACAAGGATTACAGAACCACACGTTCATTAAATTTATAGCCAAACATGTAGTCTTTGGCCTGTCAGAGAATATTTTTTCGTTTTCTTCAATACTGAATTTGATAAATTTAAGTCGCCATCTTTTATTTCTTAGCATTTTGGGAGATTTTGTATTACAAACATATTTCAAACATACTACAACCATGTAAAAAGAACATTTTTTCACAGTAATTTTTTTTCCTCATCTCTTAAAAAAGGAATAACGACAAATAACGATATATTTTTAAAGAATCTCTATCTTTTATCGCCAGCTTTTGAACTACTCAGAGGATTTACATATTAACAGATTTTTTGTAAAATAATATTGGCCTTATGTATCATGTAGAATCTGTGTTTAAATATGGCAACCTTTACTGTACAAATAATCTGGTATTTAAATCATCCGAATTCTCCGAGGCGTACATACCCTGATGATGCATATTAAGGAACAATTTTTTACTTTGAATGATTCAGTTAAAATAAAGAAATTACTCAAGCTTTAAATACTTTTCACAAATTTTATGAATTTTAGAATCCTAACATTGAAAATAAATCCTATCAGCGTATTCCGAAATAAATCTCTTAATACATATAAAAATTTATTTTTCATTTCATAAAAAATCATGCATCCCGCAAAATCACCTGGGAGTAATATTTTTTACTAGAGTACAATGATTATAGAGCCACACGATTCTTTAAATTTAATGCCAAACAAGTAGTCGTCGCTCGCTCGAGGAAAGATTTTTTTCTCAGTATTGAATTTGAGAACTTTATTGCGAAATCTTTTATTTCCAAGCATGTTGTGACATTTTGTATTACAAACACATTCCTGATAACGTAATAAAGAACATTATTCAAAATACAAAATTACGTGACAATTTTATATTCTTATTACAAATATTATTACAAATACTATATTCTTAATACTCTGAATATACTCCGAACCAAGAATCCTGAGCCTGAATGATAAAGATCATTGGTAAGTATCCTTGATAAAGATCGTCGGAAGTTAGTGGGATTTATTTTCAGAGTTTGGATTATAAAATTCCTAATATTTGTGAAAAAGTGTAAGCTTTTGTAAAGTAGCTCCTTTATTTTAACTGAATCGTGCAAAGTAAAATATTATTCCTTAATTGTTCGGACGCCTTAAGGGATTAAAATGATTTGAATGCCAGAGTGTTTGTACAATAAAGATTGCCATATTTAAACACAATTTTGGTTATTAAATATGGCAAATCTTACTTTACAAAAAAAAAAAAAATATGTTATTCAAATCCTCTGAGTATTACGAATTCTGATCGTGAAAGATAAAGATCCTTTTTAAGTATATATATATTTTTAAAATATATCCCAAAATATATAGATTAGGTTTAAATAAAGAAATTAATTTACAAAAGCTTATAAATACTTTTTCACAATTTTTATGAATTTTAGCATCCAAATTCTGAAAATAATTTCTATCAGCTTATTCAGAAATGAATCTCAAAAATACATAAAACTTTACTTTTATTTCATAAAAAAAAATCATACATCACATAAAATGAACTGGAAGTAGAATTTTTGCCAGGAGTACAAGGATTATAGAACCATGCGACCTTTAAATGTGTTACCAAACATGTAACCTTTGCTCTCACGAGGAAAGACTGTTTTCTTCAATATTAAATCTGAGAAATTTATTGCGGCATCTTTTATTTCCAAGCTTGTTGTGATATTTTGAATTACAAACATCTGCAGATAACGTAAAAAAGAACATTTTTAACAATAAAAAATAACTTGAAAAATTCTACCCTCATCTTGTAAAAAAAAAGATAAAGACAAATAACGATATATTTTAAAAGGATATCTATGATCTTTCATCAGGGATCTTACTATTTAGAGTATTTATATAATATATATTTTGTAAAGTAATAGTCGCCTTATTTTATAAAGAAAATCTGTGTTTAAATATGGCAAATATAATGCTGCACAAACAATATTATATTTTAATATTCTGAATAGTAAGAATCCTGATAATGAATAATAAAGATCCCTGGTAAATATCCTTAGTAAGGATCTTTGTCAGTTTGTGGGATTTCTGAGTTTAGATTCTAAAATTCCAAAAATTTGTGATTTTTTTATAATCTTTTGTAAAGTAAGTTCTATATTTTTACTTAATCCTGCAAAATAAAACATTGTTCCTTAATATGTATCATTAGTGTTCGTATGCTTCGAGGGGTTCGGGGGATTTGAATACCAAAGTGCTTCTACAATAAAGATTGTAATATTTTAAACACAATTTTTGTTATTAAATAAGGCAAATATTACTTTACAAAAATATGTTATTTAAATCCTTTGAGTAATACGAATTCTGATCATGAAAGATAAATATCCTTTTAAAAAAATATTTTTAAATATATCCCAAAATATACCGATTCAGTTTAAATAAAGAAATTATTTTGTCAAAGCTAATAAATACTTTTTCAGAAATTTTATGAATTTTAGAATCCAAGCTCTGGAAATAAATCTTATCAACGCATTCAGAAATAAATCTCGAAAATACATGAAACTTTATTTTTATTTCTTAAAAAAAATCATACATCATGTAAAATGACCTGGGAGTAGTATTTTTGCGAGGAGTACAAGGATTATAGAACCACACGATCTTATATTTTGATGCCAAACATGTAGGATTTGCTCTCTGGAGAAAAGAATGTTTTCTTCAATATTAAATTTCAGAAATTTATTGCGGCATCTTTTATTTCCAAGGCATGTTGTGACATTTTGAATTACAAACATCTTCGAACAATCTAAAAAAACATTTTTAACAATAACAAATTCCTTAATTTTTTATTCTCATCTTATAAGAAAAGATAACGACATATTACGATATATTTTAAAAGGATTTCTATGATTCATGATCAGGTTTCGTAATATTCAGAGTATTTAAATAATACATTTTTTTTAAAGTAATATTTGCCTTACTTATTGAAGAAAATAAGTATTTAAACATGACAACCTTTACTGTACAAACAATATGTATATTGAAATTACTCGAATCCCCTGAGGCGTACGAACCCTGACGATGCATATTAAGAAACAAGAATTTACATTTCGCAACTTAGTTAAAATAAATTAATTAATTTACAAAAGTATATAAATACTTTTTAAGAAATTTTATGACTTTTACAATACAAGCTCTGAAAAATAACTATCAACATATACATAAATAAATCTTGAAAAGAAAAATATAACTTTATTTTTATTACATAAAAAAATCACACATCTCACAAAATGACATGAGAGTAACATTTTTGCTCGGTGTGCAAAGATTATAAAACCACACGATCTTTAAATTTAATGTAAAACATGTTTTCTCTCTAGAGGAATGTTCTATGTTTTTGCTCCAATATTGGATTTTAGAAATTTATTACGGTAACTTTTATTTCCCAGCATGTTGTGATATTTTGTATTATACGTATCTTCCTCGTAATGTAAAAATATTCATTCATTCTTTTATTTTATTTTATTTTATTTTTTACAGTTAATGTGAACTTGAAAATTTTTAGCCTCTTCTTATAAAAAGGATAACGACATATTTCAAAAGATATACCTATGGTTCATGATCAGGGTTCGTACTATTCAGAGTATTTGAATACCATATTTATTTATAATGTAATATTTGCCTTTTTTAATAAAGAAAATCTATGTTTAAACATGGCAACCTTTAGTGTACCGAAATATGGTATTCGAATCATCCGAATTTCCATAAGGCGTACGAACCCTAATGATACATTTTAACGAACAATATTTTACTTTCCAGGATTCAGTTAAAATAAAGAAATTACTTCACAAATGCTTATAAATTCTTTTCATGCATTTTATGAATTTTAGAATTCAATCTATGAAAATAATTCTCAGCAACTTATATAGAAATATATTACAAATCACTTGAAAAAAAACTTAATTTTTATTACCTGTAAATATGATACACCTCATAAAATGACTGGGTTTAAAAAAAAATACAATTATGAAACCACAAAAATCTTTAAATTTTATGACAAACATGTAGAATTTGCTTTCTCGGGAAAAATTGTATGAGTTTTATTCAATGTTGAATTACGGAAATTTAGACTGTCGTTTTTATTTCCAAATATATTGTAAGATTTTGCATAACAATATTTTATTTTTTTTTAAGAATGGAAAAAGAACACGTTCCAACACATTCAGAATACTATAATAAAACTTCACTGTATAAGGTGAAAGATGATGTCTAAGTAAACAATTTGGAAAACGCATATCACATTCGAAAACCTAATTTGAGCAATTCACATCAATAGTCGGAAAAACATCCAGATTATTTCGGACAGACCTGTATATGATGTATAGATTAGTATATATGCCAGATAGAGCCTAAAAATTTGTTCAGTTAGAAAACGCATAGTACAGTTGAAAATTTTCTTTGAGGGATTTTTATCAATAAACGGAAATGTACTGGAGATGCTTTGTGCAGCCCTGTATCTGATGTATAGAGTTTATGCCCACCAAGTAATAGGCAAAAAAATTGTTAAATTTAAATACACGTACCACAACTGAAAACAAACTCTCAGCAATTATTGTCCATAGATATTTCTGTAACCGAATTTTTTGTGTGTCTCTGCAAATGAACGAAGAATACTATGCACACTGTATTACATTTTAAGTATTTTGTACTTCACCTCAGTGATATATATATATATACATTTCAATATGTTTGTAATAGTGTAATATCATTAAAATACACCGCAAGCGACTTTTCCCTTTATACTATAATGTAACTTAATTCTTTTGATTTTCCCTGTAAACTGACTATCAATACTACACACTTCATTTTCAATACCGAACATGCCATAGTAAACCTCAATGCCATATATTAATTTCATGGAAATCCGAGTATATTTACGGGAATCAGAGTACGGACAGGCAGATGGAAGACGGACGGACAAACCAAACTGATAAACACTTTTCAACTATGTTGGAAAGTGTTAAAAATTAAGTTAGGCCCTTGTAAAACACATGTGAAAATAGATTGGTACGCATTTGAAGATAGGACGTCCACGCGTACAATGACAAATATCTCAGAATAGCAACTTTGTGGCTCCTATCATTCCCGTCCCTTGACCTTTCAAATGCTTTAACGCATATTTTTTGTGAATTCAGTAACCGAAATTTAAAAAAAAACTCATGTCGACGTATAGAAAAAGGTATCGCATATTTCTTGAAAATGTGTAAAACTTATTATTCTTATAACCTTACAAAATATACGTTTTGTGAAATGACAAGAGATTAGGATATTATAGTATCTTACACCAGAATAGAAGAATTATAGAACTACACAATTTTGAAATTGAATGCAATGCATATAGACATTTCTCTCTCTGGTTTTCTTATGTTTTCTTCAATAAGGATTTTCAGAAACGCATACGACATATTTTATTGCCGCGCATTTTGCTAAATCCTATGTCACGAAAACTTTTCTGAACAAATGAAAAAAATAAATTCAGAATAGAAATTGGCCTGACATTTTTTACCTCTATTCTAAAAAATGTAGCCACCGCTGTTACAGCAGCAAATGAATTTTTCGTGCCCGGAGTTCTTTCTCAGCTAATATTAAAAAAACTATTGCTTATAAAAATATGAAAATTGGTAGTTTTATAGGGAAATATTCAATAAATATTCTGAAACAGGAAGTTTTTAAGTCGAAGAATTATTGTAAAAGATATTTAATGTTGAAGTCCGTGAAAAAATGTCCTTTAATGAATTTTTATAGGAACAAAAACTATACACAGGCATTTATTCATATTTTGTAGGGATATAGTTGATAAGCTTGCTGTGGGCCGCATTTTAAATGCTGGAGTAATATTTTCAAACAGTTTCAATTTAAAAATATATTTACACGATAAATGTATTTATTTCGAAAAACTATTTTTACATGTTTTTGGAAATTTTGAAACAGTGCAAATAATAAATATAACTTTTCCTTTCAATCAAAAACGGTATTTTCACGTTCATATTAAAAACAGGAAGTTAAGTTTGGTAAAAATTACGTCATATCGAAAACGATACATTTAAAACGTCTTATTTAAAACAATTAATTTAAATGAATGGAAACTCTATTACAGAAGATCGCTAATGGATTTATAATTATAATTCAATCTTTCGTAATCTTTTTAAAACTGAGTAAATTAGTGCGATTTTTCATTCTGACGGTGTTTTAACGGGGGTTGGTGAACATAGCTGGTAGGGGGCAGAGTCCTAGTCTTATAAAATAAAGTAAATGGATTTTAAAGATTTGTTGTGCTTAAACGATAGGTTTTAAAAGTATCTGTTTTACATGACATGTATTCAAGATAAAAGGAATAAATTGCTTTGTATGCTTAAGGATCAAAATGTGCGTTTTATTTCATTGGTGAAATGGTTTGAATTTTACTTTTCCATTCGTGATAAATAGCGATATTTTACTTCACGAGGTTTGGTAAACAAATTAAAAAAAAAAATTATATATATATTTTAATGAATTATGAAGTTATGTTATAACGCTTATTCGGAAGCTAGTTCTGTGATTGTGTTTAAAGAGCAGGATTGAAGTGTGGGCAGAGATATATATTTATTAACCAATGAAACACCTAACATTTTTTTATTTATAGACAGAAAATTAAATCATCTATTGTAATGAGATGCAAGTGTTTGTATGCAATGATCAAAGCAAGAGACCACTTGTGAGGTTAGCCATAATGTTACTGATATACATAATTTGCAAATTATTACATGTGTCAGCTTTTCAACATACGAACTGCAAACTTATGATGCACTCGTTAGTCACTGGGGATGTCGTGCCACGTGGGCAGAACTGAGCCACCATTTGGATGCGAACGCTATTACGTTCCTGAATGTAATATCAGAAAAATCATTGTTATAGTCTCAAAACTATCCATATCAACTTTTACAGACTCACCTTACAAAATCGTGAATTTACAGGTATTTACCCGATAATTGTATTCGTTATTTCACGAAAAATTTCCTTTTTGTTTTTCTTAGCTTCCCTTAAGAAACTGAAACGTGACATATCTTACGTAAAAATTACGTGAAATTTACCACTTTAAGCTGCATTTTCATCGAATCTACGAAAAACGTTTCGGAGATTGTGCTGACAGCCCTTTTCTGTTTCAGAAACGGAATTTTCACGCATGCCTTCCCCCCCCCCCCTGCTGTACTCCTGTCAAAAGAAGTAAATTTCGTCAAATTACAGACAACATCCTTCAAATCACGGTAAAATTCATCTTATAAAATAACCTGAAACTAATTTTTGCTATGAATATACAGAGATTTTTTGTAATTATTTTGTAAAAATAAAGAACGAATAATAAACAATGATAAGAATTTTATTTTCTAATTTGTTCAATCTGATGGATTTCTTGTTGAACTATCATATTACATCTTTATATCCAAGAAAAAAAAGCTTTTCCTTAAATATCAAGATTAATTTTGCTTTGCACCTCAATTACAATCTACCAGAGTCCATCCAATATTTTGGGATGCCGTTTAAAAAAATCTCGTTTCAAAAGTTCTAATGATAGTACTCTTCAGGAGACTATTGTCATTCTATTCTATTGTCAAGGGACTTGGGTGGAATGCAATTCAATGAAATAATTTCATTTCTCATTTTTTTCTCAAAATATAGCATTAGTTATAGAGTTATGGCTAGTAGCCTTATCCTTATGAAACTTAATACAATGAAGATTGTTTGGGTAAAGTGATGGAATGTCTTCATTGAAAACAGGTGTTAAAACATATTTTTGATAGTAAACTGTAGTCCAGCAATAATCATAAAACCTTTAGTAAAACTGTCGTGGTTTCCTCTGAACCAATATTTTAGGTTTTTTCACCTGTCTTTTTCGGTAAAAAATCGAACTTTTTTATATTTCATTCAGATGAATATATCCACACCTGATCAATTGTAACTACATATTTCTATTTTTTATCTGCCAAAAAATTTTCATACAACTATATGGGCATAGTCTTACGCTGAGAAACGTGTTTTCGAATTAAACGGGGAACATCATGTATTTTTGCTATGATTAGCTTTAAATCAGATCTTATAATTTTGTTTACAGTTCCGATAGAATTGTTTAAAAATTTTACGATAGAGTTTTGGGGGTGGATTTCTTTTAAAACACGAGATGCAAATTTAGATATAATAAGTATTGAACGTACCTTTGTTGGGTATGCATTTTTGACCTTTGCCCCAGTCAAACGTAAACTTTCACGTTTCTTTCTTTTTTAATTAATTATATCATTTATTTTACGTGCAGAACTATTAAATCAAATATTACCAACAATTATTCATTTCATTAAATTATCTGCAAAAAATGTTTAAAGTGTTATATATATATATATATATATGAATTTTTTAAACCAATGGAGTAACCATGTTAAAAAACGATCGACGACCTTTCAGAACAAGTATTAATGTCCGAGAATCATACAAAATGAACAGGAAAATTTTGCTAAAGAAAATCTATTTCCTTTTTCCCATATATGTATATTCAAAGATCTATTGTTATAAAACATATCGTACAGCATAATGTTTTAAAATGCATTTACTTTTGTTTATAATATAAAAGTAAAAAAAAAATAATCAAATTATTTCCTGTTGTGGAAAGCATCATTTTTACAAACTCCAAAATGTTGAATCTGGCAAATATCTTGGAGATTAAAAAGAATCCAGTAAAAATTTTTGACATTTAATGTAGGAGAAAAGAAGTTTTCTTGGGAGAGCAAAGATCATCTGTTTTGCATTAAATTGTAAGATAACGTGGTCTCATAAGCATTCTACTCCTGCAAAAATAACGGATCCAGATTATTTCAGATAATGTGTACTTTAGGAAATAAAACTAAAATTTTATTACATAAATACAAAACTATTAGACGCAAAACCGGTAGACAGAAGCAATATTATTATTGTAACTTGAAAGTGCAGAAAATAAAAAAAGCTCTTCATCATAAGACTGTGCAGAAATATAATTTTTTATTTGTGAAATATTGAGTTAACACTTTAGACATACAACAATATTTTTCGACACATACATAATGATTTACAGTAGTTGGACGTAATGTACTACAAATAGTGAAACCCCAGTAGTCGCTATATTTTCTAGTAGTTTGTAGTACAACGTGCTACCTTTTAAAAATGAATCAATTAATTCAATCAACCAAGTAGTTTTGAGTTAAACTTTACAAACTACAACTACCCGTATTGCAATATTTTTTGCAACTATTAAAAATTATATTAAAATTAGGATTTCCAACATTAAAACCTGCAAAATTCCTAAATTAATTGACAAAATCCCTCACCGTTTGGTATTTTAATGTAACACGTACTAGGGAATCCAAATATTATGTTAAAATTAGGTGATATAATTGAAAATCTATTCGAATTTGGTACAATTTCCATATGTAGGCTACCTTTTAAGAAAAAATTATGTAATACATTAATTAACAGACAATATTACGAAAAGATTAGTAGCAGTTACATTTTTATACGAAGGGTTACGGCAGAAATAATATGGGGTGTTTTCTATCTCATTTTGTTTCCCAATTGTACAATAGTAGATCCTCTTTATATCGCTCTTTAAAATATATAATTCTATTTTCATATTTCCAGAAAAAATAAATAAGCTGCACTTTAACTTCCTTTTCATGTAAATATGTATACGTGTTGATTGCACTACATACACCGTTCTTGACGTCGCAAAAAAGTGCAGTGTATGTATAAACTAACATTTTGGAGACAAACACAAAACATTTTCTTGTGTGTTATCTGTCTTATTTTCTGAACTTTTTCAAAGACAAACTAATTCTGATGCTAAAATATTGAAATGATTTAATGTCATCAGAATTTACGATCAAATTGATTTGAAAATAATAAAGTAATAAAATTATTTTTTCATGTATGTTATAAAAACAAAATTAAAAAAAAAATTCTGGGTGCCATTTGGCAGTTTGGGGAAACAATAAAGTTGTATACATAATATACCACCACCCTAAAAGTGATTAATTCCCTCGGTTATATCGCAGTTATTTGTTTGCATGTAGACGCCATATAACGAGAGATACAATCATCGTCCTCAAATTGAGATGTAGATTTAATCCTTCGATAAAATCTAAGAGTAGCGAAGTACTGACTACTTTCGAATAATAGTTTATAGTGGCTAATTTTTAAAACAAGTAATTTTAGTTGTAATTAACTGCGTTTTCGATACAGTAATTGTATTTGTAGTTTGCTATAAAAAAAGAGTTTTTCCAGTTACTGACGATTCATAATATAATTGTAAAACAACACAGTCTCAAGATATCTGATAGTATTATTGGTGCTTCGAATAAATTTAGCAAGACAATGGTCTATCAGTAGTTGTATGTTCATCACACAAAACAAATTATTTATAAAAAAAATTAAAATAGGAATAACAAGCACTTTGCCTTACGAAAATTCCTGTTAAACTGATGCATTCTTACTTCTATTTAAAATGCACCATGTTAAAAATTTTCCAATATAAAGATTTATTTGTTTTATAAGATACACTAAAAATAAAAAAGTTATTTTCTTTTATAGCAAAAATTCTTTTTACAAACTTAGAAAAGTTTTTTTATATATATTACACACAGTCTGGCATAATGTTTGGGAATAAAAAATGTCAGTATAAATTTCGTAAATTCAATATTGAAGAAAACATTTTCCCCTGAGAGCAAAGCCTACATGTTTGGCATTAAATTTCAAGACAGAGTGGTTCTGAAATACTTGTATTCTCGACAAAAATATTATTCCCCGGTCAATTTATAAGATGTGTGTTTTCTTTCAGGTAATAAAAATAAAGATTTATAAAAATATTTTCAAGAAATCCTTGCTACAATTCTATACACATTGAATAAGATTACTTTCACAATTTGGATTCTAAAGTTTGTAAGGTGTGTGGAACAACATTTCTAAACATTTCTAACTTTTTTATTATTTAAAGTGAAAGTGTAATGGAAAGTGTATTAGAAAACTTTGTGCTAAAATATCGCTATGTGCAAACTCATAATTTTTAAGTTATGAAATATTCAATTAACCTTTGATGCACATAGCAGTATTCTTCAAATCTACTTCATGATTTATATCTTATTAAAATATGTTTTGATAGTTAAAAAATACCATATTGGCTATCTTTAGTATTTGTAAATGCACACCTAAATGGTGAATATTTGATAGCAAATAAACTTAAATTTAACAAACTAAAAAGGTAAATAAAATATTACACTGTCTTTAGTTTCTTTCAAACATAGTATTATTTTGAGGTTGCGCTTAGAAATTTAAAAAAAATGTGTATTTAAAAAGAAATAATGCTATGAACAATTTTAGAAATGCATATAGAATAATTAATTGTATTCCTGTATTAATCAACTAGTATATGCACTTGAAGCAATATAATAGTTTTCATGCCTTTAGAATGGCGATATAAATTCAATTACAAATTATATTTTAAGTAAATAATGAATAATATTCTGTTCTATATAAATTGATTCCGCACAGCTGTTGAATTTAAACTTGAAGTATGTAAAATATATCCTTTTCTGCATTTACTTACATCACAGTGTAGTATTACTATAAAATGATTGAAATTAACAATGCGTTGTTTTAAAAGATTATATGAGTCTATAACTTCGTTTGCTTTGCATCAAAATAGCGCACATAGAAAATCTAAAGCTATTAATATTCAGTATATAATGGAGGGGTATTCTGGAATAACAAGGGATTGTATTGTATGAGAAGGGAACTGGAGTTTCCTTGATTCTTAATCTTCAGTTTTAGGTAATATAATATTCAGAATATAAGGAAATATAAATTTTATTAAAAACTTTGTAGCTCAAATCTCTAATTCACTTGCCTTGTTATTGCAGAGGGCCTCTCAATTCTTGTACCGTGTAGCATTGAAAAATAATCGTTCTCTTTAATTTAGAATTAGAATGAAAGGCAGTCATTTTATTCGCTTGAATGTTTGGAATAATGTTGTTCGTTTATTTAAAAAAAAATACATACATTTATAAGTACAGATAAATAATAATGTTTCACTTCAGACTACACACAAATTAATACAATAGAACCTACACGAGCAAAAAATTAGCCGGGGCCAGGACATGAACCTGTGTGTGCAGCATATCACGCTGTTGTTCTAACCACTGAGCAAACCAGGCTCTTAGCTCGACAATTTCTCAATATTATTTTGTGTTGGGAAAACGTTACCGGCCAGCAACCAGATAGCAAAGGTTAACGGAACAGCGAGGAATAAGTTACTACTCCATCGATCACACAATATATATATATTAAAGGACATACGTAAATTAACGTCTGAACTTATTAAAGGTACACTTAACCTTTTCACGGGGGCTCGGATAGCATCTGTCCAAGGTTGCATGCATTCTCGGACAGATACTGTCCGAGCCCCCGTGTGAAGGTTAAAAAGCGATTTTTCATTTCGGACTTGAATACACACAAATTAATACAATAGACCCAACACGAGTGAAAAATTTTCCTGGCACCGGCTAATTTTTCACTAGTGTTGGTTCTATTGTATTAATTTGTGTGTATTTAAGTCTGAAATGAAAAATTGTGCTTTAAGTGCACCATTAATAAGTTCGGATTCTAATTTATGTGCTTTAATATATACATTTATAAGTCTATACAATGCGGATGATTCTGCACAATTTCTAAAAAATTATCAAAGCTAAAAATAAACATACTATGTAATCTTATTAAATGTAATAAAAATTTCATAAATTATGTAAAATGTTTTCTTTTTTAACGGTTGAAGAGCATTATAATATTTATTAAAAAATATATTTATTTTCAAAAGATTTAAAATTATGTTATGTAATATGTATTTAATACAGTATCTCCTGGTACATCACGTCTATTTTTAGCGTTCTTTAAGATATTTCTCTCTTTACTATATCGTTCAGCAAAGTATAAAAAAAATATTTTATTGCAACTTTGCCATCTAGATAAAGATGTGGTATAAATATATAAGAGTATTTCTGTATCGTGAATTGTGTTACGAAACTAGTAATGCGCGTACAGTCTAACGTTATTTTTAAAATTTCGTTTTATATCTTTGATGAGGCGGTCATTCTACAAGACAGTTTCTAGAATGCTTAGTATGTAAAGAGATTTATTAGAAACTAAATGAAGTTAGATCCAATTTTTTCTATAACCGAAAATTGATAAATAATAAGTATTGTATCCGAATCCTTGCAGTTCATATGTTCAGATTATTGAAAGTTAAGATCGATGTTCTGATGATGTATTTGCATATATCAGAATTTGAAAGTTTCGTTCGCTTTAAATGATGATGAATGACCGGCATGATGAAAAATATGAGTTACTGAGTGAAAGAGAATAGATCAAAACCAGTATTTCATATTTTATTTACATTTGTGTCGAACCGAGAATTATGTTTGTCTCTGGATACATATTTCAAATTTAAATTCACACGATAAATATATTATCGCAAAGAAAATACGAATATTCAGCATACTATGTCTGAAATAACTAAAAATTGTTAAATAGAAAAGGAATAGTACAAGAACAGACAAAATGGATTTTTGTTATTGTGATCCAGCATACATGGTTGTTTAAAAGTCATGACACTATTGAATATTTTCGCATTTAACATATAGAGGGTGTTGAGTAAATATGGCGATATACTAGGGGTACATGTAAAGATAAAAAATTTTTGTATAAGATATAAGTGTTCCTATTCATTGATTCAGTTGGAAATACAAAGTACCTCACATTCAGTGTACCATGTATTTTAGTTCAGAATAGTGAAGCTTATGTAACGAAGAGTAAATCAAATAATGGATATACTGAATATTACTTCTATGTTTACATTCAGTATTAAATATTTACTACATGGCTGCTACTAGTGACAAAGTGATCATTATTTTTCCTACGACCATTTTCTAAACAATGATTCGAAGATTTGTAGAAACCTACAACTAATATTTTTGTTTTGAAGTAGTAGTAGCCAAAATAACCAAAAAAAATATAGTCTACAAAAGTAGCCCTGTTACTATATACAAGTTTTAAAAAATCTGACACTTAACTAACGTCGCATGCAAAAAATAAATAAATAAATAAAATAAAAATAAAAACATTTGGTTCTTCCGAATTTATAATATTTTACCAAAAATATTATATTTATAATGATAACATTTACAATTTTCCACTTTGAGTTCCTATTATATGTAATGGTATCCATAAAATGTGTATGGGAACTATGAATTCAACAGAGATTAGATTCCTAGATCATATCTATGCGATCGCATGTTTCTAACGTTCGAAAGCAAAATACGGACCTTAAATCCAAAACTAAAATTATATCATATAAATGCAAAAATGCTGATTTTGAAACAGATATAGTGATTCAGGTTTTTCAACAATTTGATTAATTGATATTCTTTAAAAATAAACAACTAGTCACACAATTAGGAACGTCTTGTAAATAAATGGGTAAAACATCTCGCTTTTTTCACATATGTACGCAGATACAAAAGAAATATTTTACTCTACTTTTTTAAGTTTGAATTTTACTGCATTTAATATCATGTTAGTTGTTATTTCTTAGTCTAATATCTATATTCTATTCTATGGCATGCATTGCTCCCCTATGTAATAAATCCATAAGTTTCTTTTTTTTAATTTCAGAGTTTTCAATCAGTATATGTATATATCGTATGTAAATTGAGATATCCGAATCTTTGCAAAGAGCCAGGTTACATGTAGAATCATCTGCCATTTTCCAAACAGCCAGATATTTTTCAATTGCAAAGAGCCTAATGTACATTTAGTCTAGTTAAGAAATTACTAGTTGTTTCTCAATCAACCTGATATTTTTCATGCTTTTGCAATGAATCAATGCAGCTGCATGCTAACTGAAAAATGACAAATTAGAACAACCAGATTTGCCAATTAAAAAAAAAACACATTTTTTTTCACTCCAATTGCAGTCACCCTATGCAGTTACCGGTTAATTAGAAAATGACCAACTATTTGTCGAAATAGTTTAGTTTCATCTTTTATCCGATAAATTGTAAGTCGCGTAGGTGAATCTGCTTGAAACTCCCTGCAATATTGTCTTCGTACTTTTGCTACATTTTAATACTCCCAATAGCATTTAAAAATATAAATCTTTTTGCTAAAGTTATTCTTGGTCTACTCATTATTTCCAATTAATTACGCACTAGAAAGAAAGAAAAATAAAAAAAGTTATGACCCGTTAAACAGTGTATGTATTCATTTTTTGAAGCATCCTGTACATTACAGCGAAAATCATGTACTTGTAATCGTTTATATCATAGCCATGGGAAAGTGATTTTTTTTAACTTGCTGTATTGTAATATTGTGCTTTTACTAGGTATTGTATTATTTTTCATATAATATGATAAATATATTTTTCAGACGTTTTCTTTTAAGAAATGTTTAATAAATTTATTTTTCAGTAGCTACTGATTTTAAATATTTATCAAAATCTCAATTATCCGATCTTGACATCTGAATTTTAATTTTTATTGTAGGTCAATTAAAGTAATTGACAGAAACGGTATTTTTTTATTCCTACAGTCAAATAAATTCCAGTTGGCGTCACTGTTTTACCTTTAAAACGTGAAATGTAAGATGGACGTATTAAATAAGGTATGGGATAATAATAATAATAAAAAAACATAATGTTGTAACAATCTATAATAAATGGATATACTTAAAATATTCATATAAAATTTTATACTAGAAATATAGAATGTACTATTTTTGTATAATTTTTTGCAGTAAAACATTAAAGAATAGCAGAAAAAAACCCTGACACATTTCAATCGTTTAAGATAAAAACTGGATTAACACAACAGTTTTATTTATGTTACTTTCTTTTTTATCTGAAACTGATACACTTGATACTTCATGGTTTTAGATAGTTTTATGTTATCAAAAAATGTAGTTTTCATCCTAAAAAATAATGTCAAAAGAGCTTCACAGTTATCTTTTTTCTGAAGCACAAAAAGGTTGATGATAAAATACTAACAGATATTTCGAAATATATGCGTGATTAAAAAAAAATAATGCATTAATTTAAACAAACAGGCGAAGATAGGGCTATTCGATTAAAGTAAAAGATACTCTAGACAAAAATGAACTCTTTATACCCTCGTTGTAATCGATTTGCATGATCTGGTATAATTTTAACTGTTTTAGTAAGATATGATTTTTTTCTCATTAAAGCGTGTATTATAATGAAAAAATATTATAGGTATTTTTGCATATAATAAAGAAAAATTCTCAAAACATTTTTTTGCAACAGTGACTTGACAAAAAACGTAGCTAACTTTAATAACGAACTCATTTGTGAGAAGAAAAGAAATGGAAGACACTAATGCTAATTTTTAAAAATGCACTGTTTAGCTTTGATTTTCCCCTGTTGTTGTTCGTTTTAAACTTTTATTTGCAGCTTTTCTGTTGAATATTTTAAAATATTTATTTAGAAATTATATAAAAAATGTTTACTTAATAATTTGTGATAAAAATCACTTAAGATTAAATATTTAATAATTATATATGTATATAAATTAGTAAATATTTAATTCTATATGTAATGATAATGGTAACCCGATTGAATATAACTTAATAGTTTAATAAGTGACTGTGTAATTTTATTTAATGTGACAGAAAAAAACAATAAATAAAAAAAATACTATAAAATAATTTATGTGTTTTTCCTATTTTTATAGGTCTGTATTTCAAATATTTAAAGCAGTATGGACACTTTTTAACTAATTACTTATATATATATATATATATATATATATATATATATATAATGAAATCACATGTGTGAAAAACAAAGGAAGATATACTATAAATATCAATGGAAAGCACATTGCAAAAATTAAACGCATAATGAAATGCAAAATTAAATATGAAATGCCATGAATATCTTATTATATATATATGTCAATTTATTTTTGATAGTAAAAAATAAAATAATGAAATAATGAAAATACTTGACATATTTCAAACGTTTAAGAAAAAACAGAATTCACATTTTTTATTGTGTAACTTTTTATTTTATCTGATACTTATACGACTTATACATAATTGCTTTTATATATCTGCATGTTTTAAAGAAATATAATTTTTATCACATAAGACATTGTCTAAAAACATTTCCTTTTTTCTAGTCAACAAAAAGGAATAAAACGGGGCATTATTCGGAGTATTTCAATACCTTTAAGAAGTTTTAAGCCCTTGAAAGGCTATAGTAAATTTTTATACCACTAAATATAGCAACTGTGTATTAATTTTCAAATGCCACAATGACACTACAGGAATAAAATTTTCCTTTCATTAGGTACGAGAAGAAAAGCTTTTACTTACTTTTAAATAAAATTGACCGCATATTCTGGTGTCATTCGATCATTTGAACATTTTAACAACAGAAGTGATTACCCCGTAAAGGGTTAAACAAACATGCATCACGGATAGAAAAAAAAACATACATACAGTAGAAGATCTTTATGACGCAATTCTATATATTGTGCACAACTTCTCAGACTTAAAAATAATTTTGCAGTTCAGAAACACTTGCATTTCCACTTTGTAAAAAAAATTTAGTCTTTAGAGGACTAAATTAGATACATCCGTTCAACGTCCTTAATTCAAAGCTACTTAATGAAAAAATTGCTATTATTGCAATAAAAGGTTTTGAAAATTAAAAATATAGTGAATTATTTGATCCAGGCATACTTGGACTATGTTTATAAAATAAATATAAAAATGTGTGAATTGATCTATATTACGCAAAATTTATGATCTCCACAAATGCTGGTCCCAAAATTTGCAATATAAAGACCTTCAACTGTGTATTGATATCTTTCACACATATTTGGCCATGTTTACAAGAGTTTACAAAGATAAGTTTAATGATGTGTGAAATGTGATCTATATAACGTAAAATTCTATATAATTCACACCCTAGCGTTTTTTGTTTTTCGTTATAAATATTTTCTATTGTATATAGTATATGCTGAAAAAAACTTTGTATCTTTTAATAGAGTTTTGTGGTTTACATGGTCAGACACAAATAAAGACTTTGAAAAAAATGTATTCATTTCTTATTAAATGCATGTATTATAATGAATTAATATATTTAATATATTTTTCTTTATAATAAATAAATTTTTATCATGCTGTACTTTCTGACTGTGAATGGATTTATAATGTAAATTTTAATAACAAACACTTTTGTGGGAAGAAAAAATAGAAACAATTAAAGCTGTTTTTTTTTTCGATTATACTGTTTTTCATTATAATTTTCTTGGAATTGATTTTTTTTCCTAAATCTTAATTGTTATTTTGCAAAACGTCTGAACCGTATGTATGAAAATCTAATCATATTTAATGAACACTGAAATAAATATTTTACCGTTAAACATACAGTAAAATTTCATAAAGTTTAAATATCTTTTTTTCTTTTTTATAATCAATATTATAAAGTCTTTCGAAAATGTGAAAACAATGTGATAAACAATGTTGAATGATTGCCAATCAAAACCACAGAATATTGTCAGAAAATGTTCATTCAATATTATTGTTTTGTTTTATTATTTTAAAGAAATTTAATCCATTTTTTCTGAGAAATATTATTTGAGATTCTTTGCATTTTAAACATAAAAATCTTTCCTTTATCATTTTTTATTCATGCCGGATGACATATTTTTTTGCAGAAAATCACCGGACACTTTCGATTTTACATGTTTTGTCGAATATTTAGAGAAATACTTCAAGAATCCATTTTAAATTACGAGATTTTTTTGGATGTATTAACAAATGTAATTACAATAATTTATACAGTTATGATTTTAAAGGTTGAAAATGATAAATCAAACTCATTAGACAAATTTTAAACGGTAGTACAACAAAAACAATAAGAATTTTCTACATAAGAAGTCACGTATTCAATGAAATGTACACTGTGTTTCGCTTCAAATTGAACCAGCAGTTTGGTTCAGAATTTTAAATCTCATGAGGATGTTTTACTTATATTTTCAAAACGCTTCCTTTGGTTGTGACAATAATATACCAGTATTGTCACAATGTGACAATATGAAATGTATATGTGACAATATGACAATGTGTGGCATAAACGATGTAGTAAAAATAACTAACTCTCACTAACTACGAAGATCTGCAGTGATCCATTGTCTTAAAGTGTAATTTCGGTCATTGTTTAGTTACTGCTATTGTGTAGCAAATGTTTAAAAACAGAGTAATTTTAATATTACCTTCATTGTTTCAGGCTTGAAAGGAATAATTCAAAATCTTACGCGTGGAAACTTATATATATACTAGGGGGCCTACCCCCTGCGAGCTACGCTCGCCAACCCCCGCTCAGACTTCGAAGCCTCTAAAAACATGACAGCGTGCTTTGTTTTAAAAATATTGGTAAATCTGTAATTGGGTTGCCATTCTTTTAACGTTTTAATGGGACATTTTTTTATTACCATGGCCTCATACACAGCTGTTGCTACAACTGACGACTGTTTTCGGGATTGATAAGTAAAATCAATTACAACTTGAAAATCAGCGTGTATAAAATGGTTAGGTTTAAATTGTGGCTACTTCTCGGACTTTTATAACAACGATCTGTATTCTATTCTTTCTTTGCGTTTAAGGATGAGAAAAATTCCATCTGCTTGTGAATAACATTAAGAACCACGGTATTGAAAAGTACTGTTATAGACATTTTCAGTAACATGTTTTAATTTTCTCTCTATTTTAGTGCGCCATCATGCATATTTTCATGTTATTTTAAATATGTAAATTATTTATTTTAATTAATATGTATATACGAATTTCTAATAATTATTTATCATACAAAATTAATTAAACATTTTGTGCATGCATGCCTGCATTTATTCGGCATTAATTGATGACATATTTAAACAAATTTGCTATCCGCGATAATTTTACACCTTGTTATGTCACTTGAATATTGTCCATAAGAAAATCGGGTACTTTTCCAGTATAGGATCCTTTGCTTTTAGGTTTGTCGTAATTCGAGCTTCGAAAAGGTATAGATTCGTTAATATACATAAGATTTGTTGCCAAAAGTTATGAAAACAAACCCAATGAGCTTTTGGTGCTTTTCTATTATAGGGGTCTTGACGCTTTTTTAAAAAAAGCTTGGCGCAATTCGGACATCAGAAAGTGAGATTTGGTGCCAAATGACATTAACAGCCATGGAAACAAATTCGACGATTTTTTTGTTTATATGCGTATTTTAATTATTCGTATATTAATATTGTTTTTTCTATACAAATCACTTCTGATTATATATAAAATAGGATAAATGACATTTTACGCTAAACAAATTGTATAAATATTTTTTTGCTCCTTTCTTTTGCGTTTACATAAATGACGTCATTTGGACGAATTTATTCAAAACATTTTCAGTTTATAAATTAAATTAAATTCTGACAGACGATTTAATCCTGACAACGATAGAAATGTGATTTTTTATTTTTCAAATTTTCCTGAAAAACATAATTTAATCACAATCTTGTCTTCATTACCGATTGAAATAAAAGATAAATTCAATTTCAATTTGAAAATGACGAATAAAAAGAAATCAATAATCCCTATCGGGATCCTTTTCAATTTTTTCCCTTTTTTGTCACAAGAAACTGAATAAATAGTTGCCATCATTACAGAAATGTCATTAAAATTAGAAAAAAAATTAATATCTCGAAAACTAATTCCAATTTCAAAATTCTATTACCAGTTTTGACATCCGCGGATTTTTATGAACAATTGATATTAATTTCACCATCAAGCGTTTAATATTTTATTAAAAATAGCCCTGAAACATAATCAGTCGTTTAATCAGTCGTTTCATAAAATCGTTTCATAAATTCGTTTCATAAAATCGTTTCACAAATTTGTTTCATTAGGATTTTATATATATAGGGTAGATATATATATATATTCAAAGTATATGTAAGGACAATTATCTCTTGATGTACGAACACAACCCGCTGGTCGATGCTTTAAACTTATTGAATTTAGCTTTTCAATATTTCCGGTGACATCTTGAATGCTCGTGTCTGCCGCTACTCTTCTGGTCAAGTGCCGGAAAGGGCATAGGGGCGTGCAACGGGCTACCTTTCTTTCTGATAAAACATGCCATCCCCACCCCAAGCACCAATGAGATGGACGCCTGATCATTCGGAATGTAAATAACAATAAGTACAATGTTACCAAATTGTACTAAACTTTTAGCACGTTCCCTGATATCACCATATTTTGAACAAAAAAATGTTATTTCGTTGAACATTTCGCTAAAATAGCTTTATTGTTGTATAGATTATGAATAAAAATTCTGTTTTAACTTGGAGTGAGAAATCCTATGCTTTTAACAAAAATTGTGAATTGCGTTCCTGGTTTCCTATGCAAAAATTGTGAATTGCGTTCCTGGTTTCCTATGCAAAAATTGTAAATTGTGTTCCTAGTTTTCTATGCAAAAATTGTGAATTGCGTTCCTGGTTTCCTATGCAAAATATGTTTATTGTAATGTGCTATAACATCCCTTAAAGTTTATTTGCTAATTTAGGAATCACATTTCATACGTACCTTTGTTTGTGAGTCGGTTAAATGAAATTGAAATTCTCAGGTATTTTCTGTTGTATATATTACACTTTTATAGAGGGAAATATATTTATATTTTACCAAAAATATATACGTTTTAAAACATGAGCAAGCAGTATAAAATTGAAATGATTATTTTGACAATGTGAATAGATCTTACCAAACTGAATGTTATATTTTCGTAGAAGATATAAACGTCTTTAAATATATATATCATTGTTTTTGACATTGTCATAAGCATTTCAAATTTTATTACCTTATTGCCTTCGAAATATATCTTATAAAATAATTGTATTGTTTTAAAGAAAATGATGTATTTTGGAAGTTTTGATAGAATAAAATTAGAAAGAAAAACATTTGAACTATACATTTTTAAATACAAATTTTTTTTAAAATAACTTTATTGCACAGACTTTGGAAACTTTCGATTTAAATACATATGTTGTTTTTGTAGTTTTATACCGGTATGGATCTTTACAAAAAATTTTGTAAAATAAATAGATTTCGTTACTGAAGAGGAAGAAAATTTTTTAAGGAAAGTTCAATAAATTTAATATTGCGTACAATTCAGCTAAAAGTAATTATTGCCAAATTGCTCATATAATTAATCAAAATCATCAAAATTTATAAAAAGGGGTTTTTAATTTATGAAAAAAATACAATTTTTTCTAATGGTTTCTGAATGGGATTTGTAACAGATCTCAATTTAATCTTCGACGATATTCTCCGAAACGAAATATTTTTGAATTGCACTTTTATTTAAATTAACTAAGGTAAAAAGTATGTTAAGGTAATAAGTAAGTAGGTAATAAGTAAATAAGTATGTATTATCCTGTTCAGGAGATAGATCGCCAAAAATTGTTGCCAACTGCCAATCTGGTTTATAGTTGCCAATCAAGTTCAAAACTGTAATTTAACATTATTAAATTCATAACATTGTTAAAAAGGATAAATAATATAAAATAAATAAATAAATAAAATATAATAAATGCACAATAATAAATAAATAATAAAAAATATGAACTATAAATTATAATAAAAAATAAACTATCAACTATAATAAATAAATAAAGTAGTAGTTGTGAAATAATAAGGGTTACTGTAATTAGTATAATTGGGCCATGCTTGGGGCAGTTGTATCTGACGTAGCTCGGGTAATAAGTAAGTACCTAACTAACTTCATAAAATTAGCTCCTATAATTATTTTAAGAGTATACATAATATCGCCATGATAATACTAATTAAAAAAAAAAGAAAACAAAATGAATTTAGTGCACTAATGAGCAGTGTCCTCTGCACCTGAAGTTTAAAAAATGTCATGTGGATTTAATTTTTGGTGAACAAATTTTAAATAAATTATCAACTTTTAGGCAAAATATTGCTCTTTTTCATCTCTAAAGTTATTTCTTTCATTGTTTATTTTGTGCTGTTACGTAGCAAATGTTTAAAAAACAATGTAATTTTTATAATACCTTAATTGGTTTATATTTTAATACGTTTTGTTACGTTTTTTATATCTAAAAAAAGGAAACAAATGATCTATCTTATATAAATATTTTAATACAAAACAATCCGTTTTTAAAATGACCTCTTTTAAATAACGCATAAAACATTTGCAATATCTTATTCAGAAATATAAACAAAACTCAATGTAAATAGATCAATTAATAATGTATCAATGCACTTTAAAATGTACTGAGGAAACTAATATCTTTAGTTTTCTCTCTTATTTCAAAACATTTTTGAAAAATTAAAAATCACAGTTTAAACCTCTTTTATACATGGCAGCATGAGGATATGTAGAATAGCAAACCGTAGATAACTGTGCATCTACCTCCAAAATTTTTATCTAAGTTCTATCATTAACTCTAAACAAGCAGGAGGACGATAGTTCTGCAGTGACCGAAAAAAACTTTCTTAACTCATTGTAAAATTTCCTATAGAAAATGTCACTAGTTAGAGGGAACTCCGTGGATTCCAGATATACTTTATTTAAAATAAGTAACAAAACACCTTATCACGAAGGCAAACTTCTTATCTGAAGAATCTAATACCAAACCCAGGCAAACAGGAACGTTATTGCAAACGACAGCTGGGCTTCTTGCTGAAAGATTAATCTTGTCTTGATGCTCCAAGAGGAACGAGATCCAACAAAACCCCACAGCACTCACTACTACCATCGTATTTATACTAGCTAGTCAACCACAGAAACCTAACTAACATGTTATTGCTCAAAATAACCGGGGCAATGAGATTCACGCTATTAAAGTACACTTTGCCTAAGTAAAATAAATGGCAAAACAGGTGCACTGGTGTTAAAATCTAGGACATGTTCGCACCCAAATTTCAAGAATGCTTTTGACTCTGTATTTAGACTACATTCAGAAGAGAGTCACCTAAACTACAAGTGTTAATAGAATTGTTTGCTCCTTTAATAAGTATGGAACCATTATGGTTTGAATTTACGCCCTGAAAGACCGAGAATACATTAGGAACACTGTAAAAAAAAAGAGAATTGTGTCTGGATCTATCAAAACATTAAGAAAATATAGGATAGCTCTTCCGAGATATGGAGTAGTTGGAAAAGCATTCCTTTATCTTCATAAACCTAAAAAATGAGAATGATCTTGAAAAATATTCACGATTCAAAGAACTATTTCAAATTTCTTTTGCTGACCGTATGAAAAAATAAAATAAAAATCCGAGTACATTGTCCTGTGGAATCAGTTTTTTCAGCACAAAAGTTTTGTTTTACGGTTTGCTATCAATTCTCAAATAAACATTTTCAGCTACGTACTAGAATTCATACATGTGAGAGTAACAAGAGAGTGTTATTTATGATATTAGCATTAATGCTGTTAATTTAGATGTTAGTCTGTTAAACATGTTTGTTAAACGCAGAAATGTTTTCTTGAGAATCAATGGTCTCCGAAATTTTTTTATTTCGTGTTGAGAAAACTGATTAAGACATTGTAAAAACGACATTTAAACATTTCGCCCCACCCCCATTTTTTTTTGTTGTTTGAGATGGCCAGCAAAAGATTTTGTTTCAGAATTGCTTCTTCAAACCTCGGATAAATCGTTTTATTTTCATAAGCGTAAAACTTATATTATTTAACTAAATGTTTTACAAAATATTTCAGATGTTACATGCAAAACTGTCAATTGTTAGTAATAGCATTTTTTTAAATTATTTTCAGTGATTTAATCTAAATAATTCGTTAAAAACATATACGGATACTTTCTAGAGAAATAAAAATAGAAACATTATTGTCATCATTTTTTAAAAAGGAAAATTAATGCTACCAAATTTTTATTTATAACTAAATAACAATGAAAATATATCTGAAGAAGAAATAAAAGCCCTTCCGGCTTGTGCCGGGAAGAAAAGGTGTCTCTCTTATTCCTCGTTTTCAGGAATTAAGTTACTTTTACTGAAACACACTCTGTGGAAGACGATTTTAGGAAATTTTCAATTTTCGTCAATATTGAATTTGTATGGAAATTTCAGAAAAATTGTCAGATATCGCAAAGCTGGCTTTATTTACTGCGTGATCCTTATTTTTACTGCATTCGTACTTATGAACCGATTTTGATGTGACTGAGCAAGTTTATATGGCATATCAAGGTGTAAACCGAGTTCATTCTTTTGTTTCAAAATGTCAGCCAAATATGCTTTATGTCAGTCATTTTTAAAAGTAGCGCAAAAACAAAAAATGCTCCTGAATCCTTGTATCAATGCCGAGCACCTACAATAAAAAACGGCTTTCTAAATCTTTTGTACATTTTTTACAATCTGAAATTTTTAAGTGACCGTCTTTTTTAAACAAGATGACGGATAAAGCTGGACCAACGAACTCAGTAGAGATATTGATAAGTCCACATGCTCAGACACATTCAAATCAGTTCATAAATACGAGTGCTACAGCATGACAATCTGTTGTCTTGTTTCAAAATGTCAGCCAGCCTAGAATTTCAAACTGCTATATTTCAGCAATTTTTTTTTTAAACATAGGGTGACTAAACAAAAAATGATCCGCAATCGTTGTATCAAGGACGAACACGTAAAGGAAAAATATAATTTCTAATCATTTTGTAATTTTTTTTTAATTTTCTTCTTCAGGCCGTCATTTTCAAACCAGACAGCCGATGAAGCTGGCTAAAGAACTTGGTCGAGACTTTGCTATGTACTGTACATATGCTAAATCACTTCCAAATTGATTACATAAGAACGTGGGTTTGTGATGGGGTGGGGATCATCATCGATGAAAATATACCTAAATTTTCCAGAATTGCTTTTCTACGGACGGCTGCAATAGGTAGCTTTTTATTTCATTAATGGAAGCTACCTAAAATGAAATCAGCAGCTGTAAACGAATATTAAAATTTTATGAATCTTGAAACAAAAAAAACTATATAAAACAATTCATCTCAATGCTGAATTTATTCAACTAATTTTACCAATTCAATAAAATGAATGCTGAATTCATTGCGCTTTACATAAAGTTCTTCAAAACAGCATAAATAATTACAACTTTTCGAACTAATCAAAACTTTATCTCTTTAAATAACGCAAATAAAAGCGTCATATATTTTTACAACACAGTGTGTGAGAAAATATTTTATTATTATTTTATTTATTTTTTTATTATTTTTTTATTTTTAAAGATAATATTAACCTTCACATAGTTAATAAGTTCAAACGAAAGTTCTCGAAACAGAATAATTGCTTTCAAAGGACAATGTTTTAAAATATTAATTTAGTACTATTTCGGCTAGTTCCCTTCATTAGATAAAGAATCCATGCGATCTCCTAAGGTAACGTAAAATCATATTTGTGACTGTTTGATTATTTAATTTTTACATAAGGAAAGGCTAGGATAGTCTGCGAACAATTCAAAAGAATAGCAATAAAAAATATAAATATTAATTTTTTGCTAAACTATTCATGAATAATTTTTACTTCATTTGTTTTTTATGCATTTCTATTGCTATTTTGTTGTTATGTTGCAATTTAATAGAACAGTTGTAATAAAACGAAGAAAGTTATTTTGCGCAATCTGTCCTTACAGGGTTGGTGTGATTGCGCACATGGGTAGGAGAGATTGTTACTATTAATAACTACAATTAAATGGTTAACAATAATAATTACACTTAAACGACATTGCTGTAAAGTTTTTGTGAACAAATATTATTGTATTAGAAGTGAATATTTCAACTTAATGATTAAAGAATCAGAAAAAGGAAATAATTTTTAAAACGATTAAAACATTTTAATTAAAGGAAAAAAATTAAAGAATCAGTAAAAGCAAGTCCAGATAAGATTACAAAATAAAATTATGTTACTTAATAACACGTTTAACTTTAAATTAGTCCTTTTTCATTTTTCATTTTTTTATGCAAATTTACCAATAAGCTGCGTAATCTCTCCTAGCATGGAAACTAATGAAAACACTGCGCCATCTCTCCTAAGTAGCAGATGCGCAAACTCTCCGATTTCGGTAGGAGAGATTGCGCGGACTTTTATTTAAACATGACCTCTTCTAAAACGAACCGTTGATGTTCACATTGTTAGTCTAGATTAGTAGCTTATGAGAAATCGTTTAAGTTTAAACTATTTTGTACTATTGACATTGTATAGAAATTCTGATGAATAATTGTGAAAATTCAAGCACTTACTTTGGGACAACAAAACAAAATAACAATACTTTATCTTAGACGCTCAAAGCAATCAACGTGCACTTTCGAGTAGACACTCCACTACTGTTGTTGTACAACTACCTGGAATCGATGCGCACCCACTCTACTCCTTCCCCACGAACCTATTTGTGCGCAATCTCTCCGACCGCACCATATCTCCTGGCTTTACCTTATACTGCGTATTTTATTTTTAATACCACATTAAATTGGAACTAGCGCATTCAATATGAAGGAGCAGGGTTGATTGGAACATAAAAGCGACTCCTATATAGAAGGCAAACATCAACGTTTCATATAGATTTTTTTTATATATACAGATTTTCTATAAATTACTGTCAGGGTTACCTTAACTCATAATTTTCATGTATGAACATGACAAAAAATATTATTACATATTCGTAAAATACAACGAAAAAGTTTTTTTATAAAGAACCCAAACAAAGATAGACATGAGTATAGTTGCAAATTGATATTAATCAAATAACTAGTATAATCAAATAATTATTAATATTGAAATTTTATCACATTTATCAAACAATTATTAAGGTGTAATGAGCACAAAGTTAAATACTTTTCACGTGACAGTTTCCACCATCCCCTTTTGAAGCTTTTTATATTAATTACTAATTGTTATTTGATTAATAATGTTTTGAGTTGCAACTTTACTCAATGTAAATTTGTTTGTGTAATAAAAAATATTTTTTTTTGAGTTGTATTTTACGAATATGTGATAATGCTTTCAGTCATTTTCTTAAATCATAGTTATGAGGTAAGGGAACCCCGACAATAATGTATGGACACCCTAGAGATTGTTTTATTGTTTATTATCTCTACCTAATTATTGTTTTATTATCTTAAGGTTGCTGCTATTGTAGAAAATATCTTTTATTGTCGAAACTCAATTTCTTTTCTTTTACTGACTTCCGGATTACAGTAAATTCTGTCTAAGACGGACTCTTTGTAAAACGAAAATCTCTCTAACGCTGAAATATTTCGCGAATTATATTATAAGTCTCGTAGATTCATTTTCAATACAATACATTTTGTCTAAGGCGGAATACTGTGCGACGAGTGAATGTTTTCTCCGTAAAGATCGATTTATGTGTTGCATTTATTTTACTCAGAACGGCTAATGGTAACCATTTTATTTTGATATATGTTTATGTTAGCAATATAAGTATTTATAAAATATTAAAACTGATACTTCAATTTGCTCATACTTGAAAAAACTTTTATTCTTACATAAGTAAAGTTGCTAAACTAAATAAGCTGTATCCATATCAGTTCACATAAAGCGTCAATGGGTAAAAAATATATTTTCATATAGGTTCAAATATTATTTATTATTAATTCTTTTGGAGTTATTCAAGTTAAAATTCGAAAATTACAGAGGTCCAAAGCACATCCTGCCATCAAAATTATCCGTTTAACAATTGTAGTGAATCTAAATTTTATACAGGGTGTTTATAATATAAGTATCTCTATTTAGAGCTGTCTGTAGCTCCAAGGAATCACCGGAATGGAACCATAATCGTCACACTTACTATTCGAGACTAGGTAAAAAGAATGGAACAATAAAAAAATAATTGCAACCGACAGATCTGACATATGCAACCGACAGATAATCACCGATAGATGAAACTTCTGAGTGTGAAATGTAATATGTAATACAAGAACAAAGAATTAAAGTGTCAAACCGGATGACACACTTAATTTATTAGAGAACGTCACAGTGAATGTGGTTACGCTTTCGCATAGCGGTGCCGATAATGTTCAAGTTCCATATGCCCATTGTGCTGGAGGCTACAATCCAGGCGGTGCATGACGTACTCAACTACGGAATGTAACGTATCAGGAGTGATGTTTCTCACATTTCGTGATATGCGGTAAGGTCACTGAGGCTTGCGACACCTCTACGGTACAGAATGTTACACATTACATTTCACATTGAAAAGCGCCATCTATCGGTGATTATTGCAATTATTTTTTTTATTGTTCCATTCTTCTTCCCCCTTCTCTCCCCTTCTCGATTTTGGTTTCATTCGGGTTATTCCTTCGATCTACAGACAGCTCCAAATAGAGATACTTATATTATCATCACCCGGTATACAATTAAACAAGTATAATAAACAAACATATAGTAAACTCTTTCTAAGGCTGAATAAATCTGGACATTCCGTTGTAGAGAGTATTAGGCCTTAAACAGAGTTTACTCCATTAAAAATCGTTACTAGGGACTTTAAAATCTTTCTGTGTTAGACATATTTTCGTCTTACACCGATTCCGCCTTAGACAGAGTTTTCTGAAATTTTGAAAGCAAAAATACTTTCATAGTCTAATTCTTTATTATGGTCTGAGCTGTATACGTGTACAGTAAACTCTGTCTAAGGCGAAATCGATCATGTCTTAAAAACTTTCTGTTGTAGACATAGTTTATTGTATTAAAGTTTTTATGAGGGAATTTAAAATATGTCCATGTTAGACAGATATTCTACTTATACAAGATTAACTTTAGACAATTTATTGTATATAAATTCTATAAGAGATTTCATTTACCGTTTGGACTCGTAATTTACTGTCAGTAATTTACATTTCCTTTCGACACTTTATATAAAACGCTACTTAAAATTATTAATATTATAGTAGACTACTGACTCAGAAGAAAAATGTATTTGTCAATATCCATGATAGAAATCAAATAAAATGAATTTTATCCTGAAAAGGGTATCGCTTACAAATTACGTTAAAAAAAATGAAATATTAACGTCGTTTTACAGATCCGAAATAGTTTTGATGAAAAAATATCGTATATTTCATAGGTAGAACACATAATCAAGAATAAAGGTATTTTAATAGGCATTATTTTAATATGCATTAGTTATTGAGTTATACATAAATTAATGCAATGATTTATTCAAATAAAAAGATACATTTCACTGTAGAGAAAATCTTTTGCATCAAAAGTTATATAGTAAATCCGAAACAGTCGGAATTATAGAGAACAACAAAAAATAATCATTCGCAAAATGAGTAATTATTTCTGTTAAAATAATTTTTGTTCATGACAAATATTTTCATACTGACTAAATTTAAAAAAATTGTAACCTCCCGGATAGAGCGTCGTTGCACATTTTACAACAAATATGAATTTTCCGGAAATTTATTCTCACAAACGGCAACGAAATTACAATTCAATAATTTCCATTACTGATATTTATAAGTGTTCTTCTAAGATTACTCTTATTACTGTTTTGAAATATTTTGAATCAGTAATAATGTAAGCATTGCGCGTAAAATATTTGCCACGTGCCTGTTCGTGTGAAAAATTTAAGTGCGATCTTTGAAAATTTAAATTTCCTCAATTCACACATATTCAAAATATTAAAAGTGATGGTACTGAAAAGGATACACATGCGTAATATATAGTTAACATTGCAGTAAATGTTGAAATGTAATTTGTAAAAAATATAAGTGCAACAGACAACCGAATATATATAGAAAATATATTTAATTAAGTTAGTAGCAGTACAGTAATTCAATATAAAAAAAATCGAGAAAAGATTTCGAGTAAACTTTAGCTGTATAAAAAATATTTTTTAAAACTCTGTATTTGAAATGGTTTTATAAAAATATCTTATACTTAATAATTATAAAAAAATATTTAGTTACAAAAGGAAAATTTTCAATAACATTCATTGAACATTTTCAGGGAAACAAAATAAATCATCGGTTTATTTGTAAATAAAATTATATTAAAATTTCAGTGAATACAAAAATATTAGTTAATATTTTCTCTAACGAATTATTGTTAAAACTCATATATTTTGTTTTAGCTATTTTAATTTAGTATATAATAATTATAGCAAAAGCAACTTTAGTTATATGCATAAACATCTTATTCACCATTTAAACCTCGTTCATTTGAGAAGTGATCGATTGTATACATGGATTAAGTACTTTGCTAATACACTTTAATTAAGATAGACATTCCTAGCTGTCAATTAGTCTTGTTACATGAAAGGACTTAGCGGATAGCACTGCTTACAAATAAATAATTTTTTTAATTATTACAGAACTAGCTAACCTGCCCGGCGTTGCACGGGCCAAAAATATTAATAATCTGTTCTATACGAAACTTAAACCAAACCCCGTCGTAATCGGGTCCATAGTTCCACCTTCCACCGCCAGAGGGCGCAGTCTGTTCTGGAAGAGGCCTTTTCAGAACACTCGACCCAACCAAATTTCCTAGTGGAATTGAAATTTAACCACGGGTAAACATTGCCAAAATAGCGGAAATCGCGAAAGTTGGTTACGTAATCGATCGGTTTCTAAAGGGTTAATGTAGATATTTTTTAAAACCCAATCATGCGTTTTGAAGAAAATGATCGCGTCTATGATCTGGAGTCTACTGTTTGTCCATACTCACATTTCCTGAGTCGATGCTGATTTTTAAACCTGGACCGAAAAACGAAAATCGCGTGAGTGAGTTTTGGAAAGGATTTTTTTGGAGGGTTAAAATTAAAAATTTTCAAAACGGATACCAGCTTTTAAAAAACAAAGTGATGTAGATTAGTTGAGGTATTTTTAGTTTTTCGTATCTTGTTTATAAACGCCAATTCGGATTATTAAAGATAGGGGGAACAGTTAAAAAAGCGAAATTGACTTACGGTAAAAAACGTTTTCGAAAGGGTTAACGTGATTTTATTTTTAAACTAAAGGTTTCTGCCTAAATCCGACAGAATGTAGATGTCTTTAGGTGTGTTTGATTTTTGTTTGGTTATTTTAGAAAGCCGATGCTAGATTTTATATATCAATCGGAATTCGCAAAAGAGAGTCCTGCGCACGAATTTTTTTTGAAGAGTTAATATTTGTATTTTTCAAAAACAAATACAGATGTCAAAAAAATAATAAATGTAGATATTGTCTGGTATTTTTAGTTTTTCGTACCTTTCTCTGAATCGCCGATGCGAATTTTTAAAAATTGCCAAAATCGCAAAAATCACAAAACGGCATACAGAAAATATACTTTTTAGAAGGGTTAATTTTTATATTTTTTAAAACAAAAGGGGGCTTTGGAAAGGGCAAAGACAGTTCTTTAATTTGGTGACCTTCGTTTTTCCGTATTTTGTGTATTTCGGTGGATGCAAGGCTCGTAAAACGGGAGAAAATAAAAAACATGAATTCGATGCTTTTTAATTATTTTTTTGAAAGGGTTAAATGTAAATTTTTTTCAAACCAACCAGATCTTTTGAGACGTAAAAGTATGTTCTTTCACAATATGTAGACGGTTTTTCCGTATTCCTAACCGTTTGCCCATGGCGAATTTAGAAAAACTTAAAAAAAAAAACGGTGTAAAATGTGTTGTGCTTTCTTTCTTCTATTCCGGAAGATACGGATATTGGTTTCTGCACATGCGCCAGCTAGCTTTTGAGTAATGACGTTTTTATTTGTGATCTTTGATCAGTTTTTATTTAATAACTACTTTAATTTTCAAAATATTAAAATTCTGACGTAATGGTGCACCAGGAGAGGGTTTGGACTACCTATATCTAAATTTGCAGCCTTCTAGTTGGGCTGGATTTTCCTAGCCATCGCCAACAGACACACAGGCACACAAACACACACACAGAGCGAAACTTTCTTTTATTAGTATAGAGATAATAATAAGTAATATTCAGCCTTTATAAAAGCCTATATAAAATATTTAATGATTTCTTATAATTCTTGAAATTACGTTAAATAATATAATATATAATTCAGATAAGAATATATATTTCAATACGGATATATAATTCAATATAAAACAAGAAAGAAAAATCATTTGTCAAGCATATATTATGAAACACTTACCAACACATTCAGAATACTGAAACAATACTTCACAATTTAGTAGGGTTAAAAGATGATATCCAGGTAAACAATTTGAGAAAAGCATAATACAATTGAAAACCCAATTTAAGCAATTATTATCGATGGTTGGAAAAGTATTCAAGTTCTTTTGTTTACCCTGTTTACGATCTATAAATTTTCGTATGTATAGTGCGTAGTATGATAAAATTTAGTTCAGTTACGAAATGCATAACACAGTTGAAAATCTTCTTCAAAAATTCTTCTTCAAAACGAACATCATCTTGAATTTTTTTTGCCACCCTCTATATCATATATAGAATCTATACACATGAAGTAATACGCAAATAAGTTACTTAAATGTAAACTAGTATTCCCAGCAGTTATCGCTCATAGATAGTACAGTACTCCAAATGAACTGTTTTGTGTGTCCCTGTAAATAAACGATAAATGATGTGGACACAATATCTACAGTAAGTATTTTGTATTGTATTTCAGTGATGTGTATAAATTTCAATATGTTTGAAATAGTATAACAACATTGAAAGACATTGTAATAGATATTTATCCACATTCCATAATGTAACGGAAGTCTTTTGAGTGTACCTATAAACAAACTATAAATTCTACAAGCTTTATTTGGTACTTCTCCATTATGCCCTCGACTACTTTTCATAACAAAAAACTATCGCCAAACTGTAACGCCAAATAAATAAATGGAAGAATGTTGCCATTGGAATAGCAAAATAAATGAATAAATAAATAAATAAAATACAAGAAATTCGGAAACTCCACACTCACCTAAGTGTCCACAATCAGTCCACAATAAGAAAAAATTACAATATATTAATGAAAACAGAAAAAAATAATCTTGGATATTTAGGTTATTTGCATCAATTTTATTAATTATGCCTCTCGGCTAATGAATAAATGTTTGTGGCGCCAGCTGAAACTGATCTATTGCACGTGACTATGCATTGCAACATTTTTCCAATGCTTTTTCTCTTTTAATAGCAAGACACCGCCATTTAAAAGCACAATTGTTATTTTAATTAACGAAATAACTAATAAACCAGTAAAACATAATACAAAATGTAGGTAAATGTCGAATTAAAAACCACTTGATGACATAACAAACACGTGAAATGTTTCTGACGTCAGGTGAATGGAATTGTCTTTTCGTCGATAAATCGATAGTTCGGCGATAGTTTTTTTTTTATGAAAAGTGGTCGACGGGATAATGGAGAAGTACACTTTATTTTATATACCGAACATACCGCAATCCAAGTATATTTGCGCGGACAGACAGACGATCCTATAAACCGAATCCATAAACACTTTTCAGCTATGTTGTAAAGTGATAAAACCATCAATTTAAAACTTTTTACATTTGACTGTAAAGGAGTTAACTAAACATTCCCTGTTTTCGTTTGACGTTCATTAATTTATAATTTACGCGTGTTTTAAAAGAAACTAGCGGAACTTCGCCCGCTACGCTGGTCGGTATATTCCAAACAGACCTCGAATTAAACGAACTTAGGATAGGGAGGTCTTCGGCACCGTACGCCCGCCCCGGTCTCGGAAAATCACTCGTAAAAGTAAGAACAACGTTAAATAGTCCTTCCGGCCTGTACCGGGAGCAAAAGGTAGCTTTCCTATATCTTAGTTTTAAAATTTTAGCTAATGTTACACGAAAACAGCAACTTAAAATGCAAATAAAACGTTTACAAAAGATTCGTTAATACTGAATTTGAATAAGAAATTCGCCAAATTATTGAGCAATATCCAAATTGACTTCATTTATGAAAACTTATTTTGGTCGCCAAATTTGGCGATATTTCGCCAAATGTCGCCAAGTTTGGCGAGAATTTGGCGCTAACAGATATGAATATATAGTTTTATGCGTTTGATTGGGAAAATTATTACAACAATGAAAATTTTTGTAATGTGCTGTCTTGTTTCAAAATGTCAGCCACCCTAGAATTTCAAACTGCTCTATCTCAGCCGTTTTTTAAGATAGAGGTAAAACAAAAAATGCTCTGGAATCCTCGTTTCAAGGCCTAACACTGAATTAAAAAATAAATTTGAATTTTTAACTTTTTTGTATATTTATTTTAGTTTTAAATTTTTAAATGGCCGCCATCTTGAAACAAAATGGCGGACCAAGCTGGCCAACGAACTCGGTCGAGACATTGGTGAGCTTAATACACACAATTAGTTTCATCAAAATTGATTTATAAATACGAGCGTTATCGTATGACATAGGTCAGATATATATAAATATATATAAATCAACATTTGAACGGAGGGTGGTTTTGGGGTCTGGGGGTCATGATCGGTGAAAATATATCAAAATTTTCCGGAACTGCTTTCCTCCGAACGGCTGCAATAGGTAGCTTTATACTTTTTTGTATTGAAAGCTACCTAAAATCGCATAGAAAATTTAAATAAACAAGTTGCAAATTGCACATCAAACGTGACAAATGAGGTGCGTTCGTACTATAAATAGTTTCACTGAAATGAATTATATCGTCTGTTATTCTGATATGATTAATTTCCGTAATAAAATAAGTAAATTTTAAATTGCCAACATTTTATCATTTGCTGACATTGACTGAAAATTCCAATGGGAAACTTAAACCTAGCATTGAAAATTTCAGATCTTGAAAACATATTTAGACTTATTTCCATTTAATATCTACTTCTTCGGAAACATCTATCCAAAAACTGTCGGTAGATTATAGGATTGCTATAATTAAACAATTTTAGTATACAAATTTGGTTTTTAAATTCAGTAATACGGAAATAATATGACTCCATTTTAAATAGGACGTAATCACAATGGCAATCTAGTATCATTACCTATCATGTGATATCATTGAATTAATTACGTATGATTGGATTTAATAGAATGATATATCTCGATCGCTTGACGATTAATCTTCGGCAGCTGCTATAACAAAGAAGAACCAATTTTTAAAAAATTCAAATTACGTAATAAATATTTTTATTAATATCTTTTTAAGTTTTGATTCGATTTTCATGAAATTTGGAATGACTCGGCAAAATTTTCAAATCATTTAGTTGGATAGTTTTTGCGCTGTTGTATAGACGGATAGACGGACAGACGGGCGGACCAGACGACGACTATAGGTGCTACGTATTTATATAATTATGAACGCACCTAAAACATTTATTTTGTAGGTCATATTTCTTAAATTTTTAATGCTCTCGTATATTTTGCGCTTTTTTCTCCTCTTCGAACCCGTGCGATATGATCAGGAAATATTTTAGAATTTTGAAATGATATGTTATATTAAAATGCTAATGAAAAAAAAATGGTGTTGTTCCAACTTTGGAGTAAATTCAATCTTGGTTAAAAAAAGGAAAATTAAAAGCATAAAAAAAAACAATTAAATTGTGCATTTCACGTGGAGAAAAAGCATTTGTATTGAAATAAAAATCGTATCCATTCTGCGCTGTGCTTAGCTATCAACGCAATGCTTCAAATTTGCTTCGTCTATCTGGGTAACGTGACCTTCTAAACATTAGTGTATGTTGGCTTGAATCGCTTAATGGTGTTGTTTGTTTGCGTAATTCATTATCCAGTTGAGTGCACCAAACAATACTAACAGATGTTTGTAGACTATAACTACATTCATTTACAGTCTAATCAAAGTAGTTGCTAAATTGCCGTCTATGCAAGCTAATCACTGGAAGTGCGTTTTTAGTTGTGCTATGCGTTTTTTGTCGAACTTATATTTTATCTGAATATTTGGCACGTCTAAAAATATGTAGATATCATACGTGTGGTGCAAAAAATTTACATTTTCTTCTATTAGCTTAAGTTACTGAAGTTGATTTTTCAACAGTGTTATGTGTTTCTAACTTGTTTTAATTGTGAAGTATATATAAATCTATTGATCATCAGCACATAAGGTCAGCACAAAAGAATTCTAGTACCTTTCGGACTAGGGACGGTAATTTCTTAAATTGGATTTTCAAATCTGTTAAACGTATTCTAAACACTTTACTTAAGCTATATTCTTTTGCTTTATTAAACGGTGTAACTTGATTACAGTATTCTGAAAGTGTTTGAAAGTGTTTCATATTCTATGTTTGACGCAAGATTTCTTCTTTCTTTTTTTTTCAAAAGAGCAAGACAGTTGTTCCATGTTAAAAGTTTTAATAATGATTGTGCATTATTTTTTTAACTGAGAAGACATTCTTATTAAGCTGGCGGTTCTTTTAGTTTTCTTCATTTAAATACTGAGAAAAATCATTTAAATAATCAAATAAAAATTTCAAATAATTTTTAAGTTATTTAAAATTTAATCGCAGTTCTCTGCTGAAAAATCAAAATAGTACCTATTTTTTTTACCTTATTAAACGGTGCAACTTTATTACAGTATTGTGGAAGAGTTTGAAAGTGTTTCATAATCTATACTTGACGCATGATTCTTATATTTTGTTTTCTAAAGATCAAACCAATAGGTCCCAGGATAATAATTATGATAATAAGTATACATTATTATTGTAGTTTTTCACTAAGAAGTCATTCTTATAAAGCTGACAATTCTTTTAGTTTTATTCATTTAAATACGGAGAAAAATCATTTACATATAGTGAAATATCAAATTTTCAAAATATTTTTAATTTATTTAAAATTTAATCGCAGTTCTCTGCTGAAAATCAAAATAGTATCCACAATTTTCCAAATAATTTAATTACTTTTAGGAAAATAAAATCTATTATAATGAAAGAATTCTCTTTTTATCGCAAGCGATGAAAGCTAAGCTCATAGGGTACTATTTACGATACGTATTATATATTCTTATTATAGTTTTTAAGTCAGCAGATTGACGGATTAAGCTGGGCATTCTTTTATTTTTATTCGTTTGCATAATGCAAAAAATCAACTGAAATATAGAAATTATATCTAACTTACATAACATTTAATATTTCTTAAATGTTCTTTTTCGCTGACAAATCAAAATAATATCTGCTATTTATAAAATCATTACATTTAGAAAAATAAAAACCTTTTACAATCAAAAATACGCTTTTTTCTCCCTTTTCGATCGATAAAGAAGGAGGATTCAGATTAATGGGTGATGATAGTGATTACACATTATTATCGTGATGTTAAATTGAACAGATTCTCCTATTAAACTGACCATTTTCTTATTTATTTTAGGTAGCTTTCAATACTAAAAAGTATAAAGCTACCTATTGCAGCCGTTCGGAGGAAAGCAGTTCCGGAAATTTTCAATATATTTTCACCGATCATGACCCCCAGACCCCAAAACCACTCTCCGCTCAAATGTTGATTTATATATATAGATATATCCATATATATATATATATATATATATCTGACCTATGTCATACGATAACGCTCGTATTTATAAATCGATTTTGATGAAACTAATTGTGTGTATTAAGGTCACCAATGTCTCGACCGAGTTCGTTGGCCAGCTTGGTCCGCCATTTTGTTTCAAGATGGCGGCCATTTAAAAATTTAAAACTAAAATAAATATACAAAATTTAAAAATTCAAATTTATTTTTAAATTACGTGTTAGGCCTTGATACAAGGATTCCAGAGCATTTTTTGGTTTACCTCTATCTTAAAAAATGGCTGAGATAGAGCAGTTTGAAATTCTAGGGTGGCTGACATTTTGAGACAAAACAGCACATTAACGCCATTACTTGCAAATTATTTTCTTTCATTGTTGTAATAATTTTCCCAATCATACGCATAAAACTATATATTCATATCCGTTAGCGCCAAAATTGGCGACATTGACGACAAAATTGGCAAAATTGGCGACATTTGGCGAAATAAGTCTTTATAAATGAAGCCAATATGGCTATTGCTCAATAATTTGGCGAATTTCTTATTCAAATTCAGTATTAACGAATCTTTTGTACACGTTTCATTGCATTTTAACTTACTGTTTTCGTGTAACATTAGCTAAAATTTTAAAACGAAGATATAGGAAAGCTACCTTTTCCTCCCGGTACAGGCCGGAAGGACTTTTTATTCATCTAAAGCTTTTCAGAAATCAGAAAAAGGCCTAATAACAGTATTTTTTCAATAAAACTGTTAAAAGGACACGGATATGTTATCGAGTGAGTTACCAAAATTTATATTTAAACATAAAACCTATTAACTAAACATTTATATGAAAGTATAAAAGATATGTTAGTACTAATTTTGGAAAAATGTTTGTATACGGAAACAACATACTAAAAAATATTTAAAACTTAAAATGTAATTATTTTATTATCAGGGATTTTAAAAGTGTATAAAGACATATTGAGATACTATACAGGGTGTTCCAGAATGAATGAGATCCGCCTAAATTTTTATCTGTTGGAGATGAATAGGATATACAGTGTCCAAAATAAGATAGAAAATACGATTGTATAAACAAAATAATCCTTTCATGAATTTTCAAAAATTCAAACTTTTTAAATGATTATACGTCCTCCTCATACAAAAAATTTGTCAATTCGATAATGTTTCATTTTGCTGCAAAAAGAACATTACACAAAATTGTACAGTGTGTCCCAAACCGGTACTTCTCCATTTATCGGTACTTTCCATTATCTTGTCGACCACTTTTCTTTAAAAAAAAAATCTATTGCCAAACTATTGGATTTAACGCCAAAAATGCAGTCCCATTCACTTGACGTCAGAAGCATTAAACGTGTTTCTTATGTCATGAAGCGGTTTTTAATTCGACATTTACCTGTATTTTTCATTATGTTTTACCGATTTATTAGTTGTTTCGTTAATTAAAATAACAATTGCGTCTTTAAACGGTTGTGTCATGATATTAAAAGAGAAAATGCATTGAAAAATATTGCGTTGAATAGTTAAGTGCAATAGATCAATTTCAACTGACGTCACAAACATTTATTCACCAGCCTAGAAGGATAATTAAAAAAATAATGTAAATAAATTAATATCCAAGATTTTTTTTTCTATTTTCATTAATATATTGTATTTTTATTGTGTTTAAACTTACTCATAGTTAACACTTTGGTGAGTGGTGCTTTACCGTATATTTTATTTTATTTTATTTATTTATTTAATTATTTTTATATTCCAATGGTAACATTTTTCCATTTGTTTATTTGGCGTTACTGTTTGGAGATAATTTTTTTGATGAAAAGTGGTCCACGCGATAATGGAGAAGTACCAATTTATCTTTACTACTTTGATCCTCCATAAATCCTAAAAGCAATAAGATAGTGAATTTCGGTTTTGTGTGCGTATAACGGCAACTCATAAAGTTTTAGTTGTACTAAAAAGAATGTTTTTGCTTTCAGGTACGACACAGTAAAATCCAAACTGCTGATGTCTACACCACAAGAAAAGGTCCAGTGTGTGGCTAGGTTCATAGAGACAAAGTCTCACACAAGCTCAAAGGAATTTCCGAACAAAATACGGACGTCACCCCCCATCCAGGCCCTCAATATGCCATCAATATAATTCATGTGGACATTCTAAAAAAAACGTATATACCGGATGGATACCAACAATCAAAGTAAATGAATTGTTGTTGAGCCCTTGAGTAAGTGCCCCCTGGCGGGCAATCCTACAAGTTTCTTTATCTCACTGTGCATTCTTATCTCCGGTTCTATGGGCCCGATCACAACGGCCTTTGGATGATTCGACTTGGTTTTCGTTCGTGTTACAGATTTTAGTTCCACCTTCAACTGCCAGGGGGCGCATTATTTTCTAGAGTTCTGTGGGCCTGATTTCGACAGGAATCGATTAATTCAACTCACTTCATACAACGGGCACCCGTTTTGGATGTTTGTACAGAACAAATTGCGCCCCCTGGTGGTGAAATACGGAACTAAAGGATTTTGAGCGTGTGCGCAGCATGCTTGCTATACGGTGCCGCAAGCAGCGGGGACACGATTTGGAGTTTCGTTGGGAAGGTGGTTTCTTTGGAACAGGGTGCTAACCCTGGTAGCGGAAGGTGGAACTATATATGTCTAGTAGTTTAGGATTTATGCAGCAACATAGTTAAAAGTGTTTATGACTTCTGTTTGTGTGGCCGTCTGTCCATACTTTAACTCTCATAAATAAACTCAGATTGCTCTGAAATTTTTGTATGTGATAGGCGTTTACTATAGCATGATCGCTATTGAAAATGAAGGGTGTAGCATGTAATAGTTCATTTACAGGGACATCCAAAAGTATTCCGTTACATTACGGTCAATAGGTAAAAAATAGTTTCAAGTGAATTTGCATGAAGTTACACCATTTCAAACATAAAGAAATTGATATGCATTTATGAAGTGCACTAAAACATCACTCTAAAAACGACATTTTCAAAACGGAGCAAAACATACTCAAATCTGAGTATGTCGCATAGTCTAAATGGCTCCGAATCAAAGTTACCCAAGTTTGAAACATGTAATTTCTGATAACATGCATACACTCAAGAATAAAACATAATGTGCGCATATTTGAGCATGTCCATGTTTCAAAAATGAGTATGAACTGACTTCTATGCGCTCATTTTTGAATATTTCCATGTTTCAAAAATGAGTTTGAACCAACCCTAATTATTTTTGAGTATGTCCATGTTTCAAAAATGAGAGTATGAACTGACCTCTATGTGCTCAGTTTTGAGTATGTCCATGTTTCAATATTCTGAATATTTCGGGCATTTCAGAATTGAAAGCATTGAGTCGTTATATTTGAAACAAAAAGTTTCATAACAAAATGAAAACATAGATTTACTCAGATTTGAAAGTGTCATTTTTCTCAGTGATTCTTTATGCAGAATATGGGGTGCAAAACATTTATTATTCTTTCACAGGTCGTACAAAAAAGTCTTTCACAGGTCGTACAGGTCGTACGAATTCTGTTACATAATGGTCTACGGCGAAAAATCGTTTGCAGTATATTTTAATGTTATTAAACTATTTCAAACTAAATGAAATTTGTATGCATTACTGAGGTGAACTATAATTTTCTTACTGAAAAATATGGTGTGCAATGTATTTATCGTTCATTTAGATGGAGAAACAAAAGAATTCGGTTAAAGTATTACCTATGAGCGATAATCGCTGGAAGTACGTTTCCAACTTGTGTTCGTATTTTTAAGTTTAACAAAATTTTTGTCTAGTGTATAAATGTTATTGATCATATACAGGACTACACGAAGGAATTCGTAAGTGTTACTGACTATGGGAGTGAATTTCCTAAACGTAGCTTTTTAATGTGTTATGCATTTTCCTGATAAACTATATTTAGTATACTAATAAAAGTTTGTGGAATATAAATTCATTTACAGGGCTACGCAAAGAACAAAATATTTCCCGATTATAATTGTTAATTGCTGGAAGTGCGTTTTAAGTTGTGTTATCCGTCTTTTACGTTAATTAAATTTTAGCTTTAAATGTGGTGTGTACAAAAGATTAGTTAATATACATGGCTGTACAAAAGAATCGGAGTGCATTTCCATCGGAGTGCATAGAATAATAGAGCGGAGTGCATAGAATAATTCCCTGTGTTCATACATTACTTACATGGAATCTGCAATATCTTTCACCATTTACCTTTTATTTAATTTTTAAATTGATCTGTCAGTCCCTGCATATTTAAAATGCAGTATTCTTTAAGGGTGACTATCTCTCAAAAAACAAAGTAATGACGTTTAATTTAATCCATTTTTGTAACATAATTTGAGCATTCTAACAGTTTGAGACAGCGACACTCCATCTATAAGTGATTTTGTGAACAAAAAAGAAAGCGTAATAAAGTAATTCCCTGGGTTCATCCATTACTTTCATGGGACGATATCTGAAACACCTGTCAGCATTTACTCTTTATTGAAGTTTTAAACCAATCGGTCAGTCCCTGCATATTTAAAATGCAGTATTCTTTAAGGGTGACTATCTCCCAAGAAACAAAGTAACAACGTTTAATTTAATTCGTTTTTGTAGCATAGTTTGAGCGTTCTAACAGTTTGAGACGTCGAAGCTGCATCTATAAGTGATTTCTGCGACACAAAGGGAAGCATAATAAAGTAATTCCCTGTGTTCGTACATTACTTTCATGGAACGATATCTGCAATGCCTGTCACCATTTATTTTTTATTTATTTTTTTAACCAATCTGCCAGTTTTAGCATTGCCTGACTATCTCTCAAAAAATAAAGTAACAACGTTTAATTTAATCTATTTTTGTAGCATTGCAATACCTGCCACCATTTTCTTTTTTTTTGGATTTTTCGACCATTCTGTATGTTTTAGGACACCCTGTATATTTTAAATGCATTATCTTTTAACCCCCTGACCGCCGAGCAAAAGGGCAAATTTGTAATGTTGTTTTATATTTAATTTTTTTTTAAAACTAAAAAGAGGTAAAATTTTAAACTTTATATAAAAAAACTTAATTATGTATATGAGTATAATAGTTGAGAGTATTAATGTTTTAAAACTACATTATAGTTGTACAATTATATTAATTTAAAAAATGATTTTATTGCAGTGAAACCTGCAGCATAGTGAACGGATATATCAGTTCACGGCTGTGAGAAGGTTAAGGGTGACTATCTCTCAAAAAAAAAAAACAAATATTACGTTTATATGAGTGTAAATTAAAAAAGACCTCTAATGAATTTTCTAGGTAAATTGTCGAAAGAAAAATTGAAGTAATGCAGTACTTTAATGTTATTAGAAGATTACTATGTGTGTCGTAATCTCTTTGAATTCCTTTTAAATACTTAATTAGACATGTCCCCAAAGATAATGATAGAGAGAATATTGTTAAAAAAGAACTTTTCTGCACCAATACTTTGTTAATAAATAATATTTTCTGACAGGTAAAGTAAAATATTGTGTAACTCTTTTAATGGGGTAATTTATGTAAAGGAAGTTCTTCACTGCAAAAGAAATTAATCACATTTTCCATTATCTGAGATGAGCTTTTTAAAATTACTGATAAAATGTTCAAACTGTTAATCCGTTAATCAATAGTTTCTCAATTGAAAAGGGGAAAATGATGCATTATTAAAAAAAATCTCAACTAAAGTTATTTTGAAGGCACCAGCATGAAAATACATATAAATAAGGATTATTTACATATAACATAATTTACATATACATATACCATGTATATGGTACGCATACATATACCATAACACATTCATTTTATATATTATTTTAAAAAATCAGTAAAAGCTAATTTAAATATAGATAAACTATGAGTCGTAATATTCCAACTGGACGAAAAATTTCCGAGCCAGGATTCGAACTTGAGATCTCTTGGCTGAAGCTGCTAATGCTCTACCAACTGCGCCATCCCGGTCGAAGCACCTAATTCTGAACTCCACCATTTCTCTGGACTCTCATTCATTCTGGACTCTCATTCATCTGGACTCTCATTTCTCCATCTGGAGCACCTAATTCATCCAGTTAACTTTAATGACCATACCACCTTGTTTGATATCTGAATCAGCTCAACGGAATAAATCGCAGGTAATTTGAAACTCCAGTAAACGCTGGAAACATGATTCCACTAGATTAATTTTAATACATTTATTCAAATTGGTAAAGAAATGATATGAGTTGTAATTTTCTAACTGGACAAAAAATGTCCGGTTCAGGATTCGTACCTAAGAACTCTTGGCTGAAGTTACCAATGCTCTACCAAGTGAGCCATCCCGGTTGAATCTGGAGGACCTAATTTATCCAGTTAACCTTAATGAGCATAGCATCTGCTCTGATATCTGAATCAGCTCAACAGAATAAATCGCAGGTAATTTGGAACTCCAGTAAACGCTGGATACCTGTTTACACTAGATTGATTCTAACACAATTATTCAAATTGGTTAAGAATGGATGAACCAGATTCCTCCATATTCGACCGAGATGCCTCAGGTGGTAGAGCATTGGCCGCTTCAGCCAAGAGATAACAGGTTTGAATTCTGGCCCGGACATTTTTCGTCCAGTTGGAACATTACATCTCATATGATTTCTTTACCAATTTGAATAATTATGTTAAAATTAATCTAGTGTAGATTAACTATTTTAATGTATAGGGGAGATGGGGGATGAATGGGACATTTTCACAAAAATATTTACTTTAAATATTTTATATAAGTTATTATCAATATTATATATCACATGTCAAACTTTAAGTGTTTGACTACATCTTATGCACAATATTTGTTCAAAAATATTATTATACAAATTATAAATTAAATTAAAAAACTTTCTTCTATGTCCCAACCATCCCCACAGCAGGGATGAATGGGACACAAACATTTTCCTCCCCGTATTCAATGTTAAGGACTAAAAGCTGAACAAAAATGCCACCTTGGCAAAAGCTGAGAGATTATAAATTGTAATATGATCTCCAGGATTATTTGTTAGTCAATGATCTTGGACTCATCTCAGCTTTGCCTTAAAAGGCCCATAAAGGGTGGACTGAAGACGATGGCTGCAAACAGGATGAAATGTTAAAAGAATAATTACCATAAAGTAATAATTTATCAACCTATATAATATTATTTAGTTAATAAAAAAATTTCACTATCCTCTAGGGACGAATGAAGCAGTTTACTTCATCTCCATTTGAAATGTTTCAATCATCCCCATGATGCATATATTCAATTGTCAGCTATTTTGTCTCAGAAATTGTTTTGTAACAATGGTTAATATGCATTCATTGTAATTACCAATATTGAGCCTTTAAATAAAAAACTACAACATATCTTAATTGTTTATATTGCATAAGATATTTAAGTAACTTCAAATATAAAAAAATTTACTTTTAAGCAGAGTTTTCAGAAAATGCAAATTTGAAGAAAACTGAAAACAGTCATGCGCTCTTGCTTTTGGTTCTGAAGCACACTATGGTAGTGAAATCTATGAGGATAGGAACAAACTAAAAAAAAATGTTTATTGCCTGAAATATTGAGAGCGTGCCATCCATCCCTTGTCCCATTCATCCCCTATATCCCCTACTTATGCAATTTAAGCATAATAGTGCATAGCTGAGATCGTTCCATTATTTTTTAAGTAAAGAAAAATATATTTGAATCAGAAATTGTATTTAATGAATATAAATACATATCTACTACATAGAAATAAAATAACTTTTTATTAAAAATAAAGGAACACATGTGTTACACTCACGCACCGATGTTTGACGAACTTTCAGTTCGCGCGATTTTCAAGCCCGAGTCAAACCAATAACTCAATACAAAAGCTAATTTGCCATTAAAGGAAAAAATCCCCTAAATTTGGCGACTTTTTTACTTTTTATAACCGATTAAAAAAAAAGAAAAACAGTGTGTGATTGTATGACATTATAGCCAAAATAAATTCCGGTTCAAAGTATTCTTGTTTGATTTTAAAAAAGGAAGATTGTAGCTATGATACTGAAAAGTGAGTTGTAATAAGTATACAGATTTTTCTTTAGTTTTTATCAATTATCACAAAAGAGATTTTAAGTTAAGTGGGAGTAAGTAATTTATTGTTTCTCTGTTAATTGATACTGTTTGGTTAGTAAACTAACATTAAGTTTGGTTATTTTAAATGTTTAATTAGTTATTTGAAGATCTCGACCCGCATATAATACATAAAAAATAATCATTCTGTACGTTAATTTTAGAAGAGAAAGAAGCTTTCACGGATGTTTTAAACCACAGCATAGTTAAATGAAAACTTACATTTCATTCATAAAAAATCTATAATGATCACATAGCGCCCCTGAATTATAGGCCTGCGCGCTGTCAGAAAAATAGCGGCTGTCGTAGACGGGTTTTTTTCACCTTTTGTACAGTACTCGAATTTGAATACCAATAATTTTAAAAAGTTTTCTTTGCATTATTTTTCTGAAATCAAATAAAACTTTTATATATTACTGGTGTGTAAATTCAGGAGACCATACAAACACTTAAAGACAGGCTCCATTTTCGTGGCAGCGCTCAGGCCTAGTATTCAGGGAGCGATATGTCACTTGGAAAAGACGTCATTTCCGTTGCTTGTTCTGGTTTTTGCTGATCCTAATTTGTATTTAACGTTTCCTCTGTATAAATTGACATCATATTTAGTAGATATTTTTATTATTATTATTATTATTTTTAATTGAAATGTTTATATTACAGTTGCTGTTTTACACTAAATAAATTTAAACGAAAGTACTACGTCATATCCATTCACTTAGAGTTTTTCAAATTTATATACGAAAAAGGAGCATTATCTGTTCAGAATGTCCTCAATTTCGGATGCAACAATATAGCGATTGGGCAAGATTTTTTATTCGTTTATAAATAGGTTTACCGTAATTTAACAGTGGATTTAAAGAAATGTACAGAAAGCACGTGTCTGGGATTAAATTCATATACGTAATTAAGTTTTTTATACCATGTTGTAAAATTTCTTTTTTTTTTTTAACGTTTAAAAAAAAATTACAGAGAAAACAACATTACAATTTTGCGCATTTGCTGGCTGGTGAGAGGGTTAATAAAGAGGTAAGGGGTGGTCTGGGGAATTTGTAACGTAGCCAGTTTCTTTTCCCGAATTCTGAAAAGTATGTACATTATTTTCCGTACAATTCGGTCAAAAACTGTAGATTTATAAAAGGAACATACTTACAAACTTATATATATTTATTAGCTATTATAAATATTTTTGTTTATACAATCATTTATTTTCATAAGAGAAATTTTTCCTTAAGAAAATTGTGAATTTTTCACCATCATCATGTAATATGTTAATTGCCAATTCATACAGTCATCGGGATCATGGCTGTGCAGTCATGATCATTCAACATGCAGTGCAACCCAAAAAGTTTTCGTTGACTTTATTGCAATATATTTGAATTATACATTTATGATCAAAGAACGGAGATAAAGCACTGAGTTCCAGTTTAGGCACATAATCAAAACTAACCTCACAGATTTCTAGACTTAAAAAACAAACAGCTGCTGCCCGCAGCATAAGTCTGATGCGCTTTATATAAAGAAAAAAATTATCAGTGTTTTTGTCAAGTGTATCAACGTAATATTCTTGCCTGTTTCAGACGACCTTTTCACTAACTCTAGTTTTTTTTCACAATTACAACTTTCAAACATTAGCTTATTCGATGTTGCAAACCTCATATCAATAAGGTGATCAAACGTCCTCGTCATTCAAGGACGTTTGGACGTCGTGCACGACGTATTCTCTTACGAATTACATTACTGTGAATTTCTGATTAGAAAAAAATAAATTAATTGAAATAATGTAATTTTCAGTCGTTTTTTACAGATTCGAAAATGTTTGAAGCTATAATATTTTATATCATATTTGCAATAGTGCGTTGTTATTTTATGTGATGTTCAAAGCCATTTTATCATCCAAATGTGTCGTAACATATATCGTAAGTTGAATAAAATTAATTTTCTTTTAGTATCACTGACATTTTTCTCTAAATTTACCTTTGAAATGGTTGCATTTCAGCCTTTTACATTTTTATTTAAATATCTAATGTATGATTTTAAAAATATACATAATCTTACATATTATGTTAAGTAAGTAAAAAAAAATGTATATAAATAATATTTTTAATGCCATCTTAGTAAAATGATTGTACAAAAGAAAGCTTAGAATAAACTTTTCTCTCAATACTTTTGATATCTACTAACTTTTAACAGTAAAATTGGTCATAAAAATATCCGTTTTGTGAAGCCTATTTTAATATTTGTCTTGAAGTATAAGATAGGAAAGACATTAGGTTAACCCTAAAGAAGTAATATTATTATAGTTGACGCAGCGGATTAATTGTCTGATTCGATCGTTAAATTAAGATGTTAAAATTTTATAACTCTGATTTTTAGAATTTCGTTCATCTCACGAAACCCTATTACTCTTGCTTCGTTGTCTGTCCGTTACAGAGCCTGTTCTCAGAAACTATTTAACTTACAGGCACGAAATTGTGTGTACTTATAGCTGAATACCTGCTATGAAACTCAAAATCATAAAATTTAAAAAAAATCGTATTATTTTAATATATAGAGATAAAAACCAAAAATCTAACAGCCTTTTCCTATTAAATTGAAACATTTTTCGTTATATCAGTTGCCAAACATTAAAAATCCACAATAAAATTCTTTCTACAATAATTAATTTTATATTGAAAGATTCCCACGTGAAAAATGAAAATGAAATAAAAAGTTTCACCAATTTAAATAAAAGATTAATATGACGTCATATTGGTAATAAACGAGGCTAACGAAAAAGAAAGGCTACCGCGGTACTTTACGCGTATCTTTTTTTACAGACTGCGGGAGTCACGTGATGCTCGAATCCGCCAATGCAGGTGTACGAAAAGAGCTTCACGTCACTCTAGCGGTCTGTAAAAAAAGATAAGTGGAATGCACCGCGGTAGCCTGTCTTTTCCGTTAGCCTCGGGTAATAAAACGGAAAATTTCAAAAATTTCTCAATAATACAAGGACCAGAAGTATGTGTAAATACAGAAAGCAGCTTAATATTACGTTATAACGTATTTTTAAAATTTTTGAGAATAATACAAAGAGAGTACCAATATGAGTAATAGAGAATAGTAAATATATAAGTTTGAGGAACGTATTGAATCATGATAAAAACCCGATTATGGAAATATTGGCATATTTTAACATTTTGAAGGTCTCTATACAACATGTTTAATTTTGAAATTGATTTTTTTTAAATATCGCATTGAGTCCACATGACAGATATTATTATGACAGAGTATAATAGCGGGTTTCGCCCGCTATCGGTCCGGTTTAGATATTCGAAAAAACGAGAAAAATAGACCGGTAAATTTTTACTTTACAAAAAAAAACGTTCTTTTTCTTTTTCTTTTTTCGAAAATGAAATTTATTTGGATTTATTAAAGAAATGATAAAGTGTTTTGAAAAGAATATTAAACGAAACCTTTTGTGCGATCTTCTATCACACAAAGGGTATTTAATATTCCTAATTATTTTTTGTTTTACTCTTTAAAATTGCAATTAACAAAATGTGCCCGTGAAACAGTACTATTTTTTTTTGTACATGAAGAACATTTTCATTCTAAATAGTAAAAGTTAGTAAATTAGTAGTAATTTAAGCATATTCAGAAAACATTTCTGTTATTTATTTAACTAAATTCTAACTTGCTTCTCTAGTTGCTAGCGTGCTGAATGTAAATTAAGAATTTCAGAAAAAAGATTGATGACCGTTGCTCCAATGTTTCGATGCATTTAATGTTATAATTTGCTATGTTTTTCTACTGTTCTATTTCATACGTTCTGTTTAACCATTTTGTGTAAATATGACAGTAACACAACAAGAACAAACACTAAATCATAATTCAGGAGGTCTTATTTAAAAAACAAAATATTGAAACGACACATTTTATTGGAAATTTACCGCAAAATAACTGGTGATAAATTATTAATTAGATTAATTTAATTTAACGTATTGATCTCTAAAAATCTTAATTTATATCTATTTCAGCATCTAATTATACTTAAGCATTAAGTAATGAATTAACTTCCAGTCTATTGTATTTTCTTATGGGAATAAACTAGGAGAAATTTAATTGCGTGGATATATTTTTTCTCAAACACTTCATCTACGTTTAATATTTTAATGAAATAATTAACTTCCAATAAACTATTAGGGAAATTTAACGAAATATTATTGTTTTCTTTGAGTGTACGTAGGATATTAAGCCTCATTTTCAATTAACTGAAGTGCAACAAGAATATTTTCTAGTATTCACATTAATACCTGAGGACAAAATTAATCAGATATTCTTTAATGGAGAATTTCTAACAAACTCAGTTATTTGGGGAAAAAAAAAAAAAAAAAAAAAAAAAAAAAACCTTGCGAAATGCGCTACATAACATAATTTTTTAATCGACTCATTAAAAAAAAATGTATTATATTTTATTTTATAAATACTTTTCAATTTATAGAACTCTTTCTAACTGAATCCGTTGAAATAAAATTGAAGAGTTATTCACTTTTGAATTTATTTTTGAAATAAATAATTTAAAAAAAATTGCTTCAGCCATATATATATATATATATATATATATATATACGAAGATATTTACTGGAAAAATCAGCGTAAGTCATAACCAAACGAATTTTTGTTCTCCAAGAAATGAATTTCATTTGTTTTCCATGTTTTCTTCAAGACATTTTACCATTTTGTGTAATCAAATAAGCTTAGAGAAATATTTACGAACGAAAAAAACAGATTTATGCGATATATACTTGATAAGATAAACAACCTTACTTTAACATATTTCAACAGAAAGATAAATGACTCAAAGCATAAAAAATTAAACTGACTGAGAAACAACAATCTGTATTGACAAAGCGTTTTAACTTGCAGCCTCAGGTGCAAAAAGTAGTCTATATTCTTTCTGATCCTACATATTACTTATACTGGTAGTTCAAAATTAGATTACAGAATTCGAAAAACATGTATTGAAAATTATAGTTCAAAACATATTTTGTTTAACCAAATACAATTGAAATAATCTTAAATTTTAAAATAAAATAATAAAAAATACTTAAAAAATGAAAACAAAGAAAATAATTACGCCCGAGTGGTTAGGATTAATAAATACTTGTTGATTTGTCAGTCACTTCTATGATGAATAATCCATTCTTACATATTGGGCCATTCTTACATATTGCGGTTTTTCAAAGCGAAACGTGGATTCGTCTAGTTATATTTTACTTCTGCGACTTTGAATGACTCAGGTATGTACATTCGCTCTTTTCGGCTTGCGCTGTATAATTCTCACTTATGCTGTGGCATAATTTTTGTTACAGTGCAATGCTAAGACTGGAGAATCATAAAGTTCATTTTCCTCATATTTTGCTCTTTTATTTCAAGAAAGGTAAACAGGCTATTCAGTCTCTCGTAAAATTTATGCTGTATATGGACAGAGTGCAGCTTTAGATGACACAGTTCGAAGGTGGTTTAAGAAGATTCAGCGCGGAAATTTCGGTCTCAAAGATAATGCCCGTTCTGGACTTTACCATCATCTGTAAAGGAGGTCCTCTTAAAAGAAGCAGTCAAATAATCATACACTTTACTTTTTTAAATATCTAATCTCTGTGATGATAGCTTTGGAATTGCGTAACGTGGATTTTCAGCGATAGCTTCTTTTAAGAGGTCATCCTTTACAGATGATGATATCAAGCGTGGACAGTATTTTCGAGGTTACACACTCCGAGACCTCACGCATTTACATCCATATTTTATGCTTATATGCATATCAAACAAACATACATACATACATGCAACAGCTCTATACATATAATAGATATAATAGATATTACAACCTTGGAAAAGTATGTTAGTTATTAGTATTTTCATATGATTTTCATAAATTTCAATAATAGATCTCAAACCTTCAGTAATACTATCACCCGTAATGTAAGATAATAAATTTTTTCGTGTACAAATGAGAACACTTTTCTATGCAAAATAAAAGAAAGCAAATATGGTTACAGAAAATTGTAGACATTGTCAAATATAGCTATCACAACACATTTTTCAGAAATAAAAGCAATACTACCTAATGAAAAATATTTCATAATTCTAATCCTTAACACAACGATCGGTGCAAGAATATGTTTCTATCCATGGTTGGTTTTTTCATAAATTATATGATGTTCCTTTGGTAATAAAACAAGACAAACAACTCTTTTACAAGCTTTATTTAAACAGATAATTATACATATTCAGTGGAAAGAGTAACAGTTGAGCGAAATAATTTTTCTTCAAAACATCTTAAGTCATTAATTTTTCTAATCATCAATTTTTCTTAAAGAATTCTTCAATGCTAGTTTCTCTTTAAAGAAGCTTTTGTATTTGCAATTGTGGGTGAAATGCTGAGTATAGATTTATATGTGATATAGAAGCAAAATAAACAGTAATGTTTTAACACATATCAGCATAATGATATATCACGCATAGCACAAAAGATTAAACTCAATGATCAACAGCAATATCTGTTTACAGTGCATTTCCATTTGATGCCTCGGGTGCAATAAAAATGCTTATCCCGTTTCTGATGCAATTTATTGCATCCTGTAAAAGATAAATAATATTAGATTATGTAATGTGGCAAATAATTGAAATTTAAGCTTCTGAAGCAAATTGTTTTGATCGAAAGGAAATTTTGTTAATTTTAAAAACGGAATAAAAGCGATATTTAAAGCAAAACTTTTTGTCAAATATTATGCTTGCATTTAGTAGTAGTTTAACTGATTAGGGAATACATTGTTAGCGTTGGTAATAATTATGTGCATTAGGTGAAAGATAGAGGATAATCTCTGTAGAAAGTGAAAACCTTAAGGGTGGAAAAGTGGGACTGAAGTTACAAGCAATTAGCAATACTGAATTTCATAAAGAGCTTGACGAATATATAGATCTAGTTAAGTATAGTTTGGGATTATGACGCATTTGATTCGATTCGATTATATAATTATAAAGTTACACTCATCTCCTAACATACGTACGTATTTCCATACAGAAAATTCGAATAAAGTAGATTGTAATATATATGTAAAATAGATAACATAGTGAACAATTTTTTTCAAAAAACACTTCATATACCCTTTTATTAACAAATGGAAGTAATAACGAAAAATTAAAAAGTGTACAATAAACGTGATTCAAATTAATAAGTTAATTATGTTGATTCAAAAGTTCATAGCTTTTAATGTTTATTTCAGACTAGCTGCGTAGAAATCCGATGTGATTAAATTGGGAAGAATTTTTTTTGGTTAAAAAAATAAATCTAATTTTCTTCTACACTGCAAAAATATTTATAATATTAGTTTTATCAAGTTTCTTTTTGTAAGTAACAAATTATATTCAAAATGCAGTTTAGCTGAAATTTACGAAAATTAAATAATTTACAATAGTTCCATATTCCAGTAGAAGTCATCCATCTACATTTTCTTGAAATTCGGAAAATATTATTTCACATAGAACTTGCAATCTTTCAGCTTTTGTAATAATTAGGTAAATGTGGATAAATGTTCCTTGAAAATAATTTACCATACACATTTTAAAGAGAATGGGAAGAATAATTGTTAAATTGATTTATACAAACGAAACTAAATTAAATATATATGTTCACCAGATCAGATAGCAGATAATAATCGTGATATACCGTTTATTCAGATTGAAAAACACAGTTTTCATCTCCGTTTTAATGAGAAAATCCCAATAAAAAATATTTATAATCTATTTTTTCTCTTTGTTCCTTCCTTTCTTTCTTTTTGTAAACATTAGGTTGTTGCCACTATTAAAATAATGTATTTGAAAATTGAGACGTAATTTAGGATGTAATTTCAAAATTAGAAATCCAAAAAATTAATTGACATTCATGTAACCCTGCTAATACCTGATATTAATTTCATCACGCAGTGATCCATATTCTGTGAAGGGTAATTACGAAATTCAAACGAATTTTCAGATTTTATTATAATACATTCTGAACTGCGCCATTTACTATTTTCATTTATTGCAGGTATTCTTGATGATCATTTTCTTGCTTATCACTGATGCTAACTTTTGATCTAAAAACGATTACGAAGTATTAACTTATAACTTTTTGCCTTATTATTTCATTTTAAAAGCGAAATGAATAAGTTGTAAGCCAAAAATCAAACAGATATAATTTTTTTTTATCATTCATACACCTTTCATAACCATGATTACTATCAATTAGCATAAGTTACTTTTTATTTTATTTTATTATTATTATTTTTTCAAATGAGGCAAACATTTTCTGGCATTCTAGGTTAAAATTAAAATGGATAAGTTGTAAGCTAGAAAACGGATATACATACAATTATTTAAATATCTTTCGTAATCGAGTCCACAATCGATCGGAATATTTTAGGTAGCGTGGTTTAGCTCAAAATTTTGTGCAATCAAAATTAATATAGTTCTTCTAACCATGATTGTTTTAGGAGGCAAATATATGGTGCACTCCGAGGTGACAGTTCTTTAGTTATCAATGATGCGAACGTTGGCTTTAGACGCGATTATGGAATATTGATTCTTTACATTTACCTATGCATTTTTTAGATTAAAGCGTAAAAGTACCAATCTAAAAATGTTATTATTTTCATTTATAAATCTTAATTAGACTTTTCAACTGTCGAAAGATTTATTAAAATTCATCAATTAGTTCAAAAATTTTTAGTATAAAAAAATTGCTTGATTGATTTTTTCTTCCACTTTCTTCTCATTTTTTCAAAAAACATGTGGGAATGCGATAAATTGTATGTTGTAGCTAAAATCATTCTCTGTTCGCTCATGATGCGTTCAGTGTTAGTTATGTAAGCCTTTCCAAACCTATTCCGGGCAAATAGACAGATAGACACACAGACAGACAAAAAATAAGTTTTCATTTTATTTTTGAATTTACGTCACGTAAGTAATCAAATGAACATAGAAATAGGTGTTTTTCTAATACAGACACTCCAGTTTTTTATGTATGTGTAGATGAATGGCATACAGAATATAATCAGTAAAAGATTCCCTTTCACAATACGCTCGTTTCCTGAGAAGGGAGCATTTATTAAGAATGAAGTTTTTCCGGTGATCAAAATCAATAAGCAACTCTGTTGCTTATTCTGAAAAACAAAACAAACTTTAGTATTTCATAAAAGTATTACTGAAACACAAATATTTTTCTTTACACAATAATTTCCATTTTCCAGTAAGTTTTTAATAAAACAGAATAAAAATTAGTGTAATTAAATATAAAATATAATAATTATATATAAAACATAATGATTATATATAAAATATAATACTTAGATATAAAATATAATAATTATGATTAAATTAGACATACTTTATAAAATAATTTTGAATAATTCATTAATTAAGCCGACTCACAAAGAAATTCATTTGACTATCGTTGTTGTTCTAAAAATAAATACTAAAAATTTAATTTCTTAGTTTTTTCGTTTAAAATTTAAAAACAATGCGAAACATTTAATTTAAGTATGGATCCTAACCGCTGTGTAGTTCTTTAAGAACACACTTATATAAAAAGGAACTCAGCATAATTTAATAGCATATGCGTTTGACAGATTTTATCTTCTGGTGCCGAATTTAAAAAAAAAACTATTCGATTTAAAATTTTCTTTTTATTTCTGACAATGAAATGCCAAATCTCATTTTCCCTTCGAAAATCAACAAACGTCCCTCAAGAAAAAATTAACATAGAGAAAGAAAATTGAAATCATCTATATGGAAATGAGGTTTACATTTTGAGGACTTTAAAATTTCACTGAAATTTACAGAGGAAATTATTTTTATTCAAGTAAATTAAGTTTATGGTAGCAGATGTTCAACGAAATCGTAAATAGATGTATTATTAGAGTTGCATTAGATTTATGAAAAATTATACAAAAACTAAGTGGTTAAAGATTAAAAATTACATTTTCATTTTTATTTATACGCATACTTATATATTTATCCGTATTACTTCTATATTTATCACATTATATTTGATACAATAGTTACGAACTTAAAGCATTTTTTATATTTTATAGAATTTAAGATTTGGCAGAATAATAACGGGGAAATTAGTTTAGCGTAGTTTAGCTAAGTTTAGCGTATCAAAGTTATGATAAAAAAAATTAAAAGGTATAAAAAGTTTTAAAAAAACTGCCCTTTTGGCAGTTTTAAAATGTTGTTTACACTCAATACTTATAATGGATCCTACAAAAGGCACCCCCGATTTCGATGAAACTTTTATCATAGCGAGTACTATTGATATGATATAGAATGATACAAATTTGGACGGCCATTGCCAATATTTAGTATTTTTAAAATATTAATTAATTATCTATGGTGCAACTAATGTACAATATTATTATAGTAATACAATAATCGTAAATACTTCATTAAAAATATACCAATTATTTAAGACAACGTAATCGTCACAGATATTATAGATAGTATAGAAATGGGTAAAACGCAATGAATTTTTACAACATCCACAAAATATAAAACGAATTTTTTGACATTTACGACATCCGGTGCCATTACTAGTGAAAAAAAAAAAAATCCACTGGATTCTGAAAATACCTTTCTTCAAGATATCTGCACTTTAACCACATATATTTTAACATATCAGTAAAACGAGGTTATACAAAAACAGGAGCAGTTCTATCAAATACGCCTTTTTAGGTGCGTTCGTAATTATATAAATACGTAGCACCTATTCTCGTCGCTTGGTCCGTCCGTCTGTCCGTCCGTCCGTCCGTCCGCATATAACAACGCAAAAACTTCCCAACCGATTGGTTTGAAATTTAAGATATATTATCTTTGCAGAATTTTGTCGAGACATTTCAAATTTTATAAAAGTCGAATCAAAACTTTAGGAGATATTAATAAAAATATTTATTAAGAAATTTGATTTTTTTAAAATCGGTGCTTTTTTGTTATAGGAGCTTCCGAAGTTGAATCGTCAAGCGACCGATATACTTATTTTATGACAGAAATGAATCTGCAGACGATATAATTCATTTCACAGAATTAAAAATCATCAAGATCTGAATATTTATATAGCTAGCTATAGTAAGAACGCACCTCATTTGTCACGTTTGACGTACAATTTCCAACTTGTTATGCATTATCATTAGTTGTACTATAGATATTTTACAAATATTTTAGAAATGCTACACCTTGACCATGGCCGATAAAATTAGTATCATTTTTCATCATATCATGAGTACTCTCTATGATAGAAGTTTAATCGAAATCGGGGTGTACTTTTAGGGCAGGGTTCCTTATTAGTATCTTACCTCTTTATAAATACCTCCTTACTTTTTTACTTACATATTTCCATTTTGCATACTTATTATAATGTTAACATCTTAAAATATACAGGGTAAAAGCACCAGTAGTAGGTTACTTAATGTTTATTACTCGGTCATTTATACCAGAAAAAGAAGGTTGATTACTAATGAAAACATATCTTTTGTGTTGGCTAATGATTGGCGAAAACACTCTGAGTATTTGAAAACTATATGATTTTATATGGAACCAAAGTTAAACTATTTATAAATCATTTTATCTAATTGTGGCCGACGATTCGAGCACTTACGGTATATTTACTTAAATATAACATTTTTTGATACAATCGGCAAATATAGAAACATTCTTTTCAACAAAAGTGATGGTGAAAAATGCGAATTCTTCTGTAATCACGATTTAACTATATAAGTGCATAATGTTGATGCAAAAGTTTGTATGATTTAAATTTTAATTCAGATACTATACAGAAATGAATTATTAAATTGCCTTCAAATTACAAAAGTGCTACAACATTTATTGCATTCTATGAACTGGATATCTGTAAATAAATAAATAAATAAATAAATAAATAAATAAATATATATATATATATATATATATATATATATATATATATAATATCTCATTATAACGCAAGACATAGATAAAATGGTAACTTTGTGTGAGGAAGATTCTTTCAATGATGAACTTTTAGATTATATAGCCTTTTCAGAAACTGAACATATACTTTAGATGTGGACTGATTAAGGCAATAATAATGAATGTAACAAAAGTAAAGTATATATTCATCACATAATAATGAAGAAAAATTTTGCTGCAACAATTATATTTCTAAAATATACAAAGTTTATTGGTGTTTAAATAAACATGTTAAAACAATTTGCAATAATTGTTTAAAACAACAATGAGAATCAAATGAACTTTTCCCTCAGTCGGAATAATTAACGAATTATTTAAAATCATTTTATTAAGTATGAGTGATTTAATTATAAATATTATCTTTGGATTCTTAAATTTTCATCGATTAACGTAAATGTAAGTAATTTTAAAACCCTGCAATATTCCCTAATTCATAAAAATATATTTTGTAAAAACCTTCATAGATTCTTTCTAAATACATTTATTCTTTCAATCTGCTTAATTTTTTTAATTAGTCGAAAATCCGGTTGGGCTTATTAGGCCCAACGTGTGTAAATGTGTTTTAAAAACCACGTGGGTTAAAAAAATAGTTTATGACATTATACTGCATCGCAATTTCGACGCTGTTATGAAATTGACAACCAAGCTCTATTGAATTTCAGAGAGATGTATTTTACACTTAAAATAGAATATACTAAAATACATTAATAAAAACAGTGTTCTGACATTAATGTTATATGAAACTGTAGAAATAATTTATAAATTTTAATATATATAGTTTATACTCTACTAATAAATCTAAATTTCTTATTATTCAAGCTTTCTTTCAAAATATAAACATAGACAGACAGACAGATAGATTGAGTGAGTGACAAACTGATGTTTTAAAATTGTTCTTAAAGCATGATGAAATGTCGCTGTACATGACATAATCTGAAAAAAAAATTGAAATATCTTTAATAACAACTAATAGATATTAATTAATTAGAATATGTTATTTGGCCTATGACTGATTTAAAAACACCATTTTCTGCTGTAGTACAGTGCATTCCATTAGGAGCAGTCTAGAATTAAATAGCCTTTTAAATTCTGAACAATATGCAAACTTTCTTACGAAAAACGTTTTATTATATGAGTCACATTTATTATGATTTACAGGATACATTTTTGATAGGTATTATACGATACTTTGCATCAGTAATATACTGCGTGTTCATATGAAACTTGCTCGACTGTTTTAGTAAGCGGAATATGAATAAAGGAAACACAAAACTAAATGAAATAGAAGTAATTTTATATACTTAAAATTACAGCATACGCATTTGTTCGTTGAGAGACGCATCCCAATGTTTGGGAAGGCATTAAATGCCGTCAGCGAAGAAAGATTTCGGTTGTTGGTTCAACGTTTAGCTCATTTGCTGAGTGACGAATGCTTTGTCAACGGTTCATCTTTACTACAATGTCAATATCCACAATCAATGTCTTGGTAACAACTTTGTGCGTCTGACAAGGTCGCGGCCAATCCTTCGTTTCCTCACGCTCGTTGCGGAGCATACGCAACGTATTCGTAACAGTTGTCTTTCATAAGGACTTTATCCGTACACAGCAAACATTTTCCGATGAATCTCAGCAGGCTTTCATCCCTCTGTCGATAAAAACTGTACTACTGCACGTTGCACAGTGGGGCGTTTTGATGATCTAGGTGGACAAAATTCATTTTTCCGATTATCTCGGAATTTAACAAGACCGCGTATACTGGTAGCTGAATGCCTCTTTTGTCGAGATCCGTACGAGTTTTGTCTAAAAAACCTGATGTGTCGATTAACTACGACCGTAAAGAAGGCAGTTGATTTGAGAGACTTTCAACAGTTGGATTATGTTTTTGTAAGTTCGAAAGCAAGTCGTGACTTTTCTGTTTTATTCGAAAGCAGGAGTTTATTGGACATATGTCACATGTTTGTCACACGATTTAACCTATTGTTGTTTGAAAATAAGCGTCATCTTGTTTTTAAACTTCATCTTGACTTTTAATGCAGTATTAAGCATTATTAAGCAATAAGCTTTTTTTTAAATCAAAGTGCCATTCCTAAAGTATTGAAAACTTAAGAAAGCTTCTGCGAAAGTTTGCGAAGCATTAAGTTATATTAACTTGAAGTGTGTGTCTGAGTGTTTAATTCAAATCTTGCAATTTTAACCACTTTTAATTATTCGATTGAGCTGAAACTTTGAATACATGTGTAGTTTCAATGACACTACAATATCATAATATAAATAAATAAATAAATAATAATAATAATAATAATAATAATAATAATAATAATAATAATAATAATATAAATAATTAAATAAGCCAAATATTTATCACTGTTTGATTATTTTATTACTGGTTACATTCGAAAACCCAGCAAAGCCTAATTAATCTTCACCGCAATAATTTTGTCCACCTAGATCCTCAAAACCCCCCACTGTGCGTTGGTCTGCTTTAGACGCATTCGTAATGACTCCAGCTGTCTTTAACGTACTGCCTCCTTCAAACAACGAAAGTAGAATGACCTTTTTCTGAAAGATATATAGATATGACGCTACATGCTAATACGCATTTCCCACCTTAAGCACAAACTATTTCAATCTGCACGCTTCGAACGGATTTCATTTGAACACGCCTAGTATATATAAGTACTTTTCTGTTAGACGAAAATTTTGCAACTGTTGAAACGGGAAGTAAGAGGCTGTAAATTAAGTTTTAGCTTTCTTACAGTTTGGAATAGGGTAACGCCTTTTATATCGTAGTAGGCAATAACAAATAAAGAGGTAGTCGATAAATGAAACCATCATTATCAGAAACAATTACATTTAATTTCACGGACCATTCACTCACAATTCAAATAATAAGAAGCATTCTTAGCATGTTTACAGAATTACAAGTAATAGTTCTCATGTAAGTTTCTGCGGAGTAATTTAATTACTGAATTTTACGTGGAAAATTTTAGTCTTGGCATTTATTATCTTAAAGAAATATTATACATGGAAGAATCATTTGTTCGTGACATTTGGTGCTGAAACATAGAAGCACTATATATATGATATAGTGCTATAGATATTAGATAATAGATATGAATATTACAGCATTTTCTAACTTTACACACAAATCTACTGCGATAATATTTTAACAGATGTGACCGTTTTGCTTGCAATTTTATTTTGACACATGTAGATGAGCCATCTTCAACGTTTATTCTTTAGAAGACTTTTTTCCCCAAAGTTCATGGTGCTGTATGGGTAAAGTCTTTAGGGTTTTATGTTCTCAGACCTGGTAATTTTAAATACACCAGAGAGCTAAAAGTGGGTGATGTGATTGCCTAGTTTTATCGATATCTCTTGCTAAATTCATAACTGCACTCACATATTTTTCTATACAAACTGAAGACTTACAGTAAAACGAAATACTGATACTGCTCTTGGTCGTTTACCATTTCTTTATATATATATATATATATATATATATATATATATATATATATATATATATATATATATATATATATATATATCATTACGTTATCCCGACTCCGTCCCATTCCATCCGTATAATAGGGCTATCCTCCTTTTTCATCATTGGTTCTCAAATTGACTGAAAGCAGGAGAGATCATCCCTCCACAGGCATGATTCTTTTTTCTGCACTGTCAGAAAAAATGGAAATAAAACCCTCTCTATTCTTTAAAATCCACTTCAGCCGAACTTACAGAGCTTACGCCAGTGCATATATTTTCTTACAGAAATAAAATTCCCAATACATGACGCACAGGGCCGCAGGGGGTGCTTAGACAATAATTTTAATTTAAGAAACATTAAAAAAATAAATTGCCAAAATATTACACACGTATAATTTTATTCTTAGACATTAATATAAAATAATAATCAAATTTATTGCCTTTGACCCTATAAATGGCCATCGATATATTTACATGTTATAATAAAAGACTGGAGGTTTGAAAACAGCATACATGCTATGTTAAACTAAAAAATAAACGTAAAAAAATTTATTTGCCTTTGGTCATATATTTGGTACGACAATTTATGTTTCATGTACCAAGCAATTCGCAAATATATGTTCCATTTTTTATACATTACCTGAAATAGGGAAATAAATATTTCATAAAAATGATCTACCAATAGTTTTATGTTTTGTAAATTGCAGTGTTTTTGTAGAAACACCAGTTTAGATATGAATTGTAACATATGTGATATGATTTATCAAACGATAAAAAGATATATGCTTTTAGAAAGAAAATGGATTTGTATTTTTTTGTTCCGCCTCTGTTCTTCATTTAAATATATAAATTCTTATATCATTTCACAAAATAGTAACGTATACACTTTATAAATTACATCGATGATCTCAAGGATCATGTGTTTAATTTTTTTTTAATAAGTAACACACGGGCTAAAAAGATGTGTATGAAGATAAATTTTAACTTTATGCAATTAATATATATATATATATATTAATTTCAGTTTGCAAGAAAATAATTCTATGTGGTATGGATAAGCAAAAGTAAATAAATAAATAAATAATAGCAATATTAACAAAATAAAGTAAAATAAAGTGAAATAAAATGAAATCCATATTTTTGGATACTTGTTGGTTGAGATGATATGCTTTAAAAGACAATATGCTTCTAAAGAAAAAGTGCTTTGAATTGACGTCTGTGTGCAAGGATGCACAAGTAAAGCAGTTTTGCAAAAGCCAGGCTGCGCGGATTTGAACATGTGAATTTCAGAATTGAACATTTTACATTTTTAGACTGTTCCTTAGCAGCTGGAGGTTATCTGTTTTCGGAATATATAAAAATATTTTAAGGCAGAAAATTATCTATATCTCACTAAATTCATATTTATAAGAGTTACCAGACTTCCGATTAACATATTATTATCAATGGCACAGCTGTATACCTCCTTCTTAGTCACATAAAGTATAAGAGATTTATCACTGTTACTATTTTTCATAATTAAAGATGTAGTCAGATTGAGAAACACTTTGTGTATCTTGAAAACTAAATAGAAAGTGACCCAATAAAAAAAGCGGAAACATCGAAAACTTATGCAATATCTTCAGTTTAAAAATAAAAATGTTTGGTTTAGTATTAGGATACAAATATAGTCTATAAATAGGTGAAGATTGAATGTAAAAAAAGATATTGTGCTCAATTTAAAAGAGCACACTTTAAAAAATATTTGATAAAAATAAAAAAGCTTTAATTTGTCCTTATAATCGTTCCTTACATTTATAAAATAAACCTCTAAAAAAGCAAAAAAATGCATGGTTAGAGAGCGATCTCAGCTATCCTATGCAAAAAAATAATAATTAAAAAAAATCCAAATGCAAACAAGAAATTTTAAAAGAGCGCTGCCATTAGTTTAACGTTAGATTGAGAGTGCCTTCGGTGACAAGTTTAGGCTTTTAACATGTAGTAGCGTTGGAGAGTTCACAAAATTGCAGGATCTTGCTCAACTTCACCTTTATTTCAAAAATGAAAAAAATCGCAATCCCATTGTATTCATGCAACGGAAAAATGTACTCCTGATAAGGTTAAATATTTTAAACGTGTCATTTATCACCACTCATTCTATACCGTATTCATAAATAATTGATTCCTTTTATTTCTTATAATTCTCAAACATGTTGCAATGGACATTTAATCAAATCGTACTTGGTATGTCCGTGATAAAGCGAATGGAACAAACATCACAGCAGCATTTATTATTTAAATATTGCAGATATTTTTATTTAAGATAACATATGATTCTAAATCTCAAATATCTGAATGCGTCAAAGTAATGTACTCCAAATAAAGCAAAAGAATAAGAAAATCGATATTTAAGGTGAGTAATGTTTACCCGAAACAGAAAACAATTTTCTTGATGTTTTCTCGACAGCTAAATATTCTCATCGAATGTAATTAGTGTCTTCTTTACAAATCTGTTTAAACGGTTCTTTAGAAAAGTACTTGATCTGTGTAACTAAACATCGATAGTTTTTAAGGAAACGGATAATTATCTTGTGAATTCTTATTAGAATTAAAACTCGAAAAGAAATGAATGTTTATATTCTAACCTCATTTTAGAATGAACATATAAAAATAATGCAATCTAAATAATGAAAAAGCATAAACAAATTGATATTAAATATGAGTATTGTTTACTCGAAATCCAAAGAATGTTCGGTATTTTTTCTCGACAGCTAAATATTCTCTTTGAATTTAATTAGCGAGATCTTTACAAAGCTTGTTTAAAAAGTTCGTATGGAACGTACTTCATCTTTGTGACAAAACATCGTTGTCAGTTGTTAAGCAAATAAGTATCTTAGGAATTGTTATTGGAATTAAAGCTTGAAAAGAAAGGAATGTTTGAATTCAAACCTCTTTTTAGAATGATATTTGAGTTGAATTACGTGTTATATATCAAAGTAATGCAATGTAAAGAAAACAAAAACATATACAAATCGATATTAAAGATGAGTAATGCGTACTCGAAATAGAAAACAATTTTCATTATGTGTTCTCGACAACTAAATATTATTTTAGAAGGTAATTATCGCGGTCTTTACAAAGCTGTTTAAAAGTTTCGTTAGAAAAGTACTTGATCTTTATGACAAACCATCGTTGACATTTGTTTAGAAAGTAGATAATTATCTTAGGAAATCTTATTAAAATTAAAGCTTGAAAATAAAATAAAGTTTGTATGAGAACCTCTTTTTAGATTGATATTTGTGTATAATTGAATTACGTGTGAAATATATATTTTTCTTGCGTTAAATATTTTAAAAAGTTAATTAAAAATAAATATGCTTCAATTGCTCTTTAAAAATTGAAGATATGTTTAATTCAAATGAAAATTTTAAAATTATGCTGTTTGTGTTTTCTACCTGTGTTTTGTGTATTTATTTTTATGCATACCGTATGATCCGAAATCTAACGTATAACTAAATGTTTTTATTTCTTTCAAATTACTTAAGAAAATAAATTTTGAATGAGTTAGAATGTAATGTGCACCTTGGTAAAATTGCATATGCAAAGATGGTCCAGGAGAATATTTTTTCAATCTGAAATATACTGGATTTTGTTTTGCAAGTATGATTTTCAATCCAATGAACTAGGATATGTTTAGATTGTTTTTATTTTTTTAATGTGTCTCTACGATGTGTAATTAATAAGAACACACAACAGTATTCCGAAAACAAAAATATGTTATATTTAAACAGGTTATACGTAAAAAATGCATTAAAAATCCTTCCAAAAAGTTCTGTTGAAAACACATTGCATTATTATTTTGGGGTTAGTTATTTTATGAATAAAAAAAGAAAACAATGGGATATTTTTGATGAGCTTGCCTTAATCATTTGAAAAAAAAATCAAGCATTTTTGTAAAAATTAAGAGAAAATGAAAATATGCTGCAACAATCAATATATTGCTGAGCTATTTTATTACATTTGCTTTCATGATTGTGTAGTTTATTGTTTAGGATTGTCAATATACAATTGTTATGTTTTCAATTATTATAATTTTTAAAAAAATTATGAAGCAAATTGTGTTTAAAATTTTTAAAGGGAAAAACAGTTATTAAAATCATTGTTTTAGGTCTTATAATTAAAGTGATACAGATATTTTGTTTTCTAACAAATGTTGATGTAAAGTCTACGGAATATCCCGTATGATATTTAAACATAAGAGATGATAATACTGTGAATAACAATGTCTATTGAACTCGTGATTTCTTTATCGTATATTTTGAAGATATAAATGTCCCATTTTTGTATCTTATGGAAAGATGCATGAAAATACTCTCTTAATGTTACAACAAAAGAATTGTTTTTCCGACATGATTATTCATCATTCGATTCTTTTTTGGCCTGTTATTCGGCATGATTATTATATCCTGAAAATGATGACTCTCACGGGTTACATTAAATTACCTGTCTTCATCTTACTGTTCGATATTTCTTTAGTTGATATATTAGAATAGGGTATTATCACTTATATTAGATGACAAGAAATGAAGTTTATGGAAAATGTTATTTTCTTAATACATGTATTGTTATATTTTTTACTTAAGCTTCATTAAACGTGCTGAATTTGTTGTCTTAACTATGTAATTTAATCAATTTAATTGGATTTCTGTTTATCTGATCTTTTAAAGTTATAAACAAATGTTTTAGAAATGTCACCAGAAATTTTAATACCTTCACAAAATACTGTACAGTTTTAGAAACATTTACAAATTTTCTATTCTGAAATACAGCATCAGCTCATAGATATTATTTCAGATAAAACAATGATTTGTAGAGATTAACCAAAGCGAAATAAGATACATTAAATGGAATATAACATTAATTATTAAAAATCCTAAGAACGGTTAATGAAGTTGTACCCTTTTAAACAGAACTGATAGAAATTTAGATATTAAAAATTGTTTATTGTCAATTTATTTAATTATCTCAAAAAGGATTCCAAAAATCAACGACAAATAAACATAAAGTCAATTTTTAACCATTATAAATATAAGGATTACATAAGTGAAAGAAATAAGTTTAGAAATAGTAAATTTAGAAGTAATATTGTAAAACTTTGTATACATTAATTTTAGAAATAGTTCAAAACATAGGCGACGTTGCACTGTCTTAGTCTTTAAGAATACTCAAAAGGACTTGTCAAGATAGATGAAGATTGCCCAATTTCCAGTCCCCATTTTTTTTTACTCTTGAAAGTCGAAGGAACATTTGACCTTTGACGATTTAAAGTCAGTTTCATCTTCTTACATTTGGTGGTATAAGTGCGGCATCTATTGGCTAAAAGTTTAACTTTTAAATATATACTTAGTAGTTTTCTTATAGGCATGTCCCTTTCGCATCTTCATAATTATTATACATAAAGTTTATTTATTTATAAATTTCAAGATTGTTTTTTTAATTTAAATACTTGACATACTACGGTAAAATCTTCAAAAAATTCCACTTTTCGAAAAAATGTATATGGAAGAGCACTTTTGTTTTAAACATTTAAAAACAAATCGCACAAAAAAAAATCTTATAACTACGCTAGTTGTAACTAAAATTGAGTCAGGCGTTTTCAATGTACGCAGTGATTGAAATCCTTATATATGAAAGCAACAAGAGAAAGTTTATAGCGCAAAATCGATCTTTCTGTGCATGCTTCAACTTTTTTTAACGTTGAATGTAGGAGGTAATAGAATTAACAAGAATCAAGAGGACTGGGGAAAGAACAGTTCCTCTTACCGGCTTAATGCTCGGAACCCTACCGCTCCTTCTACGACTTCTACTTTTTCTACCCATTCCCCGAGCACCTTGATAGTGATCGATGAGCATTCTCCCACCCGATTTGTATGACAACGGGGTTTACAGCGAGAACCCCATACTCGAGACATTGAGTCTACTTTCCGAAAGATTTAAAAATTTTATATTGCCAAATTTTGGTGGGCTATAATTTTTTTTTAAATATCGGATAAATACTAACGTATACACTTTATAAATTACATCGATTATCCCAAGGATCAGTGGTTTAAGCATTTATTTTTAATAAGTAACACACGGGCTAGAAATATGTGTATAAAGATAAATTTTAACTTTATGAAATTAAAAATATACATTTTTTTAAAATTTCAGTTTGCAAGAAAATAATTAAATGTGGTATGGATAAGCAAAGGTAAACAAATAAATAAATAATAACAATAATAACAAAATAAAGTAAAATATAATAAAACCCACATTTCTGGATACTTGTTGCTTGAGATGATATGCTTTAACAGAAAGTACGCTTCTAAAAAAAAAGTGATTTGAATTGACGTCTGTGTGCAAGGAAGCAGAAGTAAGGCAGTTTTGTAAAATCCAGGCTGCGCGGATTGGAGAATGTGGATTTCAGAATTGAGCATTTTACATTTTTAGACTACTCCTTAGCAGCTGGAAGTTATCTGTTTTCAGAATATATAAAAAATATTTTATTGCAGAAAATTATCTATATCTTACTAAGTGCAGATTTAGGAAAGTTACCAGACTTGTGATTAACATAGTATTATCAATGGCGCATCTGTACCTCCAGAATTAGATAGATGATCTTACTTGTTCTTGTTCTTAGTCACAAAAGTCTAACAGACTTATCACTGTTACCATTTTTCATATTTAAAGTTGTAGTCAGATTGATAAACACTTTGTGTATCTTGAAAACTAAATAGAAAGTGACACAATAAAAAAAGCAGAAACCAAACCACGAAAACTTATGCAATACCTTCAACTTCATTTTAAAAATACAAATTTTGCTAAAATACACACAATTTTTGGTTTAGCATTAGGATACAAATATAGTCTATAAACAGGTGAAGATTACGTAAAAAATCTTGTGCACAATTTAAAAGAGCAGACTTTTAAAATATTTGATAAAAATAAAAAAAACTTTAAAGTATCCTTATAATCATTCTTTACATTGATAAAATAAACATGGAAAAAGCAAAAAATACCCAGTTAGAGATAGATCACAGATAGCCTATGTTAAAAAAATAAAATTAAAATTAAAATGCAAAAAAGAAATTTTAAAAGAACGCTGCCATTCGTTTAACATTAGCTTGAGAGTGTCCTGGCACGACAATTTTAGGCTTTTAACATGTAGTGGCGTTGGAGTTCACAAGATTGCAGGCTGTTTCTCAACTTCACCTTTATTCCAAAAAAGAAAAAAATCTCAATCCCGTTGTATTCATGCAACGAAAAAATGTACTTCTGAAAAGGTACATTGACACCTTTGTTTTGAAAGGTACAAATGATACTTTAAACCTGTCATTTAACACAACTCATTCTATACCGTATTCATAAATAATTGATTTATTTTATTTCTTTTAACTCTCAAACATTTTGCAATGAACATTTAATCAAATCGTACTTTGTATGTCCGTGATAAAGCAAATGGAAGAAACATCACAGCAGCATTTATTATTTAAATATTGCAGATACTTTTATTTAAGATAGCAAATGATGCTAAATCTCAAACATCTGAATGCGTTAAAGTAATGCACTCCAAAGAAAGCAAAAGCATAAGCAAATCGATATTTAAGGTGAGTAATGTTTACCCGAAATAGAAAACAATTTTCTTGATGTTTTCTCGACAGCTAAATATTCTCATCGAATGTAATTAGTGCCTTCTTTACAAATCTGTTTAAACGGTTCGTTAGGAAAGTACTTGATCTTTGTATCTAAACATCGATAGTTGTTAAGAAAGTGGATAATTATCTTGTGAATTCTTATTAGAATTAAAACTCGAAAAGAAATTAAAGCTTATATTCTAACCTCTTTTTACAATGATATTTTCGTAAAGTTACGTGCCAACACATCAAAGTAATGCAATCTAAATAATGAAAAGAGCATAAACAAATTTATATTAAATATGAGTATTGTTTACTCGAAATCCAAACAATTTTCTGTATGTTTTCTCGACAGCTAAATATTATCTTCGAATTTAATTAGCAACATCTTTGCAAAGCTGTTAAAATTTTCGTTAGGACAGTACTTCACCTTTGCGACAAAGCATTGTTCATAGTTGTTAAGCAAATATATAATTATCTTAGTAATTGTTCTTGGTATTAATGCTAAAAAAAAGGAATGTTTAAATTCAAACCTCTTTATAAAAATAATATTTGAGTGGAATTATTCGTGAATATATCAAATTAATACAATGTAAAGAAATCAAAAACACAAATAAATCGATATTAAGGATGAGTAATTGTTACTCGAAATAGAAAGAAATTTTCATTATGTTTTCTCGACAACTAAATATTCTTTTCGAATGTAATTATCGCGGTCTTTACAAAGCTGTTTCAAAGTTTCGTTAGAAAAGTACTTGATCTTTATGACAAAACATCGTTGGCATTTGATATGAAAATAGATAATTATCTTAGGAAACCTTACTAAAATTAGAGCTTGAAAATAAGTTAATGTTTATATGAGAACCGCTTTTAAGATTGATATTTCTGTAGAATTGAATTACGTGTGAAACATCCATTTTTCTTGCGTTAGATATTTTAAAAAGTTAATTAGAAATAAATATGTTTTAATTGCTCTTTAAAAATTGATGCTGTGTTTAATTCAAATGAAAATTTTTAAACTATGCTATTTGTGTTTTCTACTTGTGTTTTGTGTATTTATTTTTATGCATATAGTGGGATTCAAAATCTAACGTATAAATAATTGTTTTTATTACTTTCAAATTACTTGAGAAAATAAATTTTTGAGGAGTTAGGATGTAATGTGCACCTTGGTAAAATTGCATGCGCAAAGATGGTCCAGGACAATTTTTTTTAAATCTGAAATATACTGAGTTTTGTATTCTAAGTATGATTTGTTATCAAATGATCCAGGATATATTTAGATTGTTTTTACTTTTTGAAATGTGTCTCTCCGATGCGTAATTGTTAAGAACACACAGCAGTATTCCGAAAACAAAAATCTATTATATTTAAACAGTTTATTCGTAAAAAGGGTATTGAAAATCCTTCCAAAAAGTTCTGTTAAAAAGACATTGGATTATTATTTTGTGGTTAAGTATTTTATGAATGGAAAAAAGAAAAAATATGGATTATTTCTGATAGCCTTGCGTTAATTAAAAATAAAAATCAAGAATTATTGTTAAAATTAAGAGAAAAGAGAAATATGCTGTAACAATCAATATATTGCTGAGCTATTTTATTACATTTGCTTTTATGAATGTGTAATTAATTGTTTAGGATTGTAAATATACAATTGTTATGTTTTTCATTATTATAATTTTTAAAAAACAATATGAATAAAATCGTGTTTAAAATTTTTAAAGGGGAAAAAAGTTATTAAAAAGCATTGTTTTAGTTCGTATGATTAAAGTGATATAAATATTCCGTATTCTAACAAATGTTGATGAAAAGTCTACGAAATATCCCGTATGCTATTTAAACATAAGAGACGATAATACTATGAATAACAATGCCTATTGAACTCGTTATTTCTGTATAGTATATTTTGAAGAAATAAATGTCCCATTATTGTATCGTATAGAAGGATGCATGAAGGATGCACTCTTTTAATGTTACAACAAAATAATTATTTATTCCGACATGATTATTCATCATTCGATTCTTTTTTGGCATGTTATTCGGTATGATTATATCCTGAAAATGATGACTCTAACGGGTTACATTAAATTACCTGTCTTCATCTTACTGTTTGATATTTCTTTAGTTGATATATTAGAATAGGGTATTATCACTTATTTTAGAAGACAAGAAATGAAGCTTATGGAAAATGTTGTTTTCTTAATACTTGTATTGTAATTTTTTTTTTACTTAAGCGTCATTCTACGTGCTGAATTTGTTGTCTTAACTATGTAATTTTATCAATTTAATTTTTTTTCCCTGTTTATCTGATCTTGTAAGTTATAAAACATATGTTTTAGATTCAAAGAAAAGTTCATTAGGAATTTTAAAACCTTAAAAAAAAATACTATATAGTTTTAGAAACATTTACAAATTTTCTATTCTGAAATACAGCAGTAGATCATAGATATTATTTAAGAAATAACAATGTTTTGTAGAGATTAACCAAAGTGAGATAAAATACATTAAACGAAAAATAACATTAACTATTGAAAATCCTTAGAACGGTTCATGAAGTTATACCTTTTTAAACATAACTGGATGTAACTTGGTTTTTTATGTGGGAATATAGCCTAAAATAAAATTGGCAATAAAAATTGTTTATTGCCTATTTATTTAATATGTCAAAATTGGCTCCAAAAATGAACGACAAACAAATATAAAGGCAATTTTTTAACAAATTTTCTATTCTGAAATACAGCAGTAGCTCATAGATATTATTTAAGAAATAACAATGTTTTGTAGAGATTAACCAAAGTGAGATAAAATACATTAAACGAAATATAACATTAACTATTGAAAATCCTTAGAACGGTTCATGAAGTTATACCTTTTTAAACAGAACTGGATGTAACTTGGTTTTGTATGTGGGACTATAGCCTAAAATAAAATTGGCAATAAAAATTGTTTATTGCCTATTTATTTAATATGTCAAAAGCGGCTCCAAAATGAACGACAAACAAATATAAAGGGAATTTTTTAACTATTATAAATTTAAGGATTACATAAGTGAAATATTTAGAAGTAAACTTGTAAAACTTTGTATACAATAATTTTAGAAATAGTTCAAACCTTAGGCGACGTTGCACTGTCTCAGTTTTTAAGAATACTCAAAAGGACTTGTCAAGATAGATGAAGATTGCCCAATTTTCAGTCCACATTTTGTTTTACTCTTGAAAGTCGAAGGAAAATTTGACCTTTGATGATTCAAAGTCAGTTTCAGCTTCTTACATTTGGTAATATAAGTGCGCCATTTTTGACTAAAATTTTAACTTTTAAAAATATACTTAGTAGTTTTCTTATAGGCATGTCCCTTTCGCATCTTCATAATTATTATACAAAAAGATTATTTATTTATAAATTTCAAGATTGGTTTTTAAATATAAATACTTTACATACTACAGTAAAATCTTCAAAAAATTCCACTTTCCGGAAAAATATATATGGAAGAGCATTTTTGTTTTAAGCATTTAAAAACAAGTCGCACAAAAAAATCTTATAACAACGCTAATTGCAACTAAAATTGTGTCAATACGCAGTGATTGAAATCCTTTTATAATTCAACGAGAGAAAAATTATAGCGCAAAATTGATTTTTCTGCTCATGCTTCAACTTTTTTGAACGTTGAATGTAGGAGGTAATAGAATTAACAAGAATAAAGAGGACTGGGGAAATAATAGTTCCTCCTAACGGCTTACTGCTCGGAACCCTTGCGCTCCTTCTACGGCTTCTACTTTTTCTACCCCTTCCCTGAGTTTCTTGATAGTGATCGATGAGCATTCTTCCACCCGATTTGTATGACAGTTGGGTTTACAGGGATAACCCCATACTCGAGACATTGAGTCTACTTTCTAAAATATTTAAAAATTTTATATTGCCAAAATTTCGAGAGCTATACACTTTTTTTAAATATCGGATTTTTGGATCTAAAAAGTATGCATCCTTGCTTAAAGTAGTCTAAAATTTCAGATTTTCAAAAAATTTCGAATTCTGCCCGAATTTTTTTATTTTAGCAAAATCTCGATTTTTATATAGAAAAATAAATAAAACGCTAAGGAATTTGCTATTTGATTTCAAATTATCTCGTGTTATATGGGTCCGATCACGACGCGGTTTGGCTCATTCAACTTGATATCTATACAACTTACCGATTTTTGATCCGACTTTCACCAGTGAAAGAATAAATCAACAATCACAGTTTTTAAAAATACAGGGTGATTATAAAAAATCATACCCGACATTTGGGCCCCTAACTAGCATACCATTCACAGAAACTGAATGAAATTTTGGCAAAAGGTATTTTGAGGTATGCGCTCAAGAATGATATGGAAAACAACAGTGTCACTCAAACAATTACGCTTACAGTGAGAAAATTTCGAAAAAATCAAATGGCAACACCCAGTTTTTTGTATTGGAATGTGATCTCCATTGTGCAAAACCCTAAATATCGTTGGAACGGCAACTGTAGCATGAAAATCACCGGCGGTAGACAGGCAAAAAGTGAGGAAAACCAATAAGGACAGAGAAGCAGCATACAATAAAGCATTTTATTGTGTTTCATAAATTTTCCACATGACCTCCTTCACACACAATGACACGTTGCATGCGGCTGATGGTGGATATCACTACAGCAAGTATCATGGTAATAGGAATCTCTTGAATCGCAGTTCTGATGGCATCTTTCAAATCAGATGCAGTTTGAGGACGAAACTGATACACTTTGGATTTCAGATATCCCCATAGCCAGAAATCCATTGGTGTCAGATCAGGAGACCTTGGTGGCCCCACAAACGGGAAATGAGGGGAGATAACTTTGTCACCAAACTGTTGAGTTAAGACACGTTTGACTGAAGACCCGACATGTGGAGGAGCGTCATCTTGCATCCACACAACTTCAGATAGAGCATTTTGCCGTTGCAATGCGGGAATCGCGTAATGAGTTAACATGTTCAGATAGCGAGCAGTCGTTACTGTACACGTTTGCAGATCACCGGCAGTAACCTCTTCAAAAAAGTAAGGGCCGAGGATGAACGTACTCGTTATACCACACCACACAGTCACTTTTTCCTCGTGTAATGGACGTGCATGCACATCATGTGGATTATTCTCTGTCCAGTGCACACAATTTTTCGAATAAACGTTACCAGTTAACGAGAAATGCGCCTCATCTGTCCACAGAATGCGTAAAGGTCAGCTGCTATCTTCATCGTAACGGATAAGGAATTGATTTGCAAAATCCAGCCGTAATTGATAGTCTCCCGCTTCCAACATCTGGACACGCTGGAATCGATACGGAAACATGTTTAGAACAGAGCGCAGAATCTTGCATATAGTTGAATTCGGCAGATCCAGAACACGTGAAACACCGCGTGCACTTGCCGGACGAACTGTGCTTATCGTCTGATGGACTTCTGCAACAGCTTCCATAGGAACGGAAGTTCGTCCAGACCGAAGTTGATTGCATGTGCAACCAGTTTCTTCAAATTTATGAATCAAGTCCCGCACAGCTTTGACAGTGCACGGGCCTCGCCGTAATCCATGGTTTCTGCGGTAAACACGCAATTTCTCTGCGGCATTTTGTCCATTCAGGTAATAAATCTTTACGATTTCGCCACGTTCTTTCCCTGAAAGCGGCATCTTGTTCGGAATGGCAGAAAGGAACATACGCGGCTCGTTGTGCCTTTTGCAGTGCCTTTTCTTTCACCTAGCGTGACGACGTCAGTCATGACTTTGTCTTACGTAGAACCCGAAATTTGCGTTTTTTGGTTTCTTGTTCTCGTTTTGTGGAGAACTAATCAGGCTGGGATATCAGCCAAAGAAATGGTGTGACGTGTGACGTAAATGAAACGAAAATTAATGCTCTGGTGTACGGCAAAGTCATTTTTACTTTTCCCTTGACTAGTTCCGGTGATTTTCATGCTACAGTTGCCGTTCCAACGCAATTTAGGGTTTTACACAATGGAGATCACATTCCAATACAAAAAACTGGGTGTTGTCATTTGATTTTTTCGAAATTTTCTCAATGTAACCATAATTGTTTGAGTGACACTGTTGTTTTCCATATTGTTCTTGCCACACCGTTGTTTTCCATATCATTCAAAACGTGATTTTATTTAAATCGCACACTAAATTTCTTTTGATATATTTTTTAAATGCTTGAATTCCAATCTAGCACCCATTCCTCCCTAGGACATCCTGAAGAACAATCTGATTTAGTGCTTATCATCACCCAAGTATTCTGGAGGATGCAAAATGCTCTCTGCAGGGAGTCTTCAGGAACTGTAAATTATCGCTTTATAGGATCCTAAGAGATCACTGGGACCTTCTTGCGTGACCTACTTAAGAGTTTCTGCGGAGTTCTATAGGAAGTTATAAAAGGAATATCAAATGACAATGAGTTTGTAATAAACACACAAATAAAGAAATATGTATGTTGATTATTTATTTATTTATATGTTGTTTAGTATCTCTTATTACATTGATTATTCCGGTGAGGAAAAGGTAATTGTTTTTAAGGAATACAATTTCCACGTTATTGGGATGTAGCATAACTGTCATTTCAATTAACCCAAGGCTTTTGGAAGGCAAAAACTCCAATGATAAATAGACTAGTACACTTACTTTATTTTGAATGAAAGATTGTAAACACAAATTTAAATGCTCTGAGGAGAGGTACCCGTGCTGCGTACAAATAGCGAAAAAGGAGAAGAACAACCATGCTGGTCCAAGAGAGAAGGGAGAGTTAGTGAATTTTTACTTTACATGTACGATTCTTGGCCAGGAATCACTAAGTCGCCTGAAATTGGCGATAATGTAACTGGACACAAGAAGTATTGGCGTGCTAAAGGATAACTTTGTAATTTTGGTTGTGGTTTTCTTGCAGTAGCTGATCAATGTTGTAGGAATTCTTATGTAGGAGGTTTTGTGAGAAAAAATGCAAAAAGAAAAATATAGATTTAACTTACATGAAAATTCGTAACCTTTGTTAATTTAGATTTTTAATGACTACTTGTTGTTGGCAAAAAGAAGGAGTAAATCATTAAGACTGCAGAATACAGTGCAGTGCATGTGTAAGAGAATGAAGACTTTCTTTCTGTCTTTCTTTTATCTTTTTTTTTTATTTGATGCGGAGCAGATGAAAATTATCTGGATATGCATTGGACGTTGCCAACTGCCACGGTTTGTTAGTGAACAAAAGAAGTGCAAATGCATCACTTTATCTTATTTTAGAATAAGAATAGACGTTGACTTAATAAAGAATACATTATCACTACATAACATGTTTTAAAAAGGGAAAAAATCACGTGGGACATTTGTGACTCATGAAATAGCATGTATCAATTTCAGAATAAGGTTAATAAATTCATTAACGTAATTAGGTAAGAAATAAATTAACCTAACTTGTTAAATTTTGAAAGGGGGGTGGGTTATACTTAAAAAACAACATATATGACAAAGTTTTTGTTATATATATAATCGGTGAAATATCGGTGAAAATATTACCATCTAAAAGCATTTTAATTATTTTTCTTTTAATTTGCATAATATTTTAAAAACATCTAAACAAAGATTACTTTTGCATATTTACACGTAACATATATTTGTAATATTTATTATCACGCACAATCGCACGAAAGAAATGAACGACATGTTACGGACATAAATTTCCGATATTCATTCCGCTCTCCGGATTTGATCCTTAGTACATTTGGGCACTAGACACGCACTCTGTCCACTACTCTACCAAACAACTGCCTTAAAAAGATTAATAGGAGATTCGTGCATTTCCTTTTCCCCTCACAACAGTCAGTAAAAAACAAGCTTATTTTCTCTTCTTTGTCTAGCAGTATTTCTATAATTTTTGTACAAATCAAATGTGAATGCATTGCATTTAATATAAACTTAATAAAATTTTGAATTCATAAGTAGAAAAATAGCGTATACATAATTCATCGTATAAAACATAAATGTGATTCAATTTTTAATACATGAAACTATTATTTAAAATAGCACTAATACTTATTTAGCTTTTAATCGTCATTTATGAACATTTCTGATCTACAAGCGTGATCAAATAAAATATATAAAAATGAAACTGTTAATAAAACCTGTGGCTGTAACAAAATTATTTTATTTTCTTATCAAAATATACAAAACATTTGCTGTTAATCCTACTTTTAGCGATGTTTTAAGTTCCTGATAAACCGCTGTGTTTAGATAAAATTTCATTATATAGAATTTGCTATAAAATTTACTACAGAAGATGTTGTTGATATTTTTTGAAGTTATATTACATATAAAAATAATATGTCAGAGTATTTAAAACGCTTAAAATTATGGCCCTTTTAATGTAAGATAACATTTTTTTTTATAATTGTCCACAAATTACTATGAAAAATTAATTCCAAACAAGCAACATCCTTTAAAAGAATTTTTTTTTCACAAACATTGGTTATAGTCTTTTAATATTTTTTTTCTATTGTACAGACAAACATTTTCTTTTAGAAATTGTTGAATATCATTAGAGCTGAAAACGAAAAAGCTTCTCTCTTATTCTTGGTACAAGAATAAACGTTTTTTGCATTTTAATGATTTCATATTGCAATTACAACATGGATTAGGAGGCGGAACAAGTGCTATTTAATGTCTAATTGTAGTAAAACGAGTTTCACTTGTTACCTAACCGGACTTTGGGTATTTGTATGCCGAAAGATGGGCAAGGTTTCTCTAAAATTCACAGAAAAAATAATAATCTATCATAAATAGCCTAAGCTAAAAAGTTCACTAAATAGAAAATAGTTTCCAGAAATTGAAGATTTATTTAAAAGTAAACATACTAGATCTCAAACTTCTACAGAAAAATCGTTATTTATAAAAAGTTGTAAATTCGAAGTTTGATAAGTAGAGGCTTCGCTATATTGAGAACAATAAGAGAAAAATAGGTATGATAATGAAAAAAATTATAATAAAAAAATTATAAATCAAACTTATATTTAATATACATATATATATATATATATATATATATATATATACATTAGTTTAGACATATATATTGATTTAGGCATTTTTATTTAATAAATTTAAACAAATTAAATTAATTGATTGATTAATAAAATAATAATAATTATAATAGAAACGATGAATGTTTATGGTAATTTGTAAAATATACAAAAATAACAATAAATACATACAATTAACGTTATAAGAAAAAAATATGATTAAAATCTTAAATTTAATTAATTAAAATAGTAAAATGAATTAAATGAAATATTTAATTAGATTTTAAATTTTCAAATTTAATGAAATAATGAAAGAAAAAAATTAAAGTTTATAACTAAACTGATGTACTAAAAAGTATAATACATCGAATAATTAGTAATATAAGCCAAACTTTAAAAAAAAATTAACGCAAGCAAATCGAATTCATTTTATTTGACAAAGACCTATTGAGTATTTTAATGCTAGAATCATCTATGAGATGTCAAAATTACTGTGTTGTGTATGTTCATGAAAAAGATCAGAAAAAATGTATAAATCAAACTTATATTTAAATATATAACTTATATATATATATATATATATATATATATATATATATATATATATATATATATATATATATATATATATATATATGTGTGTATGTATATATTAATTTAGACATTTTTTATTTAATAAATTTAAACAAATTAAATTAATTGACTGATTAATTAAAAAAGGAATAATAATATAAAAGATGAATGTCTACGGTAATTAGTAAAATATAAAAAAAATAACGATAAATACATAAAATTAATGTTTGAAAAAATAATTAAAATCTTATATTAAATTAATTAAAATATTAAAATGAATTTTCTTTTATTTGACAAAAATCTATTGAGTTTTTTAATGCTAGAATCACCTATGAGATGTCAAAACTTCTATGGCTTCTTACTTTTTCAGGAATACCATCCTCGTAGGTTGCTGCGTATGACGTTTCCAGGAGTTTATTTCCTGAAGAAAACCTTGCAGTCTCTTCCTCAGGAAGTTCTGATTGTGTCATTTTAGGATCAACAGGAATTCGAGTTAACTTCGGGCTCCTGAAGAGGTCTCCAGCAGCTTTTGTTCTATAAGGAGAGTTGTATTTATAATACGTACGTATTTAAAGATTTTATTTATATTAGGGTGTATCAGAATAATTTTCGTTTTTTAACGTTTCTTAACTCCTTGCAAATTTGTTTAAACTTCTCTAAAACTTATCATATGGCGTGATATGTGTGTCATAGTTCCTCCGTCAGTTTTCGGATGCCAGTGCGTGGATTCTCCTCTATTTTTCTTTTTAACCGGTCAGGATCCCAAAATGATATCCTGTCACTTCAGGGTTTGATTTCAAGATGGATATCACCTTCCTTAAAACGTCTGTATATGTTTAGAACTGTCCTATTCTCCATCGGCACGAATTTTGCGGAGGGCTTTATTGGTTTTTGAGGCCTAGTATAAAACAATGCCTTTAGACGTATAAAATCTCAACATTTCTATCACACTTTATGTGTTCTAAAATGGAAAGACAGAAGTCTGTATGATTATAAAACATAGAAGAACCTATATCCTCTTAAATGGCATTTCATGTTGAACAAAAGGGTTGCGAAAGTGTAATAATATAAATGAAATAAATATAATAAGCATGCTAGCTACATGCTTTCATATAAAAGCATTCAAAAAATGAAACTTCTTTTCATACACTCTATCTTTTGACTGTGTATGAAGTTCTTCATTATTTAACACACCCAAAAAAACGAAATGCATAATATCCGAAATAATATGCGATACTTTCAACTTCATTTAAAAAATAAAAATTTTGCTATCACATACGCATTTTCACGTTCTGAATTGAGACATAAATATAATCTGCAAATACGTGAAAATGCATGTAAAAATATCAACTGGCTCAAGTAAAGTTATGCGCGCAATTTAAAAAAAGCACGTTCTTAAGAGTTTGTGATAAACTGCGTTAAATCATCTTATTATTCATTTCTTACATGGACAATATCTGCCGCAGTTTTGCGATTACTAGCGCAATTATAGGAAATTTTTGTGCGACTCAGATACAAGTTCAGAAAATATTGCATTTTCACATATATATACATATTGAAAATTCGTTTTTTTAATATTTAACAGTAGAAGAGAAGATTTCATAGTAAAATAAATTTTGTTTTTGGAAGGGCGTAAAAAGCTACGTGTAGCATGCAAGTAATCAGAATACATATGTTTTTTTTGCAGGCCCTGAACGTACCTCAGATATTTATTTTAAGCATTTCGGTATTAAACTATATCCCCGTATGTTATAAATTTATGTATGTTTAATACTTATTTCTAACATACTTATACAGTAACCTCCATAACGGACACTTTTCAAATCCCCACTCCCAAAATCTAAAATTTTGTATGTTTAACCTCTGAATAGCGGACATTCCGAATAGCGGACAGTAGTTTTGGCGATCAAGGATGAAAAATGATTTTTTAACGAGAAAGAAAATGTAAAAAAAGTAAAAAGCCTCGAAATTTATCCAGGCAATGTGTCCCAAATTTTTGGACCACAGATAAATGTAGGGAATGGTCTCTGGAAAATCCCCAATGGTCTGGGGAATCCCCCAACATCGTATGTATTTTGTATTGATTACTGTTTGATTCTTCAGATTTAATTGACATACAATATTCAAAGCTTCAAAATATGTTAAAATTTTTATCGTTTTCTGAATATATTGAGTTCTGCGTATTCTGAATTTAGTGTCTTGTTTGTGATTAATGTTTCGAGAATGACCTCAAAACGAAAGCAATTAACTTTAAAAGAACAATTTGAAATTGTAAATGTTAGTGAATCTGAAAAACAGAAATAGAGTTTACGGATAGTTGCCGAATGTTTTAAAATAGGTAAAACACAAGTGATAGATATTTTACGAAATAAACAATTTGTGGATTATTAACTCTAACGAGAAGACCAAAAGTGTGAAATTGAGGTATACTAATTCCATTGAAATTAATTCTATATTTCTGAATTGGTTTACTTCACTTCGTTCGAAAAAATTCCTATCTGTGGGCCTATGATTCAGGAAAAGGCTTTAAAAGCCGCCAAAGAACTTGGATTACATTATTTTAAGGGTTTGGGTAGATGGCTGGAAAAGTTCTAGTCTCGGCACAACATCTCTTTCAAAACAATATGTGGAAAAGCGAAATTTGTAGCTCTGAAAAAAGTGGAGGATTGGCATGAATAACTGCAATCAATTTGTGAAGGTTATGAGGCGAGAAACATTTCTAATGCCGAGGAAAGCGGACTCTTTTTCAGAACTTTTTCGAATAAGCCTTTGTGCTTTAAAAATGATGGCTGTATCGGCAAAAAAAATGACAAAAGAGGGAATCGTATTTTATTATGTTGCAATGTATTAGGGGAATTTTAAATTCCTCTTATAGTTTAAAAATCTCTGAAACCCATGTGGTTCTCAAATAACATCCAATTTAAAAAATTTGGTGTTATAGAGCGAATAAAAAAGCGTGGATAACCAGTTTGCCCAGTAACAGCCCAATGCTGTTGTTTTCAACTTCCCTATTGGCTGTTGCATCAGCTTGTTTCCTCTCCCTTACCTCTCATTTCAGTCTTGCTGCTGCTTTCATAGTAGACGCACGTCTTTTTGCGCCTGACGAAGAAAGACTCAGATCTTTCGAAAGGCCTAGCGCATTTTAAAGTTTTTATGGTGTTTTAAGAAGTTATTTTAGTTCTTAGTGTTTCACACCAGTTTCAACTTATTTTATTAGAATAAACTTCATTAACTTGTGTAATAATTTTTGAAGCTTATTCTTTCGTCTATTTCAAATGTCAATGATAAAACATATCATAATATTTTAATCCATTATAAGCTTTTACTTGCTTATAGCATGTTTTATATTTTGTGTAATTTTTTTTCTGTTTACAATATTTTCGAGTTGCGATCGGTTTTCGTTACCTAAGCACATCGTAATTAGGGCAACGCCTGTATTTATGCCTGTCTGTACGCAAAAAAATTGTAATATTTACAGAAAAGAGCTCTTATTGAATAGTAGCCTTAATATGTTTTGGTTAAATATTTCTACACGGGTTAGGTAATTAATATTCTATTGTCTTCCTAACTACATATATTTAGATAAGATGACGGAGGCAGTCCTGTGTAGGTTATCTTGATGAAAAGTCTCTTCCATATCGGTACATCCAATCTCTGTTGCAAAAAATTATATAGTATATTTTTAGAGAGTAAAAAATAATAATAAAAAGGTTTGCTTTTATGTAGAACTTTCTATAAGGCATAAATTAATATTTGAATTTGACATTTACGATTTCAATATTTTAATGTTGATATTAAATTTTTAAAATGCAAAATAATCGATAAATTGTTTAAGATATCCCACTTCGTTTAAATAGCCGATTTTAAGCAAATATCAGGATAGTTTTTTTATCTTTTAAAACTTTATAGTTAACTGCCGAAACAGTTTTTTTCTACGTACGAACGATCAATGGAAGTGCAGTTGTAACTGCTTTTGGTTCAGCTTTCAATACGGAAGTTTGAAGTAATTTGAAATTAATACTTCAAAAGCTTCAAGAAAGAAGAGAACTTCTAATGTTGAATTTAAAGAAAGCACACCACATGAATCTGGAAAGTTTTAAGAGCTTGAGGTGAATACTTCTATTTTATTTTCAGAAGTAAAAAAAAAATGCTTTTTCTCAAAACCGTGATTTTTATGAAGAATCATTTATGAGAAACGTTTTATTTTCAAAAATTGTTTCGTTAAATTGATATAATTTGTGTGATGTTGTGAGTGATATGAACTACCAATTTACATATTTGGGAATTCCTTGAAATTTTACAGTTATTTATAGCTGTACATTTTCTGTGTTAATTTTTATAAACTAACAGAAAGACAATACACGAAAAATCATCAAAAGAATAATTTGAATGGATATATACATTGAACTTTTTATTTTATATCTTATTGTGTAGTTCATTACATTCTTACGAACTGACATTGCATATATCTTGAAAAAAAAAGTAATCTCTTCTTATTTTTCTCGAGCGAAAATTTTCTTAAGTATCAAATATTACATAAAGGTTCTTTAAAATTGTAAGTATTAAAATGAAATTGCATCAGAAGAATTTATTATTGGACAAATGTAATAGTATTCTTATATACGTTTTTTACTCATTTTTGATTAATTAAAAAAAGTCTGTCAAACGGCGTTGGGTGCGGAAAAAACTGATTATATCTAAAAAAATATTTTTCATTATTTCAGATACATCACTGATGAAAAAAAGAAAAAAAGAAGTTTTCAAAGTTAATTAATTGAAAAAATTAATCTGTTAAAAACTTTTCTATCAGAATTTAAATTGGAATTTTACTTTTTGATTTGAAGACAGTATATAAACTCACATCATGAAGCATTTACTTTAAATATTTAAAAGATTTTTTTTCGTGAATCATCCGAAAGTAAAATCTCATTAACACTGTTTTTTTTTTTTTATAAAAAATTCTGTTATTCTTATTGTACTAAAAAGCGAATAAAATGTAGCAAATTATTTTTTTCAATTTGAGTAATCTTATTGAACATGTTCGAAACATTTTATCTTCAATTCAATATTTGAAGATTTTTATGATTAGTTTTTAAATTTAAGATTATGACTTTAATAAAAAATGCCAGCTCAACAATTTTTATTGGAGCTCTCTTGGTGATTAAAAAGGATTTACAATAACCTATTCAATAGCGTATTAATAATTGAATATTTCAGAAATATTGCGATTGGATCTAAAATTATTTAATAAGCTACTTCGTTATTCAAGTATATCGCGGAGGGATGTTTTCACAGTTTATTTAGTTAAATTTAAAAAAGCAAATTTCTTTATTAATAAAAGAGCGTTCCTTGCGTTATATAGAGTAATTCTGAATAATTGCGAAGTTAGAAACAGAAAACCACGAAATAAAAAAAATAAAGGGTTTTCCAAAATAGTTGAAACGCGTTTTAATTTTTTTACCTGTTGGAGATTATATTAGACCTGTTAGACAATGTTAATTTCAAAAGATTTCAAAATTATTAGTATGGAAAATTAATCCTTTTTCATTTAAAATGGTGTAAATAATTTAGAATTTGTTTCTTTCCGTGTAATATTCCCGCTTGTATCTGAAATGAAATGAAAATTTCGCAAATAAATAAGTAAATAGAACACGAATTTAACAAATATGCAATCAAAATACGCACTTAAACAATGAAATAATGATAATCAATAAAGTTGCTGTAAGTAGGTAACTCCTTATATATTAGCCGTTGACATACGGCTGATACGAAAGTCTGCGTGGTATTTTTCAGAAAATAATGCAAGCCATACATTACTTGTTTCCTCCATAATAATTTATAAATATTTCCAATATATGTTACTAATAAAGAATTTTTTCCCCAAACATTATTATTGCTTTATTAAAATAATGACTATCACGAGTTACATTAAATTACATGCATTCTCCTTAATATTCGATATTTCGTTAGCTGATATACTAGAACTTGGTAAAAATATTACTTATTTTAGAAAGTAAAAAAATGGGTTTATAGAAAAACTAGTATACTTTTTATCGCTATTTTTTCTTGCTTTTTTAATGCATATTATATAGAATTTTTTATCCTGCATTCTAACAATAGTGGACATACGACATACGGAATACCCCATGTGCCTTTTATATTCACTAAATGTTAAAGAAAATATAAAAGTATATGTTATTATGAAATCTCGAACTTACATGTATATAAGAGTTTATGCATATAAGTTATAGTATATAGTATATAGTATCAGGAGAGAAATCTACATATTTGTTGTTTTTCATCTACATAGTTGTTGTTTATTCAACTATAATGGAAGCATTACGTTATTCAGGCATGATTATTATTTATTGCAAGTTACAATAACATAGCTATCTTTTCCTTGCTATTGGATATTTCTTTTTAATCGATATATTAGAATATATTACTATTATTATTTATCTTAGAAAACAATAAAGGAATCCCCTGGGCTATCTATTGTATTTTATCAATATTTATAATTTTTATATGTATTATATAGGAACCTTCCAGAAATAAAATCATGTGTTCAATTAGTTTTACAAGTAACGGAAATTTATATTTCTGTGATTATATTTCTCTCATCTTTTAAAATTATAAACTAGTTAGAAATTATTTTTGCAGAACAATACAAAATTATTAGAAAATTTTAAATATTAACAAAATATTATATGCTTCAAACATGTAAAATATCATTTGTTCAAATTCAATGATTAAATAATATATGTTTATCTAGTATATCTGTTACCACTATTTATGCCTTTTTATATATATCACATGGTCGCTGTTCAGAAATGAAAGCATGTGTTGAAATTGCATTGTACGTTTTGAAAAAAATAAGTTTTGAATGAAATCTAAATATACTATATGAGCAAAATTCACCTGGTGCTTTTTAATTTAGATATTTTGTCGATCTGGCGAAATACTCGACGAATTCTTTTGGAACTTCAGGATTATACAGAACATGTGTGACTTCATATTTTTTAGAGAAAACTGTTACATCACGAAAGCAATTAGAGGACCAAAATCGAATTGAACAAGAAAAATACTATTTGTATTTACTTTGTAAAATAAAATTCTTCAAATGATCTGTAGTTATAACAGATATATGAATCCTTTACAAAATTTGTGCAAGTACAGCATTGATACTGATGTAGAAAAGAAGGTTTCTTAAAAAAAAAAAAAAAAAAAAAAAAAAAAAAAAAAAAAAAAAAAACGTATGTTTTTTGTTTAGAGCAGGCAGAATTTTCAACTACATTTAAGAACTTTTAGAAAAATTGACAAAGTACAATAGAAAAAATATACTATATCGTAATTAGAATATAAATATATTAAGTATTTGATGAAATATCATCAGTGGTATGAGATAATTTTTACCTGCGCAAACGCGAATGATAACGATTTTTTTTTGCATATTAGCAAGCAACTTTATAGTAGAACACATCTAAAAACACAGTCAAAAATTTTAAAAATCCAGAACGATATCGGCAATATAGTGAGTTGAACTTCAGTTGCTTTGTAAAAGTAGTTGGATGATAAGTGATTTTTCACAAATTGTCATTTTTTACTAACTGACATCCAGCACAGTAGCCGGTATTTAATGAATGTCTATGCATAATTTTGGAACAGATGCTTCGAGTTTGATAATTTTTTTTTTTGTTGAGTTGGACAGGTCCTGATGATTCATCTAAGGAAAAGTAAACAATCAATAAACAATGAAAAATAAATATACATAGAGAGATGAAAAATGACAATTTGTGAAAAATCCCTTATCATCCCAATACGTTTACAAAACAGCTAAAATTCAGCTCATTCTATCGTCTATAACTTTGTGGATTTTAACGATATTTGACTCGCCTTTTTTATATGAGTTGCCCTATATAGATGATTAGAAAATTATCCAAAAACGTCTTTTTATAGTTGCGCATGCGCAGTTAAAAATTCTTTAATACAAATGCTCATGTTTCATAAATAAATATTTATGTATATTCCAATTACAGTATTTTATTTCTACTGCACTTTAATCAAATTTTCTGAAAATGGCGTTAAATAAGTTAAAAACCCTGCATGCTATAAACAAAAGACATGCGGAAAATTTCTTAATTTTAAAATAAGTCTGTATGTCTCCATGAATATACGTGCCATTCTTACCCAAATATACCAAATTATACACATAGACACGTGCTACAACTACAGAACATTTCGAGTATTTTCGTTTTCAGGGTGATCGCAAGTATTATTTCTTTTTTAATTTGTTCTAGATCCCTTAACTTCCCTTGTGATGAAACGTTATGTGAAAAAATATGAGGCCAAAGATGTTCTTTATATTCCTGAGTTTTCGAGAAGACTTTAATCAGTATTTCTTTAGACATTTTACAAAACGTCTAAAATCGAATGCGTCCGATGACTTTGACCATATAGTATATCTTATCTGGTAAAATGATAAAATACTAGGAATTTATTAGTTTAAATCCAAAGACAAACAATAACAAAAAAATTATGCATCGCGTATGGATTATGAGACACTTTCCAATACTATCAGGATATTGTTACTAAATTTCATTTATTTCATACAATGAAAAGTGATATTTAATTAAACAATTAAGAAATATTTAACACTGTCAAAAAAAACATTTTTCTGAAACTGATCTCTGATTGCGGTATTTTTTATGCAGCCCTGTATATGATGTGTATACCACACAGTGAAACTTGAATTTAATTCAGATCGAAAACATATAATATAACTCAAAAGTTTTTTTTTACCGAATATTATTAATAGACCGCAATTTTTTCAAATGCTTTTTGCGACCCTATATTTATACCGAAGATTGTTTACACTTTATGGAAGCGATTTTCACAATTAATGTCTGAACATATAAGCCATATTATTTGCGACAATTTTACTCTACTGTATAGCCCAGATTCTTAATTATAACTCTGGATCGAAATTTCCATCATAGCCGATTTTGTCTTAGTAAAAGCATATCAATTTTCTCCTACACCTCTTGGAAATTTTTCTAATGTCTTCCAACGTGTTGTGGATAGTGCTTTCTAACACTCGCTTTAACAAACACATAGGTGGTGATAAATAAAAAAATATATCGTAACACTGGATGAAACATGGCTGTATCTAAGTGAGTGTATCAAAAAAACTGCTTCTGGATTTTCTTATAAAATTAAATTAAAGGTAAAAAATGCAAAAAAAAAATCACAAAAGGAAATAAATTGTGTCTTAATTCAAGAAATTCATGTAAAATCACCTGACGAACTAATTCCCACCTCATCAATGGACTTTTTTTTGCATTTAAATTGTTTAACTGAATTGAAGAACATTGAAAAGACTTTGGAAAGTTTTACAAGATGTATTGGGAAAATTGACATGACTGTAACAAGGAAATTCTATTATTACAGTAATTTCGGGTCAGAGCTATAGCCAAAAGTCAAGGCTATCTAACAAAGTCAAATTGTTACAAAGAATATGTCATTTATGCGTAGAAATTAAATATGAAAATCGTTTCCATACAACGTAAACGAACTTCTGTATTATACTCACACCACACACTGTTATAAAAATTATTTCAATTGAAAAAATAATAGTTGAAAAAACATTTTTAGCAAATCTCGACTAAACAAGATAGTTAAATTTGAATGAAAAAAGTTATTTTAGGTATCCATGTATATGTTGTATATAATTTTTACATGCAATACAACATACTAACATTTAGTTAATAGTGTAAATGCATAAAAACTGTGAAAACGTACTTGTTGAAATGATTGTTTATGAATGATTACATATCAATTTTTTACGCCTTCTAAAATAAATTAATTGTCACATGTCTTAGTTTCCTTGTGGACGATGCTATCTTGCTCTTCAATAACATATGCTAATTTCACAAAGCGCACTACAAACAATTACACTCCACTGAAAGTAGTGAAAAGGGATTAGTTTGTGTTTTCATGTAAATGAGCATTAAATACTTCGCATATCATTTCCAATAGAAAAAATGCTGCAGTGTGTATATATATTTTACATCATTTCCATAATGTTTTAGATAATGTAACATCACTAAAATATCCTTTAACAATTTTTGTTCATAGCGCTTAATGTATCTGAATTGTTTTGAGGGTCTCTTTAAACGAACTCTAAATTCTACACATTTCATTTTGATTAGGGTGCATGATATGGTAAAAATTATTCATATATACCAATTTATTGGTATTCCATACATATTTATGATAATTAGAAAATGCAGAGACAGATGGACAGAAAGACAGGCGAACCTTTTTTCAACTATGTCGGAGTGGGTTAAAACTCTTATTAAAGAATATTTTTATATTGTGTATCATGTTATAACTATGCCATGAGTTTGATTTTAATGTGATTCTCTTACATATTTATTTTTACAATCTATTTAATTTATATTTATCTTTAATTTGGTTTTAAAAGATTTTACATGTTTGTACATTGATTCTATTATAAAATGATAGGAATAGGAAATGTAATCATTTTATAGAAATTGCTCATATGACACATTTATTAGTTTATTTTGTGCGTATAAATAGTTCGAAGAAGTTCCAAGAACTTTCTTGATCACATTATTACATTCCCTGTGCTTCTTTATTTTCTCCATAAAAAAGCTAATCAGAAATTTCTTTTCCACTACTTCCATTTTTATACAAAAATATTTCTTTGTTTACAAAAAGATAAGCCCCTCGTATTGCGTCCTTGCATTTAAGAGGAAGGTTGTGTATTTACAGACAGAGAAAAAAGTAAAAATTCGCAATTCGCAGAAATATTATTTTTTGTCCTATTTAGAAAGTTCAAATATCCAATTTGATCTGGAAACGAATATGCTTATTTACACAAATTAAATTTTGTGCTTTATTTTAAAATTCTATTTAAAGAAATGAAAATTTCCAGAAAGGAGATTATTTTTTTAAACATTTATTTTCCACCTAAATTATGTTACGGAAAATAAAGCTGTTGTAGTCAAAGAAATGTTGCATGCAAATGACAAAATATATATATTTTACAAAAATGTACAACTATTTTGTGTGAAAAAGGATAAATAGAAGGTCTTGTTTTACCCGGTTCGTTACAAGTTTATTTTTATACCTGTATAGATTGATTAGATAATTCAAATAATACGCGAGTCAGACGAAATGTAAGGTAACCTACACAGAAAGAAATAACGCCTAGAACGGGTAAAAAAAATATATTTGGTTTGAAAGATTCTTAGGTATGAAGGTAGTCAATTTGGTTTCATGTCATGATCCATGCCTGTTTTGGTTACCACTGTGTATCCATTTTGGGCGCTGTTAAATACCACTTTTGTGTATCATAAGACCCATTCTGGACACCGCCCAAAATGGATACACAGCGGTAACCAAAACAGGCATGGGTCATGATATGGATCCAAACTGGGTAACCTGATATCTAAGAATCTTTCAATCCAAATCGTTTGTTTACCTGTTTTAGGTGTTATTTCTTTCTGTGTAGGCTACTATACAAAGTGTTTTTATTTAAAACATTTAATAGAGGAGAACTTAAAGATGTAGCTTTACTTTATTTTTATTTAGAATCATCATGTATTATTTGACTTAACACGTATCAAAGTTTATGGACTCTGTTGAAAAAATAAAAGTGTTTCTGGGAAGAATTACTTCTCGTCTATCTTCCTGTGAGAGTCTTATCAAATGACGAAAAGTGGTGAAAGTTGCTTTGCGTAATGTCGGGCTTATAGGGTCAATATGCTCGATATCGAGGATGGCGAATGCTAATTTTAATATGCATTTATACAAAACACAAATATACAAAATAAGTTGCACTCCATATATGTCGACCACAGATTGGGTTATGTATCCAAACTTTCTGCTAACACTGACCCAGAAGCACGTGAAAGATAAGTCACGTACCTCACCAAAAGACGTATGGATGGCTCTTGCATTAAACAGATTTTTTTTTGTTAATTTTCTTTACGATTTCTTGGCTAAAATGTGGTAAAATTAATTTTTCGAAATTCCTCTATAAAAATACTGATAATTTATTTCCTTATAAGCTTCTTGCGCACGCTATCAAAAAATATTTCTGATGTAAAACTTAAATTACTAGATATTTAGAAATACTTTATAGGTACGGTTATTGTTAAATATATTTGAACAGTTATGGAAAAAAATAAAAAGAACACGAAAATAAGAGTACTAGATGTTACTAACAACTCAGTATCCATGTTCTAAATGGTACGCGGAAAGCTGAGAAGCCGTTTAAATGTAAAAAAAAAAAATAATACAAGCTCTATTTGTCTTACAAAAGAAGCTACGAGACCAGTGGACGTAAACGCTGTCACCCGCAACCTATGATATAGGTCACGTAAAATGGGCACCAGACCGCAATATTTGCAATTATAGAATTTGGATCTGACATGGTTTAAAGGAATATTGTTGTGAAAATGAGAATAACACACTATCTATATAAAGTACTACCTTTATGATGTGGTACGTTGTTTACGGTGATATGAGAATGCACTCTAACAAACTTGCAGTAAATTGTACAGTTGTTCAAATTATTTTATATAAAACGGTTATTTAGGTGTAATTTATTCCTTATCTCACCAATTAGAATCTTCATAATATGGTCAAGTAACGGTTACCTATAAAAACGATTGAGTACCTGAACAGTTTGCTGCAAATGCTTTGCAGCGTACCTTATAAATCACAGATACATCATAATTGCTAGTTTACGGTTGCAAATAACGCAGCCGGATGCCCATTTTACATTATCTATTCCGAGAGTTGCGGACGATTGCGAAACACGACATTTTGCACCTGCGTTGTTTTCACATACTTGTTCACTTCTAATAGTTTCGTGGCGATTCTCATCGACAGGTCTGATAGCTTTGCTTGTTAGAGACTTCATTCTGGGAAGTATATTTAGGTTACTTCATAGAAACAACGCTTCTACAAAGAGGAATATTCTTTTTTCTGAAAATTTTGAAATTTGTGCATGGTGCTTTTTTTTCATTGAATTGTTGTTCTTTCAAAAGTCATTAAACCCATGAATTGTATAAATGTTTTAGAGGTAGGTAAAATATACAATAGATTGGTAGGATATCCAATACTGTATAATGGGAGATTCAAGATAAAGGTAATTGCGATTATCTCTTAAACTGATAATAATGAAACCATTCTTCCAATTACAAAAGGTATATAAATCAAGTGCAGCTTTCAGGTATGACATTTATTTTACAAATGTCTATATATGTATATTAGAGTACAAAATGTAATTTTTTATCATATTTCCTGTAACCTAAATTTAGAGCAACAATGCCCTGTACCTATGAAAATGATTAAAACAGGTGTCATTCTATAACGAACAAATATTACCAGGGTCACTTGAAATTTATAAATTTGAAAAGAATCCTCCACCAAAAACTTGCATTAAGTGCCAGAAAGAAAACATGTTACTTTCTTTCGTGAAATGATAAAAAAATATCCCCATTATTTAATCATAAAGCATTATTTTTTACTTATACTCGTATTTTGTAAGCTTTTATTGCTGCAATAGTTCAACATCAATATTCGTAAGGAAAATTCGGAATATAATAAAGGATTATTTATGGTTTAGTTATAAATAAATTAAAAAATATCGCATAAATTAAAATAAATGCATAACAAATCTTTTCCTTCTATAAGGATTATTCTTGTTTAGAGGTCTTATTAAGCATGCACTGTAAACAAAATTACATAAGAAAACTAATTTAACAATTATAGTTTTTTTCCTATTTTTCTGTCGCAAACTCTCCCATCATTCAGCCTTTTTAGCTCACAGGCTATCAAAGCCTGAGAGCTAATGTGCCCGCCCGTTCTGTATGCATGTATGTATGTACGTATGTACGTATGTACGTAACGCGATAACTCTTGATAAAAATATCCGTTTTGTTTAAAATTTTGTTTATAGGTTCATTGTGATAAGACGCTTCCCTGATTAGTTTTTGGGGTTCATTGATTAAGTATAAAGGGGGGAACGGGGGTCTAACCCCCCCCCTTAATTTAGATAAATGGGCTTTTCATGTAAAATTTTCTGATTTGCTTCAAATTTTGTTTATAGGCTCATTGTGATAAGGCGCTTTCAAAGATTAGTTTTGGGGGTTCATTGGTTTAGTATAAAGGGGGGTATGGGGTCTAGTCGCTCCCTTAATTTAGATAAATGGGTTTTTCATGCAGAATTATCCGATATTCTTCAAATTTTGTATACAGGTTCATTGTGATAAGGCGCTTTCAAAGATTAGTTTGTTGGCTCATTGGTTAAGTATAAAGTGAGGGACGGGGACCTAACCCCCCTACTTAATTTAGATAATTGGGCTTTTCATGCAGAATTAGCCGATTTGCTTAAAATTTTGTATATATGTTTATTGTGATAAGGCGCGTCTCTGATTAGTTTTGGGGGTTCATTGGTTAAGTATAAAGAGGGGAACGGGGGGATAATTCCCCCTTAATTTATTGTCGGTTTCTTAATTTTCCGAGGGCCATTATTCTTTGAAATAAGAGTGTAATATACAATTAGTGTGATTAGCCTGTGAGCTCAATGCCATCAGTAATAACTGGGCACATTTCTTTTTCATTTATATAAATAACGCTACCTAACCATATAATGAGTCTATATCATTGGTCGACATATTTACATTGGCGGTTCCAAAATTTATATTTACGAAGTATATAAAATACTTCAATTGAATGACAGCTCATTTGCTATCCAAATGTAAAATTTATCGAAAAATGTAAAATTTAGTCATTGTCAAATTTAGGCATTAGAATTAAAAATTTAAAGTTTATAATAATTTCTATATGTAAACGACCTAGTAAGATAAATTTTAGCCTGACTTTATTCGTGAACATTATTACTAAACGATTGGTACCAGTTACATCTTCATACGATGATTTGCGACAGAGTTACCAGGGGGTGTTTTTTTTATATAAGGACTATTTTTTTTTACAATGTACAGATCTGCACGTTTCTATTTTCATTAAAAATTCTTAATATTATCCATTGATTAATATACCATAAATTTTGCGTGTCGTAAAAATGTAATTAGTTCTGTAATATTTATTCGTTTATTTTCTCTAAATGTATTTCGTTTCTATTAGGATTGTGACTATAATTCTTTTAGAAAAACACTTCATTGTTATATTTAATGGTATTTTGTGTGGATATTGTAAATAATAGGAAAAAATACTACTTTAAAAACCGTAAAAGTTTGGGAAGACATATAAATCCATCAAAATAGTTTTATTAAAATAGAAAATGTACATTAGTCCACAGTCGTGTAATTAGGAATATACGTTTTTTAATTTTTATTATATATTCGAAACTTTCTTCGGGATTTACATAAAGTTAATTTAAATGTAATTTAGACAATTTCTTTAAAAAATACCATTATTGTTCGAAAACATATATACAATATTTACATAAATTATCCTTCTGATTTAAAAAAAAAATATGTTTTAACTTTCAAATTCATATAAATTTGTTCTAACATTTTACTCCTGAAAACATTAATTCATTGAAAACTAATTTTTAATGTTTCCATTACAAGAAATACTTTGACATTTCAAAAATTAAATGTAGATTTCACATTTATTTTAATGAAATGAGTTCTATTTTAGTTTTTAAATGCATTTAAATTCAAAATGTTGCTTAAATGTCTTAAAAAACATCTGTTGCATAAAAGTTTCATTTTACAGTTTAAAGTAAAAGTACCCTTTCTCAATCGTCATGTTTTAATCTAAATGCAAATTAACATAAAAATGAAAATCATAAAAACTTCATTTTATATTCCCACTGCTTTAATTTTTATTTCAGATGATCTTTTTAGATGAAGTTGGATACTTTCATATTTGTTTATATCCGTCTGTTGATACCTGTTTTATAAATAACATTTTTATGTAAAGGTCAAATTTTCGTTTAAAAGATAATTTAAAATTTATATATATATATATATATATATATGTATATATATATATATATATATATATATATATATATATATATATATATATATATATATATATATACATACATATATATATATATTTAATGCTTAAATATGAAAATTATCGCTTATTAGGCGAGATAGCAGCTCACACAAATGCAACAAATATACTTCATTAAAAATATAAATCCTCAAATGCATATACACAAGAGTAGGTGTCAAACAGTATTAATTAATTACAAACAATAAAATTTAAAGCTAAACATGTAAAAATTACCATTCAACAGAAACATTCTTATGGTATTTAATATTTATGTGCTAAATTGTTACGTCGCCAAATATAGTCACTGATTGAGGCATTCGAATTTAAAATTATAATTTATTTCTATGTAACTGGTAAGGGATGTAGCAAAAATCAAAATCTTCTTTTGTCTTTGTGGCCAGGGGAATTTGTGTGGTAAATATATTTCTCAATTTCCGCCCCATATTAAATGTTGTATTGATTGAAAATTACTTTGAATAATATGAATTAAAATTTTGATACATACTCTAAGCAAAAACAAAAGTTCATTTTTAATTTCAAGAGTAACGAAACTATTTTAACAAATTTTTCCCTGCATCTACATTATTTACTCTAAAATCTTGTAATATAACGACGAACTATCTAAGTATTTAGCATTTTTGTACATAGAAAATTGATCTAGACGCTACGCATTTTGGGATGTTGTTGACAGTGTCAGTAAGTAAATTACTCAACAATTTCAGAATATCAAATAATGCCTTTATATTTCCCCTACATAAAGATGCATCCATTAGAAATTATCCTGTAATGTTTGCATTGTTGTTAAAGTTATGAACGAAATTTGAAACTCATCTTGCAATGTGACACACTATATTTTTTATTTAAGAAATGGGTTCCAATACTACCTTCTACAGGAATTATTGTTTGCCGTAAGGATACTATTATCTCTATATTTTTTTGTTGGTTGAATTTAGATTCACACTGTATACTCTATTTACAATCATTATTTTATTAGGTGCACAAACATATCGAACCGTTAATAAGCTCGCATCTTAAAAACTAAAATATAAGTCATTGAATATAGTTTGCCGCAGATTTTACGTATAAAAGTGATTTGATGTTATATTAAATTAAAAACAAATTTATATCGTGCAGAATAGTCAAATTAATATTTTTTATGATTTATATGCAATCTAACAACATACATGATAAAACGCTTTAAAACTTATTTTTACACGTCAACTCACTTCATACGACGGTTACACGTGTTGGATGTTCCTATGGAACAAATTGCTCCCTGTGTCCGTGAAATGCGGAACTAAAGGATTTTGAGCGAACACAAGGTGATTTTAATTATAATAAGACAAAAAGTAGTATTAATAAGATAGGGAAAAAAAACCTTCCCACATTTACAGGGAGGAAAAGGAAGTTTTCCTGTTCCTGGTATTTAAAAGAGCGAATTGCAAGGTGATTTTTATTATAATAAGACAAAAAGTAGTTTTAATAAGATAGGGAAAAAAACCCTTCCCGCATTTACAGGGAGGAAAAGGGAGTTTTCCTGTTCCTGGTTTTTTAAAAGTCACCCAATTTGACTGAAACACAAGAAGTTAACATACGCGAATCCCTATTATAAGATATTGATTCCCAGTGTTCGTCAATACTGAAGTTGATTGAGAATTTCACCAAACTTGTCAGATATTTCCAAGTTGGCTTCATTTATGATGATTTATTTTGTATCGTCAAATTTGGCGTTGTTTTGCTAAGTATCGCCAAGCTTGACAAGAGTTCGACGCTCGCGGATTTGACTATGTAGTTTTAAGCATATGAGAGTTGCAACATTGGTTAGATCAAGTAAAGTAAATTTGCGAGAAACTACGTTCTCTAACGCTCATACATAAAACCTGATTTTGGAAATATCAGCCACGCTAGAATTTAAAATTGCTATACCTCAGCTATTTTTTAAGATAGAGGCAAAACTAAAATTTCTCCCGAATCTTTATATTAATTCCAAACACTTAGGGATAAATATTTTTTGGATTTCTATTTTCTCAACATCTTTTGGAATTTGAAATTTTTAACTGTCCGCCACATTAAATTCAGTTCTACGAATGTTAAAAATCAGCATGGCAAAAATCCCGTATATATATATATATATATATATATATATATATATATATATATATATATATATATATCACTAATGGAAATGGGTGTGATTTTGGAGTCTGCGGGACATGATCGAAAAAAATATACCGAAATATTTTGGAATTGCTTTCCTCCGGACGACTGTAATAGGTTTCTTTTTCAGGTTTTTAATGGAAACTACCCAAAAGAAACAAGACATCATAAATATTATTTGTGAATGATAAAAAATAACTAAGAACTTTAGAAGCAGCTAAAAACTCCAGTTTTAATACATATTTATATTCCTAGCTAGACATATACTTTACAATGGAAAAATACATTTATTTCTAACAATTCGTACAAATCAGTTTCAGATCAAATAGAGGATAAGTTTGAAATGATTATTTTGACAGCGTAAATAGAATTTATCCATGAAACAGGTACATCTTCCAAAAAATATAATCTTCTTTAAAAAATATATATCATTTGTTGTGACACTGCCAGGAAGGTTTTACATTTTACTCTGTCATTTTTGAAATATATCTAATGAAATTGTTTCAAGAAAATGATGTATTTTGAAGTTCCATTTTTATATATTTCAAAAGTATATAACTGTGATTTTAAATTTAATAGAAGTATTAAAGACAAAAAACGATTCCGTTGGTAGAATTACAAAAGCTCATTCCTGTATAAAAAGTAGTAAATTTTAGAGTTATAGTGTCATAATTTTAGCATCATGTTTCCTTTTATTCACTAAGATTAAATAGTTGCAACTGTGTGTATTATAAACTATTGATATTCATTGCAAGATAAACAGATATCGGAAATTTAATAAAGTGTCAATTATAATACCTATCTAAAATTAAAAATAAAATAGTAGCATATTTCTTTTAAAATCTAAAAGGTGTAAATTAGAAACAAAATATACAGTAAAATAACTTTTATTAGATTTTTGACAAGTTTTGGATCACTCCTAGCCGTTATCAAAAACAAAAATGAATATTTTATAAATACACAGTTTTTGAAGTTATTATTTGAAATGCTATCATTTAATTTTCATGCACTTTTTAAAATTACACACATTATTTTTTATTTTTACTTGGATGTTTATTTCCATATTTGTAACCATGTAATAACTCGAGTCACAATTTCGGTAATTTAAAAGATGCTGTATCGTTACATATTGTATGTTTACGTTATGCAATCTCTATGGTTTCTCATCTTATTATGAATGGATAGTATAGACTGGAGGCAAAAATTACTTTACGTTCATTAAAATTTATTTGAATGGTTTCTTCTTGAGATAATCTCGTTTTTGTATTATACTTTATATCAGCTGTTGATATTGAATAATAGCTTGTTTAAAATTAGTTCCAAAATTTTTTCAACTGATACAAAATTTGCCCATTACAGTAAGACTAACAAAGAGAGGACCAAGCTTGGTAATCACAGATTTTGATTATTTTTATATATGTTGTAGGGTAGAAGCCCCTTAGTCTCAGATACAACGGATTTTATACAACGCTCCTTAGTTCTCGAGAAATGGGGGGTCTAATATTTTAACACAACTTAAACACTTACACTGCAGTGCAAATGCTGCGTTGGTCCTAGCTTAGTTGTTGTGGCATCTGCTCGTTAATCCGCGAGCCCGGGTTCGAGACTAAGACGAGCTAAGTTTGTTTTTCTCCTTTTTGTTTATAAATATTATTGTAATTATTATTTAATAATCCTAACTAAAAATTATAATATTGTGCATTAATTATAATGTTAACCTATTTATTTTTTATTTGTAACTAAATCGTTGTATAAAACATCGTTAAACAGTTAATTTTTTTAATCACTTTTAAAATGTATTTCATATATACTTTATCAATGCAATGACATTGATCAATTGTGTCAATTCGTGATTTTAAAGAAACATCAGTTATATATTACCTTAATAAGGGAAGTCAATGCGATGATAATATTACTCTGTTTTTAAAGTAAGAAGGATAATTATATTAAAATTTAGCTTAAGAATGAAATTACAACATACTTTTTTTGAATATTACAGATTTTTCAATTTGTAATACGTATGCTTTCGCTTTGAATTAATTTATAATTAATAAAATGAGGTATGATTTTGTAACGATTTTGTAATTTTTACTAGTCAATAATAGATACTTAAAAAAAATCTCTGTAAATGAAGAGAAATGTTTAATAATGGCTTAAAAATCAAATATATCAAATAAAAATTTTAATATGTTAACATTATAATTAATGTACGATATTAAAATTTTTAATTGAGATTATTAAATTAAAATTACAAGAATATTTATAAAACAAAAAATGAAAAAAAAAAAAACGTAGCTTGTCCCGGTCTCGAACCCGGATTCACGGAATAACGAACAGACGACCAACGAAGTAATTTCGTTACAAAGTAAGTTTTTAAGTTGTGTTAAAATATTAAACCCCCTATTTCTCGAGAACTAAGGAGCATTGTATAAAATCCGTTGAACATGAGACTAAGGGGTCTCTACCCTACAACATACATAAAAATAATCAAAGTCTGTGATTTATAAGCTTGGTCCTCTCCTTGTAAGATATCCCTCTATTGCCGCAATACTAACCGATTGAACGACTTTAAATAAAGGGGTGCATTGGTGTGCTCTATATTAGGGTTTGACGAAAAAAATCAAAATAAATTCTTTCTTCGCTATACGGCGGAAAAGTTGCGAATTTGTGAGATAAAATAAAATATTAAAAAAAAGTAAGAAATTTATTAATATCTCCCGATAGCGCATTTTGATTAAAATTCAGGAAAATGGGCAAAAAACTTTTACGTTATTTTTTAAGGTTATTAAACATGATAAGATCTGAAATCTACAGATCTCGTTAAAACGTTTTGAGAGCAATAGGAGACAGAAATAATTTAAATTCGACAAAGTAGTGGCGTAGGCAGGGAGAAGATCCAAATGCTCTGGATACCAGTAATATTGTAAAGTTTTCTTCCCTTTGATTATCGCAGAACGTTCTCCAATTAGGTAAGGCAAAGAAAACTTTAAAAACATCAGTGGTATCCAGATAATCTGGACCTCCACCCTAGCTACGCCACTGTGACAAAGCCTTCCGATCGCGCATCAGCAGCGAATTTATGCAAACCAATTTGGAATAAATTTCGTTCACTCCTATGCTTTTTGAGACTTTTTCTTTCCGTCCGCTATCGGTTGCTTCGTTGAGTCGGCAGGTCATTTACGGAGATGTTGTGGTGCTTTTAGAATGTACTATGACCGCATCGAAGTATAGAATAATTAAAAACTTGTTTTTGAATGTTCTGAATTTGATATTAAAGACATGAAATAGAATAAGATTACGGCGGATGAAGACTTAATTAGACGCATTTTCAATGAAAGGTATTATTTTTTTCTAGAAGTGATCAGCAAGAATAACAGTTTTTTACACTAACACAGGATTAGTGACTCGTAAAATAAAAGATTTATTTGAGAAACCATCGATCCCTCCAGGATTCGATTACAAAATCGTTGTATTTACAATTGGTTGCATGACAAACTACGAATGTCGTATAACAAACAAATTGTATTTATAATAAATTATTCGAATGTGCCAATCCCAAAACTTTCTTCTATCTCACGCAGGATTCGCATACACTAAAAACGAATCAGTACCAATGTACACGGTTATTATAAATAAATCATCTGGTTTTGATACGTTACTACATGCGAACTAGGAAACGTATATGTTTCCATGACAACTCAAAGGAGAGTGCATTAACTACAGTTTCGCGCTGCGTATGTATCATGCGTTATGGTTGCCATGGTTGCTGCGTGAACGTAATATTCAAAATGGCGACTGGGCAGCAGAAAGCGTTTTGTGTACTAGAATTTTCAAAGTGTGAATCAATTTTTTGATTTCTTGGGACTACGGATGGAACTCTCTCTATCTCGGTTCACTGTTTCTTCAGTAACGCTTGGTCGGCCGGTACTTTTGCCTTTACATAAACAACCGGTTTCTTTGAACTGTCGATACCAGCGCAGAATGCTTTGTTGGGTTGGTGGTTTGCATTTGTATGCCTTTCAGAATGCTCTCTGAACGGTTATAAGCGACTCACACTTTGAAATTTCTAGCACATAAAACGCTTTCTGTTGTCCAGTCGCCATTTTGAATATGACATTCGCACAGTAACCATGGCAACCACACGGGCATGACATGAAACTGTAGTTAACGCCCTCTCATTTCAGTTGTTATGGAAACATATACGTTTCCTAGTTAGCACGTAGTAACGTATCAAAACCCGATGATTCATTTGTAATAACCCTGTATATCAAGGTCTAACTGAATCTAAAGTTTTATTAAATTTCGTGCATTAGTTCTGATATGACTATTGCTAAAATCGTGTAAATCCTGAAAAATGCAGCATAACAGCACCACCTGTTCGGAGATTTATAGCAAAACTTTATCAAAAACAACTTATGTCAACGACTATGTGAATCTGAAGTTTGATGAAAATCCGTGCATTAGTTCTTTAGATATAGTTATCGTGAAAATCATGAAAATGTAGCATAACTTCACCACCCTTTGGGATATCTACACCAAAACGTAATCCGCGTCTATTTATATCACGGTCTAATTGAATCTGAAGTTTAATGAAAATCAGCGCATTAGTTCTTCAGATAGAGTTATTGCGGAAATTACAAAAAATGTAGCGTAGAAGAGCCGCCTGTTGACAGATTTACACCAAAAACTAATCAACACCAATGTATATCAGGGACTAACTGAATCTAAAATTTTATTAAATTCTTTGTTCTGGAGACAGAGTGCCCACAAAATGTTTGTCACATACACACAGATAGACTCTCAAACACAGATATTTTCTAGAAACAGTCAAATCGTGTTCAGAACCTTCTAAAACGTATAAATCCGCCGAAAATCGGAAGTCGAAAATTTTAGTGAATCCAATACTTTCTTCTTGTAAAGAATGAAGAAAGATAAAAAAATGAAGAATAGTGACAATCACCTACTTTGTATTTTGATGTAGTATCTTGCTACGTATTTTAATTTGTACAGTGTTTTTGTGGATGTGATAGGATGTGGCTTTCCTACAATTTTTCTGCATCAGAATTTTTTTATTAAAAATCATAATTTTTAATTAAAAAAGCTTTCTTTGTTAACTAAAAGCCACAAAAATGATCATTAAAGAAAAAGAAATATGAAATATTTGAAAATAATGCAATCTTTCATATTTGTTTGAAAAATATGATAAATAATGGACTTTATGGAAATATTGGATTTTTAGCTTGAGTAATGTACCCGAATCGTTCGTATCTATCAAATTATGGTTATATTTCATTCGCACTTTTCTTTAATAAAAATATTACAACGTTTCGGTAAATCATTAATTTTACTAGATTTATACCACAGATATTGGCAAAAGAATTCTTCAGACGATTCAGCATTATACTTACATTTTAATCATATTGAAGAAATGCTTTAAAAAATTATCCCATTTCATTGTGTATAAAAGTAGTTTTATAGATTGAGATATGAACGTAATCTAACTGAATAAAAAGTTCTAAAAAGATCAATAAATATACATATTACAAAATTTAAAATTCCATTCCCTATTAAATTTATTATATAAAAAGCTCCTTTTATTAATATTCCATTTACAAACCTAGTTTATTAAAATATTCCTGGTTTTTTAAAATATTCCATTGCTGACCATATTTTAAACACTTTTTATCCTAATCTACTTAAATTTAATTTTTATTTACCGACAAATAAGATGTAAAAATCACATATTTCATAAGAATATTTCTTCTTAAAAAACACATTTTTTAAAATTTTATTATATTAGATATTTTCTATTTATTGCCGTATTTAAATCTCTTTTATTTGTTTTAATTTGTGTAAATTCAACATCCACCCTTTCCTAATAGTCTAAAAAAATCTTTCTTTTAAATAGTTTAGTTATCGAGAAACTTGTATTCTCAATACGCAAAAGCCGAAAATTATTCTATCAGTTTGTCGCCTTTTTTTAATTTCTATAATGTTCTAGAAAAAAAAAATTCCCGCCAAAAGAATAGGAGAGGCGTAGTTCTTCAATATTAATTCGCAGATAAAACATATTGCGCGGCGAAAGCTGAACATGCATTTGTTAAAATAGGTCACGTGTTACGAAATTCTTCTTGCGCAATCCCCGCTTAAAATAAGCTGACTGTCGCAGAGAGAAAAGGGATTTTGCCGTAGAAGTGATTGTTAAAATAAAATGTTGCTGGAGATGTAGAGTTCTAATATATTTCAACATATATTTGCTAAGAGAGAGCACACCCCCGGCATTTGAAGATGATTGGGTTTAAATAAATGAATTAGAGTGCATTCTTGTTCTTTTTTTCATCGGTCTACATTTTACTCTGCTACTGCTGCTTAAATTTCATAATAGGATTACATTAATCTTTGAAAATGCTTGCCATATTTTGTCAACGACTTCTGGATGGAGCTAAATATTTCATAAAGAACCTAACATACATCTCAATATGCAATGTGTTAGTATTCAGTGCATATGATAATTTTATATCAGTAATGAATATTCCAAAGTTCAACAAAATAGTTTTGATATATAATGGTAGAATATAATAGTATCAACTGGCCTATTAAATTCTGAATTCATCTCTTTTAAGATAATCTAAATTTTACTAAGAAGTGGGCTGTGATGTATTTTTTTTTTAAATACAAATGTAAGGTAAAAAAAGAAAAAAATAACTTTAGCATTTACAAATTCTTTTTAATATTTTCCAACATAGTTGAAAAGTGTTTATGACTTCGGTTTGTCTGTCTGGCCGTGCTTTAACTCTCGTAAATATACTCGGATTGTCTTGTAATTTTTGAATGTTATTAACGTTTACTATAGCACGATTGCTATTGAAAATGAAGTGTGTAGCATTTATAGTTATTTCACAGGGACAGTCAAAATATTTAGTTACTTTACGGTCAATGGGAAAAAGTCCTCTCAAGGACATAATATTGATGTTACAATATTTGAAACATCATGAAATTGATATGTATTTGTGAAGTATATTAAAACATGCATTCTATAGAATACGGGGTGCAAAGTATTTATTATTAATTTAAAGGGCCACAGAAAAGAATTCCGTTATATAATCGTCTACGGAGATAAACAGTTTGCAGAGTATTTTATTTATGTTACATTATTTCCAATATAATGAAATAGGTATATATTACTGAAGTTTACCACAAGATACTCGCTGTAGAATATGATGTGCATAACATTTGCTGTTCATTAACAGGGACACTCAAAAGATTTTGGGTAAAGTACTCGGGTAATATACCATATGACTATTACTTTTTTAAAAATAAATTTTCAGACTAACGCGACATGGAGAAATAAGTGTAGACCGACTCCGGCTCTGGTACGAAAAAAAAACATACATACAAACAAAACAAGCCAGCGCCTGCGGTTGGCATGAACAACACCGTGCTCGTCTTGGACTAAGCCTTGATTCATGCAGACTCTTACATTTTCTCTAAATACTTCACAGAAATGAGAAATTAAATTTTGATTATTTTATTTGCTTTTTTTCTAAATCTAACTCTATCAGAAGTATTAAAATTGTCTTACAAAATTTCTCGTACCCCTAATTATAGTTATAATGATTTATTGTTATATGTAAATTATTTATTCACTTATAGAAGATAATAACGATGTATTTTATATTCAGATACATATTTATTAATTTCAAAATTTAACAATAAAAAGAATTAAAATTATTTCATTTTATTTCTTTACACAAATACGTATTGTTACAAAATTCTTGAAATAGCAATATAAGGAAAATTCGACAATGAAAATCTAAACAATAGAAAGGCGTCAACAATTATTCTGTTCAACAAAGAACGGAACATCCATATATGGCGACGGCACTATCCACTAGTTGATCTTGGTGATGAATTTAGCGAAGTAATTCGCAACTTTGCGAATTTGGAGATAATTTTGGGTGAAAAATACTTATATGAATATTTCGTAGAACGAAAGCTGTGCGATTGTAATTTCCACAGTTTTCCATCGCATCATCCCGAAAGGATATATAAATAGTACAGTTATGCAGACATTTCATTTACTTATATGAATAATTCGTAGAACGAAATCAGTGCGATTGAAATGTCCATAATTTTACGCATATTTATGTTGCAGGAAGTACGTATTCAGTGTTGACGTCATCATCCAGAAAGGATATGGAAATAGTACCATTATGCAGACAGTTCTAGTCCCATGCGGTATTGTTTACGAACTAAATTAAGGTTCATCGATATTTATCTTTACTTATTGTACCACACTACGTTCTTGATTATTTCTGATACAGGTTGTGGTTCTCTAAATTACTAATTCTGTGAACGGTTAGTATTGAAGATTTAAATCCTTTTATCTCAGAAAGCATTCTTTCAAATTTTGTCATATTGAAATACACATAGCTAAATTCCTGTGAGAGATAAAAATAAGCTGCGCCACCAGGCCTCTCAAGTTCTACAGAACTTTTACTGAGAATGACCAGGAGAGTTCCTATATCCTCTTCGACCGGTGGGTTTGTGCCGCCACCTGCTAACCAACCCCATTCTCTCAAGAAATGGACGACATAAGTCTCTGCGATTTGTGGTGAATCCCACACTCTTGGAAAACCACCAAATTCACACTTGGGGGTCGGACCAGAGTCCCCCAACAGCTTCAAAGCCTGATACCCAGAAGCTAACCGAGCCCTAGGCTTAGTGAAGTTTCTCCGACCAGTACTTGCTTTACCACAGCTCAAGGGATTTGAAGTTCTACAAAGATAGTCACAGGCCACTCTCGAAGTAGATTACTTCCTGTGAGAGATAAGTTTTATACAGTTTTTTTTCAGTTATACATTTTTCAAGATCTCTGGAAATTCTGAGGAAAAAAGTTCGAAGATATGATTTTCGTAATGAAAACAACACTTTAATAAATACTTTTTTCTTTAAAAAATTAATTTTCTAAAATTTCCTCTGATACACTTAATACACTTCTTTTAATGTTGTATTAAAAAAAACAAAAGAAAAATTCATTTGCTTTTACAGAATTAAACTTAACAAAATCACACATTTTGTGCACTACATTTATTTCTCATCATCAATCAAGACCATTCCAGGTTAATGGTGTTGTGATGATTATACGCTATTATCGTAGCCTTTAAACGATCAGGTCTTCCCATTAAGCTTTTTTGTTATTTTCTTACACGAAAATTTCTTAGAAATAAGAAAAAAAACTATAATGATAGTAATTTTACTTTCGACTTTTTATGAGTGCGAGCATATGTTATTAAATGAATTATCCAAATTAGAGTACCGAAGAATCGGTATAAAAATTCGAAAAAGGAAAGAGGTTATTAAAAAGATATATTTTGAAATATAGAAATTTCAATTACATATATGTTTTTAAGGATAACATAAAGCATAGTTATTTACAGATTAAATTATTTATATGTATTTGCTAGTAATAACTTTCGCGTAACATTTTTTATTTTTATTTTAAGGCAATTAATGCCTCAAATAATGATATCAAAATAAAACCTATATTTGAAATCTTATTTTTCTTGCATTGGATTTCAGAAAACAAAGCTTAACAAAATTACAAATATATGTGAGGTCATGTGTGTTTTTTAATATGCACATTTTACGCAAACACTTCCATATAGACGTAGTCTTTACATGTTGAGTACGCTTAGATATTTCTGCATTTGAAAAATTTAAGCTGTCGTTGACAAATATATAATATAGAAATTTGAGATCGAAGAGCTTACCCATCGCCTTTACAATCCAGATTTAGCTTCAATTGACTAATGCGCGTTCCTGAAATTTTATATGAAAATCCTAGATTTAAAATTTATAATGATGAAAGATGAATATAAAATTTATGGACATTTTTTCTAGCAAGTATTTATATATATATTTTTAGTAGTGTTCAGTGTCTGAATAAAAATCATAAAAATGTTTCGAAGTACACAGAGAGAAACATTGAAAAACAAAGAAAATATATTGAAAACCAAAACATAATTTTTTCTTTATCTTTTTAAGGAGCCTTCTATGGCGGACGTTTTTGGATATACCAAAGGGTGTGTCTAATTATATATGAATCATGCAAACTATCACACCTTATATGAATTAATTTCACAACATTAAAAAATGGATTAAAATGTGGTTTTTAAAAATGTTACTAGATCATTTTGAAGTCCAAATAATATTTTAAGAAATGAAACTTTTAAATTTATTTTTTCTTGAAAGGACAAATATTTTTAATTATTAATTAATATGTCCACCTTAGAATTAGTATTACATTCTTAATCAAATACTTTTCCATTGAAAAACTTCTACAATTACCGTTTCATTAAAAAGTGCTTGTTTCTTTAAATATCAATTTTCATATGCAAATATGAATTTTCAGAACTGAAATCCCTTCTAACCGTACTAATTCAATTTCACTATTTTTATGTTTTCTTGTTTCTTATTCTGACGTTAAGGACACAAATAACAACAAATACTTCAAAGTTTCTAAATTTTAATTTTGTGGTTAAAAAAAAACATGCTCAGACAATTCCTAAAATAATTTATTTATATAGTTCCGCAAAATTAAAATCCCTTAATAGAGAATTTATGTTTGTAAACAAATAATACTACTCTTATATATGCAAATTAGTTTTCTGTTTTTCTCAGCATGCATTTTTGGAACTTTAGGCACGCGTAAAATCTATTGAAGTTAGTGAATTAAAACTTCACGTGCTTGTAAAACTAATTTTTTTTTTCAAAACTACGAAACATTATGAGTGCAACTATAATATTTCAGAAGCTATATCTGAATTATATTAATTCTTCCAATATTTTTTCTGGAAGGTTTAGCAATTTTTCTAATTCCTTTCTTTATGAAAAAAATTAAACATATTATTTCTTATTATTAAATGATATGTTTGTAATATTTATACATGATTTAAAGGCATTATCTGCAATAATATTTTAAAAATGTATACCTAACAGATCTATAGTTATAGATAGTTAGAGTTAATTAAAAATTCAGCATTTATGCTGAATAAAATTATGTATATAAAAAGCATCTTTTGTGTTCCATACAATTTAAAATATTCATCTATTTTAAGCGAGAATTTGTTTTACTTGTATGCATTGTCATGCAACCAACATCCTTCCAATTTTTTTTTCTACCTTAAGCAAATTGAAGTGAAGATCCTATCTCTCCGACTGGAGGTTAATTGAAGTGAAGAGAGAAGGAGAGTGTCAGTAGTGTTATGAGTAAGTTCTGTTATGAGTAAGATGCTAGTAGCGCATCCGAGTAAATTTTGGTTTTGTTTTCAAAAGCAAAATGAGTGCTTTTATAGAAGTATTGTGGTTCATAAATATTAGTAAAAGTGTATATATTTCTCGACAAGTGCAATTGTTCTTGTACATAACCATTCTTAATTAATAAACTTCATATTTAAATTTTCAAGAGGGATTATTTCATTGCTTATCGTGATATTACATACATCTTCCTATGTAAATTACATTATTATAAGCCTTATATGCTTAAAAAGCTTCGCTCACGTTGTGGAGATATCAAATGCGTCTTTAAAGTTCTCCACTGTTTATTAAGTAAGAAAAAATACATACTCATTCTTTAATCGTTGGATAATTTTGACATAGTCATTTAACGATATTTTCAATTTATAATAAAATGCTACTTAAGTTTAGGAAATAATGCAGTATACAGTAAAATGATAATAATAATTATAATAATTACATGTGATTTCGTTTTACAGAAATTTAAATTACGAATTATCATCTCTAACTATTCGTTTAAAGAAAAACTCAAACATAACGTGAATTTTACTAGCCATAAATGAGGTGTAGTGAGCATTATCACGATCTTTGTTCTTCCTAATAATATTTAGTAAAGTTAAAAACGATTGTTAAGAATATTCTTTTTTCTTAATTTTCTCGGTATCATTATTTCAAACTTTCGTTATCGCTCCTGTCACATGCTTTTTAATTATTCCTTTAACTCCTTCATTTGATCCAGGACTAAGGGAAAAATAGATTTTTAAATCCAAACAAATCGAAAAGGGATAAAAATAGAGTGAAGCTTAATTAGTGTGAACATTTTATAGTGAGAATTAAATTTCTTTAAAAATAATGTGATTCAAAAGATTTTTTTATATACAACTTCCCTTATCTTACTGTTGAGGAGGGACTTGGCGTCTTCATCTGTGTGCGCAAAATTGTAAGCTTTATGAAATCAAAAAATAATGATTTATAGAATATAAGATGAATTATTTCAAGCTTTGCGAGAATGTGAATTTTTGATATTTTCAAACTTAATCCAATAACAAGATGGACTGCATTGCTGTCTACACTTCCTATTTTGATATTAACTTTTCTGATTTTATTGAATAAAGCTGAATATAAAAATATACCAATTTTCTTTTTGGAATTGCTTTCCTCCGAACGGCTGCAATAGTAGCCCAGTAAAATTGTGTTCAAAAAGTTCTTGAAGTGGAAAATTCTGGTGTAATTGTTTTTAGTGGCTGATTTTATGTTTTTGAGGGTGCTGAATACTAATCTGAAGTTGTCCAACAAAATTGTTTTTGGCAATTTTTTTTTGTTTACAAAAAACGTGTAACAAAAACTGATTTTTTTCGTTTTTTTCAAAATAACTCCAAAATTGTGCATTTTGCTTGAAACTCGGCAATTTATGAATTAAAGAGAATAAATTTCCTACATTTTAGGTATTGACAGTTTTTTTTTCTATGATCAATGGTTTAACCGTGAGACTGCCGCAAAAATGGGTATTAAAAACAAAAACTGTAAAAAAACGGGAATTATGGCACTGTATGTCGATGTAACATGGAAACAAACCATTTAACGCAAATATTAACCATAAGTGATATTAAAGATTGTATGATTGACTATATTTTACGCATTTAAAGCAGGGGAAAAGTGCGGTGGCACCACTGGAAGTTGGGAGCAGTGGAGCAGCTCCACCTACTTTCATGAGTCGAAGTTGCTCCTCCTCCAGAGATTTGTTACTCTAAGAGGTGATAAAATTTTGTAAAAAGAGAAAATTAGGTAAAGGAAGTAAAACTAGGTAAAATCGGCGAAAAACTGTACTTTTTCGGAAAATGGCAAAAAACACATTTTTCTACAGCCTTACTGTTCATAAGACCGAAAAATAAACATTTCACTGTATACATTATACTATACTTTAGATAAATAAAAGTAGATAAAATTCTGTACAATTTATGTGCAAGTAATTTTCCTGAACCTTGAATAGTTATGAAATAAAAAAAGAAAAGTGCCCAGTTAAACTGAGGGCATTGAGCTCACAGGCTATTCACATTAATTGTATATTATACTCTTATTTCAAAGAATAATGCCCTCGAAAAATAAAAAAAATTGATAATAAATTAAGGGGGTGATTAACCCCCCCTTTTCCCCTCTTTATACTTAACCAGTGAACACCCAAAACTAACCAGGGAAGCGCCTTATCACAATGAACATATATACAAAATTTGAAGCAAATCAGATAATTCTCCATGAAAAACCAATTTATCTAACATAAGGGGGGGAATCAGCCCCCGTCCCCCCTATATAGTTAACAATGAACCCCCAAACTAATCAGGGAAGCGTCTTATCACAATGAACTTATATACAAAATTTGAAGCAAATAGGATGATTCTGCATGAAAAACCCATTTATCTAAATGGAATTAGCCCGCCATTCCCCCCTTTAAACTTAACCAATGAAACCCCAAAACTAACCAGGGAAGCGTTTTATCGCAATGAACCTATAAACAAAGTTTTAAACAAATCTGATCAATAGTTAGGTTTCTATCAATAGTTATCGCGTTACGTACATACGTACATACAGAACGGGCGGACACATTAAATCTCAGGCTTTGATAGCCTGTAAGCTAAAAAGCAATGACGAATGCACGAAGTAGTCATCCGCCTCCTTATTGAAGGCATATAACTTAAATGCATCATTATACATGTGTGCAGATATGTAAAATGTTGATGTTAGGTTATATAGGTACAAAAAATGATAAATATTGATTCACGATTGATTAGTATGAAAACTGTTTAATGTTAAATAATATATTAAAATAGGTAGGTATGTATTTTATACAATATTAATTATTGAATTATTATTGACATTGAAATGGATTTACCAATGAAACCGAGTCCTCTTGGCCAATGGTTTCATGGTTTCTGATGGTATGCCTTCTATGTCTTTTACACCTATAAAAAAGAAATTAATTATATGATAGCTATTTACGCATACGGGCGCGAAAAGCCGTTTTTGTCAAGAGGATCGAAACATATGCTCCGGAGAAGAACTGGAGCGTACAATATTTTTTTTAAAACGGTGGAATTAATTATAACTAAGTTAAGATTCATACAGCATTTTATCATAATATTATTTTTACCTCTTTTTAATATCAACCCTCTTTTATAGTTCATTTCAGGAATCGGTCACTTTTGGACCCGAAATCAGGGAGCGAAAAAGCTATTATACTACGTACCAGCGTTTAAAAAAATAATTAATCACTTAGTCTTAATTGTTTAAAAACTGAATAGTTATGCACACCCCTTCGCGACAAGCGTCCTTTATAGAATTTTTAACTTTTTACCACCGGTTTTTCAAAACAGAAATTTGAATCTCAATTTTTAATTGAATCTCAGAAATGCTATGATCAACTAACGAAAAGCTTACAGTAAAAAATAACTGGTGGGAATAATCGAGGATTCTGAGCAACTTAACCCCTTAATCGTCGCGCTCTTTAAGTGTAAGCTACTTTTTAATAATTCAGATTGCTTGATTACCACCAGTTTTTTTAAGTAGAAATATTCGGTTTATTTAATAGGCAGATAAAATAATTATACTATTTTATAGTTATTTATTCATATTTTATATTATATCATATTTTATATTATATCATATTTTATATTATATCATATTTTATATTATATATTATATTATATATTTTATATTATATCATATTTTATATTATAGCCAATTATACTATTTTAAAAAACTGGTGGGAATGAAACAATCTGAATAAAACAGGCGTAGCCTACACTGCCCGTGAATGTCTCGGGCACGACGATTAAGGGGTTAAGCGACACGTATACGTTTCGCTCGTCCCCACGGGGTTAGAGCTGTTGAGGCCAGCTTTTTTGCATCAGCAGTTTTTATGGCATGTTTTCTTGCATTTCCAAAAAAATGAGTTTTAGCAAGGGTTCAGGTGCTGCTGGCTCTAGCATGGTTATTGGCTCTAGACCATCTTTGGTGCTTTTCTGACACCATAGATAGCTTTTTACTTTTTGTAATGAAAGCTACCTAAAAGTCCTTCCGACCTGCACCAGGAGGAAAAGGTAGCTTTTAAAGACCATCTTTTTAAAAATTTAATTCATTTTGCTCAAAAACCCAAAGCTGAAATGCTTGGTAACTAATTACAGAAGATTCAATACAGATTTTTGTTAATATTGACTTTGAAGGCAAATTTCAGAATGAGAATTACAGAATAACAAAAATTAGATTGTTTCAAAATGTCAGCCACCCTAGAATTTCAAACTGCCTTATCTCAGTCATTTTTTAAGATAAAACCAAAACAAAACATGTTCCGGAATTCTAGTATCACGATCTAACACTTAACGAAAACAACTTTTTCTATTTATAAATTTTTTAATGTAAAAAATTTAACTGGTTGCCATTTTGAAACAAGAGTGCGCATGAAGCTGGCCAACGAACTCCGTCGAGACCTTAGTATGTTCTGTACGCATTATCAGTCACATTCATATCAGTTCATAAATACAAGAGTTACATCATAATAAATATCAGATTACTTCAAAATCTCAGCCACCCTAAAATTTCTCAGCCAGTTTTTAAGATATAGTCAAAAAATAAAAAAAAAGCTCCAGAATCCTTGTATCACGTTCTAACACTTAATGGAAACAATGTTTTCAATGTATAATTTTTGTACATATTTTAAAAAAATAAAACTTTTTAACTGGCCACCATTTTGAAGTAAGTAAGAGTTACAGCATGACAAATGTCAGATATATATATATATCAAAATTTGAACGGAGGGTGGTTTTGGAGTCTGGGGGTCATGATCGGTGAAAATATACCAAAATTTTTTGTAAGTGATTTCCTCCGAAAGGCTTCAATAGGTAGCCTTTTGTAATGATATCTACCTAACAGTTTAGAAAGTCATGAAATTTTAGTAGTATGTGCAAATTATTAAAATTGAAAATGTTATTACTAGTGTTAATATTTTAATTACATATTTCGTTTATTGTGACTATCTAATATTTTGTCAAGATTTGAGACTATTTTTTAAGCATAATTTAAGATATGATCGTACATTGCTGTTTTCAAAATTTGTCAAATTAAAAAAAGGAATTTATGTTAAAGTTAAATGGTAAAATAAGGAAAAAATTCAAACAATTTTTCTCTTCTGTAAGTGGCTTTATTTCTTTTATATTAAAAAACTACTTTTTATTATTTCTACTTTTATATTCAAAAAGTAACCATTTTCTTAGCAACAGAAAAATATCTGTAAAAACACTGTAAAAATATCTGTAAAACACAGTAAAAAATATCTGTCTTTGAAAAATTCAATAAATTGTTTAAACACTTTAAAGAAATTATATTACTTAGTCTCTTCAATTCTTTTCTTTCGTAAGTGGGTTGATTTTTTTTTCTACACTGTATAGTATAATAGTCTTTACTTTTTTTTATTTCAAATTTTATTTAACGAAAATACGATCTAACAATTAGATAAAAAAAATACAGTTTAACGGAAGATTAATTTTGATCCGAGATATAAAGTTATAAGAAGCGTATAAAATATCTTTATATTTAAAAATAATAATTATTATTTCCCTGTTAAAAGAAGAAAATGACATCAAATAAGAGTTGTTTTAAAAAAATCCAATACATTTTCTAAACTCTTTAAGGAAATTATATTTCAACACATATTAGAATAATTTATTCGCTTCTACCTTCTGACCGAATACAAACCTTTAATGAGGCATTATATAAAGTTCCACATACAAAATTATACAAAGGTTAGTTTTATTGAGATTTTAAATATGCAGCAGATGGCTGATATCAATTTAAAATTATTAGAATATCCATAAAATAATCTTTTTTTATCGGGTTTGGGATCTCATAACAGAATGTGAAACATAATCATTTCAACGTATGACTTATACATTATTTTAACTATCATTGTTAACACAAGAAAAGAATTTTTTTTTTGCGTTCAAAATTACAGATTTCACAATGTATTAAAACATTTGCCTATAAATAATTTTGTATCGAAAGAATATAAAATTATTTTATGTAGTAAAAACATACGGGTACTGATTAATCTCTTACAAAAAAAAAAAAAAAAAAAAACAATTTCGTTGAAAATATTGATTTTGAAATAACTTTTAAGAGAATAAAAAATTTGAACTATAAACTTTGATATTTTTTATATTCTTGATTCTTATTTAACTACGTGGAGTAACATTTTATATGAAAGAAGATACCGATCAAAAGTTGGTATTATCTTGCATTGATCTGGTTCAAAAATTTTATTACTCAATAAATTTGTTTTACTACTTAATTTTTTATCAGAGACTAAGTTTTTCGATCTTTTGAACATGATATCTTTTGTTTTAAAAATGAATTTTCACTGTCAAAACAATATGGATAAATGTAAATAATGTATGGCAAAAATAATACTTACACCGATTAACAAGGTTTCTGTTCCTCATTAAGTAACTGGTGACTTTTATATTTTAAGGATGTGCAAAAAGAATATGGCATTAAAAATATTCCATCGCCCACAGATTTTTAAAAAATTCAAAATCTTGAAAATCTCAATTTTTTAGTATTTATTCAATACACACCTTATAAAATTTATCATTTGGTATTTCAATAATAATAAACAATTAAATAAACAATTTTAAACTTAAAACTAATATTTAAAACACTGAAAATATACATTGCTTATAAAGTTTCAGAAAAATTTAAAATGATTTTTGTGAAAAGAAATGGTAATTGTAAGAAATTTCTCAAATTTCATACTTTATGTAGTGGTAAATGTCTTAACTATGGATGCTCTATTATAGACACAATCAGTAGCTTTTCTAATAAAGTCCCAACAGAAATTTCAGAGCATATTAGTGGTCCAGCTGCTTTGATATCAGCTTTCCTTTGCAGAAATATCCTGGTGGAAGCGCTCTGCATGCTCGTCGTTCATAGATCTCACACTTTCAGAAAAAAATAATAATAAATGAGACGCTAAAAAGTGAATTTTCAATGACATTTTTGTAAATTTTTAACATGTATTTAATTATTTTTTCATAATTAGAACTTTGATTATTTACTTAGAAATGTGTCACAACATTTTAAAAACCAACCCATTCTGCTTTTTCTAAATCACTTAATATATCTTCAATTTTTTTCCTTCATAAGGTGCCTAATTTGTGGGCCAATAAAAATACTCTCCTTAATTTTTCGTACCTTAGCGATGGAAATTGTTCTTGGAGATATCCATACACGTCTTTATCCATCACTTTAACGAAATTCTTCGTGAATCCCAATTTATGTGTAAAGGTGGGAGAATAACTTTTTGGTAGCTTTCATTACAAAAAGCTACCTATTGCAGCCGTTCGGTAGAAAGCAATTACAAAATACTTTAGTATATTTTCACCGATCATGACCCCCAACCCCAAAACCACCCTCCGTTCAAATGGTGATTTATATATATATATCTGACATTTGTCACGCTGGAACTCTCTTATCTATGAACCGATTTGAATGTGACAGTGTATAACATATACCAAGATCTTAACCGAGCTCGTTGGCCAGCTTCATCCACCATCGTGTTTCAAAATGGTGGCCCTTTAATGTTTTTATTTTTTATAAAATTCAAAACGTTCTGCTGAAAAAAATGTTTCCGTTAATTGTTAGAACGTGATTCTAGGATTCTGGAATATTTTTTTGTATTGGCTATATATAAAGCCTGAGATATGGCAGTTTGAAACAATGTGATATTTGTTATGCTGCAATTCTCATATTTATGAATCGATATGAATGTAACTGATCGTGTGTACATGACATACCAAGATCTCTATCGAGTTCGTTGGCCAGCTGCGTGCGCCATCCTGTTCCAAAATGGCGGCCAGTTAAATGTTTCTTAATTTATTAAAAAATCAAAAAGTTGTATAAAAAATTATAAATTGAAAAATTTGTTTCGCCAAGCATTAGACCATGATACAGGGATTCCGGAACTTTTTTTTATTTTGGCTTTAATTTAAAAAGAGCTGAGATATGGCAGTTTGAAATTCTAGGGTGGCTGAAATTTTGAAACAATCTGATTTTTGTTATGCTGAAATTCACAATCAAATTCAGTATTAACGAAAACCGGGATGTAATCGGGTTCCAAGTATTTTAGCTTCGGGTGTTTGAGTAAAATGAGTTCAATTTCTAAAAACATGGACTATGAAAGCTACCTTTTCTTCTCGGTACAGGTCGGAAGGACTTTTTTATAGATTAGAGGAACGTTTTGGATATTTGTTTCACCTGCAATATATTGTTTGTACTCTGGCCACTTCTTTTTGATATAATGCTCATGTTTTAATCTGCTGTCGTACTCACATGGGAAACAGCAGTATTTTGTATAATTTAGTTGCATACCAATGATAAAGGTTTATTACTTTTAAATCTGCACATATGTCCCAATTATGATGTGAGTAATCAACTGCATGAAGCAGTATCTTCATATTTTCGTATGATTCTTTCATTATGCAAAATCATACTATTGGAATGTACGGCATGGTATTTTTATTATGGAGCAGCACAACCTTCAAGCTGGTTTTCTAGCCATCGATGAACAATCACCATTGATCCCAGCTATAGTGACAAGTTAAAGCAGACATTAAACCGCTTATAGCATTACAATAGCATAAATCTCCTTTTGTAGAAAAAAACCCCGAATATTTCTTATGTCGATCTCGGTAAATATATATGTTAATGTTCTTTTGGAGCAGATTTCAACCTTGCAATCTTTAATCCAAATAAATCTGAGTATTGTTTTGATAAATTTAAGTCTCTCACAAGTTCATTTAATTATTCTTGAGCAATTAGATACGGTTTTTCATTTATGTCAGGAGAATAGTTTATATGAGATAAAGTAGAGAGAGTTTCAACTTCATGAATTTCCATTTCTACTGCTGTTAAGTCATGTCTAAAATTCTCTGGAGGTTTCGGTATTGGTTATTCATCATTATGAGATACTGTTCGCATTGCTGAGTGTATTTTCGGGTACTTAATATTATGTTTACTTTTTGCAGATAATCCTTTGGTAGTGTTATATATCCAAAGTACATTTGATAGGCAGTCTTTATTAGCGGAGTAAAAGCGCGTCGATGCTTTTACTATGTTAGCTTCCACAGGGCAAAAATAATCAGGTTCATTAACAGAACCTCTAGACATTTTTCATATATTTTAGAAGTGAATAGGACAATTATAAACGAAATTTGTGTGACAAGACTTAAACAGCAAAGAAGTATCAGTACACTCACGCCGAAAGACAAGTTATACTGCTATACAAATATATATATAATCCAAATATATATTTAATCCTTAGCCTATAAAATCCAAAACGTATATATAAAATTCATTAAAATTGGAGGGTGTTAGAAAATTTTTACAAACATATTCATTTTTAACATCTTGAAATCTATAATAAACACCCAATGTATATAGAGGATCAGAAAATTAACAAAAAAAGAGCTTAGAAACAGCAGTACACTCGTGCCAAAAGACAAGTTTCAACTGTCGTGAACTTGAGTGAAAGCAAAATGCTACGGGTCAGCTAGCGCCATCTGTTCAAAGTCACATACATAAAATACATCGAAGTGACTTGTGTTTCTACTACCTTGCTGTACATTCTATCGCTGTAATAAGTAAGAAAAATGTATGTGTGGATCAAATACATGTAAAAGAAGAATGCAATATACCGCTATACGATAGCCTATATAATCCAAAAAAAATTCTTAAAAATTGGAGGGTGATAGAAATTTTTTACAAACATATTCTTTGTCAGCACCTTGAAATCAATAAGAAACACCCAGTGTATATAGAGGATAAGGAAATTCGTTAAAATTTGTTTTTAGTGTTATTTATGAGCAGAAAAATATAAATGTAAATAACTATTTTAAGAAATCATTTATAATTTTTCTCATTGAATTTATGTTATGTGTGCTACTTTTTTCAGTCAAGCAGGGGATATGAACCCACATCTTTTAGACCGACATGCCTACTTCTAACCTTAGGAAAATCGTTAGAAAAAAAAATTCCTTGTTATCAGACTCATACCTTTCCTTGAAACGAACAACGTACTACTACACAGAGGATATGGGTTCAGAGAGAGCAGAACCTGTGATAAAGCCTTGTTTCATATCCTAACTTCCTACACCTCTCAAGATGGAACGCAAGCTCGTGATGAGAGTCATTGAGAATAGCGTTTAGAACGTACCACAATTAAAATTTCTTTGCATAACAATAGATAAACAATTAAATAATTTTTTCCTAGTAAGATTATCATGTTATAAATATAGGTAATATAACTCTGTATTTTCAGAAATTGGCGGAACTTGAACACATTTACAAATGTTTAAACTATATTATACTAAGACCTAAAAAGAGAAAGTTGGTTTAAAAAGTTTCAAAAATATTTTTACACATAATTTAAACTTCAGGGTTTTCCTTTTCATATCTGGAGAAATCTTACACGTCTGGAGATATGCTACACTTTGGAATCAATATATATTTAATTAAAGAAATATATATGAACTACCTAAGGGTATTTTAATTTAACAAGTATTCTAATTTTATTCTGAGAATTTATTAGATTATACGCATTCTCGCGGATATTTAAAAACATTAATTTAATTCTTCCCAAATTCACCTACTTTCTTCACCCAACTGAAAGACTGAAAATCCAATAAGCCACCTAGAAAATTCATTTAATTCCTAGAATTGTCAATGGAAAAACGCGGGATGTTAAGCTTCATTGGCATTTAATTAAAATGTCTGGAGAACGATTTTCTGGATTTAACTTGATATGCAAAGAAGGGATCACAGTTTATTTGGAAAAGAATTTTAATGACATTATCGGATAAAAAGGAATTATTTTCACTTCAGAAAGTTATTGTTTTAAAATTGCTGTTGTGTAAAATTTTGGCTTGTCGTTACTATCACTTATTTAGGTTTAGACTTTTTTTTGTAATACAGATGTACTTCATTAACAAACTTCTATTTTGTGAAAATCTCTTTTTAACTATATTTTCTCTGGACACGTGAGTTTGAATGAAAATATTATCTCTAAACAACGTACGTGAATTTCTGTTTTAGGAATTTTTTTTCAGGTCAAAATTTTGTAGTTTTAACCTTTTCCCACCTATCAAGAAAACTATTTAGGATATATTTTTTCAATTTTGAATCATCTAACATAGTTTTGCGGCTTGAACACCTGGATCAATGCATCATATGAAGATTCAAGGTGTACTCTCAAAAAATAACTATGCAAAGAGTTTTATATTCATAGGCAATTACATGGGTGACTTGCATAAATGCATCAGTTTAAGACTAGCTACATCTGATTTATTTCAAATTTCGTAATGTGATGTGATCTTTGCAACTATTTGTAAATATGAAAAATTTTATGAACGAAATTCATTTTTTCATGATTGTGTTTAAAGCCAAATTGGTTAACATTTACACTGTAAACGTCGAATAATTCAATGAAGAAATATAATTAGTATGCGTAAAAGATAGTTAAACTAGCAAAATTACCATTTTAAGAGGTAGAACTGTAAAATGTATTATCAATGATGTGTAAATGTGGTTTTTGAAAGAAATATGATTAAATTTTATTTTAATTAAATGTCTATATTACGGAATTCTTTGGAAAAACTATCAAATTTGTTAAATAGAAGTTAAACTGTATTTGTTGTTTTGTAGCAATGTGTACTCATAACATACAACTTATTTAAAGGCGACTATTCACCTTTAAAATGGTCAAAAATTCATTTTTTGTTTTATATATTAATTGATATTCCAATTTATCCCGAGTAATTTGGTACCACTCAATTTGTTTTACGAAAATTACATCGACAGTTAAAATAATTGTGAACAGTGATTTTTGTTAAATGTGTACAACCGCCATATCACACCCAATGTTTACCCACAGCTTAAATATCTTTGGGATTTCGAGGCTATCACAATGCAGTCAAAACATTAGTAATACTTTTACTTTGTGATTTTAATGCTAGGAAGTTTACACAGTAAATGAAGTAAACTTTATACACTACTAATTCAACACATTCGCATGTTTTGTTTATACTTGTTATATTTATTCAATGGCATGTGCTTATTTCGTTATCGAGTGAATTTATTGTAAAATTTCTTTTCAGAACTAGACGTCATCTGTGTCTCAAATAGTTACAATTTAGAATATTTTCTAAAGATGTCAATGTCTGCTATAAATGTTAAATATAAAAATACATCCGGACAGCGTGTTAAGAATCAAAACGTTATGAAAAATCGTTTCACACAAGCCAGTCGTGTGCCAACATAAGAGTCTAGAAAAAAAATATTTTTTTAGTGTCAACATCTGAAAGTGATTCTATAAAGAAGTTAGAAAACACTTATTTGGATGATGCTAATGTAGAAAATGAATTTCGGGGATATCGTATAATAGCCATTTGTATATTATTTAGTGAAGTATCTTAGTGTTTGTTCAGCAAAAACTGCGGTATGGGGTGGTCGAACTCAAAATACTAATGAGTCATACAATTACCTTGTACCGAATTTTATCAAAAAACAAACTGGTGAAACATAATTGTAGCTGTAATAGTTTCAAATAACGCTGTTATAGCATTAGCAATGGCAGAAGAGGTCTATTGAAGATTATGAACTTTATCGGTATTCCATGTTGGTCGTCATTTGTTAGATGATGCTACGATCTAAACGATTACAGGAAGCTAAGAAACCTGCTACAGAATTTAATTTAAAATTTAGACGTATAAGTCACCTGTTCAACAGATCACAATTTGAAGAACTGAAGGGAAAGGAATGTCTTATTTATGAAATTTGTTCATTTGTACAACCAACAGCTGTAGTTTCTGCTAACATTAATACACGTTTTTTTAAGTCATTGGCATATGAAGTGAATATAATATATTTTTATATATTACTTAAAGATATCATCTTTATCATTACTATAAGTATAATGAGGTAGGTATTTTATATAATTCGTATTCGCTTGCGATTAATGAAATTTGTGAGAAAATTGTTTGTATTTTGTATATTTACATTATTAATTTAAGCTTTGTCATTATTGTTACCTATAGATATTAATTAGAATAAGCGCTGTTATCTGAAGAACATTGATTCCGTTTCATTTATATAAAATTTATTGTTTTATACACATTTTTAACATTACATGGCTTTATCTAAAAAAAAAAAAAAAAAAAAATTGGCTTTGACGTATGAAGAATATATTTCTCAAAAACTGTTCAAGATAATGGCTTGAAATGTTCTGAGCACATTATTTTTATTCTTATGCATAAAATGAACTAAAATCTTACAACCATCTTAAGTAATAAAAATTTTCTTTAAAATTGTATTCGAGAACATTTACTGCAAATATCTTTTTTAAATAATTATTAATTATAATTGAATTTCAAGATTTTAGTTCATTATATTAAGTCAAGCGTTGTCAGTAAATTAAAATGTATTAGAACACAATAAATTAAACTGAACATGAGATATTATGTATGCAGTACTTATTCTAGTAATTATAGTATAAGTATAGTAATTATAAATATAAGAAAACAGTAGATAACTTAATTAAATTTACCTAATTATTTTAAATATTTTACAACTATGTAGATATGTTTTGCATTAAGTAGCATTAACAGTTCAGAAATTTTCATTCGATTTGCTTTATTAATTAATTTGTGAAAGGTATAGAAAATGAATAAATTTCCTAGCATTTTTGGCTGGTTAAACGTGAAATGTCACCTGAAAAGGAAAGAGAAATAAAATACTTGTTTATACACTAATTCGTAAACTGTTGTCGTAAGCTATAATAGGTTGATCCACACGACATTTTTTATTTCGTCTGCCACTATTTACAAATATTAATATATGTGGAAAATATCGATCACAAAAAATATTGTTTGGAAATAATGATAGACAAAATAATAGAAATTAGCCGCCTTTGGCAACCATGTGTAAATATTACACAGAGTAACTTTAAAAATCCCTGACGGCTCGGCCTACAGGCACAGGTAGATTTCGAAGACGCAGACCGTGGGGCGCCTGTTTGTTGGGAATTTCGGAAGAAATGACCTTTTTGCCATGATGCGGCATTTGGAAACGCCCACTTCGAAACCTAGTTGCAGGCGGAGCTGGCAGGGATTTTTTTTTGGTTTTTAATTTTTTTTACTATAAGGATTGGTCGTATAAAAAACTTGTCAATAGAAAAGTTTTAGATAATATTAAGAGGATTTATAATAAATTTAAGTGGATTTGTTATCTTCTGATTTGACGAAATTATGATTTTTTTTCTTCTAAAACCCCGTTTCCCCCCCCCTTGGGGCTATTTTTAATTATATCAAAAATCTGTCATACATAAATTTTCCGCCCTTTTCCTAGACGTAATAATAACTTTAAACGTATTCGATACGTATGATAATGAAGAAATTATGTTTTTTTTCTCTTTTCACAAAAAGCCCCCATCCCCCCCCCCCCTTGGTTCGATTTTGCCCATTAAGCGGATTTGTTATCTTCTGATTTGACGAAATTATGATTTTTTTTCTTCTAAAACCCCGTCCCCCCCCCACCCTTGGGGCTATTTTTAATTATATCAAAAATCTGTCATACATAAATTTTCCGCCCTTTTCCTAGACGTAATAATAACTTTAAACGTATTCGATACCTATCATAATTAAGAAATTGTGTTTTTTTTCTCTTTTCACAAAAAGCCCCATCCCCCCCCCCCATTGGTTCGATTTTGCACTTTAACGAACTTGACCGAAATTATATGAATTATATGAATTTTTTTCTTCTAACCCCCCCCCCTTGGGGCTGTTTTTAATTATATCAAAAATCTGTCATACATAAATTTTCCGCCCTTTTCCTAGAAGTAATAATAACTTTAAACGTATTTGATACTTATCATAATTAAGAAATTATGTTTTTTTTTTTCTGTTTTCACAAAAAGCCCCCCATCCCCCCCCCTTGGTTCGATTTTGCCCATTAACGAACTTGACCGAAAATGTACGCCCCTTGATTTTATGTGTTAGTTTGGAAGAGATTTGTGCAGATTTATGGGAGTTATCGTGTCCATAAAAAAGTGACATTGATAGATTGATAGATAGATAGATAACGTTTTGAACTGGGGGAGATTTTGGGTTCTGGGAGTCATAATCGGCGTAAATCTGCAAAAATTTTTCAAAAATTTCAACTTAGGGGAGAACGTAATAGGTGTAGTATTTCTTACGAAATCTACCTAAAAAGTGCAAAAGAGGACAATACACAATATGTAAAATTAATTAAGGAGCGTGTAAAACTGGATAAATGTCCACTCTTCATTCTAATATAACTCTTGATATGCGAAAAAATGCTTGGTTTCTGTTTGGAATTATGCGTAACCATTCAAAACTTCCTTCATTTCTATTTTTTGTAAGATGTGATTTTTTAATTCGTTTAGCGTGGAATGTATGTTGCCTGTTACATGTTTGTAATGTAATATTTCCATTTCGGTGTAACGAATTAGCATTGAGTTCTTGAACATCATTTAAAAATACTTTTTGATGGCTATTAGATGAAAGGTAACAAAATTTGTTGTACGTGAACACGTAAACAAACAATTTCGATTTATTAAGAAAACATAGCATCAGAAACCAGGTGCTGACGAATGTTATGGCGCTGCCAGTATAATAAGTGTGTTAAATAAATTTGAAATCTATATTAATAAAAGAAAGTTTCACTCTGTGTGTGTGTCTGTGTGCGATGGCTAGCAAAATCTAGCCCACCTAGAAGTCTGGAAATTTAGGTGTGGATAGTCCAAGCTCTGGCCATGTGCACCTGAGTCTCAGAATTTTAATATTTTGATAATTACCCAAGATATTAATTAGATTCACATTAACCATAGCTTCTAAAATGACATCTTTTAAATCAAAATGGTTAAAGAAACGAACAGGCGCATTGGATTTTTAAGCGGAAATGAACGAATTCTAAATTATTTTACTAATTAGCGAATTTTAAGAAAACTAATTGAGATATCAATTTGAAAATTTCTGAGCATATGTAAAAAAATTCTGCATCTGACTATGTTATTTTTGAAAAATTCGGTCGCTAATTTTTCTGAATTTATGCAAAAATCTGCCGGTGCCAGAGAAAGTTTCAGACAGGGATCTGCTTTCATTAAAAACTGAACTACAAAGAGATCTGTTTCTCTGGCCGATTCCTCCATTTAGTTTGCGAAAATGAAATGAAATAATTGCCATTTTTTACTAATGAACAAAAATTTAGGTAACTAATTAAGATATAGATTTGAAATTGAGGTCGGGAAGGAGTGTAATCTGCTGGCTATTTTAGCGTAGCGTCTTCGTTATGTTCTAATTATCAGAAAAATGTAATTTTTTTTAAATGATCACGTTAATGTAGGTGACGGTGGTTTTCATGAAGAAATTATTCATTATATTTGCAGGTATGGTTAGACAGGGGGGCGGGTTAGCTAGTTGACAAATAAAATAGAAAACATTAAACTGTTAACAATACATGAAAACTTTTATTGTTAATTACAAATACTGTTCATAATGATCTGCATTTTAATGTTCCAATACATGCTTCCGATGAATGGCATTTTTTATGAAATACTGGCATTAACATACCTAATATCAATTGATTGTTGATTCTTATGTTGAGATATCAGAAACATGGCTTTGATATACATAATTCTTTTAAGATATACCTATAACCAAAATTCTCAAGAATTGATATAAGATTTTCTGTTATTCTCATTCCGATGGTAATAAATCTTGATTAATAAAGCACAATTACGTAGAAGTAAGAGAATTCTAAGGGTAGTTCATCTTTGGATGATGGGAATTCTCTATTTTTTTTTTTTTTTTTACGATTGTCCTAATTCTGCAAACCTGTTAATTTTTCTTTAAAAAGGGAACTAAAGTTTTTCCTGGAGCCGCACTTTGTTACTTTTTATTTTCTTAAAAATCTAATCCTGATGATCCATCGTGTAGATATACGAGATTTTGTTACACTTCGCACAATTGTCCGGAATACTTCCCATTATTTTACGGCAACGCTATATACATTTATTTTTATGTGCATAAAGAGGAGCGGTTTACAAAGAAAATTTTCTTTTTAGTCCTATTTAACACTTTCCAACCTAGTTGAAAAGTGTTTATGACTTTGGTTTGTCTGGCCGTCTGCAGTCTGGCCGTCTGCTGTCTGGCCGTCTGGCCGTCTGCCGTCTGCCGTCTGGCCGTGCTCTAACTCCCGTAAATATGCTCGGATTGCATTGCAATTTTTTTATGTTATTGTCGTTATCTAAAGCACGTTCCCTATTTCAACTGAAGTGTGTTGCACTTATAGTTTTTTTACAGGGACACTCAAAAGAATTCCGTTACATTACGGTCTATGAGGAAAAATCATTTGCGGTTTATTTTAATGATGTTACACAATTGCAAACACATTGTAATTGATATATATAACTACGGTGTATTACAAGAAGCTTAATATGGAATAGGGTGTGCATAGCACTTATAGTTAATTTACAGGGACAGTCAAAAGAAATCCGTTACATTACGTCTACGGAGAAAAATCGTCTGCGGTTTATTTAAATAATGTTTCACTTTTTTAAACGCATTGCAATTTATATATATCACTAAGGTGCATTGCAAGAGGCTTAATACAGAATATTGTGTGTATAGCAGTCATCGTTCCTTTACAGGGACACATAAAGGAATTCTCTACTGTCTGTTAACAATAATTCCTGGAAGTGCGTTTTAAGTTGCTGAACGCGATTTTAAATTTAACTCTTTTTGTTTATTACGTGGTGTGTATAAATTCTGTAGATCATATACAGGGAAGCACAAAAGTTCGGGAACACATTTCAGTTTATTGACAAAAACTCCAGAAGGAGAACTTTAAACTATGCTGCGCGTTTCTTAACTGAATTTAAATTTAGCATCCTATTTAGTATATATACAAATCTATAGATCATATACAGGGCTGAATAAAAGTATTCGCATATTTTTCCGAATATTGTATATGTTTGAAATTCCTGAAATTATGTTTTTAAATATGTTATACGTTTTCCAAATTGTTTACTTAGATGTTATCTTTCAGCTTATTAAACGGTATGATTTGTGAAATTATTTTGGAAGCGTTGGAAAGTGTTACATAATCTATGCTTGACGCATGATGTTTCGTTCTTGTTTATTATTTCTAAGGACTTGAAAGATTCTGATGGTGATATCTGTAGGTTACTACGTTGGTGGTGGTTTACAATTTTTTTTTATTTTTTTTAGAGCATTCTTGAATTTACATTAGGGACAAAACATTGATGCGGCAATAGAGCGACAATGTCTGTGGAATAAAAGGATGTTAAAATTAAGATGTAAAAATGCTGAAGGTGCAAATATTTAAAAAATGGAATGGGCGAATTTAATTGTCTTTTAATACTTTGAAAGTGTTAAAGCTCACAGATCGACGTCCCCGTACAGTGGTGAAAGAAAATGTTACCCGATCAAATTACGGCCTGCAGATAAACATTATCAAATCAGTTGATTAGCAAAATATCTATACCGACGGAGAATCCAATATTGAAGACCATGAGAAATCGGAAACATTGAAATAGTAGAACGTAACGAGTCTAAAAACGTTTTTGAAAAATAATCTGAAGAAATGTGATTAGGTATATTATGTATATATATTCAAAATTCAAATAGTGACAACCGTTAACATTTTCAATACTAACATCAATATTGTCTTCGTGTTTTGAATATTAGAGTAACTTTTAGCTTCAGGTAGTAAATTCGAAAATTGAGAATTTTTTTGGATGTGAAATTGTGATTTTCTAACAATTAATTATTATTTAATATTTTCATTGTAATTTTTAATTGTTGTTCGTATTTCTCGTAATAATTATTATTATTTTATCATGCTGCCTACTTATCTCTTTTTGTGGTGTTATTATTAAGTATCCTTATGATACTTATGTGCTTTGCTTGGTTTTAAAAACTTTTATGTTTGAAATAAGGAGTATGGAATTAAGATTTTAACAAATGAAATAATTTTTTTGTTACACAATATATCCTCAATTATTAACATAAACGCCAAGAACATTGGTGTCTAGATTAATTCGAGAATCGGGTCATTATTGATTGCAAAATAAAGTTTTCGTATTAAAAATGTTATAATTTATCGTAGTTTGTCATTGAAAAGTTCGATAAGCGTATCTTTCTTAATATAAATTTAAGAAAGTGGTACTTCCCACTCGAATAGTTATTTTAATTTTTTCAATGACAATTTGGCGATTATAATGAAAAAAAAAGTTATTTTTAGGTCAACAGTACATTTTACGTTAAGATATTTTGAACTGTACTTCGTTCAGATATTTTTTGCGGCTACGGTGCGAGGAGTGTGTGTGAGTACGTGTGAGAGTATGTGTGTGTGTGTGAGTGAGGGGGGGGGGTTGTACTCTACTCAGATAGATGCATATATCTACTTAAACGCAGATACATTCATTTTCATTATACATCAAATTAAATTTTAAAATATTTTATTCTTAAAATAATTAGAGAAAATTGTATGATTTAAATGTAAAAATTTGATTTTAATGTAAAGATGTTTTAATTTAATGACTTAGAGCTGCATAAACACATTCGAAATGAATTAAAATTAAATGTTGTAAACGAAATTTTTATTATATATATATATATATATATATATATATATATATATTAAATATATTATATATTAAATATATATATATATATATATATTTATAATTCTGTTAAACTTTATGCCGAAGTAAGTAAAATATCTAGGAAAAATGTCCTTTTTTACGCCAATTTTTCTAACAAGAACTCGAAGTTCTTTTAACGTCATTTTTTTTACAGATCCTTTAAATCGCGAGATATTAAGTAGTTCAATGTTTGAATTTTGCTTAATGATGCAGAATAAAAATTTTACTATGATTGAATTTACGGACCAGAAAGTCTGATTTAAAACAGAATTCCAAGTTTAAAAAGAAGTGTATGTAGAGAATTTTTCGTTCCTAAAAGATAAAATTGTGTGCTATTTCATGTATGGAATATATCTTTTTTTTTTTTAACTTAAAATACAAAATTGGTTCAGAATCAAATGAATATACACAAAAAGAAATATTTTCTGTCAAAATAATTAAAAAATAATGTCGTATAATGTGATTTTAAAGAATATAATTAGGCTATATAAATTTTATTGTTTTACTTCAATGAATTTTCCAAACTGCAATATGTTCTATTCCTTTGATATTGAAATTTTATAAATTAGGTTTAAATTATTCTAAGTAATAAATGTTTGATTTTATATTTGTAATTTTATATTTCAGTTGGAAATGCAGCTGCAGCTCATAATCCAAATTCTTTTCGTGCTATTTATATATAGATGTAAAGACATGCATAGACGTATATAAATATATATTTCCCAGATTATACACATAAATTTAAGATTTTTATAGACGCATATAAATATGTATTTCCCAGCTCATACACACACATTTAAGATTTTCTATTTTCTATTTTTTACTTAAAGTTTGTCCTTTGACATTTGTTTTCTAATTTAATGATTTAAGCGTCGTTTTATGTAAGGGAAATATTTACTAATATTCACTAAACTTTTAAGAATTATGTTTTTATGTTATATCATGCTATATTTATTTTAAAAGATTCTATTACGCACACTATAAAATAAATTATGTTACATCTCTGAATAATTTCCTTGAAAAATTTCGAAACTCCTAGATTTTTCAGAAGAGTATAAAATAACTCAAAATTCTGATTACATCAATCTCTTTTACACATTTATTTAAGCCCATAAATACCGAACAGTTTAATGTTGGATTTTTTTAATGATAGAGAATAACCGTTTAATATAACTTACTTTTCAAATCATTAAATCCCTTTTAAATCAGCTGCAAATGAAGGTATATTATTGAGTTATTTAGGCGCTATCTGAAGTGTATAAAATTCTTTTTCTTATCTTACTGTTATAAACTGTGATGATATATATAAAATGTCATTAAAATATAATAATTGAATACATGTAGTCTCGAGAAAACATTTTATTAATTTATTCTATTATGTTTATCTTACTTAAATAAACGTCAAGAGGCTGCCATATATTCATTGACAACACTCATTTATATTCTGTATGCTACGACATGAGGAGAATAAACCTAAAGCGGCACAAGTGTACAGTTGTTCACTGACACTTAAGTGTGTTGTAGGTAATCATGTCAATCGCACAGGGTGTTTCACATAGGACCCCTAACTTTAAAAATCAATAATTCGGAAACGGTGATAGATAGAAACATGAAACCAGTGCTATGTTTATTAAAAAAATCGTAAGAATCTTATACATAAATCTCAAAATTTAGTTAAAAATAGCACCGGTAGATGGCACTGAGAGCGTTAAGAATCCTTCTAAAGAGAGTTCAGAAGCATAAAAGACTAGCCGTCGAAGATTTCGCCATTGAAATCTGACGCTACTTTCGTATAGTGAAAATAATTCGCATTGGTCACGTTGTCTGTCTGTTGAATTTTTTTGAAAAGCTCACGCATTGTTTTTCTATCTGGGCCTTTTGCGACTTGAAATTGCGTTTGAAAACTTCTCCTTCTGGCAGTAGGACTCTGATTTAATCGGTGGTACTCCAACACAATAAAAACAGGTTCCTCCATGGTATACACCACTTTCGGAATTATTTTCACTATAAGCTAATAACGGCCAGATTTCAATGGCGAAATCTTCGATGGCTAGTCTTTTTATGCTTCTGAGCTCTCTTTAGAAGGATTCTTAACGCTCTCAGTGCCATCTGTCGGTGCTATTTTTAACTAAATTTTGAGTTTTACGTATAAGATTCTTACGATATTTTTAATAAACATACCACTGGTTTCATGTTTCTATCTATCATCGTTTCCGGGTTATTGATTTTTAAAGTTAGGGGTCCTTTGTGAAACACCCTGTATGAGTGACACGATTTTGAAATGCAAATATGCTATCTTGTGAGATAACGTGTGAGAGGAAATGTGACTCTTACATTTTTGCCTTTAAGTTTCACAAATTGTGAAAGTCGTCCTGTGACTATGGGAATATTGTTTTACTTTGCGAATGTACTAATTAATATAGCACGGGGTTGTTTTCTATAAAATGTAAAGTGTTCGAATATCCTATCGGGGTTTTCACAACGAAACATTCATTACCCACGAAAATAAGTCACATTTCAGAAATTGCGGTAGAGGGTCTCCAGTGGTAAACTTTTTTATACTTCAATAAAGCAGAATTTGAAATTAACAACACTTCAGTTAGTTTGGACAGTTTTAAAGATAAAATTATATGTAAATATTACTTGTCACTGCCATTTGAAATTTGACAGTTTCGTTGCTAATTGAGTTAGATTAATTTGAAAAAATGTTGCATCCTAATTCTTTTGAAGTTTAACTGGTTAAATTGCAAGACAGATAAATATCTATCGAAACATATTTTACTGCCAGTTATTTGATTTTGTTAAATTAACTTTTTTTTTGTTAAATATTATGTTTACTGTTGTTGTAAATTGTTTGTTCTTGATAATTATTAATTTACTGAAATGCAAAGCGCAATAATTTAAATTTCAAATATTAATGGATTAATTCATTTTTGTTATGCATGTGTTATCATTTAACAGTCATTCAATATATTTTAAATCCCATTTTACTGGTATTTTACTACCTAATGTTATGCAAGCTTTATCTGTTTAATTATCTTCCAATTTACAATAAAATCTTAGGTTAATAAATTTGCAGATATTTACGCATATTTAATTAAGTTAATCCCGAAGCATTTCTCTTCCTTTCTCCATTTCATTGAAAGAGTTAAAATCTAATAAACCACTCCGATAGTATATTGAATTCCCCCAATTTCGAATAGATATATGCCTTAAGAGACATAAGACATTAAGCCTTATTAGCATTTAATTGAAATTACAGAAAAGTACTTTTTCTGTATTTGAGTTAAGACGTAAAACAAATGTAATGAAGTTTTATTTAAAAAGGAATTTAGACAGTATATATTTGAAAAAAGTACTATTTTCAAGATAAAAAAAATAACACAATATTTTGACTAATTTATTTAAATCTTTAAAACAAGTTTCTCAAATATATATAAATGTTAGTGAAAATATTAAATTTTATAATTGAAGAGCTATGCGAAAGTATAAATAATAGTGACTCGTAAAATATATCCATATTCTAATATTTCATTGTAAAATATACGGAAACCTAACAAAATTCAAATTACGTTAATGCAATAAATAAATATAAATAAATAAATAAATAAATAAATAAAATTTTAACATAAAGGTTTTGAATAACGTTGTAAAAAGATAAGAACACATTCAAATTTTATATCACGTCTATTAAACAAATCCGCATGCTGTCCAGTATGTACACACACATTAAAGATAATTGGGAAACGTAAAAATAGCATAACTGTAAATATGTGTAAAAAGGCAGACAGCTGTTTCGGAGCTTCTAAAGCTCCATCAATAGAGCAAATGTCGAAACTACCGAAGGTGTGTGTTTAAACATTAGCAATATGCAAGCGATGCAGCACGCGGTCAAGAGAGGAATGGTGCGGACCGCTAAACAACAACAAAAAAAAACAGCAAAGTCACGAATTCTCGCGAACCCAAGGAGACAAATCAGGGCGCTTAGCCAGTTTGGATGAGATTAGGAAGAGAGGAGAAAAGGGAAGGAGGGGGAAGCGGAAGAAAGTGAATTAAACCACACATTAGAGAAAGTGGGTGTACTGGACATGTCATTAACCAGGTTATTAAAATTCTCCCATACATGACAAGTTTTCCAAAAATAAAACACAAATAGCATCTCTGAATTATTGAGCTCTCTAAAATGTTATAATTGTCAGATCAAAAAATTCTAGACCAGCAATGGTTAGCAATACCAGAGCGTTTGATTAGATCATTTTTAACCATCGTTTTATGCACTTCTAAGCGGACCTTAAACGGTCGCTTGGTTTGACCTATAAACATTTTATCACTCTCGCACGATATCTTGTAAATTCTCCATTGTGGAAAGCTGCCTCTGGTAAACTGTTTATTGGAAGTTTGAGATTTCTAAATTGGATTATATTAAATAAAATATAAATTTCTTTAAAATCGAATTTTATCATGATTTTAGATATTGGATAGCTAATTTTCGGAAAATATGGAAGTATAATTAAATTATCATTGGGAGTAGTGTTAACGTTGGAATGGTTACGTTTAATAAGTTTATTATGCATTGATTCAACAATTTCAAGTTGAAAACCCCGAAAAACGGCAATCGACTTAATATAATCAGGGCAACACTACACTGTTAAAAATCTTCAGCTTTTGCTGCAGACACACTCCACCTCTTTTAGAGAAAATGGTTACTTTACCATATTATGGAGCATTTTCATTGGTCAAAATAAAGATATTCTATAAAAGCAGTGGAGTGACTATGCAGCAAAAGCTGAAGATTTTTTACAGTGTAGATACCGAGCTTGCTCCTTCATTCTCATGACGGCACAGGTAGTAGATTGCTAAGACCAGCGATTGGTACAAAGTTCCCATCAAAGCCCATCATTTTGTGCCAATCTCTGTAACTCTTTCGTCGCTGCCAGCCACTATTTGTGACGTCATGCTAATGAATGAGCAAGCCCGGTATCTACTGTAGTATTGATATAATCTAAATTCTGCTTTGAGTAAACTGTCAGACGAACAAAATTTAAGGGGCGGTGAACATAAATGTTAAAAGCAGCCAATCTTTGCTTACAACAGTGAAACGAAAGACGATGCGGCTGTAAAGGAACTGCAAATGGTTTAAGATAAACAGCGGTGTGAAATGAGTTATTTTCAAAGAAAACCATACCATCAAGAATGGGTTGGCTGTTGTTATTTTCAATTTCAAATGTAAATTGTATACGTTCATCTATGGAGTTCATAACAGAGAGAATGCTAGGAAGATCAAGATCAACAGAATTCATTAATTCATAGCAGTCATCGACATAACTTTTGTAAAATGGAAAAAATAATTTATTAAATAGGTTTGATTCAATGCTTATAAATATCACTGAAGATGGGCTTGAGGTGGTAGCCCATATACAAACCATCAGTCATGCGATAAAAATTACTATTAATTATGAACATATTTTGCAATAAACAAATGCTAGTGAGATGTATTAGTTCATGAATTTCAAATTGTGAGTAGTGAAATTCTTGTAGTAGAATTTTAAGACAATTTAGAGCGCCTTGATCCGGTACGTTTATAGACAGGAATTTCACGTCGAATGAAACCATACAGAGGCTTTCAGTAGTAGTGAAGTTACGTATTTTATCAACAAACGCATAAGAGTTCCTGAAACTGCAAATGTTGCTGGATAGCAGAGGAGAAAAAATAGAGACATTTCGCTAATTTCTACAAAGATGTACCAGTATAGAAACGATTGTCTGAAAGTAATGCCTTGTCTAATACCTTGCACAATATTGTTGTTCTCAATGAAAATCACAATGTTCTTAAATTTTTAACTAAACTAAGACACGTGGCTGTCATGAGTCAATAATGATTGCTTTTTGCATCGAAACACTTATTTGGTGAGCTTTTTTTCAACTTTTTGATAATTGTGAATTTTTCTTCTGTTGGGAACCATTCCATATATTTAAAAATTATAGATACCAATAATTGATACAATTCGAGTTGGGGTCTTTGAGGCATTTCTGTTTTTGGTGTTTGTTAATGAATTTGAATTCTCTACGGTAAATAAGGGGAACGTGATTTACCATATTTTAATTGAATCTCCCTCTCTCTTGATTCTTAAAATGCCGCATAATCCATATTTTTCATTGCTCTATTGTACGTAAGCTCCTTGTTGAAACGCCGGGTTACATGGATGCAAATGCCCTTCGCTGAACGAGCACCAGATGTACAATTCAACTAAACAAAACTTTTTTTCTTTACGTTTTGCACAAATATATTAGTAGCAGTTATCTGGAGGCACGGCACTGCCCCCTCCAATTCGAGAAAGGACAGTCATAAGCATCCTTTAGGAAGCAACTCAGGGTAGTTTTGATCCCGAATATCTTTGCGCTGGAGGTTCTCAAAAACCTGAAACTTCGTTTATCTAGAGTACTTTCCCAAAAGGTCCAAATGTTCAAATTATCTTTTCCAGTTCAGTAGATATATGAAGTCAAAGTTTCTATTTTTTGACACTCATGCCCTCATTCTCCGATCATCAAAAATATGAGGTACATCCCGTAGCCCTAAAAACATGAAATTTGGCATAAAGGTGTTTAGGATACAAAAAAAGAAAAAAGAAAAATCCGAAAAAATCGAAAAAAACCTTGAAAATTCGAAAAATTTGAGAAAACTGAAATATTCGAAAATAATTTAATCTCGTAGCTGTAGAAACTTAAAAAAATAGCGTAAAAATATTGTGTAAGATACCAAAAATGAAAAAGAAATTGAAAAATTTGAAAATAAATTTATAAAAAATCGAAAAATTCGAAAAAAATGAAAATTTTAAAATAACTGGATTTTGTAGCTAGAAAGAAGCTAGATAAAGAAAGCTAGATAGAAGTTAGGTATAAGTGTTGTGTTTAGGATTCAAAGAAATGAAATTGGGGAAAAAATCGAAACTAGTTCTATTTGTTGGAATTTTCCAGATATTTAATTTTTTTTATTTAATTTGATTTTTGTATGCCAAATACCAAGTATCTAGAGCTGCAAATTAATACTTCATATCGATAGCACATTTCCTGGAAGCAACTGAGAGTACTTTTGATACCCCCCCCCCCCTCATATCTTAGTGATTGAGTTGCCTAGGCACCTGAAACTTCTTTCTACGTAGAGGACTTTCCGAATGGAACTAAAGGTCAACATTTTTGCTAGCACTCATATTCTCGTGCTGTGTAGTTGCCATTTCATAAAATATTCTTTAACTAAAGATGTGGAAATTAATAGTGATTTGTGGATGAAAATCTCAGAGTTAATAAGAGAGCAAAACTTGGCTCTACATGATCTCAGAACTTTTTAAGGTAAAAGAGTAATGAGACTCGGCTACATTTTACATGAGATGTTTTTGATTGGATTCATCATGTGTTAGTGCACTTTCCTGTCAGAAAATGTTAGTAGCTCTTACATATATTTATTATTTTAATGTAGTGATTTTATTAAATCCATTTAGATTTGACTCACTTGAATTACTGTCAGGTCACCCACCTTGATCAAAATAACAAGCACATCTCAATGAAGTAATAAACGATTAGGATAGTTATAAATCAAACATCACTGTCATTTGCTGATGTTGGATATAAATAAATATACAGGTTATCACATTTAAAAATGTATTCACAATTTTTCAACATATCTCATCAATTTATATTTAAAAAATCAATTGAATAATTTATTATTATAATGTATTATCTTTAAACTATCTTTTAATATAATTACAATTTACTTTATTAAAATGTATGATATTATTTTAAGCATTATCTATTTAATTACATGCCACTTTACACCTGGTTTTCTGTGAATAAACTTGCGGATATTAACATACATATATTAAATTATGTTAATCCCTACAAATTTCACTTACATTTATCTTTTCCAGGAGAGACTCAAAATCCAATAATTTACTTAGACTATCTATTTAAATCCTACTTTACTTAAGGTATTGTGGCTTATTAGCATTTAATTGAAATATCAGGAGAATAGTTTTCTCCACTCCAGTTAAGACCTAAATACAAATGTAATCAGCATTTAATTGAAACCGAATTTTTGTTTAATAAATAAAAGTGTTCTTCTTATATTGAAGTTACAAGCATTCTTTAATTAACTTATTAAAATCTGTCAAACCTTTTCCGCAAAAATTTAAATAATGTATTGCTGAATGTATTATTAAATTTTAGGCAAAGTGGTTATGCTAAATAATATATATATATATATATATATATATATATATATATATATATATATTATCCGTTAAATTTATTGAAATTACAAGATTTTCAATTAAATATCTGAAATTATGCTTACAAAAAGAAGAATGTACTTTGAATAATATTTAGAATGTTTAATTGCATTAATTAATGGAAATTTAATTTTGATATGCATGTGTGAATATACATTTTTCAGACATACATCAGAATATACATATATATATTTATCAGATAGAATTTGATGTAGGTGAAAAGTTTACAGGATCTGATTTGAAATCAGGAATTTGGATAATCATGCAAAGCTCCTCTTAAAACTTCCTGAGCAAAATGGTCTGTAGCTTTTTTATAATAATGAATAACTTGTTAACAATTTATAGCATAGTTCAAAAATGTGTATGGCATCGGTTCGCGTGTCTGTATTCTGTTCATACTCTGACTCTCATAAATACACTCGGATTGCTATGTAATATTTATATGTTATTGAAATTCACAATAGAATATGTCTTATTGAAAATGAAGTTGATAGCATATATAGTTCGGTTACAGGGTCACACAAAATAAGTTCAAACATAATGAAATTGACATGCATCACGAAGGTGAATTAGAATATGTTTTCTGAGCAGTTTAGATTAAGTAGCATTTATAGTTCGTTTACAGATACGCACAATATAATTACATTTACATTATGTTCTTCGGGGAAAATCATTTGTGGTGCATTTTAATAAAGCTACGAAGCTTCAAACACAAAGATATTAAAAAGGGATCACTTAGTATATTACAACATATTTTCTATTAATTATGCAGTGTATAGTATTTATCGTTCAGTTACAGAGACATACAAAAGAATTTGGTTGCAGGACTGACTATGATTGATATTTTTTGGAAGTGGATTTTCAGCTATAATATGCATATTTAAGCTTTACTATGTTTTGTGTATTACGGGGGATTCGTATAAATTCTATAGATTATATTCAGGGCTGCACAAAAGAATTCACACGCATGCAATTGCAGGAAATAGTTTTTTTAGAGCTATGTGTTTTTTAAATTGTTTATTTAGTTTAATTTGATGAAAACATGAAATTTCTTAATGATAATCTGATAATGTTGAAATGCTTTTCAGAATCTGGGTTTGAGGTATTATTTTTCTTTCTTGTTTTAAAATAGTAATTGATGTTAGCTTTTTGCAATTATATACTTTATACGCAGTCAAAGTAATTATTTTGCAGCGAATGTGTGAAACTATGAGAATTTTTTAATTTGGGAATTGATTTGTATTGCAAGCATTCAAATGGTGTTTATGGTAATAAATTCACATTTGTAAGAATTTCTAAAAGGTAGAATTTTGTTCGCTTACAAACTTGTCAGACAATTATGAAAAAGTGAAATGTATACATGTTTTGAAGTAAAATAGTGTTTACGCAATGGAAAACTTTCGCATCTTGTAAGATTCGCGTAAAAAGACCTGAAAAACGGAATGAAAATGTAGATATCTGAGATAAAATCGTTTCCATTACGACATACAGTTTAATGGGAAGATTTCTCTGCGGCGCCCATTACTAGTATCTTCTTATTATGCAAAACAGTATATGGAAGGCTCAATAAAAAGACTTTTGCGTCACAAAACTATGGTATGAGTAGAAAGTTCGTTTAGTGTCTGATTCCAAATGTTTTTTTTTCGTTTATACGGAGACCGAAATATTTGTACATATTTTTTTGTTGCATAATGGAATACTGTCGTTTCGCACATACCGGTTCCCTAAAACAATATTGGACCTATGTTGTTTTTGTTGACTATATCTTGGGAAATATTGAAATACTGCCCTGACATTGGGGTGTATTCATTTTTCTAATATTACACATTACACCAATATTGATTAAAACATTTCATCAATTCATGTCGTATATTTCTAACGTACACCCGATATTTCAGCACTTTTAGTGTTTCATTTCAAATTATTACAATGTAAAATAAATATTTAACCAGTGTCTTCTGAATTGCAGTTTCATTTTAAGTACATCCCATGAAGCTAACAAACACACAAAATAAACAATATATTCAATGTTCTTTCGTTACTTAGTGTATGATATACTGGGAAGAATAGCAATCAACAGATGTACCCTTGTTTACATTTGAGAATTAAATTGATTTTTTAAGATAAACATGAAATCAACGTCAAAAATTTGTTTTGTACCTTATTGCACTGATATTTTCTTATTACACAGCGGTTTTGCTTTCTTTTAGAGAGAGTGGTATGGCACAACGGGGTGGTTCTGGCAACCCTTTATGATTACTCTATTTTCTTTGAGCCTATATAATCAAATAACACAAGAAAATTGACATAAAGACAAACACACACATTCTCTTACATTCTGATTATTTCCAGTATCAATCATTGTGATCTGCAATAACATTAAAAAAATTATCGTGTCCCTATAAAAAAGCATACACGATACGACTAATATTTTCTAAATATAAAATTTTTCTGCGCACCAAAACACAATGTTCAAAATTAGTGATTTTACAGTATTAAGAGCCTATATAATCAAAGAAGACAAGATAATAGACAGAAAGAAAAACATCGACATTCTATTAAAAATTCATTATTGCTAGTAAAGATCATTGCGACCTGCAATAACTGCCATATAATAACATTTTTGCTGTGTCTCTCTAAAAAAAATATACCCAATACGACTATTATTTAAAACACATAAAATGTGACTGCGTATCATAACACCATTTCAAAATCCATGATGGTCGGAAATTTATTTTGGAAATTAAGGGAATTTAAAGTCAAAGAAAACCAGATAATGGACAGAAAGACAAACATACCACTCTTGAATTTGATACAGAATCACCAACAAAACGAGCTCTTTCCTAAAAATAAAAGAATTATGGATATATTAGCATACATTTAAAATATATACATCAATATACATTAAAATATCTATGCAAACGAATTTGATTGAAGTCTGTTGAAATAAAAATATTTGGACCTTAAAATCGAAGTTATGGGAATACCTTGGAAAAGCAGTTGCACGAAGACATCCTTCTAAGTAAAGGCGTTGAAACTTAGTATTCCAGAAGGAAAATTTAATCTAACAAACTGTAATTAAAATAATTGCTAGCATGAAATCTCTTTGCAATATCTGTGTTAATTTTAGGGGAAATTGAATTAAATATTAAAGTCATAAGTCAAATTTCTAAGGCATTTTTTCCTACAGTCACTTTGCCACACATTTATGCTAAATTTAAATTTTATGTCATAATTTTGTATATGATGTGTTCTCGTTTTGTTAGTTTATCATTAAGTATTAAGCGTACGTGTCTAAATCCAAACAAATGCATAAAAGTATATTTAATAGTGTTTTTAGATTAATTTGTATTGAATATTTCTTAATTAAGTTCTACAATTTTTTTAGATAGAATTTACAGTGAAACTGCTTTCTAAATTAGATATAGTTTACATTTATAATGTAAAGTTTAATTTGCGAAGCCTCTTCTAGTGATTAAACATTCAAAAAATTTTAAGCCTTAGACATTTAATCTTCTAGATGCACTATTGATCTTGGCTTATCTTTAAAAACTTTTGAGATAAAGAAACTGTTTATAAAGATATCAAGTAATGGCCTGACATTTACTAAAGTGCTTTCGTTAATGATCTATAGAAAAGAAAAATTACACTTTGATTGAAAGGAAGATTTAAGTAACATTCAAAAATTCTTTGGCAATTTTTTAAATAATTGGACTATTTTTACACGAAAGTGCTAAGAGTCGGTTGTTTTATACGTTTATCTTTTCGTAGTCATTATATAGGGCGTCCATAACTGATTGTCCCGATTTTCTTACCTCATAACTTTTGATTTAAGAATATGACGAAAAATATTATTACATATTCGTAAATTACAATTCAAAAATTTTTTAATAACAAAAACATAGTCACATATGGGTAAAATTGCAACTGAAAACGCTATTAATCAAATAAGGATTATAATCAAATAATAATTAATATTAAAATTTTATTAAATTTATCAAAGTTCTGTTAATGAATTATGGGTACTTCTCTATTATCCCGTCGACCACTTTTCATAACAAAAAACTATCGCCTGACTGTAAGCTTCAACGCCAAAAATGCAGTCCCATTTATTTGATGTCAAAAGCATTATACGTGTTTGTTATGTCATGAAGTGGTTTTTAATTCGACATTTGCGTGTATTTTTCACGCACGTGTATTTTTCACGTTGTGCATTATGTTTTACTGATTTATTAGTTATTTTATTAATTAAAATATCAGTTGTGTCCTTAAATTCTTATATTTTATTTATTTATTTATTTTGATATTCAAATGGCAACGTTCTCCCGTTTATTTGGCATTACAGTTTGGCGATAGTTTTTCGTTATGAAAAGTGGTCGACGCGAAAATAGGGAAGTACCGAATTATGTAAAATCTATTGTAATATCTATCTGCCAACTTTGTACTCATAATTCATTAACAGTTTTTTTGATAAATTTGATAAAATTCTATTATTAATTATTAATTGATTATAATCGATAATTGATTAATAGCGTTTTGCGTTGCAACTTTACCCATATGTAAATCTGATTGTGTTATTAAAGAAAAACTTTTTGAGATGTAATTTGCCAATATGTAATAATATTTTCCCTCCTAATCTTAAATGAAAAAATTATGAGTTAAGGAAACCAGGACCATCATTTATGGACGCACTGTAGTTTAGAGAAAATTATTCTTATGAAATGTTTAATCTTCTTAAGAAACGAACATCTTCCAAAAATGACCGCGTTATGCATATTTATTACAACTCTTTACGATTAGTAATCTTTGTCTTATTTAATCGTAGAAAAATTGCAGGAAAATTGCTAATCGAGAATAGTTGTATTAAAAAAAAATATCACAATCACGCGCAATTTTCTTTGATTCTTTTGAGAACAATTTTCAAATAAAGAGGCTTGAAACTTACTATCTACTTGAAAAATCTTATGGAATGGAATTTTAACTAAGACATGTTTAACTCCAAACCTTCCTTGATTTTTGAAGTCAAATAAACATATTTGGTACAATTTTTTTTTTTCATGAATTATGCTATATTTCTCTGGGGATAAATATTGGATTTCATTCATTAAATAAAATTTCTGTTCGCAAAAATGTTTCTTTGATTCGAAGAAGTGTGAATTGTAGGCGGCTACGGACATGGTTTACATGAATTCTATTATTATGTTCCATTCTATGAATCTCGGATTCAAACTTCCTTTAATTATGGATGTACGCTTTTTTATGATGTTTTGCGATATTTTATTCGGCTTAAAAAGTTTTCATTAAAGTATTTATATGGAAATTACATCACGTTTTCAACATAATAATGAAAGCTTATCTTTTATTAACTGTTTTTGCTTCATATATGTAAATGAATAACCTTGATAGGTAACTGTATAATCACTATAAATTTCATTATTCGAATAATATAGTACCAGTGGATATTTGGCGAGGATATTTCATTGCAATCTAATATTTTTTACCAATGTCTAATATTTTTTAGATGCAGGTTTAAACTTCTAAAGAAAAATTAAGGATTAAAAATATCAGCAAACAACTTAGTCAATACAGAATATCATATCATTTATTCCATGAAAGTTACAGTAAAAACTGATCGAAGATAGGCAAAAGGCACGTCATAGAAAAAAATAATAATCATATAACAATACCGAAATAATATTTTCGTACTTGAAATTGCAAGGTTATGTACAGGGTGTCCCAAAAAGGAGTACCCATTTTAAAAAATTAATAAAAAACAAACGAAGAGAGTTATTAAAAGAATTCTTGCAGGAAACGGACATGTGAAGTGTGGAATTTTATTTAGAGTATTTTATTATGTTAGTTCAATTCTTACCGACAGATGGCGTTGCGGCTACCGCATTCATTAGCAATAGTTGAAAATTAAATGACAATATTTTCAATATGTCCTCCATTCATCACAATAACATGCCGGAGTCTTAGAATGAAATTAGCACACAACTTCTGCAACGTCTGTACGGAAATGGCTGCACACTCTTGAGCGATTAATCGTTGGAGCTCAGCTAGCGAAGTGGGATTTTGACAGTAAACTACATCATTCAGATGGCCCCAAAGAAAAAAATCACACGGATTTAAATCTGGGGAGTAAGGTGGCCAATTCATACCCTTGTCGGTTAATTTCGGGTAATTTTCGGTGCTGTAGCGCCATCTATCTGTCAGATTTTGAACTATCATAATAAAGTGTTCTAAGTAAAATTCCAGACTTCACACATCCGTTTCCTGCAAGAATTTTTTTAATAAATCTATTCGTTTGTTTCTTATTCATTTTTAAAAATAGGTACTCCTTTTTGGAACACGCTGTATATGTAGGTTATGCAAGGTAAGGTTGTGTAAGGCTGTAATATTATTTGGCATATTTAAGAGCTATCTACTAAAGACATTTAACTAGTGACATTAGATAAAACAAGGTAAATAACTTTATAAGTTCATGACTTCATACATTACTTTCTCACAAGAATCTTATATATATATTTCTCTTACGTGGTGCGGAAATAGGGCTGAATTTCTAGCTTATCGTTGGAAACAACCGTAGTTTGTGATGAAACCAATGAACAGACTAGATTGTGTTAGATAGATCAGCTCCGCATCCAATATGGCGGTCAGTGTCAGGGCAATGAAACTCAAACTAGCAATTATTAAAAATAAAATAACATGTACGTAATACAAAGAGTCTGAGATGATTCCTCATTTTAATTATAAGTAATATTGTTAATTTCAAATGAATTCTCAAATCTTATATAGAATTTATTTACAAATTTCACTCATATGAAAAATTGGAGATACTAAAAATATCAACTGTCTAGATTACGCCTGCTGACATCTGTTGCTGTCTTAATGAAGTAAGCATAATGTTTTGCAGAAATTTGTAATCAATTAGAACAGTAAAATGTCGAACGTAATTTAAAAAATCAATGATGATAAACTATCTTCCTATCACGTAGTGTTTTTTTTTCGATGAATTTAAGTTGTACTGTACAATATTGTAGGTGCAATAAGTTTCAGACTAATTATGTTTCCAAAATCCCTTTTTCATAGTATTTAAATGATTTATATGTCCATTAGTAGCACCAACTAAATGCATTTTTAGTTGTGTTTTCAACGGAGTTTTCAATTACTTTTTTACATAAAAAAAATTTGTCAAATTCATATGTTTAAATGATTTATGGTAGTACTTATTCCGGCTAGAATTACTGCAAAAATAAAAAGGGGCGAGCGAGCGAAGCGAGCTGGGTCCGTGTAGCGGTCTCAATGTGAATTGCTTCGCAATTCAGTGGGGGGGAGGGGTTGACGAGCGTTAGCGAGTACCTAGTATCTTTAATAGCTCTTACCCTTTACTTGTTATTCAATTTTGGAAAACACTCAACTCAATGTAGGACACTCTGCATGGAAAGCCAAAACACAATTTAAATATAAAATTTTATTGAAATCAAATTTACAGTAAAATTGATAATTGCATGCATAGGAAAAAGTTTCGTTGGAAATGATTCATACAAATAAGTTTAGAGATAATTTTTCTTAAGCTTAACTTTTCTTAAGCATTCATAAACATTATATATACTCCAATATAGCCTTTCTTTATTGCTATCCTATAAAAGAGTGTCTAAGACTTCTTAAATGACACTTAGACCTACTTACCTACCATTTAATTAAATAGTAATGACTCTTTTTAGGTTATCAAGAAAATACTGTAATGAGATCAGAACATTACTTCGTGATGTCCAAAAGAATAACATTGAAGATCTTTTTTATATGTGAAGATCAATAGTTTTTAGATTAGAAAAAGAAATATCTTTGGTGTAAAGTTCGTTAAGCATTTAATATTTTCTGAAGATACGTTAAATTAAGTATAAGATTTAAATAACGTAAATTTACTTATAAAGTGTTTTAGAGTGAAAGTTGTTAAAAGTTAGTTTGAATTAGAAAAAAGTAGACGATAAAAGCCATTGAAGGTAATCTGCATGAGACTGATGTATGATTTCGGGAATCTTTTTAATAAATTTCCTTGTTTTATTTCGAAATGTATCCGAGAGATGACGTTGAGATATTTCATTTTGAGAATTCTTACGGTTTCATACAGTACAGCGCCATCTGTTGTCGACAGTTGGTATTAGAACAAGGAAGAATACTAAAGAAATTGCTGATTTTACATATCAATATCCTGCCAGAAAACCTTTTTTAGAAATTGTTTGTCTGTTTTCGGACACCCTATAGCAATAATAAATAAATGTTCAGATTTTTAATTTTACAATTTAATGTGTTAAAATGTATGAATAAATATTATAGTGGAAACTGTAAAATATATTGTTCAATGTGCTGTATAATGTGCAAATATTTCGAGTTTCACTGCACAAGATGCACAAATGCGTATATAACATCAAATAGATTTTCTGCATCTGTTTTAATTTATAGCTCATATAGTGAATTTAAATAAATAGATTCATATTGCATTTAGATTAAAATGGATATTAAAAGTGGTAAGTCACATCTATGCCTTGTACTAGTAATCAGTTATCAGGTTATTTCAGAGTGTTACGATTATAAAATTTCTGTGACAAGAAAGAGGGTAAAAATTATTTTTTTGTAAAATATACAAAAGAAGCGTTTAGATTACTGCATTCAAATGGTCTATATATTCTAAATAGTGCATTGCTGAAAATATTTATTTTTCAAATAAATGAGTTTAAGAATGAGAAATGAATGCGAACCATCTTCTAAACAAAGTCTAATTACTTTTTTCCTCAGTCATTAATAGGAACGCTAAAGAATATTCCTTTTATACTTCGATTAAACAGAAATGAGGTTTATACGCAAAGTACATGTTTTGATATGAATAAGATTTCAATAGATTTTGGAGTAGTTTATTAGATTTTAACTCTTTTAATTAAATAAAGTTTATTAGCAACAGTGTAATTAAATATCTGTTGTTTATTTTCATGTGAAAGGATTATAAACTATAACACTTTTATTCATAATGCTAAAGTATCATTAGATATTGAAGTAGAAGTCAATTAAAATTTATAGTGTAATGAAAGGTTAACAAATGAAAACACATGTTTTTATTAAATTATTTATTTACTGATTAAAAGTTTTGATGTGTTAAATTTTCGAGAAATATATATTTTGCCGTATTGGAATTGGAAGGAAATTCTGTGTAATGAAAATAAATTATTTCATAATATTGACATTAGAGGACACAAAACAGAAATGATATGTAATAATTGTGAACGTGCAGATTTCATTTCAGCATTTTGTATTTCTGCAAGTGCTCGATATGTCCTGTACCACATTCTAGCAATAATAGTTGATTCCACACAGACCATCTGCACTCTAGTGTCTACTCTTTGAAATATATGCATATTTGAATAGAGGAATTTCCGAATTATCTGTATAAATGCTATACATAAAAACCTCTCCTCGTAGTACTGGGAACTTTGAAATAAAAAAAGATGTGTATACACACAATAAGACTGTATCAAAGGATGCATCTGCAGATATGATTCGGAGAATTGATTTATGCTATGTAGCAAGATGTCCAGCTTCTCAATAACTGGGAGTCTGCAGCCTTCATTATTCCCCATACCCATGTAAACTACTTCACTGGAGTTAATTATATACAACTGTATATATCCAGGTTTGTTCTGCTCATTTCAGTATAAAAAAAAACCCATGCGATAAATCAGGCCATGTATACGGAAGCAATATGGGCCAGTTCCAAGAGGTGCCTTTATATCACCAAATTTGCGAAGGCTTTAGCAATATTGTACTCTCGAATATACTATGGATAGTTTTTTTATCCTCTGGTAAATTGTCACACAGCAATTCCTTTAACAATTCTGAAGTTTCTGTCAGATTTTGAAGAAAAACTTTGCCTTCATGGTAGCATTTAGTATAGTTTTTATTACTATTAAGTTCACTTTTTTGCGGCTCGCCTAGTCCTCTGAGCGTTTTGAAAAAGGGTAAAATTGTAATGTTGTTTTCTCTCATTTTGTTTTAAATGCTAAAAAAATATAATTCTTTCAGCATTATAAATAAAACTTAATTACAAATATGAATGTAACCCTTGAGAGTATTAATCATTCTTCAATGTTTTGAAAATTCATTAAATCTATAGAATTATATTATCTTAAACATTGCATATATTGCAGTGAAACCTGTAGCTTAGTGAACGGAATATTACGTTCCACACGCTTAGAGGGCTAAGTCTATTTCGAATTCATTTTCAGCTTCCTTTCGAATGGATCTGCTTTCAATTATTTCGCCCACCGCACATAGGAGTATTTTATGAAATATGTGGACAAAAATATTTTGTGAGCTATATCAAGTTGAAATGTTGTAAAAAGCTATTTAGAGTCATTATATATAATTTTTTAACAAAACATATAATTTTGTTTTACGAATTTACAAAAAATCTTTACTTTTTAAAAAGTAAACTATCCATTTAGAACAATTTAGAATAAACATTTATCATATTTAGTGAAATATTCAGTTTTTTTAACATATTTATAAAAAGTTTTTCTTTAACTTACTATTCTAATCAGATTCATCTTCATCCTCATCTTCCTGTTCATTTGTTTCATCTTCATCCTTATCTTCCTGTTCATCTGTTTCACCTTCATCCTCATCTTCCTCTTCTTTAGGATGTTGTCCGTACGGTGTTTCTGGGAGTAATATTTCTATTGTTTCTATAGAAAAAGGCTTGCTTTTTATCTTAGGCTTTGGTCTTGAACTACTTATAAAAGGATCAGAATTTAGTAAAAGTATGTTCAAAACATCTTTATTACATTGCTCTCGAGAAAATTTTCTGGAAAACTTTTGTCTATATTGGCGGAAATGTTTGTTTCTAGCTTCAGCAGCCTCCTCCGAAAGTTGACCGATAGGCAATATTGCATGTTTAATTACTTTGGCACCATCTACTAAAACTTTATGTACTGTTGGTGACATTGGGTGCCACCCATATAATTCCAGATAAAGTTTTGCAGTTTCTTCAGTGTAATTTTCAACTTTTTTAGCATCAATTATATGTCCACTGGACAGTGCCTCTAAAATTACTTTGAACCTTTTTATAAGGTCAATATTTATTCCAGTGTTTCGGGAAGCAGTATTGGGGTCCACAAAAAATCTTCTTGATGTATTTCAGTCATTCGAGTTGCCAAAACCTGGCTTGGGAATATCTACTAGAAGACCCATTTTTTCTTTGAAACTATTTTGAATTCGTGTTTTTGTTTCTGCCACAACTTTTTTGTCTTCATTGCTTCTCGCTTGCCACTTTTTTAAAGGAATTTTATATGACAAATGCAAATGTGACTCAAAAAATCGAATCCGTGCATGAAGAATTGTTAAGCTAAATCTTAAGGCATCAGGATTCTCAGGATACTTCTTCTCCCATTTATTAAAATTTTTTGAAGTTTCTCCACATATGTAGCATCTCATTGTTCATGAAGTGCTTGTTGCATCATTGCAAACCTTCGCATCTACCATAGTAGGTATCAGTGTATGTTTTACGTAATATAAACTACCATTAGTAGTAGGTATATCAGTTTTCTTAAGATGTTTAGCTTGATTTTCAATATATTGAATTTCTTCATTAGTAATATCGCTCGTTTCATGAACAAAACGAATGCGTATCGTCTTGCAATATCTTGTAGAGGAAGGTAGGGGGTTCTGCCACAAAATCTTTTCTTGGTCGCCAACTTTGCATATTAAACGTAAAGGAACAAGAGAACTCTGAAGTATATTTGCATCACTATCAGAAATATTCTGAAATATCTGTTTAAATTTCCACTGCTGGGACCCATCGCAACCCCATTTAGATATTAGTTCTAAATTGTGGTTTTCTTCTTCTGTAATTATTTTGAATCACTTCTAAATATTTACACAGTCTTAAAGAGGTGTGATCAAGAAGATCCTGTGGGTTAACTTCAGCGCATGTTTCTGTGACATTCATCGACTCCTCACTTGGATAGCAATCTTTCTTCGCTTTCTTAATCAGAGAATAACAAGGATAAATATTATTATTTGCACTATGAATAATTTCCCACTGTTTTCTCGTTAGATCAGCTTCTACAAAAATTGATAAGGCTTCTGATGGTGTCTGCTTCTTAATGGTGGGTTTATTTGCTGAAGTAAAAATTTTTCTCTATTTTGTAGCTCTTGTTGGACTTATATGTTTTATGAGTCTCGAGGCATCAATATTACCAGCAGCACGTTGACTTGTACTAGCTGCATATGTTAATTGATCAAAAGGTACTTGCTCCCTTAAATCTTTTGTTTTTCGTCGCTTGCTTTTGTCACACGATTCGGCGAAATCTTTTTTTGGTCGACCTTGTTTTGATATTATACAGCTAGTATCTTCTACAGCTAATTTTATAGAACTGTTAAGCAAATGTTCATTTATCTTAAGAAAGCGACTTTTTGGCAGCCTTCTATTTTTCTTTACAATCCGATTTGAAACGACTTAACGAACGTTTCAATGATTCTTGTTCTTCTACCAAGCATTTCGTCATTTCTATAACTTTACTTTCCATGAAACATAATTTTTCATCTATTTTCTTACTAGGGCAATCTTTCATAAGGTCAAACAACAACTTTCTTGAAACATCTTTCGCTGTCACTGAAGTTTCTAAAAGAAAAATGAAGATTTTTCGTTTTCAAAATATCGTCGTCTTCTGATACCATTTTTTTATAAAAGGGTAAAAAAAAAAAAGTGCCAAATTGGGGCAATATTTTATTTTATGAATATAACAAGGAATATCTAAATTTTATATTCCAACAAAAAGTTTTGCCGGGAAAAGGGCGGAACGTATTTATAAATCACTAATAATTTTAAAGAACTAGTAAAAATCACACTTATTTTTAAAGATAAAACAATGTGGTTTTATTCATAATTATATTCGTTTATAACTAAAACTAAATACAGTAATTTAAGCTACATACATTCCATTTCTTTGTCCATAAAGGGTTTTTCATATCTTTACTGTATACAACGATAAATGCAATTAAATTATGCGCTTCTCACAACAGCGCTGTGAAAAGAGACATCTGCGATGCACGACAGCTGTGTTCAGAGTGATAACGCGGCGGGGAGTGTTACCGAACATTCCTAAGATAGTGGTTACGTAAAGCACCGACTACTAAGCTATACAAACAAATAAAGTATTGAGGTTTTTAACGAACTTCATTTTTCGACTTTTGTCCAGCTTTTTTTAGAAATACTCCTCTGTGCACCGTTTTAGCGGCAGGGCGTTCTCTGCTGCGTAAATTATAAACTTCACGCTGTAATTTCATTTCTTCAAAAAAAAAAATCTTAAGCGAAAAGTTAGCGATTTTCACATCTCAACGTGTCCCCTCCTTAGATCAATGAATTAAATATCGCATCGCGACACGCCGTTACATGAACAAACTCATAGTAAAATCATCAAAATATTGTAATCATAAATAACTCATTTATTGCGACAAATAACACAACAATAAAACTAAAGTTTGATTTTATAAACAAAGCAGGTTTATTTACCTAAACAAACCACTCGTTGTCATCGGCAAAATATAAATAACCGCTTTTTCACTGCAACGTACCATAGCCTTTTATCGTATCAACATATTCTATTCATAAGTAACTCCTCTTTTGCGAAATACTGGGAAAATATTTCTCAATACAATAAATGAAGAAGCCATCTAAAGTAAGATTTAACAGGTATGATTTTTTAAACAAACCACTCATTGCCACCGGCAAAAGAGAAATGGCCACTTTTTCGACGCCACTTACCTTAGCATTTTTATATATAGGTGTGCAATCACCATACTAAGCCGGATAAAGCATAAAAAAATATATTAATGAGGGTGGTTATTATCTCCTGTCATATGTTGTCTTTTAGTGCTGGTAAGGATTGTGTATTTTCTCAATAGTTCTGCGATTTCAGGTAGACGCAGAACCAGAAATCACATAGAGGATTTCTTTGTGATCCTAACTTTGTGTGAGCTATCTCATTACGACTCTTTCATAGAATTATGTGCAGCAGCAACTGCTATTACAGACATTTTCAACTTATTTTTTCTTGACATACAAAAACCGGTATCACTGTAAACTGAAACCTGAATGTCTTTCCGACTTAACTGTCTATTTTATGATTTTTTAAATTTTTGTAATCTAACAGCTATGAAGAACATTTATATTTTTCAGAAGAACAGTATAAAATATCAATGGTATATTAGAACTAAATCATTTTATGCATCGGAAAATAATTCAAAATACACTAATTTATACTTTACATTGGCAGTTCATAGATATATATTTTCCAATATGTCTACTATTATTTTTCTAAAATAAATTAATATTTTTATAATGGTTTTTATACAAAACAACTGATATAATTTTCAATAATTGTGATAAATATGTCGGAAATGATAATTTTTGTGTTTCATTACAGTAAGAAAAATATCGTGGATTATCTCGCAGCAATCGCTACAGGTACCTACCACGAACAGCGTATATCTTATTTTATATCCGGTGTATATGTTGACTCCTGAATTTTCGTTGCATTTTAGCGTTTAAAAAAAGTCGAATTATACACCGGTAAATACAGTGTTCTTCATTTAAAAGTTTTACTTTGGAGGAAATTGGACAAGCATATGTCCAATACATTATACATATACAGGGTGTTTCACAAAGGACCCCTAACTTTAAAAATCAATAACTCGGAAACGATGATAGATAGAAGCATGAAACCATTGTTATTATTATTAAAAACATCGTAAAAATCTTATACACAAATCTCTAAATTTAGTTAAAAATAGCACCGATAGATGGCGCTGAGAGCGTTAAGAATCCTTCTAAAGAGAGTTCAGAAGCATAGAAAGACTAGCAGTCGAAGATTTCGCCATTGAAATCTGACCGCCGCTAGCGTATAGTGAAAATAATTCGCATTGGCCACGTTGCCTGTCTGTTGAAATTTTTTGAAAAGCTCACGAATTGTTTTCCCATCTGTGCCTTTTACGACTTGAAATCGCATTTGATAACTTCTCCTTGTGGTAGTAGGCCTCTGATTTAATCGGTGGTACTCCAACACAATAAACACTCGTTCCTCCAGAGTGTACATCATTTTCGGAGTTATTTTCACTATACGCTAATAGAGGTCAGATTTCAATGGCGAAATCTTCGACGGCTAGTCTTTGTATGCTTAGCAACTCTCTTTAGAAGGATTCTTAACGCTCTCAGCGCCATCTATCGGTGCTATTTTTAACTAAATTTAGAGATTTATGTATAAGATTCTTACGATTTTTTTAATAAACATACCACTGGTTTCATGTTTCTATCTATCACCGTTTCCGGGTTATTGATTTTTAAAGTTAAGGGTCCTTTGTGAAACACCCTGTACATACTGTTTTCTCACCATGTCTACAAAATCAATAACATACAAATTAACATGCATAAAAAAGATTAAAAACACTTTATTCTTACAAGCTTTTAGTTTATATTCCAATTAAAATCTGACAAATGTACATAAAATATAATTTACATCGCAGTTCTATTTTATCAGACATTGGGCTGGGCAAGTATACTGTCCTTGCGTTTCACTATTTTCTACAAAATAAATTTTCATGTAACATAAATAAAAATTATAGAATGTTCTATTTATTTCTAAATTTTATTTTAGCGGAAATAGGACAGGCATACTGCCCTGGTTTTATATAATTTCTACTAATACACTTTTGATCAATTAACATCCGTCAAAGCTATAGAAACTATTCTTGGCTTATAAACTTCATTTGAGCAGTAATTTGAAGCACTGTTTAAAGATCCTTTTATTTTTATAGTTTATACAAATTTACTTTCCTGCTAAGAAACATTTCTCTAAACAATAGAAAATTGAAAGGTTTGATGAATAAAAGATTTAGCTCATTTTTGGCAAGCACTGTGACAAGAAGGAGACAGCTACAGGAGCTACCCTTTTCTTGCCCCATTACTACGATCCATCTATTGAGAAATACAAGAAATAACTGCAGGAATTACCTTTGTCTTACACCAAACGATGGAAAGTTATTTTTTTCAACTAGAATGTGGAGTTAACTCAAAAATTCTGAAAATGGTACTAAATCCTTCTTGTTACCAGTCTTCAAATTTTCTTTATTTCCAAATTTGGTTTTAGCAAAATTAGACAAGTATGCTACCATAATTATTTGCATAATTTCTACTAAATTAATTTCCTGTGAATAGGTCTCCATTAAAATGCAGAAAATTTTCTTCACTTCCAAGTTTTACTTTAGAAACAAATATAAGATTCATTCACAATGGATTTCGCATACTGCGAGTATCAAACATTCAATCTCAACTAAAGGAAATTTGTATACAAAGAAACATTTTTATGGTCACAAAATCACAATATCTTTAGGCGATATTGGAATATATAATTAATATTTTCATTCAAAAACACATACATAATTACGTCTGGATAAAACTAAAATTCAATAAATAATATTAAACTACAGACTTTTAATGTTAAAAAATGTACATATAAACAATTAAAATTACAAATAATTAGACGTTTCGCGTACTTACGTACACCTCATCAGTATCATGATCACAACTACAAAACTACTATGGACAAAACAAGAAAAATAGTTAAAGTCACAGTTTAGTTAAAACAGTGTATTCTGCTGGAACCTGTGCAGCCTCGTTAATCGGAGATTCAGATATTTATTTTCATGTTAATATTTTGATCAAGTCTTATTAAAAAATCTTAATATACATAAATTGGTTCTTTACAATTATATTTTAAATTTAATCTGTTGATATAGAAATAATTAAAATATTTCGTAAATTTCAAATATATTTATCAAAACAAAAAATCAAATTTTATTTAATTTGAGGAATGCACGAAATTTCCCTTAAAGTCCTTTATGCGTCCTAATTTACTTCTACTTCAGTATTTATTACCATTTAAGCATTCCTTGAGATATTTAAAAACATTAATTTAATTAATTTACACTGACTTCATCTACTTTCTTCACCCATCTGAAAGTCTGAAAATCCAATAAAATGCCTGGGAAATTCATTTAATTCCAAATGCTGTCAATAGAAAAACGTGAGATGTTAAGCTTCATTGGCACTTAATTAAAATATCTGGAGAACGATTTGTTGAATTTACGCAAGGCAGAAGAGGTAAGAATTTATTTAGAAAAGAATTTAAATGGCATTATTGAATAAAAATCGAATTATTTTCTGTTCACCGAGATACCGATTTCAAACCTCTGCGTAAAATAATGGTTTGTTTGTGGGAATTGGTTATAGGGAAATATAATTGGTATAGGCTTCAGACCATTTTTTCACTATTTGTTAATTGAAATTACACATGCTTAATGAATGTAAATTTTGTTTAAACAAAATATTATTAAATCTTATCTGTTTCTTTTCTGGTTTACTAATATGAAAATTTCAATAAAATGAAACATATGTCTATATACGTCATAATGCCTGTGAGCTAAATCAGGTGGAATATTCTTAAAGCTTTGATGGATGAGCTCTAGTTCCAAATGCACTCTCGAAATTTCTTATCTTGTTTGCTTCGTAATTCTTGAAAAAATCATCACGAAAAAACGCAGCCGTATCTTTTTACATTTTAGAAAACCAATGACGGTGTTAATATCTAAACAACAATTGCTGTTCTAACCAGATGCTTTGCATAACATTCCCAATTTCTTCGCGCCATTTTGATTAGCGACACTTCGAAGTTGCTTATGTGTGCGTTTACCGCGTTTTGCAAAAAGTGAGTGTTGACATTTCTTTACAAATTATCTATACTAATATATAAAATTGGAATGTTTGGCTCTGATTTTCAGAAAAAATCATCTATTTTAAAGTTCATTCGACTATTTAGATGACGTATTGTAAAAAATAAAGGTTTGTCTATCTGTTTGTCCGAAATAGGCTTAAAAGCAGTAGTATAAAACACATTAAACTTGTCAGGGAGAGATAGAGAATATCTACAATCGGCGGTTTTTCGCATTTCAGTGTCTAAAAGTTCAGAGTCTAAAAGTGTTCAGTTGTTTGAGAAAACAGGGAAAAACCCGAGAGAATCAATCAATCAATCAATCTTTCAATGTTCAAAAACTGGGGAACTAATTGATAAATTTTAAGGAATATTACGACGATTTAAAGAGCTAATTTGGATTAATAAATCGTAATTTTTGCTACAACCTGAAGTTTGTCGCGTTTCGTAAAATAGTTTTTGAGAAAATGAAGAAAAAACTGAAAGAATCAACCAATCTTTCAATGGTTAGAAATTCGTAAGCAAAGTGATCAATTTTAAGGAATATTTCGGTGACTTAGAAGGCTAATTATACTTTATAAATAATAATAATAATAATAATAAATAGTTTATGATTTAATACATTTCAATTTGAAAACTCGATTGATAAATATTTCTCCAAACAAAACCCTAAAGTCCCTATAAAATATAAATGCAGCACAACTGGTTGATACACAGCTATTAACTATTATAATTATTTAAGAAGTGTTGTGTAGAACATTATAGAGTAACACTGCTATTATAGCAAACAGAAAAATTAAAATTTTATATGTCTTTCTTATTTAGGTGCTAAAAAATTAAAATTGAAAAAACGAAAATTTCTCCGGTAGATATGATGTGGAAATACAGTGGTTTCCCTTAAATTTAACCTAAAAATTTATGTTCCAGTTTCTTTATAGTAAACATATTTTCATTTTATAGAATAACAGTGACTTGCAAATACATATATTTAAATTCAGATAAGTTTCTCTCTCTTATATTAGATTATACGACGATTTGGGAAGAATAAATTAAATAACATTTGATTTTGTTCTTGTAATAAATGTAAAAAACGGTAAATCTTACAGCACAATTTGCTGGCACCCACATTTACTGCTGTGACATTTACCTTAATTAAAATCTTTTTTTTCTGTAAAATACGAAAAATAAATCTTTTTAAGGCATATTTTGCAGTTAATTTGCAGTAGAAAATGCTGGTAATTTGGGAGCCAGCAAATCGTGCTGTAAGAGTTACAGGTTTTTGTGTACAGTGATCATTATTCATTCAAGGTTCCGGAACACAAAAATTTGGAAATATCATGCATTTGTCTTTTTAATGAAAAAAAGACTTTATAGCTCTTGCAGTAAACTGACACAAATGATACGTAAGTACCATTAATTAAATCAAATGATATAACCTGTTATATGCTTCTATGGTCGATTGAGGATTTCACCGGGGGAACAGAGTTTTTGCTGCTCGGGGTTGGACGACGGATTTCAAGTAACTTTTGTCAGCTGAATAGGAAAATCAAAGTAAATTTTCTGACTTGGCTCTCGTTTTTAAAATAAAGCCAACAATCCAATAATGACACAAATAAAAAAAGTATCATTAAATATGTAAAGACTTTTTTTTATTTTACGTATTTTGTAACTTTGTATTTTGAGTGAGATAGGTATTGCAAATCAGAACTATACATTTAAAATTACTATTAACAGTTTTCTGTATGATTTTCTAGAATGATTCTCTTCAAGGAAATATCTTTTCAAGCTCAACAGTATCCAGCCATCATGTGGGCGATCCCAACGTCCTTGGTACCTTTGCTCCCTGATTCTGATAACTTGCTGTAACCATTCACAGTGCTTTTCACTATAATCAGCCAAATTTTCAGCCGATCTGTCGAAATGGATGTGTAAAAAATGCACCTTGAAAATAATTATTTAAAGAACCATAGCCATTCCAACTAACTATTTTATATTCCATAATTATAAAAAAATTGTATTAATCAAAATCACAAAAGAGATGCAATACCGCAGAAAAAAGAAATATTTTTTTGTTCCCCAGTGTTAATTAAAACTATATATCCCTTTATAATATATATTTTTTGAAGATTCGTTATAGTGAAATTGAATTATCGAAATGTTCAAGAAAAAATTATAAAGAATTGCGGACACGGTAAAATAGGATGAAATTTTAGCATCCTGTGGTAATAAAATATCTCAGATGGCATAATCCTGGAGAAGGGCTAGATGATATAAACAAGGGCTTTGATGGTATAAACATCAGAAGACATAAATGCACATGGAAGATATAATAAAATTATATTTTTGTCAAAATAAATGAAATCAGAAAATATAAAATAATTAAAGATAATAATTAAAAACTACATGGAAACAGCAAAATATTTCGTTGCTTTTCTGTTCAAATTATGTGTATTTCATTTGAAAAATTACGCCAGGATGGAAATTATAATGACATTAATTCAGATATTTCGATGGTCATAGCATCAAAACGGGCCAATTTTCATGATTGTTTCCATTGAGTCATTTGATGAACATCCCATGAACTACAACACAGCAACTTTTCAGCCAATCCCACCGCAGGCACATATGAATATAATTTCTGCCTTTTATGATGAAGTTATCAGATTTCGTACCGTTCATTTCAATTATATGTTCATTAAATTGATTTCGGAATTTTTAGTTTATAAAGAAAATTTTTTAAATGCGAATTTTGTTGTAAAAATATACATAAAAAAAATTTTTTTGCAAGTAAATAAAAAACACTTTTTTGAAAGAATATTTTTGTAATTCCTAAAACCAAAATTATTTATACATTTCTTTACAGAACCAACTTTTCACACAATTGGAAAATGTATGCAAAAAATCGGTTTTTTCTTTTCAGAAAATATATAAATATTATAAATATTTAAATACTGCTTAAATTCATTTTGTTTGATTTTTGAAAATGAATTTGTTCTTTTTAGATTTTTATTTTTAAAATAAATATAAGTTATTTGAAAAGGTAGGTTTCGTGTTTAAATAAACAATTTTTTGTTGAATGAATCTTAGTGGTAAATTGTTTTCCTTCTAAGGTAGTAGATTTAAATCATTCTTTTTATTCGAAATTTCTTTCATGCAAAAACGTCTTTTTCGACAATACTAGAGGAACAGTATGCATACAAATTGCATGAATAAATTTTACCCATCAAAGGATATGTACAAAAAAAAAAAAGACATCAAATTTTTATGTTATCATTTATTATCGCGTAAAATTTTTTATATATTGTTAAGTCAACCGGAATATTTTTTTAATATTTAAAAGCATACGTTAATTAGTTTCCACATTATTCGATTGCGTCAAAAAAAATCATTTTTTATTTGAGGTATTGATTCATCTTTCATTGAAAAATTGATAGCCAAAAGCTTTTATCCATCAATTTTAAAAGCTAGTACTTTGCGATGATGGGAAAATTTGATTAATTTCTTCAGTGAGAATGGACTTTGAAGTACATAATTACATTATAAAGTATATTACACATTAAAGATGCATTTTATCCTACCTGTCAGAAAGTACCATTAAGTAATGAACAGCCGAAGAGAGCAGCTCTTCTTATTCAAATTTCTCTTTCCATTATCGTTAGGCTTATGTCCTGTTAATTATTTAAAAAGGAAGAAAGTGCCTGATAAATTACGAGGCACTTATTAATGTACTAATTGCATAAGGCACGTACATTAAATAAAATTCTTTCCTTTGATTAATTTCTTTAAAAAGTATCATGTTTCATGGAAAATAACGCCAACAATTTTAATTTTTTGCTTCAGATCACACATAGACATAATTTTCAGGGAATGGTTTAAATACTTTTTATCATTTTTAACACTTTACAACATAGTTAAAGAGTGTTTATGAATCCAGTTTGTCTGTCTGCCTTATGTCCGTGCTGTAACTCACATAAAATTACTCGGATTGCCATACAATTGATATAGGTTATTGATTTTTACTGTGGCTTGTTCGATATTGAAAATGAAGTGTTTTGCATTTATAGTTCTTTTACAGGGACACTCAAATGAATTCCGTTACATTAAGGTCTATGCAGAAAGATCGTTTGCGGTGTACTTTAAAAATGCTACACTGTTTCAAACGTATTGAAATTAATATATATATGACTGAGATGTACTTCAAGAAGCTTTTATAAAATAAGGTGTACATATCATTTATAATTTTTATATTTATATGTATTTATATCATTTATAGTTTTTATATTTATATATATTTATATCATTTATAGTTTTATACTTACAGGAACAAACAAAATAATTCGGTTACAGTACTGTCTATCAATAATAATTGCATAATAATTATCGGCAGTGCGTTTTCAGTTGTGGTACGCGTTATTTCCATATTGGATGGGTGTATCTAAATTCCATAGATACCTAGGACCCTAGATATAGACCTAGGGCATTTTCATAAAGACGTGCGTGTCCCTATGTTTTAGTTTGCAGCCAAATCTCCTCAGCGCAGGCCACTGGCTTTTGTGTGTGGTAGTATTCTCGAGTCGTCTTGCATCGTGCACTATGGTGGTTGCGCGTCGGTAACTGTGAGGATGTGTGAAATATGGTGGAGGAAAGTGTTCGAAATAGGGAATTTTCAATATAAAAATATCTATACTTATATATAGATATATACAGATCTTTTCATATTTAAACCAAAGTGTTCTAAAAATGTTTGAATCTTCTTCAACGGGAATTGATTCATTCAACTTAACATGAACTAATTAAGATATAGATAACTAAGTAAGATGATTTAGCGTCTCCTAACGGCGGGAATTGAAACTAAACAATATTGCAGCGCACGCATAGCACAGCTGCTATACAATGCTTTAGGTAGCGGGGACGAACACCTTAGTTTTGTTCGGAAAGAGGTTTGTTTAGAATAGAATGCGGGACTATTTTTATCGAAACCGCAAAAGAAGGTTACTGATTTCTGAACAACGCCGGACGGATCAGTTAGTATCGAATAAAAAAATAGTTCAAATTTCGACCACTAGGTGAAAAGATGGAGCAGAAAGAACCGGAAACACCCAAATTGGAAACAAAATTTTATTTAATCACAGTATTTGCTCAATGTGCATTCCATTTGTGTCAATAACATGTTCAAAGTGTGTTAAAACATGTTCAACAGAAGCACGAAGTGATTCTTGAAGAAATGAAGCGACATCGCGTGCTATATTTTTGTTCGGTTGAAAATGATTTAAGACACTTATGTCATTGACACAAATGGAATGCACATTGAACAAATGCTGCGATTAAATAAATTTATGTGTTTCCAATTTTTATTTCCCTTTTTTATGCGTCCTTTATTCACCCAGTGGTCGAAATTTGAACTATTTTTTATTGGATAGTTTTCTTTCCTATGGTCCATACAACGTATATACCATGTTTCAACGAAATCAGTCAACCAGAACGAGCTCCTTATTCGGTTGACTAATGTAATTTTAATAATGACCACCCTGTATAAGTAACTCAACTAAAACCACAAGTCTGCACTCAAATAATGCCTGGATAAACTTACTATCATTAGTTGAATGGGTGTTAGGAAGAAGGACCTATTTCATAAATTTAAAACTTTACAGATAAGAGGAAAAACAATTTTACCATTCATTATCAATGTCTTGAGCACCTAGTGCAACATAGGCTCTTCTTCCGATCTCAATAATCCTCCAATTTTGTCTTCATGCTGAGGATGGACGAGTAATAAGAAACTAATTATATAGTTAAGGATATTATTTACTTAACATTTCTTCAGTTTATTGTTTTAATATTTTTATTTGAAGTAAACAAACTTGTATAGTATGGAATTGCAATTTTTAATTCTGAGTGATCATAAGTTATTCCACATAGTCCCCCTTTACCAAAATAAAATCCAACTCTTCAAAATTTGGCCTATGCCTTTACATCAGACACTCATTCAGCTATTATAACCTCATTTCAAATTAAAATTACAGCATTTATCATGACCGTAAGGGACATTTATGCTCTAGAGACTTGTTCTCTAGTATGAGCAGTCAATCTCGGGCAACGAAGAATATATAATGACAGTCATGAATGAAAAAAAAAAAAACAGAGTAGGATATTTAATAGAATGTCTTCTCACTTAAATAGGATGATAATACTTTGTGAAAATAACAAGTATTATTAACCTGGTGATATTTATTCAGTTGATTAAAAGTAAAAGAATGCAGAAAAAGATTTCTAATTCAAAGAATATTTTATAAAGTGAAGATTTAAATAAATGAAATAAAAAATGACCAGAGGGCCCGTGCGAAGATTTCGCACTGAAATCTAATATTTTTTAGGTACTTCTCTATTATCCCGTCGACCGCTTTTCATAACAAAAAACTACCGCCAAACTGTAAGATTAAACGCCCAAAATGCAGTCCCATTTACTTGATGTCAGAATCATTATGCGTGTTTGTTACGTCATCTAGTGGTTTTACATTCGACATTTGCGTGTATTTTTCATTATGTTTTACTGATTTAGTAGTTATTTTATTAATTAAAATAACAATTGTGTCCTTAAATTTTTATATTTTATTTATTTATTTATTTTTTGATATTCCAATGGCAACATTCTCCCGTTTATTTGGCGATAGTTTTTTGTTATAAAAAGTGGTTGACGGGATAATAGAGAAGTATCATTTTTTTATCAATATGTAATATTTATTAGATGCAGGTTTAAACTTCTAAAGAAAAAGCAAGGATAAAAATATCTGCAAACAACATTTAGTTGTTAGTCAAGCAAGAATATCATCTAATTTATTCCATCAAAGTTAGACTAAAAACTGATAAAAGATTGCAAAATGCACGCGCGAGAAAAAAAAATTAACAATCGTATTTTAAAAAATGATATGATTACATGCGATACATCGTTTTCTTGTACACCTCAGAAAAATATTTCAATATGTGTTTCAATATTTATTTTTAATTCACTGCTATTTTGAATATGTGAGTTATTAAATAATTTATTTCTTATGTTTCTGACACAAATATTTTACAAAACAATTTCCAACGTCAGAAAGATATTTTTTGTATTAATTCATAAAAATATTTACAGCTTTTATTTATAGATATAATTTAGGACGTTATAAGGATAGTTTTTTAGAAAAAATATTGTCTTTAGTATTTTTTAGATTTCGGAAAATCGTTACATAAAAATAACAAAACGGCTAGCTTTGTAGGAGTGTATGCCTACTTTAAGACTACGATAATAATGTATAATCATTAATGACACCCATTAGGTTAGAACCTCTAACTTGATCGATCAAAAAGAGAAGAAAAACTGTTAGCAAATCTTAGATCTCATTAGATTATATATTTCTAAATGCAATGAAAGTATTTAGAAAATAGCTGATATAATTTTGATATGTAAGCTGAAAAATAACATTAAATATTGAATAAATGAAAATTATTTTCGAAATTTGGCACGATTATTCGTATAATTTACATGGTATATAATTTAATTAATAGGAATTTGAATAAAATGTGAATAAAAACACATTAACCCCCCCCCCCCCCCCCTCTCACTTCAATTTAGATAAATGGGTTTTTCATGCAGAATTATCCGATTTTCGTCAAATTTTGTATATTGGTTCATTGTGATAAGGCACTTTCCTGATTAGCTATGGGAGTTCATTGGTTAAGTATAATGGGGTAAAGGGGCTATCCTCCTTACGTGTTAGTCCTTAATTTAGAGAAATGGGTTTTTCATGCAGAATTATCAGATTTTCCTTAAATTTTGTATATAGGTTCATTGTGATAAGGCGCTTCCCTGATTAGTTTTGGTGATAAATTTGTTAAGTATAAAGGGGGAAAAGGGGCTATCACCCCCCCCCCTTTATTTAGATAAATGGATTTTTCCTGCAGAATTATCCGATTTTCTTCAAATTTTGTATAGAGGTTCATTGTCATAAAGCAACTTCCTGATTAGTTTTGGGGGTTCATTAGTTAAGTATAAAGGGGGTAACGGGGGGTAATCCTCCCCTTTAATTTAGATAAATGGGTTTTTCACGCAGAATTAACCGATTTCCTTCAAATTTTGCATATAGGTTCATTGTGGTAAGTCTTTACCCTGATTAATTTTGGGGGTTCATTGGTTAAGTATAAAGGGGGATACGGGGGCTAATTCAACCTTAATTTAGATAAATGGTTTTTCCATGCAGAATTATCCAATTTGCTTCAAATTTTATATATCTCTTCGTTATAATAAGGCGCATCCCAATTAGTTTTGGGGTTCATTGGATAATTATAAGGTGAGGAACAAGGGAATGATCTCCCTTAATTTATTGTCGGTTTCTTTATCTTTCGAGGGGCGTTATTCTTTGAAATAAGGTATAATATATAATTAGTGTGATTAGCCTGTGAGCTCAATGCCCTCAGTTTAACTGGGCAGTTTTATTTTTATTTATTGATTATCTGCTAATATTTTGATGAAAATGTGTATGTATTTAATTTTTAAAGTTTAATTAATGACTGAAACGTCTGAGCAGCATTGAGTGCTTAGTAATAATGCCAAAAAATAATGTAGAATAAATTTCTTTGAAAATATAAAATCTGAATGTTAGGTCAGTTTTCCGGTCTACAGATGTCGTTATTTCTGTTCAGTAACTAATTAAGGGGGGGGGTGTTCTATGTAACATCCCTTAAATTATGATAAGTTTTATAAGTTTTGGAGGAAACTTATATTCTAACGGATATTATTATTAGATTTAAAAAAAACTGTGCAAAGATAGGTTTATAAGTGTTTGGGAGAAATTTGAAAACATATTTTCAAACGGAAATCATTATTAGATTAAACAAACTGTGTAAAGATTCGTTTTATAATTTTATGGGGAAAAATTAAAACTTATTGTCTAACGAAAGTTATTACATTAAACAAACTGTGTAAAGATAGGTTTTATAACTTTTTCAAGGAAAAATTGAAAGCTCATGTTCAAAAGGAAATCATTATTAGATTAAACAACCTGTGTAAAAATAGGTGTAATTTTTTTATTTATTTATTTATTTATTTTTTTTTTTACAGAAAACTGAAAATTAATTTTCTAATGTAAATCATTATTAGAATAAACAAACTGTGTAAAGATAAAATTTATAAGTTTTTTGGGGAAAATTGAAAACTTATTTTCTAACGAGAATCATTATTGGATTAAACTTATTGTGTACAACAAATTACATAAAAGGAAAATGAATCTGATTTTGAGGAATATCAGAACAAGTGGGTAAGTGTGATCGACGATCGCACAAAGGGTTACGTTTAATATTCCTTTCACAACACTTTATCCTTTCTTTAATAAATCCAAATGAATTTCATTTTTCAAAAAAAAAAAAAAAAAAATCAAAATTAATCATGTTATATAGAGACCATCAAAATGTTAAAATATGCCAATATTTCCATAATCGGGTTTTTGTCATGATTCAATACGTTCCTCAAACTTACATATTTACTGTTCTGTATTACTCATACTGATACTATCTTTGTATTATTCTCAAACATTAGAAAAATCCGTTATGATATCAAATTAATTTTATTTTAAATTCTCCAATGACGTCATATTAAGCTGCTTTCTGTATTTACACATACTCATAACCCTTGTATTATTGAGAAATGTTTGAAAATTTCCGTTTTATTACTAATATGATGTCATATTAAACTTTTTTTTTCAATTGCAGAAACTTTTTATTTCATTTTCATTTTTCACGAGGAAATCTTTCAAAATAAAATTAATTACCGTAGAAAGAGTTTTACTGTAGATTTTAAATTTTTGGCAAATGGTATAACGAAAAATGTTTAAATTTAATAGGAAAAGGCTGTTAGAATTTTGGTTTTTTATCTCTCTGTATTAAAACAATACAATTTTTTCACATTTTGATATTTTGAGCTTCATAGTAGATATTTAGCTATAAGTACACAAATTTTCATGCCTGTAGGTTACATAGTTTCTGAGAACCGGCTCTGTGACGGACAGAAAACGGAGCAGGAGTTCGTGAATTGGGTTTCGTGAGATGAACAAAACCCTAATTAAAAAAATAAATCAAAGTCTCCACCTGTGCCGTTGCCGATGGTGGACAATGGTGTTTGCTAAGGGAGGTTCTCAAACAGACAATAATTTAAAAATGCAAAAAACTTGAAAAATCATACATTTTCAGAGAAAATATTAAATTATTATTATTATTCTAATTAAGTGAAAATGTGTAAAAAATAAAATAACATAAAAAAGCAAACGATTTTGTTACAAGTTGTGTTTGTAAAAAAGTTAGAATAATAATAATAATAATAATAATAATAATAATTCTAAACACAAATTTAATTATTTAGCAGATAAGTACATATCTCAAACATCTTCACTCCATATTTGAAATCGATAGCTTAATTTGTAATTTTGCCACAATGTACAATAGTTCTAAAAGCAACATTACACTTGTTGTTAAAATTAACTTAAAAAATAACTGACAGACTTGCGGAAAATTTTGTATTCTTACTCATACTCTGTTAAAGATATCTGCTTTATTTTAAGAACAATTCCAAAAGAAAAGAGAATTCGTTAAAAATATTTAACATTTTATTTGTAGCATAGAAGCATAAAATTTACTTCAGAAGCAAACATCCAAGGAAAGTTCAGTTTGTTTAAAGTATATTACTTCAAATGAAAACATGAAATAAATTATTAAATACCCATTTAAAAAGATTTTATGTTACTGACCGATTTCAGTGAGTAATAATGTTTTTTTAAGTATATAAATTCTTTAATTACCGGATAACTGGATAAGAAGTGGACTTTAATCTGATTTTTAAATTCTTATCTCAACTGCGTGCGGAATTTTGGAAAGGAATTTCAATAAATATCAAAATTGAAATTTTATAAGCTGCTACATATTACATTTTAATACTACATAAAACATTTTAATTTATAAGTATTTTATTCATCTATATTATAAAGCAAAAGCATGTCTGCGAGTAATGATGAAATCATGCTGACGGAGGCAACATCTGATTAAAATAAATTCATTTTTGGTGCAATTTTTTAAAATTTTAAGCATCGCATAATTTAAATTTTTACACCGTCAAATAGGACAAAAATGTACTTTGAAATATAATTTTCTGCAACACTCTATCCCAGTTTACTGATTTTGTATGTTTTTTAAAATGGTTTCATACATTAATTTTTAAAAGAACTATCCCTATCGCGTGCATCCCGATAATCAAACATAACCCATTTGCTAAGACAATATTAATTGTTCAGCATTTATTTCCGACTAATATTCTACAACAAAATAAAAATTCATCAATCATATATGTTATTTCTGCTGTCAACATCCCTTTTACTCTGCATTTTAAAAACACACAACAATGAATAGGTATCATTAGACTGGTTTTTGAACCGGCTTCCGACATAGTACACTCACATTTTCTGAAAACATGTATTTTTTATATTAAAATTTGCAGTTAATTAAAAAAAAATAAAACATCATTGCTTTTATAAATGAAATGGAAGTTTTTTCTCAAATCATTGTTGCCACAAAAATAAAATGCAGCATTATATCAACAGTGATTATAAAACAACAATGATTATAAAAAATAAAATAGTGCAAAAAATATAAAGTGGGACGCCTTTACACGGGTTTATCTTATTTTTATGATTAAAAACAAAATTCAAATCCAAATGTTCAGAAGAAAACACACCATCGATCGATCGACGAAGTGGAATTTTACGTGTAGACCATTATGTATGCTTTGTTATATGAAATAAAACTATATTTCATATGTATTCAATTTAATTTTTTTACCCCGTCTTTTTCCCAAAGTGGATGACGTCATCCTATAATACACGAGGCTAACGAAAAAGACAGGCTACCGCGGTGCGTTCCACTTATCTTTTTTTACAGACCGCTGGAGTGACGTAATGCTCTTTTCGTACACCTACATTGGTGCATTCGAGCATCACGTGACTGCCGCGGTCTGTAAAAAAAGATACTCTTAAAGTACCACGGTAGCCTTTCTTTTCCGTTAGCCTCGATAATACAGTTGAAATAAGATAATTTTTTTCCCTCGGACGTGCGCTTTGTTACATTCGATCAATTTTTAATGTAACTTTGATGGAATCAATGAGATGATATTGTGGATTGACTACTACTGTTTGCAGATATTTTTAATCATTAAAGTTTTTTTAGAAGTTTAAACCTGAATCTAAAAAAACATATTAGACTACAGTGTGAAATCCTCGCTGGAGTTCACTGGTAAATAAATATAATAATAAATTTAACAGACTTGTACTCGAACTACGCGCTTAAACAACTGAAATGATCAGAATAAAAAAGGCTGCTGTAAGTAACGATCTCTGGCGATTTCTTCGGCTATTAACTCCTGGTTCTGGAATTCGAAAGTGTCGCTATCTCAATAAATTTCAAAACTTTATATAACTAGATAATTGTTATTTTTTATATCAAAATGATTTTCGGTGTCGTTAGTGGGCAATATAAATTAATTATATTACATGTAAAAAAAAAATAATAATTTTTAATAAAATTTGTTCTATTTAATTTTTGTATCCAAGGAAGGCTTAGTTTGATTTCCTAGTTTTACTTTAATTTACAAATTTATTTATTTTCAAAGCACTACTAGTGTATCCGCTGAACCCTTTCATATAACAACACTAATTGACGGTTGGTGTTGTCTATCTCAATTAAAATGCATTAGCTAAGCACTTAATCCGTGTATACTATCGATCGCGTCGTCAATGAAACAGGCTTTAATGGTGAATAAGCTGTTGATGCATATAATCAAAGTTGTTTTAAGTTACAACAATAATGTGCTAAATTAAAGTATTAAGCCGCCTTGTAGGAGTTTTAAAAATAGATCATAGATAAAGTAAGATTTAATTATTTTATTTGTATATACTAAAATTTTAAGTATAAATTTAATTTAGTGAAAAAATAATATATTTCTTTAAGGTGATTTTTTTCGAAGAAATATTTAATCATATATTCTAATACGAGCAAATCTTGTGTGTGGTTATATATATATATATGCAAATTTTATTTTAAAAATGGCTCTAACGATTTTGACGAAATTCTCTAGCCTACCGTTTTGGGGAACGAAAAGACTATTGGGCTAGATCACATGTTCGAAAAATTTCGACTAGTGGGTCCTTTTGGTCATGGGTCGGGTGAAGCTATTTTTATCTTAAAAATGGCTCAGATGATTTGAACGAAATTTTATATACTACGGTTTTTGGGAACTAGAAGACTATTGGGCTAGATCACATGTTCGAGAAATTTCGATTAGTGGGCCATTTTGGTCATGGGTCATTACGGGTGAAGCTATTTTTATCTTAAAAACGGCTCAGACGGTTTGAACTAAATTTTGTATCCTACGGTTTTTGGGCAAGAGAAAATCATCGGGCTAGATCATAAGCTAGAGAAAATCCGATTAGTGGGCCATTTTTAGGTAACAGTAGGTCAAGCTAATTTTATCTAAAAAACAGCTCAGACAATTGTGACTAAATTTTATATCCTTCGTGTTTCGGGCACGAGAAGACAATTGGGCTTGGTCACATGTTCGAGAAAATTTTATTAGCGGGTAATTTTGATTATGGGTTATTATGATCCAAGCTATCTACTTATAATAAAATCCGAAGGCAAAAAACTGTCTGTAACCATTCCAGGCAGGACCACTCTGATCTGCGAATCGACCGTAGTTAGACACCATGTTAGGCTTAATGAAAAACATATGCTAACATATGAAGCTAAATGATAATTTCTTCTACTTAAAATCATGTCTGTTCAGCATATTTTCGTATAAAACATGTATATTATATCCAGTTATATTGTTTTAAGTTTTAAATTAAAAAATAACAGATTAAACATCGGATTATCTGATGTAAACAAACAAATACTGTTGCCATTCAGAATCATAAATCCCATACCTAGAAAAAAGTGAATGACTCTTTGAATGTTTCATTAAAATATCCAATTAGGCTCTTAAAATATTTGTAAAAGCATATTATGGTATTTAAATATTTAAAGGATTTTTTTTAAATTTATTTCTGTAAGCATTTTATTCCTGTTAGCACTTTTTCAGAAATAGGGATGATACCTTTCGAGGCTTTGCGATGATCTACCAGCAATTTAAATTTCGTTCCTAAATACTGTTCTGGCGCCATCTATTGACAATAAATACAAATTATACCTTTCTGTTGGAAAAAAATACAACATAATAATAAAGTTGTAAAATAATATAAAATGTACATAAGCATATTTTTAAAATAAGAAAATTCAGGATGCATTGATTTATTACAAGATCAACTTTTTTTAATGATTCAAATTATTTTTATTATTAATTTTGAAAGGGAAATATTTGACTTTGTGTAAAAATTAATGCATTCTTTTAGATTATGAATAAACTAAAAGATCGTTTTCGTATTATTGAAAGCGAAAATTAATACCTTTAATATAGTTACCATAATTAATTATTGAAACCTTACTTAATTATTGAGATCGTTGTTAGGATTAAGATTTTAATAATTCAGAAAAATATTTGGAAATTTTGAGTTGAAAAACAAAAATAAAGAAAAAGATTACGTTTCGTAAAATTTACTATTAACATAAGGTAGATAAGGTATATACATTCAGGATGTATTGAATTATTACAAGATCAACATTTTTTAAAGATTTAAATTAGTTTTATTAAGTATTTTGAAAGGGAAATATTTGACTTTGTGTAAAAATTAATGCATTCTTTCAGATTATGAAGAAAATAAAAGATCGTTTTCGTATTATTGAGAGCGAAAATTAATACCTTTAATTTACTTACCATAATTAATTAGTGAGACCTTAATTAATTATTCAGACCGTTATTAGGATTAAGATTTTAATTATTCAGAAAAATATTTGGAAATTTTGAGTTGAAAAACAAAAATAAGGAAAAAAATTACGTTTCGTAAAAATTACCATTAACATAACTACTATTAACAGTAAAATTTACCATTAACCCTGAACTTAACGGTTCAGGTCAGTTTTCCTTATTGTCGATAAACAGTATATGAATTTTTTTATCAATTATTTAAAATTTTAACTGAAAACCCCAATTTCTACCCACCGGCCTAGGACCGGCATTTACACTAGTTTTTTTATAAAATAAAAGGCATTATTATAGTAATAATACAGAGAGACAACTATATCGAGTTGAACTCAAAGCTAATTTTGACCGAGCATAGCTCAGTCTTTCCTGCTCGTAAATGTAATTCAAAATATTTCTTTCGTTAATTCATACTTAAATTCGAAAATTAAACATTCGATAATTTTAAAGAACTGTTTTTTTTTTTGAAGGAATTTCAAAATCCCTTTATAAAAGTATATAAAAACAAGTATTTTTCCTTTTATTTTGTTCAGGTAATGCAAACATGGAAACAAAAATTTTGAAAATAAATTGATTCTGCACCATGATTAATAATTGCCATGGTAATAAATTAAACTATACCTCATACATTTTATTTTGCAACAGTAGCCAATAAACAGATATTTGTTATCTAATTTCGTTTAAGTTTTATGGAGAATAAAAGTTTTAAAGATACATTCGGCACATCCAATTATAGTATTGTATGTCTTACACATTCCGTAGCATTAGTTATAATGCTTAATAAATGTATGAGAGTTGCTGAAACATAAAGTAATCATTTAATTTAGTTAGAATGTAAATGTTCATCCGGAAAATAAATTTATTCTAACAGAAATAATTAATTAAACCAGTAGACCCATGTGAGTCTTTCGCAATATAATCTTTGAGAATATTTGCTGATGCTTTTTACATTTTTAATTTTTAATTAACTTACCATACTGTGTAAACTAGTCGCTGGGGGCCACCGTAGTACTTACCCATTATGGATATGTATAATGTAAAATATTAAAATAAAAATGTGTAAACTACTTATAAAGTGCATTGCAATTCAAATAAAATCGTGGCTTGATGACGTCACAAACTTTAAAGTCTCGATTACTGAATTGCTTGAAAGAAACATCCTTATAACTCCAAAAATAATAATCCTATTAACTAGCAGTTTATTGCATCTGATTAAGCGTCAAATTTCCAATTAAAATATATCTTTGAAGTGAAATTTGGATGAAATACAGGGTCATGAAAAATCGAAGAGTGTGGAAAATAGGATTCCAAATATCTCGGCAACTCATTATCTGATCGACTTCATGCTTGATGCAAAATTTATGTTTTTTTATTGTCTTTTATATTCATTTCTTAAAATAAACAATTTCGAAAATTTTTTCGAAACCTTTCATCAGAACGAATATTTCGAGAGTCCGAAAAAAATTGTTCCGGTTAATCGAGGTTATTGAAATGAAATAGGCTTCTTCCCATTATTACATACTAAGTACATACCAAATTGCAAGTCTCTATCTCAATTTTTTCGGGAGATAGAGCGTTTACAGACACACAGACACACAGACACACACACACACACACACAGACACACAGACGGACGGCAAATTTTTTTTTCTAAAAATATGTTTTTCGGAATCTCCAGTGTCTGAAACGTGTAAATCCGTCAAAATTTTTTTTTCGATTTTCAAAACGATTACAAGACCCTATACTACGTATGATGGGTAAGTAAAAAGTAAAGAGAGTAATGGGCCCAAAATTAGGTAACCTAGACCCCCATAGGGAGAAGAAGGGGGGGGGATTTTGAAATCTCAAATGGGAACCTCTCTTTCTTTTGGCAAATTCAGATTCTACGGAAAAATTACATTAATTTTATCCGTAAACTTATAAAAAAATTTGTAGATGGCGCTGTAATTGCTAGAACGTCCAACTATTGTGAATGTCTCCGGAGTGAAATATCGCGAAAAATAGACGTCGGATAAAAAAAACAAAAAAAATATACATGTCGAATATTTTTTTGAAAGCCATTTAATGGTGACAAAATTAGGCACCCCCCCATAGGGTCAGAGAGGGGAGACATTGAAATTTTAAATGGGAATCCCATTTGTTTGCAGATTTGGATTCTACAGAACAAAATACATTATTTTTAAGTATTAATTGTATTGGGGATATTTTACAAGGCCAAACCGTACAACATTGAGGAGCTGAAAGAGAGAATACACAATGTTTCCAATTTGATGACACCAGACATATTGGAAAAATCACGGTGGTAGTCAATTTGAAAATATTACGGCATAAAGTGCTCCAAATAGTGTTCAGTGACAGGCGAGGGGACTCCCTTTAAACAAGCACCCCGAATAGAATAGAAAACTAGTACATCGTTATTCCTAGGATACGCTTTAAAAGCAGTTATTTTCATTGAATTTTCGGAGACTAACTAGTTTGGGTGAAGTAATCAGAATAATGCAAAATCATTATTTTCTTTTAGATATAAATTGATTTTTTTCGGACACATTAACAATAGTTGGATTTTTCAACGAATACATCTACAAAAAATTTAAAAAACTAGTCGGATATGCCAATCCCAAAACTTTGTTCTATATCATACATATTAATACTTCAAAATTCACTATCACACCGCCAAAAAAATCAATATTTTTCGCCATTCTGTTGTACTACTATAGCTGCCTGCGAATTGTCGGGATACCTGGATGCGATCAGTCGATGTATTATACTAAACTACGAAAAGTCCTTCTGGCCTATACCGGCATGGAATGATAGCCTCCCTATTGATTGGTTTCAAGATGTTAGCTAATTGTACTGAAAAACACGAATCTAAAATGTGTGCATACCGATTATAGAAGAGTCATTCCCAGTTATCATCAAAATTAAATTTGAATGAGAATATCGCCAAATTAGACAGACATAGCCAAGTTGGATCCATATATGGAAACGTATTTTTATCGTCAAATTTTGCGATATTTCGTCAAATGTCAGCAAGCTTGGCAGGAATTTGACCTTGGCAAATATAAATATTAGAGCGTATCGAAAAAATCGAAAATTCTTAGATTTTTAGTGGTAGTGTGGAAAAGTTGTGAACTCTGTTTATTAAAAAGTGTGCGGAATCTTAAAACTGTGGGTTGATATCTTCTGTCGCCACAGTGGGCCGGAAGTTCCGAAAATTGGACTAAAAATGATTAAAATACAAAAATAAATAAATAATCACAGATTCCGTTCATCGGTTTGGGGTATTTTTTCCAAGTTATTATTTTTTAACAACAACAGCCATAAAAATATTTAGAATCATAGGTTAATATCTTCCGTCGCCTCATCGACACCAAATTTTTGAAAATGAAGGCAACAATTTAAATAAATACACGTCACACTTATCTCATTTTAATGTGAACAGAAACTTTATTTTACCTTTTGAACATGCAAATGACAAAAGCATTATTGCTTGTAAACATTTTTTATCTCTAATTTTGACATGTGTTTTCTGGATTCTAGTGTAGCGCTAATAAACTTATCCCTGTTCTGCGGCCCAACTGTTTTTCCTGAGGCTGCAGTGACTAGTTTCACAATCCGATCGACCGCTTGTGTGTGTGGTGAAGGAAATTTAATAAAATCCCAGCAGTCCATCGGTATACTGTGCTGTATCATCTGAAGAAATTCTTGAGAACTGATTTCTGTGAGAACTGGAGGCGATGTCACATAACAAGATTGCCAGTCAATGAGATCTACATAGTTTGTAGAATCTACATAGTTAAGAATAGGAATAACGAATTTCTGAACACAGTTTGCGTCTTGGCTAATTTCCCTTGCCTTGATAGTCAGCCGAGCTGCAAGGTTCCTAATATGGCACCTTGTTAACTTGGCCAAAATCATGTTTTCTGGAGACGCAAAGTAAGCGTTGCGAGAAATAACTAGTTCGATCACATCACGATACTTCTTAGGCAAGAACCGAGATGAGCTAATGAAATACCACAGGTGTCTAGTACCATTCTTTATGGAATGATGAATCTTAATTCGGAACCATGAGGGTGCGTAGACTCTTAGAATAAATACAATCAAAGTTAGCAACTCATTTGATGGGTCTGATGTACATCTATATAACCTCAATATTCGATTGGCAGTTGTTAGCCAGCGCGACAAACTTAACGCTCCCGGTTCCCGGATAACTAAATCTGAACAACAAAGGCCACAACTAATGGCGGTACAAATGCCTAATAAGTATTTCTGATCTTAACTGAGGGTGGTAGGAACAATGTCTGGCAACTCGCATTCAATACTGTTAAAAACAACAATTGAAAGCTTTTTGCATCCTTTGAGGTTTCGTCCAATGTCTCCGGTGTAAGATGTGGGGCCACATGACTTGCAGTCTATGGACTCAAATAGCAATGGAAGTCGCGATGGAAGCTCATTGAAATGAAGCCTTAGATCCCCTTTCAGGTGTAATGTGTCCCATGTACGTAGAACAAGGCTGCGATAAAATACAGTAATGCGCTTCTACAATTGTTCTTTGGAACTGTTTGTCCTCGAATGTTTCTGATGTTAAAGTTTTGTCATGCCTACCATCAAAATAAAATCCAGATAGAGTGGAACGATTTACATTTGATTTTGAGACCAATTTTTTTGTAAATTCTCGATTTTTCCCCACTATATTTTATTTTTGTCTCTGACGAGGCTGGTATCTGATTCTGATATTAAAGCCATATCTTGTATAACACTCTATGCAATAGCAACCGTGGCTCTGTTGGATGCACAACAGCTTTCACTGACAAGAACTGTGTTATCCAGTTTTAAACGCATTTAAACACTCCTTGTGGGCTGCTGAAGAGACGCTGTGAAGAGACTGCCGACCTTGTCTTCTTCCGTCTCCACCTCCATCACATCTTCTATTTCATTTTCCCTTTCATTCTCCACTGAATACCTTGAAGCAGAACATTTTTATTTACGTTCTTTTGTCAATAAAGAACGCTTGCTCTTTCGCAGGAACTTTGTTTTCTTTAGGAGAGACACACTCCTTAAAAATCGCGCATTTACACTCAGATATGTCAAAAAAATATTTGCTTCCATTTTAAATTTCTCAACATTTTCCAGAGTAGTGTTGCGTCCAGAGTAGTGTTGCGTCCAGAGTAGTCCACACGTTTATATTTTTCATGATTGATCAATATCACAAACCATATCACAAACACGTTTATATGAAACTGAAGGAATGGATGCATCGACGTATAAATTCTCAATCTTCAAAGCAACAGTTTCTGCAATTACTGAAAAGCATGGTTCTTTGTTTCTACCAGTTTCGCAACCAATACGTTATCTCTCGTGAGCGCAACATCTTATGATATCTTCATGCGTTGGCAGCATGCGTAAGAAATCCTTCGGTGTTCCAAAAATAGGGCATTGCAACGTTTATCGACTTGAAAACTTTGACTCCGATGATTTTGGCATTTATAATATTTACCAATATCTATTATTAGAAAATGACAATGAAATGCGCAAAACCACAAATTCCTTAAAAAACGACTGCAGTGCAAACAAGTGTAAAGACCGCACACTAATTGAAAAGATACTGCTTTAAACGAGTTAAAACAGGTTGTGACTCTGAGATGCTTGTGGCTCAGGCCTACTGCAATTAGACAGACAAAAAAGAGTGGTCACGTGATTTACTGGTCACTCCGATTTGTTTCTTGGAGTGAACATAGGGGTGTTCCATTATTTTAGTAGACCGCCAAACCCTGTCTGTCTCGGTCGTTCATTCTGCAAGCAGTAAACAGTTATGCAAAAAAGTACCAAAATGAGTCAAAATTTCCAAACTTCGATGTCGATGAGACGGCAGAAGATATTACCATATAATTCTATAATTTTCTATAGTTGTTGTTGTTAAAAAATAGTAACTTGTAAGCACTACCCCAAACCGATCATCGAAATATGTGATTATTTATTAATTTTTGTATTTCAATCATTTTTAATCCAATTTTCGAAACTTTCAGCACACTGATGCGACAGAAGATATCAACCCACAGTTTTAAGATTCCACACACTTTTTAACGAAGAGAGTTCGCAACTTTTCCGCAGTACCGCAAAAAGATCTAAGAAATTTGGATTTTTTCGATACGCTCTAATAAATATATAGTGTTAAGCATGTAAGAGTTATGACGATGGTTACAACAATAAAAGAAAATTTGCCGAAACCATGGTCACTAAAACTCATAAATTAGACCCGTTTATGGAGGAATCGTGTCATCTTTCCTAAAATTTCAAACTGCTATCTCTCAGCCATTTTTTAAGATAGAGGCGAAACAAAAAAATGCTCCGGAATCCTTGTATCAAGGCCAAAAAATTAACGGAAAATGTTTTAGGATATCTATTTTTTTTACATCTTTTTGAATTTGGAATTGTTAAATGGCTACGACAGTGCCCCCTCCAGGTGCAAAATCCCCACATTAAACTGAAACCCGCAGGCCAAAGTCAAAAACATATACAAAAAAATTTGTTTAATTATCGACATAACTTCATACACTTTTCGATGATACAATAGTTGGAATTGTACAAAAATCGCGATCACTGCGCCCCTTTTCGACGAAATATCCCCAAATTCAAGTGGAACCTGCTTGCCATAGCAAAAACATAGAAAATATTTGGTTACATTTGAAGCATAGCTTCACATACGTTTCGATGGTACAATGAGGACGGACAGACATTTTGTAAAAACATGTTTTTCAGAATCTCTGACTTCTAAAACGTGTAAATCATTCAAACAAATTTTCGATTATAATACTTTCTTCTATTACAGATAGAATAAAGTAACAATTATAGATAAAATTAACGTATTTTGTTCCGTAGAATCCTGATCTGAAAAAATAAATGGAGGTTCCCATTTGAAATTTCAAAGTTGCCATCTCCTTCGTCCCCCTATTGGAGGGTGGGGTACCTATTTTTTGACCCATTAAATATCTTTAAAAAATATTCGACATGTATTTTTTTTAAATATTATTCGACGTCTATTTCTCGAGTTATTACTATTCCGGGAATTTTCTATTCACCCGTTATATACCTTACGCTGTATATTGAGAATTTAATTTAAAATTTTACCTCAGAAAAGTAATTTTGAATATACTTTTTAGAAATATATACCGCTTCAATTTAGGCTATTTTAAGTGATGGAAATTTGAAAAGTTATTTTAAGAAAATTAATTTTGAAAATAAAGAATAAAGTTGGTATAGAAGAATTTAGTTAAAAACTTCAAAATTTAATTAATAGATTTTCGAAGAACTTTTTAAAGAATTATGAAAGAAAAAGTATTACCAAATTCTGCTAAGTCTGACTTTTGTTTTTTATTATTTGTAAACGTATCAAGGTCGAGGGCTTGATGGATAAGTTGAACTTGATGAAGCAGCAATTAAATTATAAAAGATGCAATATTTTTATAGTTTTATTTAGAATAGTTCCTGTTGTAGATTAGCTTTTGTTTAATTTATGTTAGCTGTTATTATGAATATAGGAATAAAACATTTATTTTTCGGCGTTTTTCCTATATATTTTCCATAGATTATTACATAAAGTTTTGATAGCTTATGTTGAAGAAAAAAATGCACGGCTCAGTAACTACTAGTAGTTGTTATTCTTGTTCTCAATATTCCCTTCTTGGCTGCCCATTTCATCATAAACCTTTTGCATAGACAAATTGAATTTAAAAGTTAAGTCTTTATATAATGTACAATAAGATTTCTCTGGGGTTGGTTAATTAATCAATTTTAGTTTAAACCAGTTAAACAATTAAATAAATGAATTATTAAATAAGTAAAAAAAAAATTGCGCTGTGTGAATTTTACGTAGAAACCATTTAAACCTTTTTCGAGAAAAATCAATCCTTGTCCCATGCTAAGTTGCAAAGCTTAAAAACTAAAATAAATACACAATTACTTCAAAATAAACATAAATATTTCTAATAAAATTCTATTAACATTTATTTACAACTATTTAGAAAAACAATAAGAAAAAGGTAAAATTAGCATTCATTTGACTGATTGTTGTCGATAGAATAACAGCTAAAGTGAATACATTTTATCTTCTTATCAACATTAATTCAATTTTAGCTTTGCAAAAGAAATTGCAATTTACTTAACATTTACACAATATTTTACTCACTTTATAATTAATAATATTTTAAATCTTCCTCAAAAGATTCAGGCTCAACTGCCAGGAGTCCCTAATATATATTTATAGATTTATCAAGGGAATACGTAGAATAATATTGGATGATTACCTCTGTTTTCTAAAAGCAACATGTTTGTAGGTTCTCGCTCATCATGTCCCAGATTTGGAAGTGTTTATCATCCTTTAGAAATGGCAGGTGCTTTATGCTCTTGTCAAATCACCATCACGACACACTTTTAAAAAAATAATATTATGACATATTTCCAAGTTCTTTAATAAGGAAGTCTTTGGGTTTCGAAGAGTCTTTGGGTTTGGTTTCAAAGATTTTTCTCGAAACCAAAATATGGTCTATCGACTCTCAGACCAGAGAGAAAAACAAACTTTCTCTAAAAAGAAAGACATCCGTTTTCTATAACGAAGATACAATGCTTTCTGTTCTTTTTATTTTTTCAGAAAGAAAAAATAAACTCATGTGCCGCAGTCGGTGGATGTGTTCATCACTGGTCACAAATTTGCATGACAGAGCCAGTGGGCAGTGCCTTGTCGTCTTCTCTTGAATTTGCCTCACCGTCAGTTGTCCAGCCTGCTCCCTCTCTCATTGGATTTTCGTGGTCGCATCTCATTAAACTTTTATTTTTGATGTTACGTTTCCCAAACCAATCGCCTTATATCAATTCCCCTTCTCGTGGGAAGATATTCTCAGAAGGCTCCGTGTGTGGTTTATTACTGTATTTTCAGAATCAGACTTACATCAACCTTACAATTTATTGATGCAACTGTCTTAAAATGTGTGACGAATTGCATTCTTTGTGCAGCTATGTTACACACAAAGACTTGATAATGTGAATTATTTACATTAGCTCGAGATCTATTCAGACTATCTGAACTTCGGAGAATTAAAGAAACGGTATATTAATATATATTTCTGTAGTTTTTATTATAATTTTTTATTTATTCTTTTTTTTTGTGTAAACCAAATGTTATTTTACAAATTTATGACAACGTAAATATAATATCAAAACACAAAAATATGGAAACAAATCATCAATACAATGAAATCAAGAAAAGAAAAACGATAAAGGAGAGATTCGTATTTTCGTACAGTAATGACAATTTACGCTGTACATTCTATATACGTTAAACAAAATCCAAGAATTTCAGTTTGTATTAATTCAAATATAAAAAAGTACTGTTGTACACTGCTCAAAACAATTAAAGGATATTTGAAGTTTTATATAAAATAAAGATATAAACGAAATTTTTTTTGCCGAAAATAGAAGAGAATCACAAATGCAAATTTTTCTGTTTTTCAAACTGTGGAGTATGCAAATTTCGAGTTCGACGTCAAAAACGTCGCTTCAGCGGCAGCGAATGAAATTTGACTGTCAACTGGATAAAAGAGAATGAAGACAAGGATGATCGGCATTCAATGATTGCTTTGTTTCGATGAGTACGATGTCTCAGCGAAGTCATTTGACAGATTCAGAAGCTTGGAGAATTGTTGGTAGGTTAGAAGGGGGCCAAACTCAAGCCGAAGTAGCGCAAGCCATTGGAGTGTCACAAAGTGTCATTTCCAGGATCTGGAACCGTTTTTTGGAGAGTGGATGTGCAGGCCGAAGACTAGGGCAAGGTCGTCGACGGGCAACAACGCCCAATGAAGATCGGTATTTAGCGTTAACAGCTCGGAGACACCGAATCATGAACGCTACTCTTCTCCAACAACACCTTCGCCCGGCTACAGGCACCACGATTTCAACTCAGCCTGTCCGAAACCGGCTCCATGCTATAAGTCTGTATGCTCGCCGACCGATGGTATGTGTTAGATTAACATCAAGGCATTGTCACGACCGCAGGGAGTGGGAAACCGAGCATGTCAACTGGAGGAGAAATGAATGGAGCAATATTCTGTTTTCTGACGAGTCCCGTTTTTCTGTGCATCCGGATAATAGGCGTATTTTCATCTGGAGGGACCGTGGCAGTAGGAATAATCCTGCGTTCGTGCACGAAAGTGTCAGATTTGGCGGTGGAGGAGTGTTGGTGTATGGTGGCATCTCCACTGACGGGCGCACTGACCTCTACATCATTCGAGATGGAGCTCTGACTGGTCGCCGATACAGAGATGAGATCCTCAGACATATTGTAGTCCCTTACGCTGCAGCAATCGGAGATAACTTCATTTTAATGGACGATAACTGCAGGCCACATCGTGCAAACCTGGTGGAGGATTTCCTTTTCGAGGAAGGAATCGTTCGAATGGAATGGCCAGCGTGTTCTCCAGACATGAATCCAATCGAGCACGTTTGGGACGCTCTAGGAAGACGAGTTTCTGGCCGCCAACAACCCCCACAAACTCTCCAAGAACTGGAAAGAGCTCTTCTGGAAGAGTGGGGCAGAATACCCCAACTCGTCATTAATAGCCTCATTGAGTCCATGCCTCAAAGGTGTTCAACGTTGCTCGCCCGTGGAAACCATACCCCCTACTGAAAATGATTTTCATTGAAGAAAACACCTTTTCTTATTCTTTTTTTCTCATATGCACAAATTGTGTTTTTTTCCTTTTGTACACAAATGCGCAATAAAATGCATTTTTTTCTGCCAAACATGTGTAATTTATTCTCATATAACCTACTATGTCTGTCGACCATGTATCAATCAGCTAAAAAGTTTCCCAGATACAAAATCCACCTAAAACTGCAATATCCTTTAATTGTTTTGAGCAGTGTATTTATTATAATGCTTTTTATATTGGGTCAGTTTATATTGGGTATGAGGTCGTCTACATAAAACAAATTGCACCAAAGTTTATTTTATAAAATTGTAACGCCCTTATTTTATACTTTATTTGCATTCTTTGATTTTAATCAATCCGGAAACGTATATAGAATTTACACATTTTTTATTAAAATTTCTATAATACCTGTACTTTATCTTAAACAATATATACATATTTACTTAGATCTCCAAAGAATTAGAGTACGGTACATACACATAAAATCCTTCTTGTTTTAAACATGTGCAGTCGGATATTTTAGGCACTACATTTTTAATAACTTCTTCAAAAACACAGAACTGAAAAAGGTATTATCTTTATATTTACACTAGTTTGCAGTTTAAAGCATTCGATCAACATGATTAAGCATTAAGTCGACACGCTACTTTATAGATTTGTGGAAAAGATTAGGGCTTCCGTCAGAAAATTTGTACAGCCATAAAATTGTTGACAACACATGTAATATTGTCCGTCTCAAAAATTTAAGCATTCTGCAGATCAATTAAAAAAAATTAGAAGACAATATATGAAGCCAATTTACAATAAATACTCGACAATTAATCAAAATCAAATAAAACAAGCCATTTTTGTTGGTTAAAATAAAAATTATGTTATTATTTTCTTTATTTACTCGTTTTCTTGAAGAAACACTACCTCAAAAATAGCACTTTGTGCCAATTTGTTTAGAAACACGGGATTGGACGGGTGTAATGACGTTGTATGACATCGAATTCCTGTTTTATAAAAATATAAAAGTGGAGAAATCATTTCTATTAATTTTTAAAATGTCAAAGAATAGATAATTCACAAAAAGGTGGATATTAAAAGTTTTTAAACAGAAATCGCAAAATAAAACTGTTTCTGAAACTGCTAAAAATTTTAAATCGATTAATGCAAGATATATATCAAGTATTCTCTAGAAATGATAATTTTAACTGTAAAACAATATGTGGACGACCACGTATGACGGCTGTTCAGAGGCTCTTCACAGGCTCAGAGAATACGGAGATTGTTAGAACAAAATTTATCCATACAGCAAATTAAAAATAATATCAGTATACAGGTTCCCAAAGACACTGTACATAGACGTATTAAAAATTTTGATTACATCATACGAAAGAAAACGGCTCAAAAACCGTGCCTCAAACTACACCACAAACAGGAAAAAAACACATGTCCTACGGGACAAGTGGCTTATTCTTTTATTCTGTGATAGGAAAAAAATTGTACCTTAGATAGTCCTGATTTGTAGAACACGGATTGGCATGATCTGCGAAAGGAAACAAGGTCATTCTTCAGCAGGAAGAAAGGCGGTAAGTCTGTTATGGATTAGGGGGCGTTTGGCGTCAACGGCGAGATCTCTCTGGATTTTCTAAAATGAAGACAAAATGCCCCAAAGTTACAAGAGACGATCTTTCAACAACATAATGCTTCAATCCAAATATAACATTCTACAAAACTGTGGATGTCACAGAAAAATGTTAAAATTCTTGACTGGCCAGCTTTAAGTCCAGACATAAACTGATTTGAAAGCGTCTGGGACATTTTAACCCGTCATTTTTACAGCAATGGAAAGCAGTATGACTCTCTTGAAGAACTCCAAGAGACCATTGAGAAAGCATGGTACTCTTTGCCACTAGAAACCGTTCAAATACTAATAATTTCGATGTACGCATTTTATTTGAACTAATACGAAATCAAGGAAAATTTGTATTTTACAGTTTTGTAAAAATGTTAAATGTAATTGTTTTTGCCATTGTGCATGAACTTTTGCGACAGTTTCGTTTAAAGATATTTTAAATTATATTTTTTAAAATTATGTAATTTACTTTTTTCTACTTTTGATATCATTTATTTAAATGAAGTTGCGAAATTCGCAAATTAAAAAATGCTATTTATTCTAACTTTTTATTATACTTTAAAAATCGATATTTTATGCCTGTGCTTAAACTTTTCAGACTGACCTTACACTCTCAGAAAAAACTGTAAATTTATGAGCGTTTGTCCTTCAATTTTCACGGGCAATAGTCTTATTTGATGAAAAACGGTCTGATCCACTAAATAAGCGGCCTTATCCCTTAGATACTTAGCAAATTTAGAGCAATCCACATATTCTTACAGTTCTAGCCCATATGTTAGCAAAAATAGGGTACGACCACATACATTGTCTCCCGCTAGGGTGTAACCCTTCATTTTACTCGTGTTTCGAAAATTTTAACCCACCAAAACAGCGATTCTGCGATGATTATCTAACTTGCTACGTGCTACGGAACAGTAAGCAAAGTGTTATTGTGTTTTAAAGTGCATTATATCCTGTGCATTATAATGCTATATTACTTTTCCGCGTAAAATTACGGGCTGCACAAAATGATGGGCATGGATTTTATTTTTTTATGGGGTATGACTGGAATCTCTGCTGCCGGCCTCTTCCCGTAATTTTACTGCATTTTTTACAGTGTATAATTCATTCTAATTTTCAGCTACAGCTTTATATTTATTACGAAATCTTCTGTTAGGATGCGCCTGTGCGTAACACCCACGTACACACCACGTTACACTTACATCCACAAATCACACCAGTTTTATGTTTTTGTGTAAAACAAGTTACAGGATCTTGGTTATATATATATATATAAATACAATCTCTACGGTAAATATACAGAACTGTTTATCTATTTTTTACAGAATATTTTTGTTTTCAGTTCTCTAAAAAATTTAAAAAAAGACAAGATAAATGATTATCAGTAGATTCTCTAATTTTTCACAGAAAAAGAAAATTAATAGTGCAAGTTAACTCATTAGCACCGGGCTGGATTCTATGAACACAGTAAACAGTGTATAGAAAACTATCCAAGATGATTATATTAAATCATACTTTTTTCAAATGAATATTTTTCTATTGCTAACGAGTCGTAGCTAATGCTTTTCTAATGAGTTGTAGCTTGAAACTCCACTTCAACGAGATACCAGGGAATGTTTTTTGTCGTTTTTTGCACTGACAATCACATTTTAAATCTACTTATCTTCTAAAAATAAAAATAAAATGTATGTACGTCGAAGATAAGTCATACTTTTTTACCTTTAATTTATGTAATCAATTCCAATACTTATTATATAAAATGTACGACAATTTTTAGATACTTGATAAGTTTTGTTATTTTGAAATTCAAGTAATAAAAAATTATTTGACAATAGAGTATTGGGATCATATTATCCATTTTGGCGATAACACTCTCATTTCACTGTTGTAATGAACTTCGTATTAAAAAAAGATCAATCCAGTTTTCAATGTTTAAAATATAGCTTATTTTAGGTACTTAAAATATCTGACACTGATGTTAATTTCATTATTCAAATAAAAAAATTAGACATGTTTTGAACTTTTCTCCTTTAAAATTGTAAAAAAAAAAAAAAAACAATATATACATAAGTATTACGCATTGGCGTTTATTATTAACACTAACTTCTTTGTAGTTTAGGACTGTCTCTTGACGAAACGTTAACAAGTTTAGCTGAAGAAAATGATTATGATGAAATAGAAAAACTTTTTATGAATATCCTTTATATAATTTGATTTGTCTCAAATAATTCAATGGGTTCACAAAATGAAAGAAAGTGTATTATTATTAAAAGACAAATTGCAAATGTAGAATAGAATAAGTACAAGAAAGCAGAAACTGATTGAATGAAAACACTAATATTATAGAAGTTCAGTTAAAGGGTAAACTGGGGATGACTATATTAACAGGGCTCCTTACTGTGAATAATCAGAACTGCATGTTACATAAGAAGCACTGGAGATGATATGTTTCAATTAAATTTATAAAACAGGTTATTAGTAGTTAACTCCGAGGATATTCAATGTGAGCATGAATCGGAAGACAGGCTTCCAACACCCAGTAACCTTAAACGCCACGTAAATAAAGGATTAACGAAAAGAAATATCTTGTAGCTGCATACAAGATGCGTCGTTTTCCTGGTAAAAAAAAGGTATAATTTTATCTGGTAATAAAACAATATTGGACTATATTTTTCAAGTCTACTTATTTTGTCTTTGAAATGGAATATTGTTTAAATATTGGGAAGATTTCAGTTGCCAATAACGTTGCAAAATTTTGCAATTAAATGTTTTGATATTTTATAGCAAATATTTCTAATGTAATACCAGTACTTTTCTAATATTGGTATTTTATTTGAAACATTTCCCTAAAACGCAATATTGGCTCAATAGTGAATCCCTATATCACCAATATTCATGTACTCTTTGAAGACTGTTCAAACTAATTGTACAAAGTTAATTTATGTTTTTAGTCTTTTAGGTTATCATAATAAAAAGCTATGAAAACAAAACACAACATAGAGAAAATATACTTTTCTGTAACGGCATTTTCACTTGTTACGTATCATACTGTAAAAAACGACAAATGGTTCTTAATATATGTAAAAATATTATAACTATGAATAAATCTATATATATATAACCTCCTCCGAGTTAATACGATTTCAAAAAGAAATCTTTCTCTTTAGAAATTACGGAAATATTTTCAAATAGTTTTATAGTGCATTACGACACTCAACAGAATGTATTAATGATCGTATATATATATATATATATATATATATATATCTGACATTTGTTATACTATAACTCTCTTATTTATGAACCTATTTTGATGTGACTAAATATGTGTATAGGACATACCAAGGTCTCGACCGAGTTCGTTGCTCAGCTTCATCTTGTTTCAAAATTGCGGCCAGTTATTTTTTTATTATTTTTTAAATTCAAAAAGATGTATATAAAATTATAAATTGCAAATTTGTTTCTATAAAGTGTTAGATCGTGATACAAGGATTCAGGAACATTTTTTGTTTTGGTTTTATCTTAAAAAATTGTCTGAGATATGGCAATTTGAAATTCTAGGGTGGCTGACATTTTGAAACCATCTGATTTTGTTATGCTGTAATTCTCATGCTCAAATTCGTATTTAAATTCAGTATTAACGAAAACTGGGATTGAATCTTCTGTAATTGGGTTCCAAGCATTTCAGCTTTGGGTGTTTGTGTAAAATGACTTGAAATTTTAAAATTATGGACTATTAAAGCTGCCTTTTCCTCCCTGTACACTTTACAGGCCGGTAGGACTTTTTGAAAATCAGTCAGCATTTTTGTTACAGGTTTTTCTTATTGACAAGGTCGCTTCACCCATCCTGTGCTAGAATCGGTATCATCATAGTACGAATAGAGTGGATTTATAATAGAGTAATGACACAATGACATTGAAATTTGACTAGTTGAGGTGATTCTGGACAAATATCTGTGCAGCTTTTACTCTTTGCAAGTCTGCAATATTCCTAAGCTAAGGTTTGTTTATTTGTCAGCTAAGTGAACTCGTTCAGGCAAGATTCTCCAAATTCTATAATGAAGGTTGCCATAGTCTGAAAAAAAAACTTCCCATCTGAACAAGCACCTTGAATATATATCATCGCATTCTTTTCAAGGTCATCCAAATTTTAGTAAAACGTTGCAATTTTCCGTGTCCTATTTCAATGAAGTTACTTTCAAAAGTCGCGTCATTTGCCAGAGGTAATTCTTCCTATGAGGAATGTCAAAGCTAATTGAATGAAAATGACGCACTTATACAAATATTATTCTATTTTCATAATTGAAATACAATGCTTTCTTTTACAAAACTCCGTTATTTACATCTGCTAAGGAATTTAACATTTACGGTTTAAGAAAACAAACTTAAACCAATAGCTATAAGTAAAGTATTTCAATATAATAATTGCGACATACGGGATATAAAATTAGACTGGTTGAGACGATTTGGGATAAAGTGAAACATCAAGAATCTTTCCGAACATGACATGAACGCCAAGCATCTTTGAGAGAGTGCCATTATCACGAAGCTGATGCTTGTGAAATTATATCACACGTCTACTCAAACTCCTTCAGGAGATTATCGCCAAGTTGTAGATCAATATCTCAATAAATTCGTCAAGGCATTGTCATATAGATACACCTGTTGAAAAAGAGGTACCTCCTTACATTATGTCCTAGATTGTACCCTGACCCCCCACCATCTCTTTAGAAATCCATAAAAAATGAATCTGTCGTTCTGGATTGCCTAAGTGCTGAAACAACCAAAATTGCTCCAAAAAATAACAGATTGTATGTTTCTGCTTGAACGCAACCAATACTTGTTCATGCTGCCTCCGTTTGATTTAGTGGAGGTTGAAGATGAAGTGGACTTCTAATATGTATAAGAACCATTACACACTAAATGAACTCTAACCTTAACAATTTAGTTGTTCTTCATGACATCAAACAGTGTTATTTAGTATTTTTTTGCATAATTTATCATTGTTTAGTATTATTATTCCTTCATTATTTTTCATTTAGTACTTACTTCTACCCATTATTATTATCTACTTCAGCATCATAAAATATTATTACATGGTAATATTATTGCTCAGTATCACATAGTATTATTTAGTACTGCTCAGTATGATTGGCAAATTGTATTTTCAGAATTTGTATTTTTGGAATTTTGTATTTTTGGAATTTTGTATTTTTAGAATTTGTATTTCAGCAATACATAGTTTAATTATTGCTCAATATCACAAAGTATTATTTAGTAATGCTCCGTATAATTAGTAAATTGTTTTCTCAGATTTTGTATCATCAAAATTTGAATTTTTTGGAATTTGTGTTTCAGTACTACTTCTCTAATCTCATAGTGGTATTTGATTTGTGTTGATTGTTTTCACTACATGCACGTATTCCTATATAATTACTTATGTTTTTCCCTATTATTTTTGGTACTAGTATAGAGTACTTCTATTCTCAGATTTGTTTTCTGGCATTATTGCTGTACTTAAATTGTGTTAACTGTTTACTGAAAATACCCCTATATAATTATTCAAGTGTTTCCCCATACAAGTCTTTTATACACTCGATGTTACTATTCAAACTATGATTACTTTCTTTGTCAATATCATATTTATTAATTTTTTATCGTTCAATGAGTGAGCTATTAGTATTGTTTTGTATTTATAGTTTTATCTCAACTTTACTTATTATTTTTTAAAAGCTCTACATCTCCTTATACTTATTTACAATCACAATTGTTCATTCAGCCCATTATTGTATCTAACTTGGCTCATCCAGTATGATTGGATAGTCTTTGTGATTGACACTGTAATCTTTGAGAGGTAATTTTCAATAGTAAGAGGTCCCTTTCCTGGGACATCGCTGCCTGGGCTGAGACCTTGAGGCATAATAAACAAACCTGCTGGGTGAGGCTAGTCTTGCTTAAGCCAAAAGGTAGGCCTCCCGGCCAGGTTTGACTTTGACCTTGTAAATTCGACATAATTTGGACAAAAGTATCTATGTAAGCACAGTCTCAGCATATGCTCTATGCGTATGATGCCACTGGTATATAGAAGCACCCAACCTATTAAAAGTATCATATGATGTCCGGAGTATGAAACTGTTACAAAAACCCAGCACAAAGTGTTGTCTTCATTTACGAAACTGGGTAAAAAGAAAACCAAAAATGGCATTTAATGAAACATATTTAATGAAACATATTTAATGAAACATAACGCAAATGTTTCCCTATTCACTCTCAATTCTTCCGAATGATTTGAAAAGTCAATGCCGAAAACCGTATCTTAAGTATTTTTCCCTATTTTCCCCATTTATATCCCCCTCTTACTTGTGTTTCCAAGATCTCACCGATGTTATTGATTTCTATCATTAGTATCGATACTGAAAATTAAATTGTTTTCAATAGCTGCATGTTCTAACACATGCCATTTATTTAATTTTTTTTCAAATTTAGAAAATGGTATTTAACACGCATTAATAATATTGATATCTTCACAATTTTTGAAAGAATTCAATAAATGTCAAGATAAAGGGAAAATATTCTTCTAAATACATATTTTTAAAGCGAAGTTTAATTTAATTTATACAAATAAAATAAAATAAAACCAAAATAGACGACGCTTCAGATTGAAAATCACATTGACTAGCAGACGATAATATCAGTATTACATGTATTTAAACTGAATACATAATTTTCTCTTCCGTTTTCATTGGAAATTTGCAAGAAAATGTTATAACAATATTAACATTTTCCTTTTTCTTTCTGTTTACAACAACTATAGAGTCCCCCATTACACTACTGTCGCTAATATTTAAAAATAATTCATAGGTTGGAAACTAATTAAAAATTAAAAATTCTAAAAGCTCTTATGATTTTCCCGGATCCGTTCGAATAATCTATGTTGATTGCTATGCCCAACGTTCCATATTATAGAAGGAGGAGTTGTGAAATACAGACAGACATTCAGATTTTAATATAAGAGATGCTTAGAATATAGCGTATAAGATTTTAAAATTTCTCTAGAGAAGCTGCAGAACAAAAAAATATAAATCAAACTAAAAGAAGAAAATAAAATAATAAAAATATTGAAAGAACAAAATGAACATTCTTTTCATTATTATAATAGTAAAAATACGTTTTTCCTTTATTATAATACATGCATTTCAAATACATACAAAAATATTCTATTTTACAAAAATATTTAACAGGTGTTTGTTCATGCAAATAAGGCACAAAGAGTTTAAGAAAGGAGAGATTTTCTTCAGACTATATATATTTTTTTATTCAAACAGCCCTCCCCTTCTCTTTTTTGCTTACAATAATGCACTTTTAACCCACTTGTATATTTCAAAAAATTTGATTAAATTTAAATTTAATCTTTTTTGGTATTTCCAAAAAAACTGATAAATCTGAAGCATTTTTGACATTCCTTTTTGCGATAAAAAGGACTTTTTTGATAACATAAATCTTTCTAAAACCCTGACGTATAAAGTGTATAAGTTTCAGATAAAAGAAAGAGTAACCAAACAAAGATAAAATATTTTAATCCTTATGTTATCTTAAACGATTGAAACGTGTCAGTTTTTTTAGCTATTTTGTGATTCTTTAATTCTTTATTAGCAAAAATTGTAGAATTTTTTTTTAATAATATATTGAAAGATTTGAGTACGGTATGAATTTAAAATTTCTTATTTTATTTAAAAAGCTCATCTTCAAAAACATTTCACTTTTTAAGTTAGTTAAGAAATAGCGCCAATCGGATTTTTTTTTCTACTATATATATAATAGAAATTAGGCTTTCATTCTGTCCGTTTATAATTGAGTTTCTACCAAACGGATTTTTATAGTAATTGAACTTTGGATACATATTTTGAAGAGTGGTTTAATATATAAAGCATCATTCTATGCTCCTCAATTATAAAGCTATGCCTTTGTTTTAAAGGGAACACTTCCGTAATCAGGCCTACAAAACGGGTCGTAGTTTGGCGCAATGACGTAGATGTCATTGTTGTAATCATTGTTGTTAATTGCATACATTTGAAATTGACAACTGAGGGCAACTTGCAAATGGAAACAATTTGGGATGCCACTGTGGATATCTGACTAGCCATATCCAATTCGGGGAATAAAATTAAATGTGTCCACAACCAACAGGTATAATCTAGGAAGTGTTATTTGGCTCAAAAATAAAAATATAGTATTAACAGTGTTTTTGTGTATGTTTCAATTCCACGCTGATACTTGACAAACTTGGCTGTGGTTCCACAAATATTATCCAAAATATTGCTTATAGTGAATTTTATCTAATTATTGTAATATTTAATACAAAAATCACACAACAATGACTGACATATTTACATCTAGCCGTAGCCGCTAGTCCAAAAATGATGAAAATTGTAATATTGGTCTTAAAATTGAAAAGTAGATATCCCTTGAAACAAACGCATTCATAAACAATATCGAAAAATCATGCATCCGGCGTAGATTATGAGACACGTTCCAACACTAACAGAATATTATTACGAAATAATTTTTTTTCATACGATCATACGAAATGAGATATCTAAATAAGCAATTTAAAGAATACATAACTCAGTAAAGATCCAGTTTAAGCAATTGCTGACCATATTAGAAGTCTTTCGTACAGCACTGTATATGATCTATACAATTTGTAAACAATCGTAGTATGCTAAAAGTTACATAAAATTGCATATCACAGCGGAAAGAGCACTTCTATCAATTACCGATCATATAATCAGTCCTTTAACCGAATTCTCTTGTACGTCTCTGTACATGAACGATAAAGCCTACGCACTCCATAATCTATAGAAAATAATTCATATTTAACCTTAGTGGTCCTTTTAAATTTAATTATATTTAAAGTATCATAACATGTTTAAAATACACCGAAAACGATTTTCCCCCCATAGGTCATAATGTAAATAAATTATTTTTTACGTCGCTGTAATTGAACTATATTGAACGTTTTTTCGAGTATCTGAATCGGCCCGATAACGGGCGAAGTCCGCTATTATACTCCGTCATAATAATATCTGTCATGTGGACTAAATGCGATATTAAAAAAAAGTCCCCTCCCTCTCCCCTTCATTAATAACAATCCCTATTCGCATTATTAATTACATCATTGTCTATTAGCGTTTTATTCCTTTTTTCCACTAGGGGGCTCTAACCCCTACGAGCTACGCTCGCGATCCCCGTTCTCACACCGCAAACTCTAAAAACATGCTAATTTGATTAACTCTGAAATGATTAGGGAAGATTGAATTAGAATTAAGCGATCAGTGGCGATCTGCTGTAATCAGGTTTCTATTGATTTTCCGTTCACTGAGGTATTTTAAAGCCGAATCAACTGCTGTCGAAAGAGCTAACAACTGTTTTCGTGATTGATTAAATAACATCAATTAAACATTTGAAAATCAACTTGTGTAAAATTTGTGAAGTAAACAATGCCGCTGCATCGTGGAATTTTATAATGATGTTATAAAAATTGGTTATTTATCCGTTATTCCGTCGACCACTATCCAGAAAAGAAAAAAAACTGTCGCCAAAATACAGGAAAAAAAGTGCGTTACCGTGGAGTCACATGCAATTGACATCAGATGCGGTGTACATGTTTGTTATGTCATAAAGAGATTTTTATTCGACATTTATATGTATCTTTAATGATATTTTACGCAATTATTAGTTATTTCATTAATTAAAAATATAATAACGATCTTAAACGGCGCGCCATGATATTAACAGAGAAAAAGCGTTGAAAAAATGTTGCTCTCCATAGTTACGCACAACAGATCCCTTTCAATTGACGTCATAAAAACTTATCCATCAGCCGACAGAAATAATTAAGAAAAAATATTAAAAATAAATAAATATTTAAGATTACTTTTTTTTTCTCTTTTCATTAATATATTATAAATTTGATTGTTTAAAGTTAATGATAGTTGCACTTTAGCGAGTGGGGCTTTTGATTCCAATGGCAACATTCTTCCATTGGTTTTTTGGGCATCAGAGTTTGGCGAATAATTTGACGATAGTTTTTTTTTTGGAAAGTTGTCAACGATATAATGGAAAAGTACCGAAAATTGTTTTCAGTAAGACGTTTTAAATGTATCGTTTCCAATATAACGTAATTTTCAGAGTTTTCTTCCTATTATTAAACTTTAAAATATTTAACTGAAGGGAACTATTATTATTTACGCTGTTTTAAATTTTGCAATAATAGGTAAAATATTTTGTCAACATAAATTAATATCTCGTGTAAATATATTTTCATACTGAAACTGTTTGGAAATATTATTATTTGATCATTTAAAATAGGACGTAAGTTTCCCTATTTAATGCTTTGAACGCGTAATAATTTAATTATTCTAATTATCTTTTTTAATAATCACAAGCAATTATATTTTTTATTACTTAATTTTCTACAATTACTGAATTTAACACATGATCATTTAATTATATTTTTAAAGTTTTATTTCTATTTTTGATAGTTATGTGTAAATACATTTTTTTATTGAAAGTGGATATTATTATGTACGCTATTCTACAAATTGGCAACAATTCAAATAAGTTCTGCGCTGTAGTTGAATATTTTTATCCATTAATGAGTGGGTTTTACAGGTTTTAATTTATATCTTGCGTTAATGTAGGCATTTTCAAAATTTTATGATTTTCAGCGTGACAGTAGGTATTCAGCTGTAAGTACACAAAATTTCAAGTCTGTAACTTAAACAGTTTCTGAGAACCGACCCGACCCTGTGACGGACAGACAGAGAAGCGAGACAAATAGGGTTTCGTGAGATGAACGAAAACCTAAAAAATTACACTTCAGGGATTTAATAATGTTATTTTTACATGTAAGACTTAATTTGATACTAAATTCCCAATGCTTTTGTAATTGGTTTGCCCTCATATGTTGTACCGTTTCAAGATAGGACCCGTATAACAAGCATGATCACAGTGAGGTCACTGCAATTCACTATATTCACGTCATATTGTGAGCAAAATACAATCGCTCATTGACATCACATTGGGAATAAACTGTAAACTGCATAGAAAACTTTTAAAAAAATACAAGAACACTTCAAAAAATGCTATTCATTGTGAAGATAATTTTTGTAAGTTTAGTGACGTCACTGCAATTGACGTACTTCATGCCACATGCATATCCAAAAAAACACCATATTGTGAAGTAAAATGCGAATTTTAATAATCTGTTCAAAATGAGGAGAACCGGGGCCGTCAATGCATTCGGGGGAGGTTTGATGTGATTAATTTTCTGGCTTCCTTGTAAATTACCTTATATACATGAATTTACATACTGGCCTACAGGAGAGGAGCTTTACATAGTTTTTGACCGTTTTTGGCTAAAATCCAGTTACCCGACTCTATGTCGGTCTCTAGTTCGGACGACACCTACATATGTGTCTTGCATTTTGATTTGATGTTACGACGGCGATATTTATGTGCCTATTGTATCAATCTACCAACATCTCTCTTTTTATATTAAATGCGTATATATTTCAAATGTTTGTGAGTTTTAGACTATTTAAACAAACATGTCTGCTAAAATATAATAAAAAATATTATGGTTTATTTATTCTTGTAATATTTATTTTTGTGCTTAATAACGCAATTTTTATTCCCTTCAAATATATATGCTAAATATTATTCTGTCTGTATGGTAATAAATTTTATCGTATCAATTTAAATTTGAAATACGTGCTCAGAGATAAATAGTAATTCTCTGTTCGGCACACAAATGAAAATATATTACTATACACGTCTTTGTGAACATTTTCTTCAAAAATATATCTTATGATAGAATTTCAGATATATTTGTTTCATAAATTTCAAGATTCTATCTTTGCTTTGTCATATTTCTGTCAGCAATTCATACTCTCTACCATGTCAGTTCTTTATCATTATTTATATGCAAATCTCTTTTAAAATCTAATATACGCAAATATAGCATCAGGATTTCAATAATCTGAATGTATGAGCGGAAAGATTTCTGCTTATTTTCAATTTACGATTCAAAGAATACGGTGCTTATTTGGTTTAGTTTATTATAAATCATCTTGAACTTATTATTCAAATAATGTAAGTTTCCTATATAAAGTCTAGTGCGATGACGAATTCATAAAAAAACCCCAAAGAAAATCATAAAATTTCAGTATATGCAGAAAATTTTTTCTTTATTTGCACCATTTTTATTTTTAACTATATGAGTATCTCTTATATATTATTCTCTATATAGTACATTACATTTAAAAATGCAATATGTGTGTTTTAATTGTTAAGAGAATGTGTACAGTATAATAACTCACTGATGGTAAATATAAGGCATATCTACCGCACTGTAAGATATTTAATAAAACTTTACTTTATATACAACTAGGTGGAACACGTCAAAATTTGACGGCAAACAACTTGATAGTACCATAAAAATAACATTCATAGCTGCTTTAAAATGTTTGAAACTTTTGCAGAATAATTCAAATAAATAAAAAACCCACCTTGAATTAAAGCTTGGTTGGAGAACAGCAATTTGCTAAGTTTCACTGGCACATGCATTCACATAATTTCTTTTAATTGACACATTTAGCGCTGTTGTGCCAGTAAATGGAAAACCATGGCACAACAGTGATAAGTCATACACAATTGTCATTATACGAAGTCAGTTAATGCAAAATGCATTTATATACACTACACACTTTTCCATCTACTGATCCAATAACCATTTTGTCATTATAGTGCATCTAAATACAGTTTGTGATATAGTAAAAAATTAGCATTCGACACTCAGCAAGTAATACTGAACATTTGGCGATTGACTTTATTGCCAAACTTAATAGTCACACTAAATAGTTGCAACGATTACATGGAAAATGAGAATTTTTTTGCTGTCGCTCTACGAATTTCATAGTGGAGGGATGGACACGGGAGATGCATAATATGATTAAGTGGTCACAGACCTTTCCAACAATATATGACATGAGGGGTGTCAACAAAATTTAGAAAAGGGCCCCCCTTGGGGGGGGGGAGTGGCGGGATGGACCCCGGAGATGTATAACATGAATAAGTGGTCAAAGACCCTTCCAACGATATGTAACATGAGGGGTGTGTGCAAAATTTAGAAAAGCACCCCCTTGGGGGGGACAAAGTGGAGGGATGGACACGGGAGATGCATAGTATGTTTAAGCTGTCGGAGACCTTTCTAATGATATATCACATGAGAATTATCGAAAAATTTAAAAAAGTGCCCCCATCGGGGGGGGGAAGAGGGCGGGATTGGCACCTCAGATGCATAATATGATTAGGCGGTCACAGACTTTTCCAAAGATATATGACATGAAGGGTGTCAACAAAACTTGGGGGGGGGCGGGGCAGGATGGACACCACAGGTGCATAACATGAATAAGCGGTCAAAGACCTTTCCAACGATATATCACGTGATGGGTGGGTGCAAAATTTAGAAAAGTATCCCCCTTGGGAGGGTCAAAGTGGGGATATGGACATCGGAGATGCATAATATGATTAAGTGGTCACAGACCTTTCCAACGAAATATAACATAAGGGGTGTGTGCAAAGAGGGGGGACGGACACCGACGATGCATAATATGATTCAGCGGTCACAGACTTTTCCAATAATGTATAACATGAAGGGTGTGTGCAAAATTGAGAAAGAAAATTACCCCCCATGGAGGGGAAAAGTGGGGGGATGGACACCAGAGATGCATAATAGGATTAAGCGGTCAAAGATCTTTCCAACAATATATAACATGAGGGGTGGGTGCAAAATTTAGAAAAGTACCCCCTGAGGGGGCCAAATTGGGGAGATGGACACCGGAGATGCATAATATGATTCAGCGGTCTTATTCAGCGGTATTCCAGCAATATGTCACATGAGGGGTATCGGCAAAATGCAGAAAAGTTCCCCCCTTGGGGGCAAAGTGGGGAGGAGGGGTACCGGAGATGCATAACATGATTAAGTGGTCACATACCTTTCCAATGATATATAACATAAGGGGTGTGTGCAAAATTTAGAAAAAGTACCCCCTGAGGCGGTGCAAATTGGGAGAATGGGCACCAGAGATGCATAAAATGATAATGCGGTCACAGACCTTTCCAACATGAGGGGTGTGTGCAAAATTTAGAAAAGTGCCCCACTTGGGGGGGAGTGGGGGGATAGACCCAAGAAATGCACAACATAAACAGCGATCACAGGCCTTTCGAACAATATATCATATGAGTGCTGTCGGCAAAATTTAGAAAAGTCCTCACCCCGTGTGTGCAAAACGTGCTCCCCCTCCCTCCCCATAATTTTTGTCGTGGCCTCATTTTTAAATTTTGTTCATGCCCGTCCTCTCCCGAAAAAATATTAGAAATATACAAATGTTTCTTAATTACATCAACTGTCTTGATCCGATAAGTTAAATGTTTAAAAGAATGTACGAAAGCGACGGAATTAATTAAAAATCGTTTATCAACGAATCATCCTAGGTTTAAAAAAATTACATACTATGACTTTCATTGATCAAGCACGTAAAAATCACAATTCTATGGTTTCACTGCAATAGAAGCATTGCTTAAATTAATATAATTCAACAAATATGATGCAGTTTTAAAATATCGAGTAATGATTAATATTGTAAAGGAATATACTTATATACGTAATTAAGTTTTTTATACCAAGTTTGAAAATTCTTTTTTTTACATTTAAAAAAAATATCAGAAAAACATTACAAAGTTGCCCAATTGTTCGGTGGTCAGGGGATTAAGTAAATATTAATGATTAACGGAACTGGTTCTAGCTATGAAGTATATAATTTCTCCCAAAAACCCACAACAAAAAAATAATTGCAAAGAACAAGTAATCATCATTAAATATACAAAAAACAATGTGATTAATGTCCAGGGTTTTTTTTTTCATATAACATTTTTTATATACAAAAGAAAAACCGAAATAACCTGATTCATTTCGCCTGAAGTCAAAACTAGTTTTTTTTTTGCATTCTTGGGCAAAGCACGAAATCAATAAAATCATTAATTTGTGATAAATTATGAGTTTCATATGAATCGCCCAAGAACGGACATGCAATCTGGTATAAAATGAATGTAATAAATCAAAAGATTCAAGATTTGTATACATACAAACAATACAATGTAAATACGTATATAACAACACACAAGATTTGCTTGTATTATAGAATATATGATTTTGTATTTAATTGTAATGAAAAAATGGCATCAATAATGCATAAAGATAAAATAGACTCAACGGACAATATTCCCGTGATGTCACAATAAATATGAATTTTTAATCGCTTATAAAAGTAAAGTGCTCGTGGATAAATATTTTTTACCGAATTTAAACTTGCAAATTAAAATATTCAGCCAAAAAGCCACGTGTCTGAATATTTTTATTTTTATTTATTCCCTTTTATTCACGCACCAATGGAAGTAATCCGTAGCCACCATTTTGAAAAAATTAAAAAAAATATATATTTAAAATTAAAATTCTGCTAATTAATAAAAGCATTGAACAAACGAATGCACGATAGCAAATCTGTGACCAAATATCTTTCATTTAAAATAAGAATAATGTAATTTGATGAAGTAGTTTTTTCTCACGAACTGTCGAAAGGAAATGCTTAGCATTTTAAATATATAGATAATTATCTTAACAGACGCTAGATTTCAGCTTTATAATATTTTGCTAGAAAGTATGTTGTACAACGTATACATACTCATATAAATGTGTATTTTTGAAAATGTAACAACTACTCTGTTTCGGAAATTTCAAAGTATAAAATTAGTTTCCTTTCATCCTCATTGTAAATTAATGCAAAATTATATCTAACTTTAATGTAGAAACGTACCTGTTTCTTTGTCAGTTTTATACAATTCAACAATTATGAAAATATTTGGATTTCTATGTGTTCTATTTTAACAGAATAGAAATGAATTTATATCACCGTATAATCTTTTGATACAACATATGCATTATTTCAATTACTTTGTTGTAACATTGCGCCGTTATGTACGTTAAAGCACGAAAAGATTTATTTCGAATATTTCAAGTTCAAATTCTCATCTGTTATGAATACATTAATTTTGAATATAATTAATTATCTTATTATTTATTTATTAAAATATAATTCAATTTATATTTTCTATATTTATTTAAAAGACTATAAACATGTTGCTACAAACGCGTAAGCGATGAGATTAATACAAAAGTAATTCTAGATCCAGTTTTTAGATTATGTGCGAATTCTAAATTAAAAAATATATATATATTAAATTCTTACTACAATACCTAATAAATTAATTAAACTGATGCGATTACAGTGTTCTATTGACATTTTAATTTTTGTGAATTTGATACGATTTCAAACCATGCTTTTGCCATACTTTTACCCAAAATATACTATTCCAGTGTACATTTTAAAATACAAAAATTATTGAAGATACATTTTTTCATCCTTATATATACGTAAACAGAAGTTATCGGAATTATGTCAGTTTTTGAGTTCCATTTTTTATGAATTTACACGTTTTAAGATTTTCTGAATAGGTTTATGGGAAATGCCTGTCTATTTTTCTGTATGGGACATACATTCCTTGGCCTCTCTAATTCAAGAACCAATGTAAAAAAAAAAAAAATTACCAAACTCCATATTATTTTGTGCGTTTTTTATATACTGATGATTAAGTTATGGTGTATACACTACAGGTGGTCACATCAGGTGATGCTTCAATTCCGTGTATTTGACGATTCCCTTGATCGGTATGTCTCAAGAATGAATACATAGAATTCCACGAGACTTCCTATTCGGTTACACATTGACATAAATTGTTGCTGATTATAATTAAATTTATATTGCTGATTATATTTAAATTTATATTGCTGATTATATTTAAATTTATATAGCTGAGTGAAATGTATATCGCTGAGATAACCTATGCTGAACACAGCATAGGTTACCACACTATGCTGTGTTTTTAACTATTTTGTGACAGGTATATCTAGACATCTATAGGATAAAATTTCACCAAATTAAATTTGTAAAATGGTTATTATGGAGATGTATGCTGATTCAATTCTAGATTTCATTACTGAATGGGGGCGGCTGATATGCTTTACGCAATGAGAATTAATGCTGTATCTATTTCTGTAAGTTAGACATGCAACCATATTTGATGTTTTAGGTTATTAATTAAAAATATATATGTTGATCTAACTTTGAATTTGAAGATTCCAACGGTCGGCTTTGTTGTACTGTGCTTCTTGTTATTCACTTTTTACTGGAACTGGTGTTAATGTCAAGAAATGCACTATATTTCATAATAAAATCTCTTGCAGGATAACAGAGGTGTGCAAATTATTCTTATTGGAAAGTTAAAGAAAAAGTTTTGTATTGACTATATCATACTACAATAAAATGTGGAAAACATATTTCTTTACTGTATATATTATGCATCATTGACAAAATACCACTGCTACATGTTTAAAGGATATGTATATAAGGATATGTAAGGGTATGCATATGTTTTCAATATATAATATGTTAAAAATCATGCACTTACATACATCTTTATTTTTAGACCAATATTGTGTATTACACTTTCTACTAAATTAATAAAATAATTTTATAAAGTTTTACAATTATTTTAAAGACATATCTTATCAATGTTAAACTCTAAATTCTAAAATTAATTTTAGAAACAATACAGAATTGTATCAAAGATCTTTTCAAGAAGTCTGTATAAAACATCATTTTTATTACCTGAATGAAAACACACATTTTGTAAAATGACCTGGGAATAATAATAATTTTGTCAAGAGTACAAAGATTTTGGAACCTCTCTATCTTGAAATCTTATGCCAAACATGTACACTTTGCTCTATGGAGAAAATGTTGTCTTCAATATTGAATTTCAGAAATTTATACTGTAACTTTTCGGTCCTACGTATTTTCCAGATTATGTGTTGTGAAAACCACTTTTCAGTTTCTAAAAAGATTATTCTTTCATAATAAAAAGAAATTGCTCTACAACTGTTTTGACTAGAAAACAAATATTGAAGCCATTCTAAACATTTGTGAGATTAAAATAGCTTGATTTTTTTTTTACTCTTATCTTATGAAATAAAGTACATGGGCTGAACGTTGTTAAAATTAAATAATAAGTAAACAATGATAGCTATTGATGCTAATCTTGCAAGTGTGTAAAATTTTGAGTCAGGATTTTATTTAATATATTTCAATGTTTAAATTTCAAATATCACAGATAGATGGTGCTGCAGTGCCGTAAACTGTGGGACTTCTGCAATTAACATTAGGATGTTAAAATTCAAACCATGTACTAATTTTTTCATGATCTAAAACAATTTCATGTAAATAACTATATGATATTTTATCAGTTTTATTGTGTTCGGTTTGGAGATCTGACAGCTTAAGACATACATTGGTTATAACAGGTAATAAAACAAGGAAGCTTAATAAATGATACTCTTACTTCCACATTATTTTTTTTTTGAAACTAACTTCAATAACTGCCATCACTTACTTGTTATAGATTTTTTTAAACGTTGAGACCACTTTAAGATACCCTGTAATTGGAAGATAAGTGTATTTTGTGATTTTAAGATATATTTTAAAGTATTTCTTTAATTTTAGATAGCACATATTAAGTTGAGATAGGTATAAATTTCTTTTATTGTAAATTTCAGGATGCAAATATGTATGTTAGCCTTTTTATGTAATTTTTTTTACTTGAACAGCAAAATGTTTTAAAGAAAAAAAATGTTTATTAGCGAATTTTCACCCATTTTATAATTCATATTATAATCTATAATATATAGTTAGTTTGAAAACTATTTTTATCAGTGTATGCAATGATGCACAACAAATTTCTTTTTTAAAATGTTTAAAACTTTATGTTTTTTTTTGCCAGAAAGAAAACACATAGCTCGTAGCAGTGTTGCCAGTGGACTACTTTTATTATATTCAGATTGCTTTATTGGCACCACTTTTTTGAAATGGTATAATTCGCCTTGTTTTCGCCTTATTTAATCTGCCATTAAATAAGGCAAATTTTAGTTTCTGAAATAACTGGTGGCAGTCAAAGAAACTGGATATAAAAAAAGTAGCCCACTGGCAACACTGGCTCGTAGCATGGCGAGGGTGTAACATTTCTGCCAACAGTACCAGGATTTTAGTACCACTGCTCTCTGAAAGGAAAGTGTCACACCACCTTAAAAAAAATTCACCCTTATTTTATAAAAAAAAATGTCCGTGGAATGTTATTATCTATTGCGCTTTAAAAATATGATTTAAAAGTATTAACTGATTTATGATACATATTAATGCGATAGGAATAAATTTATTTTATGTGAATTTTCTGAATGAACTATGTATGGTAGTTTTTTCGTGAACGGTTTGGGCTTGACACACAGATTTTCATAAAGAAACAGAGTTTTCTGAATTATTGTCGTGTACTTTATAATTACTATTATAAAACGAACTATATAAATAATTTTTACCAATGCAATAAAAATTCGTCAAAAAATCTCTTTCAATAAACGTATAAACTGTATATTTATTAATAAATATATATTTATTTCCATTATCTGAAAAAAAAAACACATATTGTAAACGGTTATGGAACGTATATATTCACATAAGTAAATGAATTATAAGTTCTGATTTCACGGAAACATTTCCTCATTATAGAAAAAAAATATTTATTCGATTTTATATTTAAGAAAATTTCCCTTAAATTTTTTGTACGCATTATGGCACAATTTGTATTATGAAAGATTTTCCATAATCTATAAGATGAAAGATGGAAGTTTGTGTGCGTATGTCGTGTTCTGGAGAGACCGCTGGACTAAGTGATAAGAAATTTGGCATGAAGGTACTTCTATATCTGAAGCACGATAAGGAATTTTTTAATTAAAATTTGGCTGCGATTTTTAGCGTTTTTTCCCATTTTGAAATATTTTTAGGATATTAGTCAAAATAATTTGGTTTCAATCTTTTAGCATAATATAGTAAATGTAGCCCTCTTTTCTGTAAAGTTTATTTGGAATTCTTACAGTGATGTTTAAATTTTTCCCGAATTTGTTTATTAATTGTATATACTATGTTTTAGTTAGTGGTTTTTCGAAATTGCGGTGATTTTTTGACATCGTAAAGAAAATCCGGTTTGAAACTTTTGTCTCAGTATAATAAATATTATCATTTTTGCAATAAAGTTTATTCGAAGATTTTACAGCGATTTTTAATCGTTCGCGAAATTTGCACAATTTCCGTTTAAGAATTTTTCTGTCTAAAATGTTTATTTCCTCTTACCATTCCTTTTCGTGACATAATAATGCAAGTACTCAAAAATATTTAACCAACTTTCAACGGTTTTTTTTTTGTGGTCACGCATAATTCTTCAACGGGTGGTCCGATTTTCCTACTTGTATTTTTATTCCAAAGCAACCTTGGAACCTAAGCATACCTTGGTCTGCAAATAGTAGCGTATTAATATCATTAAAATATAAGCTCATATGTTTCTTTTGTTTGTCTGTTTTCCTGTTTTTGTTTTTTTGTTTTTTTTTTGTTTTTTTTTTGTTTTATGGTGTATATTTTTAACAAACAAAATGACCAATCTTCACGAAATTTTAATATGGTGTACACAGAGCTAATTTACGTTTCTAAAATCGTCATCGTATCTTATATATTGTTTTGTGTGCTTAAAAATTTTAGTATGTCTTCGTGTACTGCGGGTTAAAATACGCGATATTGAAATCATTAAGATTTTTAAAAATGTGGATTACAAACCTGAATAAGATAGGAAAACCGTATCTTCTACAACAAGCCGACCGACCCATGGTTTGGGTCGTGTCAGGTTGGCAATAATTTTTATTTGCAGATCGTGTTGACTGAAATTGTTTCAGGTTGAAGTTGGGATTTGACACTTGCGGTAGAATTTAGTAACTCGCTTTGTTTTTCAAGCATGTGTACAGTATTGTTAAAGATGAAAAACTGTATATTTTTATGCAAATGAGTATGTACCTGCTTATTTTATGGCATAAAGGGTAAATTTTGTAGTAGATATATAATTATAAATTTATTTTGAAAGTTGAATTCAAACATGTATTGACATATTAAAAATTCAAGTTGAATTAAATTGGGTTCGAGTTGATTACAAACAAGTTGACGACCCATATTCTATACATTTCCGACAAAATAATAATAAAAAAAAACATGTAAATGTTTCATTCACGAATTTTAAAATTATTATTTTTTTTAAAATTAATTTCAATTAGCATATACATGAACTCATTATACATCTCCAAGAAAAAAAATATGAAACTCTACTTTTATTTCCAAAGACTTTTATTATCTAAAGAAAAAGAACTCAAATCTTCTGGGACCAATATTTTCACAAAAATATAAGGCCTATAAGACAACATTATCTCACAATTTAATGCCAAACAGGTAGTATTTTCTCTCTCGAGGAAAATTCTTTTCTCCTATATTAAATTTCAGAAATTTATAGTGACATCTTTTATCCATACGCACTCAGCCAAATTCTGCATTATAAAAAACTTTTTTATTCTGAATAGAATATATGTTGATATATTGATACAATCGAAATTTTGTTGACATATTTTTTTTTTTTTACATTTTAAAATAAAAGTAAATCTATTTTTTTTTAAATAGGCTATATAGCTAAGCTTTAAAAGAACCCTTCTTTGATTATTATATATATTGAGAAGAAACGGGAATATATTGCCTCTAGTTTAATTTTGCGGCTACATAAGTGTATGGTAGTCTGTGTGCTAGTTTTTCAGTATACAGTAATATGCTTATTTACATAATGTTAGAAAGTCATATATTGTGAATTTTGAGAAATATTGTTCAAGTATTTCTAAGATAATTTATTGAAAATAATCTTCTAATCTGCTTAAATAACAATGAATCTTTATAATTGCAAATATTTATTTATTCTGTCATCTAAGAGCATAATATTTCTTTTCAAGTATAAATCCTTTTTGAATCATTGTTACACTATTTACAACATTTATGCAAATGCAATCATTTATGTATTTGGAAAAGATTTATAAATGTTTATCTCAACAAATGTTAATATTTTAAAAAGTACACAAATGTTTAAGAAAATTAGAAAATGAAATAAGTTTTTTTAATTAACTCGATAGATATTTGCGAAGTACAGTTCTACCTTAAGACCTGGATATGTGTATCATAGAAATCAGTATATCTCAAAATTTTACTAACTATGTACTGCACTTCTTTCAAACCTTGTATAAGTATAATGTTTCACCTCAGTGACATTTTAGTCTTTGCACAATAGATACTAGCATAAAAAAGTCACTTGGAAAACGCTTAATATTTTGCGCAGTTTACACGTGTGTAACAAAACATTTCTCATTTTTTGGAAAGTGTTGGTGACTTGCATCCCTTTGGTAATTTCAAACATGGATTACGAAATTATTGTTAAATCTTTATTTCCAGATTTCTTAAATATGCACAAATAATAGTAATAAGTACAAGTTTAACACATTCTGAAATTATAGAGAACATTAAGATGGTGGAACGCAATATGTAATGTACAGTAAAATAAATTTATGATTATTCCTCGTTAATATGTATCGTGCAAAAGTCATCTTTCTAAAGCGCATTAATTATTTACAATTCGAGATACTTTATTTGAAAATGTAAGAATAAAAGAAATGTTAAGCTATATGACAGTGAAAGAATATACATTTAGTGGAATTTAAGAAATTTGTTTTCATTGTATAATTTATAAAGTGCTTTGGGAAGGAAAAAATACAACATTGATTTTTTAAAAATCAACACAAAAAAAAAAACATTTACTGAAAAAAAAAAACATTTTTTGGAAAGAGCAGTTTTACTAAAAAATACGCTTCCTCGAAATGTCATCAGGTTTTAGGATAGCGTGATGCTATATTAGTATTCTTGACAAGTTCCAGGTAAATTTGCAAGGTGTACTTTGCTTTTTAGATAATAAAAGGAAAATTATATATTTTTTCCCTAAGAGATTTTCAGTACACTACTGCATTTTTTTTATATGAATCATTTTCAAATTTATCAGTTTCGGAATTTTTAAAAAAACCTGTAAAAACAATTATAAAATTTTCCAAAAACTATTCATTTATTTTTAAAGGAACTTGTAGAATAGATAATTTATATTTAATATAATGAACACTAGAAAATAAAGTTTAAATTGACAGACTGAATTGTTCACTATTACAGTGAAAATTACATTAAAATCAGTTTATTCCTTACTCTTCGTAATACAGGGTGCTCATAAAAAAAACTTTCCAGTATATGAGGCCCTAACGACCGCATCATTCAATGTAACGGGATGCCATTTATCATGTGGTTATTTTATGGCGAAGGCTCAAGGGAAAGACCGACACAGAGCAAAGACACCTGCACAGTAGGGTGGGCCGAAAATGCACTTTTGCACAAACTTTCGAAATCGATGAGGCTTGGGGGCGGAAAAGTTGTGTATTGGGTTGCTTAGTAACCATGTAAAAATTTTTTGAAATCGAACAATATCTTCAGGTGGCGCCGGCGCCTTAAAAATTTGAAATTTTGACTAAAACAGACCTTTTTCTTCTAAAAACACGATTTTTTGCATTTTCGAAATAGATTACGCTCTAGTGCGGAAAAGTTGTGTATTGGGTTGCTCAGTAAACATGTAAAATTTTTTTGAAATCGAACAATATCTTCAGGTGGCGCCGGCGCCTTAAAAATTTGAAATTTTGACTAAAACAGACCTTTTTCTTCTAAAAACACGATTTTTTGCATTTTCGAAATAGATTACGCTCTAGTGCGGAAAAGTTGTGTATTGGGTTGCTCAGTAAACATGTACATGTTTTTAAAAATCAAACAATATCTTCAGGTGTCGCCGGCGCCTTAAAATCGGAGATTTTATTCAAAACAGACATATATTTTCATGAAAAGAGAATTCCTTATCGGTTTTCTATTTCACCCCCCTTCTTCTACTAAATGAAATGCTCTCGCACCTGCAGTCCACGTGACAGTCCACGTGACCCTCAGTGGTACAGGATTGTCTCTTACATTCCTTATCAGTTTTCTATTCCACCCCCCCTTCTTCTACTAAATGAAATGCTCTCGCACCTGCAGTCCACGTGACAGTCAGTGTGATAATATGCAATACACAGTTATCGTTTAGTTCAGTCTAGTACAGAAGCAATCAATAAGCTTACTTTATGTCGTTTGTTCATCGAAGAGCAGTCTCTTTAGATATTTAAATGTCATTAACTAGTTAGTTATAGTTATACTTTTGTCACAATGGCCGGTTGTCATTCAACTAGAAAAGTTACAGATTGTTTTGTTTTTGGTTTGCCAGAAGAGCTGAAACCTAACGTCTTACCAACTTACAGTCAAGTTATGAAATTTTACTTCCTTATAAGAGAACAAGTGAAATCTTCAAATCACGGCAAAGATCCAGCTTTTACTGACATTGCCAATGTTGTTGCTGAGAGGGTAGCTGATTTGTGGAAGAAGTCCTCGATTCCTACTATTTCTCATTGCAGAATTGTGCGCATCCTTAAATCATATCATGCTAAGTATAAAAATATCCTGAAAAGTAAAAACAAGTCTACGGAATACTATAGGAACAAAGTAAAGGAATTTTTGGAAGACGCCGAGAAAACTCTCTTTGACATTGCCACATGCAAATGTCATTCCTTTAAAGCATGCTGCTGTGAAAAGGATAGAAAAGTGCCACATTTAGAACAACCATTTTTGATTGATCAACGAACCGTCAGAAAAATGATTATCGGGGGCATTGATATAAAAGTAACTGAGAAGCTGCTCCGAAAGCAAAATAGGCAATCCAAGACAGTGTTGAAAGCTGCTACAAGTGAACAGCAGTTTCAAACACCAAAGTCTATGTTCGAGTTGCCTGAGTTCGAGATTGTGAGAACGAAGAATTTGAATATGAAACGCGTAATGATGAAGAATACACTCCTCCTAGATCCAGAAAGAACCATTCCAGAAAAACGAAAAGAGAGACCAAGGTAATCAGCCAGATGAGGATAAAACTGCCAACCACAGCACTCGCCTGCGATAGTGCAGGGATTGGAGACAGGCCTGCAGCGAAAATTATTTCTGCAGTTCTTGAAGATGTCGGAATGATTTCTGATAATAATCGTTCCAAAGTTACAGATAAAAATAAAATAAGAAGAGAGAGAAAGAGAAAACGAAGGGAACTACAATGTAAAGGAAAACCAGAAGAGCTTCAAGCCCTCTTTTTTGACGGACGAAAAGATAAAACTTTAGCAGATCAAATCAAGGGAAACAAAAAGCACAGGACAACGGTTATTGAAGAACATGTAGTTTTAATACAAGAACCTGGATCTGAATATATCGGCCATGTTTCTCCAGCTAGTGGTTCTGCAAAATCTATTAAGAGCAGCATCGCTGAATATCTTTTACAGAATGATATCAACACTGAAAATCTTTTGGCAGTTGGCTGCGATGGGACACCCGTTAACACAGGTTGCAAGACTGGAGTTATACGTCTCATAGAAGAAGATGTTGGTAGACCTCTTCAATGGCTCATATGCATGTTACACGCAAATGAGTTACCGTTGCGGCATCTTCTAAAAAAGCTAGACGGTCAAACAAGTGGTCCTGAAACCTTTTCTGGTCCAATAGGAAAAGATCTCGAAACCTGTGAGCTGAAACCGGTAGTCAATTTCAAAAAGGTTGATGTCGTAGAGTTAGTAGCAATATCAGAAGAGCTTCGAAAAGATCTGAGTACAGATCAACGATACATGCTGCAAATTTATGAAGCTGTAACATCAGGTTACTGCTCTGTTGCCCTAGCAGAGAAAAAACCAGGAAAGCTAGCGCACTCCCGTTGGCTAACGGCAGCATGTCGAGTTTTGCGCCTGTACATTTCAGTTACAAATGTTTCAGCAGAACTGAAAACCTTAGTAGAGTTTATAATTAAAGTGTATGTGCCGATGTGGTTTGATATAAAATCCAAACCGCATTGCAAAGATGGTGCTAGACACTTATGGAAGATGATTAGCTTGTCACGTTATCTCCCAGATGACTTGAAGACTGTCGTGGATGGCGTAATAAGCCGAAATGCTTTTTTTGCGCATCCTGAAAATATTCTTCTTTCGATGCTTACGGATGAACGAAATTACATCCGACTGCTTGCAATACGAAGAATTTTAAAAGCCAGGGAAAATAAACAAGAAGGTATCCGGCGGTTCAGTGTTCCTGTAATAAAATTCGAAGCAAAAGATTATACGGACCTAATTGATTGGCACCAATCAGTTGTTACGGAGCCACCAATGCTTCGTGCAGTCAGCAATGAAGATTTCCGAAATATTCTAAAGGAGAAAATATCTATACTAGAAATAAAAGAGTTTCCATGCCACAGCCAAGCAGTGGAGAGGGCAATAAAAATAGTGACAGATGCTTCAGCTTCTGTGGTGGGACAAATCGAAAGGGATGGCCTTATAAGGGCGAAATTAGAATCACAAAGAATAATTCCTTCATTTGAAAGCAAGACGAAATACAAAAAAGGCCAAGTAGATCAGGCAACAGAAAAGTGAAATATTTAATAAAATCTCAGTGTCCATTATATGGTTGGGTGGTTGGGAGGGCACGGGTGGAACTCGATATGCAGCCACCTCCTCGTGGTGAGTTCTGGGTTATCTCAGTGAATTTCCTCTGAGATAAGCAAAGAGCTGCATTGCTTCATGTTTGTTTGCTTACTTGGCACACATGACAGCAGTAAAAGATGAATTCAATTATTATTTATGTGTTTATTGACGTTTCCTTTTTTCTGCTGAACAAACCGAATTTTAAAGGCTCAGGCTCCACCTGAAGATATTGTTTGATTTAAAAAAAAAACTTACACGGCTACTTAGCAACTCAATACTAAACATTTCTGCACTAGAGCGTTATCTATTTCGAAAATGCAAAAAATCGTGTTTTTAGAAAAAAAGGTCTGTTTTAGTCAAAATTTCAAATTTTTAAGGCGCCGGCGCCACCTGAAGATATTGTTCGATTTCAAAAAAAATTTACATGTTTACTGAGCAACCCAATACACAACTTTTCCGCACTAGAGCGTAATCTATTTCGAAAATGCAAAAAATCGTGTTTTTAGAAGAAAAAGGTCTGTTTTAGTCAAAATTTCAAATTTTTAAGGCGCCGGCGCCACCTGAAGATATTGTTCGATTTCAAAAAATTTTTACTTGGTTACTGAGCAACCCAATACACAACTTTTCCGCCCCCAAGCCTCATCGATTTCGAAAGTTTGTGCAAAAGTGCATTTTCGGCCCACCCTACAGAATAGCCCCTTGGCATTAAGACAACGACTCCTCAGCAATTTCTCGTGATAATCGCGTCAATATTTCTCGTGACCTTATTGCTGCGTCTGGAATAAGAATTTCCAGATAAACAGTATACAGACGTCTAGCAGAGAGGGTACTTTACGCCCGGTGCCCAGTCGTGTGTGTCCCTTTCACTGCATCGAACAGGTGAGCCCGGTTGTTGTGGAGACGAAGACATCCATCTTGACACGAAAATAATAAGGGCGTGTTCTTTTTAGTGATGAGTCGCGATTCACCACGCAAAGTGATTCTCGTCAAATCTTTATCTGGAGAGAACGTGGAGCTTGCTATCATCCATTCTACGTAAAATAAATCGACAGATTTGGTGGTGGGTACTGTCAACGCATCATCGCTATAGGGACGAGGTCCTTGAAGCTTATATGAGGTTGTTCCGGTGTACTGTAAGCCCAGACTTCATTTTTATGGACGATAATGCGTGGCCACACAGAGCTCACATTGTTGAAGATTTTCTTGAGGAAGAGGATATTTGCCGTATGAATTGGTCCTCGAGGTCTCTGGACCTCAATCCTATTGAACATGTTTGGGATGGTTTAGGAAAAGCCATTGCATAGCGTAACCCCACTCTCAGGACCCACCAGGAGGTGAAAGCCGCGCTTTTGGAAAAATGGCTTTTTGCCACAAACATTTATTGATACCGTCATAAACAGTATGAGAGCTCGTTGTGAGGTTTGTATAGCAGTGCACGGGGATCACACATCATATTAGGCAGACTTTTCCCGAGATAAATACTTTATCTCTGATTCATGATTTAACCCTTTTTGATATGCCCTGTATCTTAATTCACAATTAAAATCTTTTCCATATTGTTATGTTGCTATATTCTTTCACCCATTGTAATATACCTCTGTGTCAAATTTCGTGGCAACACAGTGAATAGTTCATCAGTTTTCACAGATTTTATGTTTATGACCTTAATTTTGGACATGAGTGTGGAATCCCAAACTTTAAAATATATGTTTTTTTTTCAGGTAATTTTTTTTTTCAGTTTTTTTTCCCGAATTTGCGTTCCAGAATACACCAAATAGTGTATAATCCCTTTATTAGCTTTTGTAAAGTAGTTTCATTATTTTAAACGAAGCATATAAATTAAAATATCGTTGTTTAAAATAAATTCGTGAACAAATTCGTAGAAAAACGTAGTGACAGTAAATTTGCCGTTACATGAATATATTTTCAAGTGTTGATTGGATATATTTTGGGAGTTTGAGCGTAGATTGGTGATATATCCTTGATTTGAGGGCAAAATGACATATACAGGATTTTCGTTAAATAAATGGAACAGCACAGCTGTCAGCACAGTTGTCGGAACATCCTCGTGATTGTTTAAAATATAGCTTCGATTGGATGATTTCAAGGGATTTTAGTTTAGATTATAGTGATGTTTGCGCAATTTTACTGGATTATGATTTAGCTTTAGTGAAAGATCGGCTAGTTTGTGGCTATGTTGCTATAAGAATGATGCCTTCAAGGAGAACATTTGACGTAAAAGTTACCTGAATTATCGTTCTCGTACATGAAACTGAAAAATATCCACAATTACCCCGTACTAACCGCGGTGGTTTCCAACTCACAAAAATCCAACCAAGCTTCACATCTTGTGCCCAGCACTGGGCTGAGTGGACACTTGCTTATTTTGAAAGATGACGGGCGTCAAAATGATACTCGATAATAAATGAATACAATTAATGAAATGAACTAATAATTATACATTGACGTATTTTTAAGTTCATGTATCAGGTAAGAAAGAAATCCATTTAAAGCATAACTGTATTTGTTATGAACCATTTCCTTTTTTTTTTTTATAAGATGAGTGTAAAAATAAATCAAGCTATTTTTTTTATTGGGAAAAAATATTCTTTTTAAATTCTCAGAAAAGTTTTTACGTTAGAGAGTCTAAAAAAATACGTAGGAATAAAAATGTTAATGCAAATGTCTCAAATTCAATTTTGAAGGAAACGTCAGAATTTCCGCTAAAGATCAAATACTACATGTTAGGCGCTATATTTAAATATTGTATAGTTCTATATTTCCTGAACTATTGCAAAAAATATTAGTCAGAGATCATTTTACAAGATGTATATATTTTTTCCAGGTAACAAAAAAGTTATATACATTTTTTCCGAAGAACTCGTTATATAAACCTGTTTTCAGAGTTTGATTTTTAAAATTCCCAAAACGTGTATAATTTTTTTAAGCTTTTAAAAATATATAGTTTGAAATGTTAAGTGAAATGTGTAGGAAAAAACATTGTTCTTTTGTATATAGCATGGAAAGTAAAAAACATTTCTAAAGACAAATTTAAAACTCTCTAGACTTTTAAAATGCATTTCTTTCTTTAAAGATATGGGTAAGTTAATTTTTATTAAGAAAAAAAACCGCTTTATTTTGAATCTAAAAGAAAATCATAATGTAGAATTTAAAAAAACTATTTGCATTAAAAAATTTCCCATACATGTAAAAAGTTTTTGAATGAATTTTCAAGATAGAGTGGTCCTATAATATGTGTACATATCGATGTAAAAAATATTATCCTAATTTTTCAGTGAACAATTTGCGGAAAACTCGTATAATTATTTATAGAAACAAAAGTTTTTGGATTATCTTCTGCGTATTTTATAAATACTATTATAATACAAACTCTATAAATAATTTACATCAACGCCCTGGAAAGGTACGGAAAGGGTCTTTAAATATATGTATAATACGTCATTTCCATTAAATGAAAGGAAACACGCATCTTGAAAAAATATCTGAAGCGTAGATTCTTAAGAAAAATTGAATCCGTCAACCTACCTTCAGATTTCAGCCGAACATTCCTTCATAGCATCATCGGAGGGAAATATTTCTTTAATAATAAGTGTAAGAAATTTACACTTAAAATTTTTTGTACGCATTATGAAATATTTTCTGAATTTGTGAAAAGCAGTTGTTATTCTATAATATAAAATAACGTGATATTTTTTTACTGGTACTTTATAAAACAAAGTAAATGAATTTTTTATATTTGTAATATAATGAAATACTTGATTTTCTTTCCAGTGTGTATTACAGCGAGGCGAGGTGAGAATGATTTTACTGCACTTTTCAAATAAGAAATGTGGCTATTATTTCTATTTAAGATCTTTTTTGTCATAAATGCTTAGTTTCATGAACCATTTCTTTTTGTTTCATGATAATACAACACGGAAAGATTTTTAATCAACTGTCAACGAAGGAGGTAATCCAATACGTTTGTATTTTTCTTCTATGTATGTTCTTGCATAACTGTTGAACGGGTGGTCCGATTTTCCAACTGCTTTTTTTTTAAGTTTTCACATGAAATGGTAGCGTATTAATATTATTAAGATATAAAATGATACATTTGTGTGTCAATCGGTTTCCCTATCTTATTTAAATTTTATAAAAAATTGACTAATCGTTAGGAAATTTTAATATGGTGTTCAGGTACACAGCGCAACTTTACGTTTCTAAAATAGTCGTCATATCTTATATAGTTCTTTACTGAGAAATTTCAATATGTCTCATCTACTTCGCGTTAAAATAAGTGATATTGAAATCATTAAGATTTCAAATGAATGTGGATTACAATTCTGCATCAATCCGGGAAACTCGATTTACCGCGATAACGACTCGACCACGCCTTTGAGTCGTGTCCGGTTGGCAAAAATTGTTTAATTGCATAGCATGTTGACTGCATTTTTGTCAGGTTCAGGTTGTATTTTGATATTTGTGGATCAGATTTGGTGAAGAATTTTCTTTCAAAAGCGTTTACATAAAATTGTTTAAGATGAAGAATTATACATTTGAATGAAAATGAGTGTATACATGTTTATTTTTGTACTAGAAATTAAAATTTACAGTAGAGATATAGCGTATGTTTCCAAAATTTACTCTACACGTTTCAGGCAAAGTGACAAAATAACTTTCAAAAGCATGTAAATGCATTTCAGATTTATTTACAAATTTTAAAATTGTTTTTTTAGATAAATTTCAATTATCATATACAGGAGTTCATTATACATCTACAAAAATATATGTGAATCTTTACTTTTATTTCCTAAAATAATTTTATTAACTAACAAAAAATTCAAATCTTCTAAAATGACCTGGGACCAATATTTTTACAAGAATAGAAGGCCTATAAGACTACGTTATCTTACAATTTAATGTCAAAAAGGTAGTCTTTTCTCTCTCGAAAAAATTTCTTTTCTCCGATATTATATTTCAGAAATTTATGGTGAAGTGATTTATCCATACGCACTTAGCCAGATTTTTTTTTCTTTGTAAAAATAATGTTTTTTGCAATAGAAAATATCTTGAATTCATTTTTAACTTTTTAAAATAAAAGTTTTTTAAAAATATTATTTATTGCTAGTTTTTACAAATATTCTTTTTTTATTATTACACATATTGAGGTGAGATTGAAATATACGGCCTTTATCTTAATTTTCGGCTTAAAATGTGTATGTTAATCGTTTTGTAATTTTTGGAGTTTGTAATGCTGTTTCGATACTTCTTGCGTTATTCTAATTTATGTAAATGTTATAAAATCAAATATTTTGATTTTTTAGAAACACGTTTCAAAATTTTCAAAGATAAATTAGTGAAATAAACTTTCTAATGTGCTTAAATGTTAATTTATTGTTATAAATGTAAACATCTATACTTTCTGTCTTTCAAAAACATTGTTTTATTCAACTATTCTTTTAGCATCATCGTTTCAAGTTTTACAACATTTATTGGTATACGGTTATGTGAAGTACCGTCATACCTATCTATCTGTAAACTTGCCTATCTTGAAATCCTGTAAACCTCAAAATGTACTAACACCCCTACATTTCATGTATTTTTCTAGTTTATACTGAATTATTTTCTTCCAAAGGCTGTATAAGTCAAATATTTCACACCAATGGCATTTTCCTTTCGGTACAGAAGATACTACCACACAAAAAAGCCATTTTTAAAACAATTACCATAAAATTGTGATTGTAAGTCAATTAAATATATAATCGAGATTTTTTTTAATTAAATGCATTAAAAAATCCATTTTTATCATTAATTTAGAACCAAAAAATTTAAATAAAGTGAGATTGATCCGTATTTCGGCATATTTTTGCTTAAAGAAAAATAATAATCTAAATCTCCCTAAAACTAAACCTTCCAAATCCCCGCCACCAATCTTTTAGGTAGCTTTCAATACAAATGTATAAAGCTACCTATTGCAGCCGTTCGGAGGAAAGCAGTCCCGGAAAATTTCGATATATTTTCACCGATCATGACTCCTAGATCCCAAAACCACCCTCCGTTCCAATGTTGATTTATATATATAGATATATCCATATATATATATATATATATATATATATATATATATATATATATGTCATACGACCTATGTCATACGATAAAGCTCGTATTTATAAATCGATTTTGATGAAACTAATTGTGTGTATTAAAGTTACCAATGTCTCGACCGAGTTCGTTGGCCAGCTTGGTCCGCCATTTTGTTTCAAGATGGCGGCCATTTAAAAATTTAAAACTAAAATAAATATACAAAAAAATTAAAAATTAAAATTTATTTTTTAATTACATGTTAGACCTTGATACAAGGATTCCAGAGCATTTTTGGTTTACCTCTATCTTAAAAAATGGCTGAGATAGAGCAGTTTGAAATTCTAGGGTGGCTGACATTTTGAAACAAAACAGCACATTAACGCGATTACTCGCAAATTATTTTCTTTCATTGTTGTAATAATTTTCCCAATCATACGCATAAAACTATATATTCATATACGTTAGCGCCAAAATTGGCAAAATTGGCGACAAAATTAGCAAAATGTGTGACATTTGGCGAAATATCGCCAAATTTGGCGACCAAGATAAGTCTTTATAAATGAAGCCAATTTGGCTGTTGCTCAATAATTTGGCGAAATTCTTATTCAAATTCAGTATTAACGAATCTTTTGTAAACGTTTCTTTGCATTTTAACTTGCTGTTTTCGTGTAACATTAGCTAAAATTTTAAAACGAAGATATAGGAAAGCTATCTTTTCCTCCCGGTACAGGTCGGAAGGACTTTTTTGTTAATTTTTTCGTCTTTATTTGAAGTTTTATTGTGACAATAAATAATTAATAACCTAAATCAACACTTCGAAACTACCTTGTCTCATTTAGCCTCTTTCTGGTACCACAGTTTAAAATCTTACTCTACTTAAAACTTTTCTGTAACAATAAATAAATAATCCTCTAAGTCACTTCTACTCCCACCAAAAACATTCCACTAATCTCCCCTCCAGTACACAAACTTTAAAATCTTTAAAACTCTATTTTTGTTTCAGATTTTTATGCTGTAGCAAATATAAATAAATAATTATCTAACTCTTTCCTTAAAATTTCCATTCCCCATCCTTACAAAAACGGGTGAATTTCTAGACATTTAGGGGAAGGGGAGGGGAGAGGGCAGAGAGGAGACTTTACTCTTTTTGTAGTTTGGCTATGGTCACCCCTGATATTTTGCTAATGGAGGAGTGTGAGAAATTTGTTTTAGAGAACATATTTACATTAAAACGTAAAAAATACTTGTGATTCAGAGGTGAAAACAGCCAAACTGCAAAAAATAGGAAAAATTTTTGTTTCCCTCCCCATATTTATATCCCATCCCTTATGGATATAAAGAATGAAGCAAAAATGTCAAAATTGATGAGGATTTTCGATGAGTGATACTTATATAGAATTATGCAGAGGAAAATTTATATGAGTTACCTTACTACAAAATAAGAAGTGGTGCAGATTTTATTAAATAATTAATATTAAAGAATTTAAACTTTTTTTGGGTGGGGGGATAGCGGAGGAAAAGCAACTTTGTGTGCAAGAATGGTAATTCAGATCTTTGATTATCCATTTATTGTTACTATAGCAACACATACAGAATATTTTTAATAGTGTTTAGAGATTTTTAATTTTGTATTTTGTATTTCCAAATTTAAGATTCTCCATATTTTAAAGTTTTTAAGCTGAGGAGGGAGGGCAGATAAAAAAAAGAGCAGACATTTCATATGTGGGGAGAGGATTCCATTGAGATTATATAAAAACATAAGTGGAAAACTGCCAAAAAAGTCAAAAGATAGAAAAATTTCCAATTGGATTTTTTAAATAAATATTTTTCATAAAAAAAGTTTGTGTGGAGAGGGAGTTATATTTGGGAATGGAAAATAAACTGTAATTTATTAAAAGTAGTGGGTGTATGTCTTTCGAAGGGGGGGGAGGGGCTTACAATCGGGATTATATTGGTGATACTTAGCAACTTTACGCGTGCGTAACAAAACATTTATCATATTTTGGAAAGTTTTAGTGACTTGAATCCACTTTGGGCATTTGAAACATGTATTGTGAAATTATTGTTAAAACTTCATTTAATGATTTCATAAGTGTGCACAAATCCTTAGTAATAAGTAGAAACTTAACAGTTGTTCAAATTATAGTGTACATTTGCGATATTTCTGATGCTGAAGATGATGGAAACAATTGCGAAAACACTAATATAAAAGGTACAGTTACTATATTCTTCTTCCTGACAAAAAATATAAATCCGAAAATTTTAAAGCTATAGGTTTTTGTTTTTTCAGGTAACAAAAATAATTTTCTTACCTATATTTGTTTCATGAGAGCTGTTGTATATTTCTATATATATTGTGAATATTTTTTTTTTCAGATTTTGAGTTCCAGAATCTGTAGGATAAAATGAAAAATATTTATAAGCTTTTGTAAAAATATGAAAAAAGAAGCATTAAAAGTAAATATCGTTTACAAAAATAAAAATACAAAATTAACTCGTCAAACATTTCGTGGAAAAATATAAAAAGTACCGGCATCAGTCGGAACCTGCATAACTTGACTATATTTCCGGATTTTTATAGGATAATTTTAGGGAATTTTGAGCTTAGATGTGTGATATTTCCGTGTTTTGATTTGAAAATGAAGACCACATAATTTCCACTGAAGAAATGGAACATGATAACACCCCCATGATTTGAAAGAAATGCCACTTTGATTGGATGGATTTAGGACATTTTTATCTTAGACTATTGAAGTTTGCACATTTTAATTGGATTTAGATTGAGATTTAGTAAGCAATTGCCATTGTTCGGCCATATTGCTGTAAGAAGGAAACGTGACCCGATTTACCATTCTCGTACAAAGAGAACTGCTCCATACGTCGGCGGTTTCCAACGCGAGGCCATTGGTGCAAGCTCCCAATTTGTGGCTAGCATGCTAACCAATGGACTGCGTGCGCACTTGCATATTTTGAGAGAAAATGGGCGTGCAAAATATATTCAATAGAAAATGAATACGTATACCAACATTTTTTTAATTGTATATATAATCTCTTTAAAACATACCTTTAATTGTCATTAACCATTTGCATTTTTTTTAAAGATAAGTGTAAAAAATAATCAAGCTTTTTTTTATTAAGAGGAATTTTTTTTTTTTTTTTTTTTTTTTTTTTTTTTTTTTTTTACATTCTCAGAAAAGTTTTGTGATAGAGAATTTAACAAATGGAATAGAAATGCATAGGAATAAAAACGTCACTCGAAATGTCCCAAATTCAATTTTGAAACAATCGTAAGCATTTTCTCGAAAGATCAAAGGAAACACGTTAGGCGTCATATTTAAATATTGTACGGTTCTATATTCCTTGTACTGTTGGTAAAAATATTAGCAAGAGGTCATTTTACAAGATGGATGTTTGTTTTTTCCTCTTTCAAGTATCAAATTAAAGCTATGTATATATTTCAAAAGATTCGCGGTATATTTCTCCTCAGTTTGGCAGAAATTATTTTCAGAGTTTGGATTTAAAATTCTCACAACGTGTATAACATTTATTGTTTAAGATTTAAACAAAATATTTTGTTATGTTAACTGAAATGTGTAGTGTAAAATATTGTTCTTTTATATAAGGCATTGATAAAAGAAATGATTTTAAAACAAATAGTTAAAGGTCACCAGACCTTTAAAATATACTTGATTTTTTAAATTTAAATATGTCATCTTTTATTATGACAAAAAAGAGATATTTCTTTATATCTCAGATAAAAGTTTTATATTGCAGAATTTGAAAAAATTATTTTGAATAAAAAACGTCAGTATAAATTTCAGTATACATAAATACCTACAATACGTATTTAGCAAAATAATTCAATATATATTTGTCCTATAAAATTTATACTGATGGGAAAATATTTTTTCCTCATTACGATGGAAGATGTGTCTTTTCTTTCAACTAATAAACAAGTGTTAAGCATTTTAAACAGGAAACACGTGATACAATTCTATACACCTAAGAAATTGCGTTCAGATTTCTGATTCTACAATTTGCAACAAGATATAGAGAAACATTTAAAATTATTTGTAAAGGAATTTCATTACTTTTCCTAAAACTTCTAATGGAAATAAATTAATTATAAGAAAATTATACATTATAAAAAAATAAAAAAAAGGTTGAATTGTTTTATTTCTTAAATATTCAGTTAGCTTTTGAAATATATTGCAATACACGGTAAAAGTAAACCGTTAATTTACACATGGTCTTTTTCTTTTATAACGATTAAGCGAATCCCATTTTTATTTGTTAGTTTTCCCTCAATTGACGTATATCTTTCTGCAATACGAACTAAAATTGTAAAAGAAATCAAATGTAAGCTATAATTTTGCAAAATCACGCAAGATTGACTGCAATTGTGTCACCAATATATATATATATATATATATATACAGGGTGATCAGAAAATGAGTATACATTTGAAAAATTAATTATTCACGGAATAATGTAGGTAGAGAGGTGAAAACTTACACACATGCTTGGAATGACACGGGGTTTTATTGTATCCACAAAAAAGTTCATAAAATGGCCGACAGATGGCGCTTCGTATGGTAAGAAAAGCAATAATTAGCATAACAAATTATGACAAAGCAAAGACGATGTTCTTCAGAACGAATACTCAACATGTCCACCGTCATCCCGCAACAATAGCTGTAGCCGAGGAACAATGTTCTGCATAGCACTGTGCAGCATATCTGTAGTTATGGCGAGAAATTGGCGTTGTTGTCTTTTAGCATGCCTATTGATGTCGGTCGATCGGGGCAGATTCCCCATTTTGACAGTAGAGCTTCACTAACATTGCTTTTTCTGATAACGTCAACATGCTGCGATTTCTGGTGCATCTGATTCTCTCTCTCATTACAGCTCCTTTTATAAACGATTCTCAGGCAGAGTCCCTGACGTTTTGCTGTTCAGTGCCATCTGTCAGCCTTTATTTTTTTTAACCTTTTTTTGTGTGATTAAAATAAAACCCCATGTCATTCCAAGCATGTGTGTCAATTTTTACCTCTGTACCTACATTATTCCGTGAATAATTAATTTTTCAAATGTATACTCATTTTCTAATCACCCTGTATATATATATATATATTGAAAGAATTTCCAATTAATCCATCCTCCCCCCCTCTCACTCATTTTTACAATCGAAAATGTTCAATCCAAAGCTAAATTTAACTAGAAAATCTCCAATCTAGTTACCTATAATCCAAGCTAATCAATAAATGTCTTAATAAATTGAAACAAGTATTTGAACTGTATGTTATATATTATATTTAATGAATTATTGAATTTTAAATTCAGTTTAAGGAATCCTATATGTGTTTATTTAATAAAAAAATGTTACTGTATTTTGTACTTAAAATAATTTCTGTAAATAGTAAACTTAGATAAAAGGTAAAAAATCTATGATAAATATTTTGAAATTTACTCAGATTGATTATAAAACTGAAAATGTTAAATAAACTTCTCTCACCATTTTAATGAATGCTAAACTAATTATATATGTTACGCAGGGAAATTAATTTTTTTTTTCGGTTAACTAGAATTAGTATTAAGCATCTTAAAGCTATTTGTAAAATCATAAAATTAATTATTTATTATTTGGATACAGTAGCATTTTAAACAATAACAATTCTTAAAACTTTAGTATGACAAAGACAAATTCAATTATAACTTCCTTTTAGGCAAACAATGTATAATATAATTGAATTCTACTGTTTACTAGCACAGCTCTGAAATTTGATCTTGAATAATATTAAATTAATTCTTTTGTGAATTTAATTACATATCAGTATTACAACAAAGAAACAGAACAAAACAATGCATTGTTTTCGAAAATAAATGATTATATAACTTCATTTATGTTGTTTTAATATAGTAAATGCATAATTCGGAACATGTTAATGTAATTTATCCACATGCTGTATGATGCAACATTAATAAAGAAACTTGCAATTGAATTGTTATTACAATTGAATTGTTTTGCGTGAGATCAAAACAAGGTACATTTATTTTATAGGAGTTATGGGCAATGATCTTTTGTTATTAAAATTAAGATCTATAATTTATATTTGAACATATACACATGTATAGAGTAATCTTTGTACTTATAAAAACTTGTCAGTATGGAAATAAACAATTTATACATGATAACAATCAAGAATAAAAATTGCCAGTTACCATGTTTTGCATAGTAAATGAAGAAATCTGTGTTCCTTTTTCCATTTTTAGTAACGCCGAAAATTTATAAAAATCAAAATATTATTACTTCGTAAGTCCTGGTTGTAGAAAAATGGAATTGTAACTCGTTTACTTGTTAGAGTGTTGAGAAAGTTTTTTTTTTAAATAAAACTTGATAGATGCATTAACCGTTGAAAATTAAAATTTCTTATTTTTTTTAAAATAACTATTTTGATGTAAATGTATTTTCACATAATAACAACATGTGAAACATTTTTGTAATTTGGACAGTACCTTTAAAATTAACGATTTAGGAATTAGCTATTGGATATTAATAAGAAGGGATACACTACATAACATTTATGATTATTTTATTAATTTTCATTTAAAAATTGCAAAATTTATTCACAAAAATCTTCTGATAAGCATTATACACGATTAAAAAAATTGTATTAATTGAATAAATAGTTTTTTTTTGTTTACACAGCTGTAGGATAACGGTATTCATTTTTACTTAAATTTATTCCATATTCTGTAAGTGATTGTAGATATTCAATGATGCCTCTGAAAGTATGATGAAAATAAATTTACAAGCTTCTGTTATTTATTTCCGCTGTATATATTTTGATATTTCATCACACATTTCTTTTATCGTATGTATTGCATAACGTTGTTCATGGCAACATTATAGGTTTACACATTAAACACCAACCTTATACTCCATTTTATAAACGAACATGGCCACAAATTAATATTATGATAACTGTAATCCTTTCCGTTTTGTATTTGAAGAAAAATTCATAAACATAAATTAAATATTATTTAAATAAAGACAAATCTCAGAACGAGATTTTTACTTAAATGTACAAATTATGAAAAAAAAAGAAAATAATAATTTTTACAAGTTAGTTGAGATCAATGAATTATTTTTACAAACCATGTGTCAATTATCAAAAATCATCAAATTTGTTGTCTAATTTGTATTATGCGTTGCTACAAAATCTCAGAATTGCCTTGTGATGAAAGTTCATTTGTTTCTAAAAATCCAATTTGCAGTCGGTTTATATGATTTATTAGATGAATATTTCAAAAATAGGACGTACAGGTTGCAGTTCGTATCACAAATTCAAGAAAACAGCGTAATAAAATTAGCAAACCGCAAATATTGCTTTACAATCTTTACTCGTAATTTGTACCGTTTGAGACTTAAGTTGTCTCAATCTTGTTACTGACTTATTTGTATAGCGTTTTTCCATGGGAACGTCAACTGTGATGATGAAATTCTTGTATATGAAAAAACTGAAAATGTCCACTGTGGAGTTTTCGTTCCACGTAATATCCACAGATGTATTTGGCAACCAAAATGACCACCAACGACGCCAAATCCCATGAATGTCACGTTCACCCATTTAATTATATGACTTTTAGCAAACTTTGTTGAACATAATTGCTGGACTCATTTATTTTGTTGAAATTTTCATTGTGTGGATATTCAGGCCGTCTGAAAATTAAACACTTATATTGAATATAATAAACAATAAACACAGGATTTTGTCTGGTGGTACATGGTAGCTTAGATGTGTAAATTTACATTATGTAATAGCAATGATTTTTATTTATGGTGCTGAAAATCGGACAAATTGAAAACTGAAAAAGGACAACGAATTCTAAAAAAGCACAAATCGTGTCGTGATATGCAGAATTGGGATCCATTGGGCAGGAAGGAGCAACTCCACACTGGCATTTGCGAGTCCGGAACACATTGACTGCCGAATTCCTCCAACGATGAATTGGGAGAGGTGGTCTAATTCACTGGTCATCCTCCTTAGATATCCCCAGTACCACTCGTAGGATACATGTAGAAATGATATAATTACTCAAACGAAACTCCATAACTATGTGTATACATTGTTGTTTCATTCTTCGTAATGCACCGATTAGCTTTTTATTACAGATTGTTCAAGTTAGGGTGTTTCGTCTCGGACGTTCTGTATATTATTACTGTTGTCAACATACCTTTTTCTTTGCATTTACAAATCGCACAGCAATGAATGAGGTATCCTTCGAAAGGCTTTCGAACTGGCTTCTAACATTGTACACTAATGTTTAGTTAAAACATAATTTTTAAATAAAAATTGTAGTTAATTAAGAATTAAATCATCGGTGATTTGATAAAGTAAATGAAATGAAAGGTTGTTCTCAAATCATTGTTTCTACAAAAATTAAATACCCTATTATATCGTACTTAACAATGATTATAAAAAATATAAATAGTACAAAAAATATAAAGCGGGACGTCTCCTGAAGAATGCTTTTTAGCTCACAGGCTATCAAAGCCTGAGAGCTTATGTGCCCGCCCGTTCTGTACGTATGTATGTATGTATGTATGTACGTATGTACGTACATGATAGTTATCCGATTTTCTTCCAATTTTGTTTATAGGTTCCTTGTGATAAGGCGCTTCCCTGATTAGTTTTGGGGATTGATTGTTTAACTATAAAGGGGGGAACGGGGGGGGGCTAACCCCCCTTTATTAAGATAAATGGTTTTTTCATGCAGAATTATCCAATTTTCTTCAAATTTTGTATATAAGTTCATTGTGATAAGGTCTTTCCTGATAAGTTTTGGGGGTTCATAGGTTAAGAATAAAGGGGGTAACGGGGGGGGGGAATCCTCCCCCTTAATTTAGATAAATGAATTTTTCTTGCAGAGTTATCCGATTTTCTTCCACTTTTGTTTATAGGTTCCTTGTGATAAGGCGCTTCCCTGATTAGTTTTGGGGATTGATTGGTTAACTATAAAGGGGGGGAGAACGGGGGGCTAACCCCCCTTAATTTGGATAAATGGTTTTTTCATGCAGAATTATCCAATTTTCTTCAAATTTTGTATATAAGTTCATTGTGATAAGGTCTTTCCTGATTAGTTTTGGGGGTTCATAGGTTAAGAATAAAGGGGGTAACGGGGGGGTTTATCCTCCCCCCTTATTTTAGATAAATTATTTTTTTCATGCAGAGTTATCCGATTTTCTTCAAATTTTGTATATAGGTTCATTGTGATAAGGTTTTTTCCTGATTAGTTTTGGGGGTTCGTAGGTTAAGTATAAAGGGGCTAACGGGGGGGGGGGAATCCTCCAAATTAATTTAGATAAATGAATTTTTCATGCAGAGTTATCCGATTTTCTTCCACTTTTGTTTATAGGTTCCTTGTGATAAGGCGCTTCCCTGATTAGTTTTGGGGATTGATTGGTTAACTATAAAGGGGGGGAGAACGGGGGGCTAACCCCCCTTAATTTGGATAAATGGTTTTTTCATGCAGAATTGTCCAATTTTCTTCAAATTTTGTATATAGGTTCATTGTGATAAGGTTCTTTCCTGATTAGTTTTTGGGGTTCATAGGTTAAGTATAAAGGGGCTAACGGGGGGGGGAATCATCCCCCTTAATTTAGATAAATGTTTTTTTCATGCAGAGTTATCCAATTTTCTTCAAACTTTCTATATGGGCTCATTGTGGTAAGGGGCTTCCCTGATTAGTTTTGGGGGTTCATTGGTGAAGTGTAAAGGAGGGAAACGGGGGCTACCCCCCCCTTAATTTTGATAAATGGGTTTTTCATGCAGAATTATCCAATTTACTCCAAATTTTGTATATAGGCTCATTGTGGTAAGGGACTTCCCTGATTAGTTTTGGGGGTTCACTGGTAAAGTATAAAGGGGGGAACGGGGGGGACTAACCCCCCTTGATATAGATAAATGGGTTTTTTAAGCAGAATTATCCGATTTTCTTCAAAATTTGTATATAGGTTCATTGTGATAAGGTTCTTTCCTGATTAGTTTTGGGGGTTCATAGGTTAAGTATAAAGGGGCCAACGGGGGGGGGGAATCCTCCCCCTTAATTTAGATAAAGGAATTTTTCATGCAGAGTTATCCGATTTTCTTCCACTTTTGTTTATAGGTTCCTTGTGATAAGGCGCTTCCCTGATTAGTTTTGGGGATTGATTGGTTAACAATAAAGGGGGGGGAGAACGGGGGGCTAACCCCCCTTAATTTGGATAAATGGTTTTTTCATGCAGAATTATCCAATTTTCTTCAAATTTTGTATATAAGTTCATTGTGATAAGGTCTTTCCTGATTAGTTTTGGGGGTTCATAGGTTAAGAATAAAGGGGGTAACGGGGGGGTTAATCCTCCCCCCTTATTTTAGATAAATTATTTTTTTCATGCAGAGTTATCCGATTTTCTTCAAATTTTGTATATAGGTTCATTGTGATAATGTTCTTTCCTGATTAGTTTTGGGGGTTCATAGGTTAAGTATAAAGGGGCTAACGGGGGGGAATCCTCCCCCTTAATTTAGATAAATGAATTTTTCATGCAGAGTTATCCGATTTTCTTCCACTTTTGTTTATAGGTTCCTTGTGATAAGGCGCTTCCCTGATTAGTTTTGGGGATTGATTGGTTAACTATAAAGGGGGGGAGAACGGGGGGCTAACCCCCCTTAATTTGGATAAATGGTTTTTTCATGCAGAATTGTCCAATTTTCTTCAAATTTTGTATATAGGTTCATTGTGATAAGGTTCTTTCCTGATTGGTTTTGGGGGTTCATAGGTTAAGTATAAAGGGGCTAACGGGGGGGGGGGAATCCTCCCCTTTAATTTAGATAAATGAATTTTTCATGCAGAGTTATCCGATTTTCTTCCACTTTTGTTTATAGGTTCCTTGTGATAAGGCGCTTCCCTGATTAGTTTTGGGGATTGATTGGTTAACTATAAAGGGGGGGAGAACGGGGGGCTAACCCCCCTTAATTTGGATAAATGGATTTTTCATGCAGAATTATCCAATTTTCTTCAAATTTTGTATATAAGTTCATTGTGATAAGGTCTTTCCTGATTAGTTTTGGGGGTTCATAGGTTAAGAATAAAGGGGGTAACGGGGGGGGGGATCCTCCCCCTTAATTTAGATAAATGAATTTTTCATGCAGAGTTATCCGATTTTCTTCCACTTTTGTTTATAGGTTCCTTGTGGTAAGGCGCTTCCCTGATTAGTTTTGGGGATTGATTGGTTAACTATAAAGGGGGGGAGAACGGGGGGCTAACCCCCCTTAATTTGGATAAATGGTTTTTTCATGCAGAATTGTCCAATTTTCTTCAAATTTTGTATATAGGTTCATTGTGATAAGGTTCTTTCCTGATTAGTTTTGGGGGTTCATAGGTTAAGTATAAAGGGGATAACGGGGGGGGGGGAATCCTCCCCCTTAATTTAGATAAATGTTTTTTTCATGCAGAGTTATCCAATTTTCTTCAAACTTTCTATATGGGCTCATTGTGGTAAGGGGCTTCCCTGATTAGTTTTGGGGGTTCATTGGTGAAGTGTAAAGGAGGGAAACGGGGGCTACCCCCCCCCCTTAATTTTGATAAATGGGTTTTTCATGCAGAATTATCCAATTTACTCCAAATTTTGTATATAGGCTCATTGTGGTAAGGCACTTCCCTGATTAGTTTTGGGGGTTCACTGGTAAAGTATAAAGGGGGGAACGGGGGGGACTAAGCCCCCTTGATATAGATAAATGGGTTTTTTAAGCAGAATTATCCGATTTTCTTCAAATTTTGTATATAGGTTCATTGTGATAAGGTTCTTTCCTGATTAGTTTTGGGGGTTCATAGGTTAAGTATAAAGGTGCTAACGGGGGGGGAATCCTCCCCCTTAATTTAGATAAATGAATTTTTCATGCAGAGTTATCCGATTTTCTTCCACTTTTGTTTATAGGTTCCTTGTAATAATGCGCTTCCCTGATTAGTTTTGGGGATTGATTGGTTAACTATAAAGGGGGGAGAACGGGGTGCTAGCCCCCCTTAATTTGGATAAATGGTTTTTTTCATGCAGAATTGTCCAATTTTCTTCAAATTTTGTATATAGGTTCATTGTGATAAGGTTCTTTCCTGATTAGTTTGGGGGTTCATAGGTTAAGTATAAAGGGGCTAACGGGGGGGGGGAATCCTCCCCCTTAATTTAGATAAATGTTTTTTTCATGCAGAGTTATCCAATTTTCTTCAAACTTTCTATATGGGCTCATTGTGGTAAGGGGCTTCCCTGATTAGTTTTGGGGGTTCATTGGTGAAGTGTAAAGGAGGGAAACGGGGGCTACCACCCCCTTAATTTTGATAAATGGGTTTTTCATGCAGAATTATCCAATTTACTCCAAATTTTGTATATAGTCTCATTGTGGTAAGGCACTTCCCTGATTAGTTTTGGGGGTTCACTGGTAAAGTATAAAGGGGGGAACGGGGGGGACTAACCCCCCTTGATATAGATAAATGGGTTTTTTAAGCAGAATTATCCGATTTTCTTCAAATTTTGTATATAAGTTCATTGTGATAAGGTCTTTCCTGATTAGTTTTGGGGGTTCATAGGTTAAGAATAAAGGGGGTAACGGGGGGGTTAATCCTCCCCCTTATTTTAGATAAATTATTTTTTTCATGCAGAGTTATCCGATTTTCTTCAAATTTTGTATATAGGTTCATTGTGATAAGGTTCTTTCCTGATTAGTTTTGGGGGTTCATAGGTTAAGTATAAAGGGGCTAACGGGGGGGGGAATCCTCCCCCTTAATTTAGATAAATGAATTTTTCATGCAGAGTTATCCGATTTTCTTCCACTTTTGTTTATAGGTTCCTTGTGATAAGGCGCTGCCCTGATTAGTTTTGGGGATTGATTGGTTAACTATAAAGGGGGGGAGAACGGGGGGCTAACCCCCCTTAATTTGGATAAATGGTTTTTTCATGCAGAACTGTCCAATTTTCTTCAAATTTTGTATATAGGTTCATTGTGATAAGGTTCTTTCCTGATTAGTTTTGTGGGTTCATAGGTTAAGTATAAAGGGGCTAACGGGGGGGGGAATCCTCCCCCTTAATTTAGATAAATGTTTTTTTCATGCAGAGCTATCCAATTTTCTTCAAACTTTCTATATGAGCTCATTGTGGTAAGGGGCTTCCCTGATTAGTTTTGGGGGTTCATTGGTGAAGTGTAAAGGATGGAAACGGGGGCTACCCTCCCCCCTTAATTTTGATAAATGGGTTTTTCATGCAGAATTATCCAATTTACTCCAAATTTTGTATATAGGCTCATTGTGGTAAGGCACTTCCCTGATTAGTTTTGGGGGTTCACTGGTAAAGTATAAAGGGGGGAACGGGGGGGACTAACCCCCCTTGATATAGATAAATGGGTTTTTTAAGCAGAATTATCCGATTTTCTTCAAATTTTATATATATGTTCATTGTGATAAGGCGCTTCTCTGATTAGTTTTGGGGGTTCTTTGGTTAAGTATAAAGGAGGGACGGGAGGCTAACCCCCCCTTAATTTGGATAAATGGTTTTTTCATGCAGAATTATCCAATTTTCTTCAAATTTTGTATATAAGTTCATTGTGATAAGGTCTTTCCTGATTAGTTTTGGGGGTTCATAGGTTAAGAATAAAGGGGGTAACGGGGGGGTTAATCCTCCCCCCTTATTTTAGATAAATTATTTTTTTCATGCAGAGTTATCCGATTTTCTTCAAATTTTGTATATGTTCATTGTGATAAGGTTCTTTCCTGATTAGTTTTGGGGGTTCATAGGTTAAGTATAAAGGGGCTAACGGGGGGGGGAATCCCCCCCCTTAATTTAGATAAATGGATTTTTCATGCAGAATTATCCGATTTTTTCAAATTTTGTATATAGGTTCATTGTGGTAAGGCGCTTCTCTGATTAGTTTTATGGGTTCATTGGTTAATTATAAGAAGGAGAAACGGGGGATGGTCTCTTAGTATATTGTCGATTTCTTCATTTTTCGAGGGCTTACTTCAAATTCTTTGAAATAAGAATGTAATTTACAGTTAGTGTGAATAGCCTGTGAGCTCAATGTCGTCAGTTTAACTGGGCAGTTTTCTTTTATTATATTTATGATTAAAAAGAAAAATTCAAATTCAAATGTTTAGAAGAAAAATACACCATCGATCGGTCGAAGAAATGGTATTTCACGAGTGCCCTAAAATGTATCCTTTGTTATATTAAATTAAATTGTATTTTCTATGTTTCCAATTTAATTTTCTTTATCCTGTGTTTTTCCCGAAGCGGAGGACGTCATCCTCTAATGCAGTTACAATACGATTGTTACTTTTTTTCTCGTTAGTGCCTTTTGTTATCTTTAATCAGTTTTCACTGTAACTTTGATGGAATAAATGAGATGATATCTTGGTCAAAGCATACACAATAAAGAAGGCGTACTCATTTGCTTATAATGTGTGAAGTCAATCAACTGAGGGCGCTATAACCTTTGTGATCAATCGTGAAATACTGTTGAAAATGTTGTGGTGGTTTCAACCCTCCGTTGGTGCTACAGTAGCTGCAACCATAAGATGGTGAAATATCGTTCCATCATTTGGAGCTCCCATTGACCAATATCTCCAAATGTTGGAATAATATTTCCCCAGCTGGTTGCAGCTGTTGCAGCACCAAATTTTGGTTAAAAAAATTAACAGTGAACCCTGCTCCAAAACTGAAGTCTGACTCTGCAAATTTAGGTATCTGGGCAGGATAGAAATTAGCTGATTCAATGATAATTTGGACAGGGTTTGTGCTATACCCAGCTATTTTTTTCCCGCGGTTTTCGTCGTAATGAATTGGCCTTTCTATAATTACGTAGGCTATTTTCTGGCTTAATTAATGCTGTAAGCAGATATTTTTATCCTTACATTTTCTGTAGAATTTTATACCTTCATATAAAAAAATATATATTGTTAAAAAATATTAGACTTCAGTGCGAAATACTCACATGGGTCATGCAAAATACTCACATGGCTTATCTTATGTTTTTGTTTGAGAACATATTTTTTATTAAAAAAACATAGTATGCGAAATACTTTGCTTCTTTGCTTTTTAACTAGAGTGATTATTTTAATTAAAATAATCTTACTGCAAGTAAATATAATATGGGAGTGTTATTGCAAGTAAATTTACAGAGAGAGGGTAAAAAATATTTTTACGCTGAAAAAATTAAACATGCTAACTTTTTAAATATTTAAACATTGCAAAAGTTTAAAAAAATCACAATTATCTTTCATTCAGATAATTACCTAATATTCATGACTCTGCAATTGCATAAAATATTTTTTTTAACATTTTACTAACATATCAGAAACATTTATATTAAACTGATTTAACTAAATGTCTTTGAATCTAAAAGAGAATACAAAATACATTTTAAAGGTATCCAGGTAGATCATATATTCAGATTATAGAAAGACAATAAAGAAATTCTTATGCAGTGTTTGCATGCTGTAGAATTTACAATTCCCATAAGCTTTGGATGAAAATAAATGAATGGAATGACAGAAAGTATGTATTATTGAATGAAAGATGACAGTGCAAAACCAGAATCCCACAATTCATGTTAAAGTTGTCTAAACTTCTAAAGGAGTTGATATTTCTGAAAAATGAAAATGCTGAAATACTCATGTAATATATTACATAAGATTTTAGGTATTGAATTCAAAAATAAATTTATTTTGAAACACGATTTTCAAATATAAATTTCTAAGATAATACATTTGTATTGAAGGAGCCATATTTATATTTAGTATACATTTCGTAAAGTGCAAAAATTAATGTTATTAAATTTAAAAAAAAATGTTTTAATAAAAAGTAAAAGACGAATTCCGTATTTATTGATTATTCTAAAACTCATTAACATTATAAATACCTACGCGTTTAGTATACAAGTGGTCTCACAAGTATTACTAAACGCATTTTATAGACCAGGAGACAGCGTCAGATTTTGCAACTAATTTTAGCGTCGGTGATTTTAATGTATATACTAGCTGGCTTCGCCCGCCAGCGGGCCCCTAATTTACATCGGTGCCTCGAAACTTTTGTATTCTCCGGCTCGCATCCCCTCGAACCGAACGAACCTCCGACCCGGGTCCCCGCTGCCTTCGGCACCGGATAATCCAATAATTTGCATAATCCCTTAATTTGCCCATCGAATAGTATAAACCTCTAACTGAACTAATCTCCTACCCTGGTCCCCGCTGCCTTCGGCACCATATACCGGTCGTGCTACGCACGCACCGGATAATCCCTTAAATTGCACATAGAATAGTATAAACCTGTCACTGAACGAACCTCCGGCTCGGGTCCCCCCTGCCTGCGGCACCGTATAGCAGTCGTTCCGACCCTGGTCCCCGCTGCCTTCGGCACCGTATACCGGTCGTGCTACGCACGCACCGGATAATCCCTTAAATTGCACATAGAATAGTATAAACCTGTCACTGAACGAACCTCCGGCTCGGGTCCCCGCTGCCTCTAAAATTGATTCTTGGATAACATTTTGTTCGGAAACAAACAGTAAGTATGGTACTGCTTTTAAAATTCTGAAGCAGAAATATTTAAAAAATACAGATCTCATCCACTCTGTCATGGAATCTTCAACTCAAAATGATACATACAAAGAGATTCAAGAAACGTTACTTCATTACCATTACAATACAAGCCCAGAATTCGAATCATCATTTCAAAACACAAACACACTATCAATAAAAGAATATAACAATTTTAAATTTACCCATAGAGAAATTCAATATGCAATTAACCAACAAAATAAAAAGAAAGCCCCAGGATATGATCGGGTAGATGGCAGAATTTTAGAAAATTTGATTAAAAATAATATGAAGCTTATAAAGTTATTATATAACAAATGTCTCTACCTTGGACACTTTCCTGAAACGTGGAAGAAAGGAGTAGTCATCTATTTTAGAAAGAAAAACAAAGATCCATCAAAACCTGATTCATACCGTCCAATTACACTACTACCCATGATTGGTAAAATCCTAGAAATATTAATAAAAAATAGAACTTTAACTTATCTTGAAGCAATAAACTATCTAAAAGATGAACAGTTCGGCTACCGTGAAAACAGAAGCACTATATCAGCTCTGGATAGACTTAAAGAGAAAATTGCACAATTATTACAAAAACATACTTATGTGGCCATCATATCATTTGATATTACAGGTGCTTTCGATTCAATAAACTGGCACCAATTATCAGAAATAATTGATGACTCACCGTTACCCAAATACCTCAAAACCTTACTAAAAAAAAAAAAAAAAAATTATATAAGCAAAAGAAGTATAGGCTTAAATCAATATGAATATATAGAGTGGTTCAGGGTATTTAAAGGATGCTCTCAAGGATCCTGTCTTGGGCCACTCTTATGGCTTCTTATAGCTAACTACATAATAAAAAATTATAAAAATCTATATGAAGATATTATTGTTTACGCAGATGATTTTTTGATTCCAATAGAGGGAAATACCGTAATAGACCTGGAAGTTACAACCAACAACAAAATAGTCCATTTTAAGAATATCTGTGATGAACTCGGTTTAAAAATATCAACTCAGAAAACGCAATCAATGCTTTTCGGTAGCAATCTCCTCGAAAGAAGACTTCCGAGATTTAAATTAGAAAATATAAAAATAAAAGTAGTAAAAAATATTAAATATCTTGGCGTATTGTTTGATTCTAAATTCAATTTTACAGATCACATGAAAGACCTTCGAACAAAGATTGCAAACTTTGTAAACGTATTTAGAGGATTTCGATTCTTTAATAAAGGTATCAAACCAGACATCCTGAAAATATGGTATCAAACAGTCATAGAACGTCAAATACTATATGCTTACGAAATTCGGTATCCAAATTTGAATACTGATGGCCGCAAATTACTACGTTCAACTCAGCGTTTGGCATTATTAAACTTAATACGGACCTATAGGACTATCTCTCACGAAGCTCTATATCTTCTTACAGGAACTCCACCAATCCTAATAAAAATACAGAATGAATTTCAGTACTACCAACTGAAAATAGGAAATAGAAATTTGTTAATCAATAACACACAGCTAAACATTAACAATATAATGCAGAAAGAAAAATCGTATCGATTCCTCAATTACTACAGAGTCCAAAATATCAGAATTATAGAAGATAGAAAATCCATCCATCCAAAAGAATACGATGTGGAAGCCTACACAGATGGTTCTGTCATGCCAGGGGGTGTAGCCAGTGCTTTCACTATATATAAAGATGGAAATAATATACATGATGAAGCAATACGACATCATCCACTGAATAACATATATCAAGCAGAATTAATGGCAATTTATAAAGCAATAAAATGGTTCTCTACCTCCGACCACAATAAACTACTAATTATTACAGATAGTTACTCTTCTATGGAAGTATTAAAAGTTGCTTTTCCTAGAAACTACATTATCAAAAACATTTACAATCAATTACTTCAAATTCCTGATAAATCCATTATAATAACATGGACTAAATCTCATGTGGGTGATACTGGCAACGAAAGAGCTGATCTCCTAGCAAAGCAAGCCATCTTACAAGACCAATATCAATCAAGAAAAGATCTGTTGTTCCCCATTTCAATAGCAAAATTGTATTTTAAAAAGAAAACCATCTCTGACTGGCAAGCCATTTGGGACTCATGTAATAAGGGCAGAGATACCTATAAAATTATAAATAAAGTCGATCCAAATTATCTCTGCAAACAGCCAACACTGCCGTATTATCTGAGTAACCATGGCAGTTTCCCACAATACTTACATAAAATAAGAAAAAGAGCCTCACCTAGATGTCCATGCGATAAAGCAGAAGGAGATGCAGTTCACTACATATTCGGATGCTGCCTTCTTATGATCCATCACTTCCCTTTTGATAAGAACGAAACTCTCAGATATAACCTTCGTAATATCATTTTCAATCCTTCAAACTCTCAAAAGTTAAAAGAGAACTAGCTGGCTTCGCCCGCCAGCGGGCCCCTAATTTACATCGGTGCCTCGAATTGTAGAAAATCTCGAATCTTGTAAAACCTCAAACCGGACGAACCGCCGACCCGGGTCCCCGCTGCCTTCGGCACCGTATACCGGTCGTGCTACGCACGCACCAGGTAATCCCTTAATTAGCACATTGAATTGTACAAACCTCTAACCGAACGAACCTCCGACACTGGCTGAATAACATATATCAAGCAGAATTAATGGCAATTTATAAAGCAATAAAATGGTTCTCTACCTCCGACTACAATAAACTACTAATTATTACAGATAGTTACTCTTCTATGGAAGTATTAAAAGTTGCTTTTCCTAGAAACTACATTATCAAAAACATTTACTATCAATTACTTCAAATTCCTGATAAATCCATTATAATAACATGGACTAAATCTCATGTGGGTGATACTGGCAACGAAAGAGCTGATCTCCTAGCAAAGCAAGCCATCTTACAAGACCAATATCAATCAAGAAAAGATTTGTTGTTCCCCATTTCAATAGCAAAATTGTATTTTAAAAAGAAAACCATCTCTGACTGGCAAGCCATTTGGGACTCATGTAATAAGGGCAGAGATACCTATAAAATTATAAATAAAGTCGATCCAAATTATCTCTGCAAACAGCCAACACTGCCGTATTATCTGAGTAACCATGGCAGTTTCCCACAATACTTACATAAAATAAGAAAAAGAGCCTCACCTAGGTGTCCATGCGATAAAGCAGAAGGAGATGCAGTTCACTACATATTCGGATGCTGCCCTCTTATGATCCATCACTTCCCTTTTGATAAGAACGAAACTCTCAGATATAACCTTCGTAATATCATTTTCAATCCTTCAAACTCTCAAAAGTTAAAAGAGAATTGTAATATTCTCAATAAAAATTTCTCTTTCATTACGAAAGAATTTTAAAAAAAATTGACTGAACTGACCATTGACTTTCTGAACTAAAATACCATAAATTTAGGACATCATAAACTTATAGTACTTCGAAAATATTTTATATTTAACTTTCAATTTGCAAAAAATTGTTATTTTTTACCTTTTATATTTTATTATTGTTATGTAATTATATTCATTGTTTCAAATCTAATAAACAGGCGCCTCCTGCGGTGGGGGTTGGAACGGATGGGTGCTATCGGTGTCGGGTAGCGTTTATTTTTCCCCTCGTGGACTTATTGTTCCTATACCTCACGGGTGGCTGTCCACGAGTGGGTGATTTCGGTCCCCGCCGCCTTCGGCGCCGTATACCGGTCGTGCTGCGCACGCACAGGAAAATCGCTTAAATTGCACATAGAATAGTATAAACCTCTAACTGAACGAACCTCCGGCTCGGGTCCCCGCTGCCTGTGGCACCGTATAGCAGTCGTTCCGACCCTGGTCCCCGCTGCCTTCGGCACCGTATGACGGTCGTGCTACGCATGCACCGGATAATCCCTTAAATTGCACATGAAATAGTATAAACCTCTAACTGAACGAACCTGCGGCTCGGGTCCCCGCTGCCTGCGGCACAGTATAGCAGTCGTGCTGCGCACGCGCTGCAGTATACGTTAGTTCCACCTTCCGCCACCAGGTGGCGCAATCTGTATATATGATCATAACTGAAATCGTTAAGACTTTCGATGTCTAGTCGAATGAGCCATACCCCGTCGTTTTCATGCCCGTAGAACCGAAAATAGGAAAGCGCCCCCTAGTGGTGAAAAAACGAAATAAAATCGGTAAGATCTATCGATGTCGAGTCGAATTGATTTAGACTACCTGAGTTCTAGTTCAAAGACAGGGACCTGTAGAAAAACTTAAAACTTAAAAAAAAAAAAATAGTTAACGGGCGAAGCCCGCTTTTCCCTATCATGATATCTGGATAGGGGGTCCTTATTACTTTAATTATGATGTTTGGAATCAGTTTGGTGGACATCCGTAACATAGTTTCTTAGTTATAGAAACGGACCACAGTTAAAAGAAAAAAGCGTGGGGGGGGGGGGGGGGGTTGGCGATGACACTGCTTTTCCTCAAACAACTTATGTAGACTACCTGTGTTCTAGTTCAAAGACAGTGAGCTGTAGAAAAACTTAAAACTAAAAAAAAAAAATCGATAACGGGCGAAGCCCGCTTTTCCCTATCGTAATATCTGGTTGCCACTCTAAAACAAAAACTTAAAATACTAAAACTTAAAATAATCATGCAGTTTTTAGACGCGGCCTACTTCTTAAAATCCTAATATCTAGCCGGCACTGTCATAAAAAGCGGGGGGAGGGGGGGGTTGGCGATGACACTGCTTTTCCTCAAACAACTTATGTAGACTACCTGAGTTCTAGTTCAAAGACAGTGAGCTGTAGAAAAACTTAAAACTAAAAAAAAAAAAAAAAAAAAAAAAAAAATCGATAACGGGCGAAGCCCGCTTTTTCCTATCATAATATCTAGTTGCCACTCTAAAACAAAAACTGAAAATACTCGTAATGCAGTTTTTAGACGCGGCCTACTTCTTAAAATCGTAATATCTAGCCGGCACTGTAATGGAAATCTTTCTTTTGCTTTTATTATACAAATAACGATGATTAATTATACAATAAAATAATATATCGGCTCGTAATGAAGATATGACAATAATTTTTAGATATTCTGAAAGCAGAATCCATTTAGCGTCGCCCTGTCAAAGTTTGGAATTTCTGCGCCTCTTAGAATCAGAGATGCCCCCCCCTCTGTAAAACCCCAGTTGAACGTCATGTGACCTCACCTCCGTCAAAGAAAATGCCGATCCAGACAATCGTCTGGCCGTGCGTCTCCGGTGTGTCGTTTTTCTGCATTGGTTACAAATGATTAGAAATAAATTGCTTCATTAACCGGTTTTTAATTGATATCTTCCGATTTTACTGGTCGAATTGTACAATCTTTTTTTTTGTTGAAATCAGGATTTTTTTTTACGTGTGATGGCCGATTTGGGGGTCCAGAGATTAATTCCTTCATTGTTTTTCGAAAACGGACTTGAGCATTACATGAAAGCTGTCACGTGAATTTGCTCTTTTTTCCTTCCAAACATCTGCGCTCCAGGCAGTCTGCGGTCTCCACATGCCGCGCCGAAAGAATTAAAAAATTATTTTTTATCGATCGATTTTTAAAGGATTTTTTTCGGTTCTAATGGTCGTACGGGAATGATTTTTCGAATTTCTGAAAGCAAATGCTCTCCTGAATCTGTCTGTCCCATTTCCCATCTGTCATCCCAATTTCTGACCCCCCGACTTCCGTAGATCCGGGTCGGTTTAAAAACCCGCACTGCGGTTTGGGGCTTAATTTGCTCCTGGCGACCCTGCCTTTTTCGAGAATCGTCTCCACCGGCAAACCTTTTCGGAGGCGAAACTTTGCGGTTTTCGATTCTTTTTCAAGTTCGGTTTCGGTCGGTAATTAAAACACTTTCGTTCATTAATAACTCCCCGGGTCCGGGTCGGAATCCCGACCCGATCGAAACTTGAGCGCCGCGCCTTTTTTGCGAATTTTTCGGTCCGCGTCCGCCGTCCGTGCGTCGCGTGGTCCCGGAGCCTTTGCGGGTACAAAGGTTGAGTGCACAGACAGAAACACACACACACACACACACACACACACACACAGACGTTTACCGCGCTTAATATTAGGGATTATAATATTCTCAATAAAAATTTCTCTTTCATTACGAAAGAATTTAAAAAAAAAATTGTCTGAACTGACCATTGACTTTCTGAACTAAAATACCATAAATTTAGGACATCATGAACTTATAGTACTTCGAAAATATTTTATATTTAACTTTCAATTTGCAAAAAATTGTTATTTTTTACCTTTTATATTTTATTATTGTTATGTAATTATATTCATTGTTTCAAATCTAATAAACAGGCGCCTCCTGCGGTGGGGGTTGGAACGGATGGGTGCTATCGGTGTCGGGTAGCGTTTATTTTTCCCCTCGTGGACTTATTGTTCCTATACCTCACGGGTAGCTGTCCACGAGTGAGTGATTTCGGTCCCAGCTGCCTGCGGCACCGTATAGCAGTCGTGCTGCGCACGCGCTGCAGTATACGTTAGTTCCACCTTCCGCCACCAGGTGGCGCAAATAGAAAAAATGAACCCCGAATAAGATAAACCTCGAACTGAACAAACCTCTAGAACCCCACAGTTAAGATAAAAAAAACTTGAAGGGGGGGGAGGACACTGCTTTTCCTTAAACAACTGAATTAGACTGCCGGAAAAAAAATCTGATGTCAAACAACTTATTTAGACTACCGGACTTCTTGTTCAAAGACAGGGACCTGTAGGAAAACTTAAAACTGAAAAAAAAAATCGATAACGGGCGAAGCCCGCTTTTCCCTATCATAATATCTGGTTGCCACTCTAAAACAAAAACTTAAGATACTCGTTATGGCAGTTTTTAGACGCGGCCTACTTCTTAAAATCGTAATATCTAGCCGGCACTGTAATAGAAATCTTTCTTTTGCTTTAATTATACAAATAACGATGATTAATTATACAATAAAATAATATATCGGCTCCTAATGAAGATATGAGAATAATTTTTAGATATTCTGAAAGCAGAATCCATTTTAAGTCGCCCTGTCAAAGTTTGGAATTAATGCGCCCCTTAGATTTGGAAATGGGGCCCCCCTCTGAAAAAACGCAGTTGAAAGTCACATGACTATTTTATCTCTTTCAGAAATGACTTATCCACAGACGATTTGTCTCCGTTGAATGTTGAAATAAAAAAGAAGCTGTCTCTTCGGAATAGAAATAAATTCATTTGCCGTGTCATTAATGAGTTTTAATTGATATCTTTAAAAATTACTGGTCGATTTTTACGAATTTTTTTTTGTTGAATTCGCGATTTTTTTATACACGTGTTAGCAAATTTTCGCGAATGTAGAGTCATTATTTCCACTTGTTTCAAAAAGGAATGGGGCGATTTGATCTCGGATCTGTCGACCCTGCATTCTTTACGGCAACCTTTTTTTACGTCTGGGGTCGATGTTGGATGTCTGGTCAGTTTTTGGCCGAAATAAAGAAAAGTTACAGTCCGAATTTCAAAAAATTTGTCATTTTGGAACGACAAAAATCGGCCGCGTGTGTACCCCGATTTTCGGATCGATACCTCCGGTACATTTTTTTTTATTCGATGATGCGTTAAAAAGCGACGATTTGGATGTCTGCGATTATCAAAACGGAAATTTTTTTCGATTCTTTTTCCAGTTCGGTTTCGGTCGGTAATTAAAACACTTTCGTTCATTAATAACTCCCCGGGTCCGGGTCGGAATCCCGACCCGATCGAAACTTGAGCGTCGCGCTATTTTTCCGAATTTTTCGGTCCGCGTCCGCCGCCGGTGCTTCGATTAGTCCCGGAGCCTTTGCGTGTACAGCGGGGAGTGCACAGACAGATAGAAAGAAACACACACAGACGTTTACCGACATTAATAATTATCCGACTAGCTGGCTTCGCCCGCCAGCGGGCCCCTAATTTACATCGGTGCCTCGAAACTTTTGTATTCTCCGGCTCGCATCCCCCTCGAACCGAACGAACCTCCGACCCGGGTCCGACCCGGGGTTTAAATAATAAAATATGTTATATTAAGAGCTTGTTTTGTTTATACTACAAAAACGTCTGTTAAATGAACCAATCTAAATATGCAATTTTAACTATTTTTTAACTCATTTTCAGCAGTGAATGACGCTTGGAAACCTTGAATGATAACAAGTGAATTTTTATCCTGCTTTTTTTCAAGCTCAAACCGAGAGAGTGAAAATTGCCAGGAGTCGATCCTGGGTCTTCAGAACAGCGCTCTGGGGATCTACCACTGAGCTACAAAGAACGTTATCTGAGATCGGCATTTCTCACTCTTATATGAGTCGGAACGGCTGCAACCGCAGCACAAAATGGAAATGTCATCAGGAGCACGCAAATTTCTGCGGCAAACATGAAGCGACAGTACAAAGACCAGCAAACGCAACACATAGTTAATTTTTAATTCATTTTTAACAGTGAATTACGCCGGCAAAAAGCTGGATAAAAATTCACTGGTTATTATTCAAAGATTACAGGCGTAATTCACTGCTGAAAATGAGATAGAGCTATTGCAGAAATCGCGAAAAATGCAACATTGTAGCGCCACCTGTTGCGCGATTTACACCAAAAACTAATCAGCAACAATATATATCTGGAAGTAACTGAATATAAAGTTTTATTAAATTCCGTGCATTAGTTCTTGAGATAGAGCACCCACAAAATTTTTGTCACATACAGACAAATAGAGTCATTGACAGTCATTTTCTAAAAACAGTCAAATCGTGTTCAGGACCTTCTAAAATCCGTCGGAAACCGGAAATCGAAAATTTTCATGATTCCAATAGTTTCTTCTTGTAAAGATAGTAGAAAGTAATAAATGGGACAGGGTTTTTTTTAACTTACCTTGGTCCGTCCCAATGAAAAAAAGTTTTAATTATCCAAAAATTATGTTAATCCTTTAATTATATAGCTAATATAAGTCAAATAAATCGAGTTACGTGAGAGAGTTATAGCTACTATACAACAATTTAAATTTTGCAAAAACAACAAAATTTTGCTGGAAATTAAAAATTATTGTAAAATTAAAAAAACAGATTTTGTTAATTCAAGTAAAATTGGTGAAATTTTGTTAACATTTCGTAAGAGTGTTGACAATATATTTTTGTCCAAGCAACAAAACCAATTTTTTTTTACTTTAACTAAACATTTTGCTAAAACAACCAAAATGTACTCAACAAAACATGTTTTGTTGTTTTAATCAATTCCTTTTTCTGGGTGTAATGTTATAACTGAAAGTTTGACTTTTGCTTGAAATAAGATACCTTGCATTTTTGAATGAATAAGTGGATTACAACCCTTGTTTAATATACAAAAGTTGCTTGGCGTGATGTATATTATCACATACGATTGTACAAAGAAATGTATATATTTAAGAAACATGACGATGACTATTGAATCAGAAAATATTGTTATTTGCCAATGGTTATTTTAGACTATGTTACTATCTGTGAATGATAGTTTCATCCATGATCTATATTTCTATTTATGTCAAGTAACAGTTCACAATTTTAGATTTATTTATTAGTTAATGACAATTTTAGTGAATTTCTCGTTACATAAAAAAAAAAAAAAAACTAATTATTTAAAAATAATATGGAAACAAATTTAATACCTTTCTCTTTAACGTCACTTACTGCTCCTTTTTATGCTCGTAAAAATTATCGTTGACCACAATGTGATTATGCATAGTAGGCATATATGTATTTATCTCGCATTCTAGTACTGTTATATTGCGTCTCAAAAGTACCGGGTGTCCGAAAAAGGTAGGACTGATTTGAAAAAATCATAACTCTAAAAATAATTGAATAAATGCAATTATTTTCTTTTCAAAGTACTCCTCAAATATCCAAGATTTGTTGATGTAGCTGTTTTAAAGTCGTAACATTCAGACGATGCGCAGAATCGATGATATGTAAATGCAAATCGCACCATACATTCGCATTTTCTTCGATGATTCCGGAGTGGAAAGTGTATGAGTCTAAAACTATTGGAGTAATGGGGAAAATATCAATTAGAAAGTTCTTCAGCATCTTCGATTTAGTAGGAAAAGATCGACTATGTACACAAATAATCTAAGCAAAAAGTTAAAATTGCGAATGCGTGGTGCGATTTGCATTTTTTCCGATCATCGATTCTGCGCATCGTTTGAATGTCACGATTTTCAAACAGCTACATCTAACAAATCTTGGATATCTGACGAGTACTTTGAAAAAAATTAATTGCATTTATTGAATTATTTTTTGAGTTATGATTCTTTCAAATCAGTCGAACTTTTTTCGTACACCCGGTATATTTTTAAATAACAGTTTAAAAAATGAAGCAATAATTACGAACAAAATAATATGCATATAGTATCATAAGATAAATTTATTACAGCAAAGAAATAAAGTATAAATTTTACAGATTTTTTGTAAAACATAAAAAATAAAAGTAGGCTGTCCTAAAAATATATGGACTTTTCAAATATTTTACATTTAATTTTCAAATTTTGTATTCATTCCTTTTAATTATCTTGAAAACCCTATCAGGCATGCTTCAAACTAGTGTTTGGAGTATGTGCGGCTGTAAAGAGAAACAACTCTGCTCTACTTGTTGCTGTAATTCCTGAATCTCATCAAAAACGTCACCTGTAAAAAATGCAGCCAAGTCTCGTGACTCTTTTTCCGTAAAAAGTTCTGAGATCGTATAAAGCCAAGTTTAACTATCTTATTAACTCTGAAATTTTCATTCACAAATCACTCCTAGTCTCTACATCTTTAGTTAATTATTATTTTGTGACTTGACAATTACGTAGCACGAGAATGTGATGTATATAGTTAGTCTTAATCAAATAATACTATAACATATTAAGGTGTAATAACTTCCCTGTGCGTATATAATTTGCTTTAGTTAAATTATCCCATCCCATCCCATGACATAGTAAGGTGTAATAACTTTCCTGTGCTGCGTAATTGCCAAGTCACAAAATAATAATTAACTAAAGATGTAGAATAGTTGTCGTCTTATGTCTGATATTTTTAATTCTATTTCAAAATTTATTTAAAATATTTTAAATTAGCTTAAACAAATAAATTTTCTTTTCCGCAAAGTATATTTTATATTCAATTTTCCTCATATTATATTGTTGTTTAACCTTTCGTCCCATGTGTTTTTGTAAAATTAACGATTCCACGGTTTATGTAAATTTAACATACGTTTTAAAAAAGTAATCTTCATTTCCATAAAAATTAAACAACTTAAATTTTGTTATAAATTGTATAATAAGGTAATTAAACTGCAATAAATCAAAAAAGTTACATTTTTGTCCAAACTAAAGTTTTAAAAATACATGTATTCATGTTAAACGCATTTAGAATGGTTCAGCGTAGAGAGTAGAAGCTTGTTGTTGTACATTTTACAAAACCAATAGAATCATAACCAGATCAGAAAAAAGTATCAGAAAAATCAGAAAAAAAGTATTTTTTTTTTAATTTCATTCTATATTCAATGAGCAATAAGCCGCCAGATCAGAAAAAAGTATTTTGTTTTTTTTAAAATTTCATTCTATATTCAATGTGCAATAAACCGCCAAAAAATGATTCTTTTGTGGCGTATAATTGAGATTACAAAGAATTATTTTTATTATTATTATTTTTTTTTTTTTACATGTGTACAAACATGAGAAGAACATTACTATATTTTTCCAAACTTTCTTGAGTATGAGCTTACGGAGATTTTTCTTCCTATTAAAGGGTGAAACTGGCGACTATTTTGCATACCAGTATTGTCAATTAATAAACTTTTTGGTAGGTTTCCACAATATTTTAAAGAGAAATCTACCACGAAGATTATTGTTAAGTAGTAATGGTGCCCAGAAAATTGCCAGTGGCATTTCTACTTAGTGAAATTGCACTTGGTTTCATACAGCGGTAAGAAATACTTTCCTATGTTTAGGTATACAATTTTGGAAAATCTTATGCATATTATGCGCTTATATACAGTGTATCAAATATTTAAGCAATCTATAAACTTATTATTATATTTCGCATTTAAAAAAAATCAGCTTTTAAATATAAATAGTTTTTAAAGGCATTATGAAAATCTAATCTTTTCATTTCTAAATCAAATCTATTCTTTCTTTCAATTATATAATTAAAAATCAATTTTTCTAACAATTTTCTGACACAATATGTTGAATATAAATCTATAAAACAAAAAAATAAAGATAATTTTACCATACATTTAAGGATTTTATCCTCAAAGGTTTCCTTTAACATGCTCTTTTTTACAAATTCAAAGTTAAAAAAACAAACAAATCAACACAACCTTTTCTAAAATTACTTTTTTGTCGAAGAAACGTGTGCAGCATCTTTACAGAGTTTTCATAGTTTGCACTTTTAAACGATAAACGTATTTTTTAAATTATTTTAGAAAATAGATTGCTCAAATGAAAAAGTTTGAAATTTTAATTAAGTTACTTTTTTTTCATCATGTAAAAAGCATCCGAGTGATGTCATTAATTTAATGTCTTATGAAATAAATACATTTAAAGACGACATTATTAAATAACGTATAATATTATACGCAAATAGTTCAGACAAAAACAATCAATAAAAGGTAGAAATATCTTAAAAACACAGTAAAATATAAGTAAAGGACAGCGCGTTTCTAAAGAATGGTGTGTTTCTTCATCAGGCATAAAGAAAACGTGCTACCATTTTGTAAGTAGAAGCAAGACTGAAAAGTAATTTAAGAGAAAGAAGCGGGTAAAAGCAAAAAAAAAAAGTAAAATAGAATGAAACATCAGCCAAACACACAGGCATACTTCCTTCTTTCTTATTGTTTGTTTGCCCCTACATGCTCCTTTTTATTATATTTTCATTTAGTCTTGCCCTGCCTAAAATGTAAAGTTACCGTTCTTCTGAAACTCGTTGTAAATTAGTTTTATGGCTTTTTTAAAGGTTTCTATATTTTATCTTGAACTATGCGAGTTTTTATAACATTGTATTACAAGAATAATCAATAACAAAGTATTTAAAATAATTATTTTAAAAAACTGTATAATTTTCTAATTTCGAATGCTAAATATTTAATCTTTCATAGACATTATTTATTTATTTGCTTTCATTTTTATTTAATGATTTTTTTTTGCCAATTTAAGTTTAAAGTCACAAAATATTAAAATACTGACATGCTTTAATCATTTATGATAAAATTAAAATCAATGTATTTTTCTTTATATTACTTTTCATTTTACTCGAAACTTTAACATCCTATACCTATACTTTATGCATAGTTTTATGATATCGAAGAAAGATATTTTTATCCTATAAGACGAAGTTAGAAGAACTTTACTTTTTACCAATTTTGTTGATGTAATAAAAAGAATTATTCTGAAGTTTTATTAATGTATTTTAAAGTACGTGAAATATTTCATTTAAAAGATTTGCTTTACACTGAGTACAGAATGAAACGTCTGGCTTTCAATAAAAATAAATTTAATCTAAAAGAAACTTGAATTTTTATAGTGCCTTATTACCGATTTTCATAGTTTTTTTTTTCGAAATATTTTCCTATAATATGAATATTTTATAAAATACTTATAGTATTAGGAAAAGAATATGTAATTTATTTGTATATTCTACATAAAAATATTTTAGGAGAAAAAAATATTTTATGAGATCAAATAAAGAATTTTTATACATTCTCTAGACTTTGTATAAACTTTGTTACATTAAACTAACGAAAAACGTAATCAAATGAAAGTTTAAGAGCGAACACATTTTCACAACAACAACAACAAAAATTATTTTCCATATTACACAGTTTTAAATTGATTTTACTTTTGTTTTTACAAGTTTTATCTATTTTATTTACCGCGTTGCTTATTAATAGAAAATTTAAAGTATTACACGCAAATCTGTATAGTTATTTAATAAAACATGATACAATTCGCTAATCATTATTTATACATAGTTGTCAACCTTTGGGTTTTTAAAGGAAAATAATATATTTCAACCAGAAAAATTATATATTAAAATATGCTTTATTTGTGTATTTATATTTCTCTTATGTAGTATGTATTTGATTTCTTTTATTGCGTTAAATTTCTGTTTCAAAATATATTTGTTTGACTTGCAAAAAAAAAAAAAAGTTGTTAGATATGTTTATACGATGCACAGTTTATTAATCATAGATATTATTTACTATACTTACAAAAAATATTTTGGACGCTTTTAAAAACATTGGAAAACAAATATGATGAAATGTGTTGGGAAGGTTTCAAACAAAACTAGAGAAACCTTTTAGCTATTTGAATTTATGTGTTTACTTTTAATGATAAGAAGATATATTTCTTGAAATATTAAAAAACGGCTTCATTAAATTACACAAACTTTTCATAACTGTTTTATTCACTGGCCGAAAAAATATATAAAAATTCTCTCGTACTCTGAAAACCACTTTGACGTTCTTGCCATGCGCTTCCTGTAGCATGGAACATATTTAGCCAAAATTTATCAGCAGAGAGAGTTAATATTTATAACCAGAGGTGCTGTTCTGCGTAAAGCACAATATTTTAAAATATATTAGGGGGGCGTCTGGAGAAAATGTTTGTATTGTTTTTGTATCACTGTATCCAAACAATAATCTACAAGGTATTTTTCGATAATGTGAAAAAGAAATTAACCACGAAGATTTTAATTTCGTAATAGTTGTTCAAAAATATGAAAATACTGTCCACTTTCACCTGTGAGATAGATTAAAATACTGCATATCACATAGTATGACAAATCTGGGGGAACTGTAAAGTATATTGTTTTCTTCTGATGAAGCAAAATATTATTTTAAAAAAAACATGCAGATAAAAGGAAAATAATTTACTATAATTAAAAAGTGGTTTTCGACCAAAATTGCCAAAATGGTTTTATTACATTTTATTAAAGTCCAACTTTGTACCTTTCTAAAACTGTTTTTATTTTTATTGTATGACAAATAGAACTGGAGTTGTAGCGGTTTTTAAACTACTCAACAGCTGTCACTAAAATAGGAAGTACTGTTTAAAGGACCGGAAGTACTATTTAAAGGTACTAACTGGGAAGGGGACGCAAAACTATGGCCTTCTAGAAATAAACAAAGGCTCAGTACATAAAAAAAAGTATGGCTCATAAAAACAGTGAAGTTTAGATGCATATTACTGTGTAAATTCTTGTAGCAATACATAAATCTCAACTTTAAATACATTTTTTGGAAAATGTGATTTTTGGTGAAAATTCCATACGCAAAACATGATTTCTCAAAAATTTATTAGAATATCGCTATGAAATTTAAAATTCATGTTGTTTATACTATTGTGAAGGCAATGAACTATATATTTAATTTTAGAATAAATATTTTTTATTTTATGGATGTTTTCGTGGAAAGACATCGATGAATTTTAAGAAAATCAGCGTGTAAAAAGGTGCGATATGCTATAGTTTTGAAACATTTAAAATATCTCTTAGATTTTAGTTAATTGCCTTCACCAGTGTCATAAGTATGAAGTGTAAAACGAAAATTAAGAAACATACAATACATTTTTCTGCAGCGCGTTTTGCATATTGGGCGAAATTTTACTAAATTTTACCACAAAAACACCCATTTACAAAATTTCATGAATTAATGAAATATATTTTACCTTTTTTCACAGTTTCTAGTCATAATCTTAATAAAAATAAGTTCAAAAAATAATTAAATAGCTTTTTTGGAAAAAATTGCTCCGTACGTAGTCAGGCACCTTAATGTTATATTTAGAATAAAGCTATCGTGTAGCCTTAGATTTCATGCATATATAGCTATAAAAAAATTTCATTCACAAGAGTTTTAAAATGAATCTTACTTTTATAATTAAAGATAAATGGGAATAACAATGAACACAAAAAATGAAAATGTTCGTCATTAAAATGTTTTTTTTTCTTTTTTTATTTAAATCTTATTCTGTCATATTATTCCATAATAAGAAAAATGTTAATTTTCAACACTTGAAAAATATCCTGTAAATGTTTATGACTTTGAACGGAATAATTCATTTTGAGTTAGAATGAATATTTATACACATAAATTTTATTTTTTAATGCAAACTATTATGTTTGACATTTAGTTTCGTTAAATTACTAAAATAACTTTATACATTTTTTTCCATGCCTAATACTAAAGCTTCTTTGTTAGTTTTACTTTAAAATAGTAACGTAAAACCGACAAGCAAGTAAATAAGTAATAAAAATAACAATCAGGTAAATAAATAATAAAATAAAAGCACGAAAATAGATAATAAACTTACAAGCAAGTAAGAGTACTACCCGAAAGCGATAAGAAGAGGCAGCTATTATGAACATCGTCTTTTCAGTTGTGTTCGTAATTATATAAATAAATAGCACCTATAGTCGTCGTCTGGTCTGTTTATGTGTCCGCGTATAACAGCGCAAAAATTACCCAACCGAATGGTTTGGAATTCAATATGTATAAACTTTTCAGAATTTTGTCGAGTCATTTTAAATTTTATGAAAATCGAATCTAAACTTAAAAATATATTAATAAAAGTTTCCTTTTTCTATTAAATTCTATCATACGTAATTAATCCAATGACATCCCATGATAGGTAATAATTCTATGTTACTATGGTGATTACGTCATATTTAAGATGACGTCATATTATTTCCGTATTACTGAATTTAAAAACCGAATTTGAATACTAACATTTTTAATTACAGCAATTATACAATGTACCGTCATTTTTTGCATAGATGTTTCCGTAGAAATAGATATTAAATGGAAAAAAGAGTCTAAATATGGATTTTAAGTTCTGAAAATTTCCAAGCTAGGCTTTAGTTTCCCATTGGAATTTTCATTGAATGTCAACAAAAGATAAAATATTGCCGACTTAAAATGTACTTATTTTATTACAGAAATTAATTATATCATAATAACAGACGATATAATTCATTTCACCGAAACTGTTTATAGTATGAACGCACATAATTTGTCACATTTGACATACATGTTTCTGTGTATGTTATAATTTATACACATCTATCTTTTTTGACAACGTTTTTTTATGCATGTTGTTTTAAATATATTTTTTCAAGATTTGTTTATGATACAATTAAGAAAGCCTTTACATGACTGACTGATTTTACTGAACTTTACTAACTTTTAAATGCATTGCAATTTTTCTAAATTGGCGTTAAATATAAAAAAAAACCTTGTATTGATCATATTTTGTGATTCTGATACAACTTTTGCACCACCTGTACCCTTATTTAGTGAAGCACATTATTCTTTATTTTGTTTTAGTAAAGCAGCGTTAAATATAGTTAAGAAAAAAATATAATAAAAAAAACATGCAAACTTAAAAATGTATAAACCATTACGTAAACGTAAAAATCTCTCTAATGTGTAAAAGTTTCTCTAATGTTTTTAATATATTTTGCCTATCGATATTTTGAATGAAAATGGGAAATACTAACGTTCTTATAAATATATTTTTAGAAAGCAATTTGTAGAATGTGATATTACATTTACTTCAAAAAGTAAAAGTTATGCTGTATTTTTAAATGTCTACTTTTGCTAATATACGTATGTTATGATCGCAGAGATATGATATTCGGTCCTTATTTTTGTTGGATTTAATCTATATTATAAAAAGTTTACGGATATCATTTTATTAAATTTTGTTTCAAAATGGGAAATTCAAAAATGTTTTATCACAAATATTTGTTTTGACGTTTGATTATAAGAAACTTCAGCTTAAAATGTTACTTTATCTTTTTTTCAATAAATGTTAGTGAAGAGTCAAAATTTTCCATCATAAATATGTTGATAAATTACTGCTCAATATAACTTCAAAAGAAATATTTGGTTAAAGCTTTAATTAGTTACAAAACATTACATGTCTGTTTTTCTTATTTCAACAGAAAATAAAATTAAGCAGATGTAAATAATTAATAAAAAGTATACTTTGAATAATGTTAATAATAATATTGGTAAGAAGATGCTAATAATTATTATGTACTGCAATTTTGCTTTATTTTATTTGATAACGAATCTTTAGTAATGTAATTAGCATGTCTATACATTGTGTAATAGTTACAGCATTAATGTGAATGTTTTGAAGAAATGATTTGACCGCTTTTTAAAAGTAAGTGTAAAATAGAAAATAAAATCACCCATTAGAAAACTTTGAACAAGGTTATTATTTAACTAAATATAAAGTTATTTTCCTAATACATAGCGTATTATTTTATACATTTGTATTGGATTATGTTTATTTTAAATTTTTCTTAACGTTCTATGCTCCATAAAATTACTGATGGAAAAATTACATACCAACATTTGAAAAACTAAATATGACTTGCAAAAATGTGTTATCGGATGGTTAACAAGAACAGCTTACACAAAGATTTTATGTGAATAATTAATTATAAACCATAAATTAATGCTATTTGTTGTCTTTTCAAATTATTCATAAGGTAGAAATGCAGTTTAAGTTGCAAAACGTTTTCAACAAACTTAAACTATGTAGGTACCAGAATAATACTCATAACACAACTAGTAATTTTGCATGGTTCAAACAGTAAGCTGAAATAGGAACAGTATGAGTACAAAAATGTGATTATAATATACAAATTGCAATAACAAAATATATTCTATTAAAAAAGTACTTTATAAATGTAAGAAAAAGGATCACAATCCTTTTTAATAAAGGAGAAATGTTTATTCAGAATGCTGTAATTTTCTTTTAGTTTATCATAGTTTAAAGGATCAAACAGAGTTATATTCAGATTTTGACTAACTGTGACATTTTTATTGATATTAAAAGTATGTCTAATTAGAGGACAATTACCATATATGTAATATAGAACCGTTCCTGAGTTTTTTTGGCATGTACATGTTGGAGAGGACTGTTTTCCTATTTTATTTAAAAATGATGGGAAGCTACCGTGTCCACTAATGTAGTAAGCTATGACTGTTTTTTTTTTTGCAAATAAAGTTCAGATCCACTTTTCGTAAAATTTCATAAGTATCTCGGCCTTTTAAAGAATATGACCAATCTTGCTGCCAATCTGTGACTATTTTTAGTCTAAAAAATAATTTGACTGTTCATAATGGGAATAAGCGAGTTTCCTTCTCGTTGTAACGATCATTTGTGATAGCACCTTTTGCCAGTAAATCTGCTTGTTCATTATCCTCTTTTTCAGCGATTTGATCCCTGCAACTGTTACTTCTTTTTTGGGAATTGTCAATAAAATGCTATATATATTAGTTATTAAATAATTTCGTGGAAACACTATTTTGAGGGCTTCTAGTGATGAGCGGCTATCCGTTAAGATGAGGAGATTTTTATATTGTGAAGATGCGACCCAGTTTATTGACTCTAAAATGGCATTCAAATCTGTTTTATAAATTGAGTTCTGGTTATGTAGTCTGATTACATAATCGTAAATTATTCTGATAGTTTACTGTAAACACTGATGCAGTACCTTGCTCCATAAGGGAGCCATCTGTGTAGAATTTTTAAGTCATAGTTATTTAACGTTGTTGTGGAAATTTCATCAAGTATGTCTCAATTATTTAATCGATTGTAATTTGGGAAACTGTAAGTTTTCTCTTTTAGCATTAGATTGGTTAATTTGTATATTTGACCTTTATCGTTCAAGATTCTTCGTCCTTCTTTTACTTGGTAGCAATTATAGTCGTTATCAACGCAATAACTATTGGAGGAATGCCATTTATAACGCATAATGCGTCGGTGGAGATATCTTGTATACCGTTATTACTATTAATAGAGCGGTTCTCTCACCCAGAAAAAGGAATTGATTAAAACAACAAAACATGTTTTGTTGAGTACATTTTGGTTGTTTTAGCAAAATTTCTAGTTGAAGTAAAAAAAACTGGTTTTGTTGCTTGGACAAAAAAATATTGTTAACACTCTTACAAAATATTAACAAAATTTCATGAATTTTACTTGAATTAACAAAATCTGCTTTTTTTAATTTTACAATAATTTTGTAATTCCAGCAAAATTTTGTTGTTTTTGCAAAATTTAAATTGTTGTGTAGTAGCCACAACTCTCTCACGTAACCCGATTTATTTGACTTATATTAGCTATATAATTAAAGGATTAACATAATTTTTGGATAATTAAAACTTTTTTCATTGGGACGGACCACGGTAGTTTTAAAAATCCCCCAGTCCCATTAATTACTTTCTTCTTTCTTTACAAGAAGAAAGTATTGGAATCATGAAAATTTTCGACTTCCGGTTTCCGACGGATTTTAGAAGGTGCTGAACACGATTTGACTGTTTTTAGAAAATGACTGTCAATAACTCTATCTGTCTGCATGTGACCAAAACTTTTAAGGACGTTCTATCTCAAGAAGTAATGCACAGAATTTGATAAAACTTTATATTCAGTTGCTTCCTGATATAAATTGTTGCTGATTAGTTTTTGGTGTAAATCGCGCAACAGGTGGTGCTGCTATGTTGCATTTTTTGCGATTTCTGCAATAGCTCTATCTCATTATCAGCAGTGAATTACGCCTGTAATCTTTGAATAATGACCAGTGAATTTTTATCCTGCTTTTTGCAGGCGTAATTCACTGCTGAAAATTAATTAAAAATTAACTATGTGTTGCCGTTTGCTGGGCTTTGTATTGTCGTGTGATGTTTGCCGCAGAAATTTGCGTGCTCCTGATAACATTTCTATGCTGTGCTGCGGTTGCCGCCGTTCCGACATATATAAGAGTGAGAAAAACCGAGCTCCGACATCGTTCCTTGTAACTCAGTGGTAGAGCCTCAGAGCGCTGTTCTGAGGACCCGGGATCGACTCCCGGCTTGGGCAATTTTCACTCTCTCGGTTTGCACTTGATAAAAAGCAGGATCAAAATTCACTTGTTATTTATTCAAGGTTTACAAGCGTAATTTACTGCTGAAAATGAATTAAAAAATAGTTAAAATTGCATGTTTAGACTGGTTCATTTAACAAAAGTTTTTGTAGTATAAACAAAACAAGCTCTTAATATAACATATTTTATTATTTTAACAAACAAAATATATTTTGTTGAAAAAAGAAAATAGATTTTTAAAATAACACATAGCATATATCTATGTAACAAAAATAATTTTGTTAATTCAAATAAAATTTAACCATTTTACTTGAATTAACAAAAAATTTTTTTTTTTGCTGACGATACAAAATTTTGTGTTGGAATTGCAAAAAATATCAACAATACTTTTTTTGTTGATTCAAACAAAATTTCCATTGACCCATATTTAAACGAAAAGTTTTGTTGGTTCAACCAAATTTTTGTTGATTCAACAAAATTTTTTTCTGAGTGCTGTATTGATTTCAATTTCCGTGTTCCGTGGCAATTTAAATCAGAAACCAAACCTCACATCCATAAGTAATCTGTTTAAAAACTGTCGTTTTATACCATATTTTCAAAGTATCCGGATTTATTCCGTGATTAAAAAAATTTAATCTTTTGAAACCAAGTCTGAAGATGGAAATTTTAGATTTCACATAAGTTAGATGGTCTAGCCATTTAAATTTAGAGTCTAATACTAAACCTAAATAAGTTACGTTCTTCGTAATATTTATTCTAATGTTTTGCAATTTGAATATAAGTTTCCTGCGAGTCAGAAGATATCTACCAAATAACATTGCTTTAGTTTTTTGAGTTGAGATTTGTAAGTTTAGGGAATTGCATAGATTAGAAAAGATTGTGATTCTTGAATTTGCTGTTTCTTCGAGTTCCTTTCTGGTGTTCCCCTTTGTTATAATAATAAAGTCATCAGCGTAAGCTACTATTAGGTTTCTTTACTGTGATACTGTTTCATGATGTAATCCGCAACCAGAAGCTAGAGTAGGGGACCCAGAAACGAACCCTGAGAACATCCTTTGTATGCTTGAAACCATTCTATAAATTTAACTCGATTAGACATATAGTTTTATAATAGACATTTTAAATAGGGTGGGAGAGGGGATCTGTCAATGATATCTGAAATAATGTGCCAGTCAATGCTATCAAAAGCTTCCTCTATGTCGAATGATACAATGCCACACCACTTTTTAGAGGAAAGTGATGCCGTGATTTTAGATTTTAAAACGTTTACTGCGTCGACAGTACTTCTTCCTTATCGGAAACGTAATTGAGCATTATCTAGGTATGAACTGCTCAGAAAAGGAAACCAAGTCTGTAGAGCCTGATATCCCTCCCGGTCCCTTTATTAAGGTCTTAAAATATACAGAGTTCAGCCGTAGATAAAGCCGCCAGAAAGTGCGGCAATGGGCGGCAATTATATAAATACTAGTATGAAAGAAAATTGGCCTACGGCCAGCCCTTCCAGGAATTTTCTAATCGCAGGCAAGTGAGATAGGCTGATCGAGGCTTTACATTAGTGGTCAGGCACTGACGGAAAACTGATTTTCCCTCGCGTCACTGCGCAGCGAGGGACATCAGTAGACTGTGGGAGCTTTTGGGTGCGCCGGGTAAACGGCCTCGCGGCAGGCGCAGGATTCTCTGACAGATCTCTACGCGCGATAGAACTGACAGACAGGCTCCCTAAGTTAAATTTGACAGGTAAGTTAAATGGTTATATATATTTTTTTAGTTTCCTCTTAAGAAGTGGGCGTGTCAGGATATTTGTGAGCCAATTTTTAGGAGGGTTTTTGGTGTACATGAGATGCCATTGTCTTGTCAGTGTGCAATGAAAATATGGATGTGACGCTCTGCCTTCTTCACCGCACTTGCATCGGTCTGAATATCCACATTTGAATTTGTGTAGGTACTGACGGAAGGGTCCATGACTAGTAAGAAAAGCTGTAGTCTGAGGGGTGAGTCAAAATATTGTGTAGGAAACTTTGGAGATTAGCATATGAGTGAGTATGTCGGCCTTTATTCGAAGTGATCCATTGTACTTGCCAGTCTTTTAGAATATTTCTTTTTAATGATCGTTTGATGTAGCTTGGTGGGAGTGGAAGGTGGTGATCAGTGTTAGGTTTTGTTTTTGTGGCTTCTTTTGCAAGAGTATCCGCCAACTCGTTGCCAAATATGCCCTTCCCTTGTGAGCGGATACATGACCAATTCGAGTGCGGCTTACAAGAGTTAGTAGACTTTTCTTGATAACAAGAACTAGCAGGTGTTTCGTTCTGTGGGAATTAATTGCGTGCAGAATTTGATTTTCGATCGCGTTGGAATTGTAGTTGCACCTTCCACCTCCGGTACCGTATAACAGGCGTCCTTTAATGAAAGTCCTTTACCTGAAAGTCCTTTAGTTTCACCTTCCACCGCCAGGGGACGCATTTTTTTCTCGAGTTCAATGGACCCGATTTCGACGGGAACATGTTCTTCAACTCCCTTGATACAATGAATACCCGTGTCGGATGTTCGTATATAACAAATTGCGCGTCCTGGCAGTGGAAGGTGGAACTAAAGGACTTGTCAGCGCGTGCACAGCACGACTGCTATACGGAGCCGGAGGCAGCAGGGACACGTGTAGTAGTTTCGTTTGGAAGGTATTTTGTTTGGAACAGAGTGCGCCCCCTGGCGGAACTAAAAGATTTTGCAATGCTTGCACAGTTCGTCTCCTATACCGTTCCGCAGGCAGCAGGGACACGTATCGGAGGTTCGTTTAGATCATTATGCTCCCCTTGTCTGCGGAAGTTGAAAATAAACGATTTTCCATTGCGTGCGCAGCACTTTTGAATAAATAATTTAATACAAACTCGGGTTAAAGATAAAAAATTCTACAAACTTTAGATTTGATTACTCTTATTATCACGGGCCCGTGCAACGCTGATCGGGTCAGCTAGTTTTTAATATTAAAAAAAAAATAAGCATAAAAACAGGCAAATGTTTCCTGAAACAAAAAAATTCACATATGAAATATAAAACAAGTTACATAATATTGAAATAAGGAACAAAAAATATTTTTATATTTATGTTCTATAAACATTTGCAGAAGATTCCGAAGCACTTATCAATGTTTTCTTCCCTGCTTACTTAAACGTAAACACTAAGTGAGAAGAAATATCGCTAGTAAATATTTGCTCATACTATATTCTAAATTCATGAGTAATTTAAATCTTGGTCAAATATTTTGAGAAGATATATTTTAGTAGATTTAGAGATACATTTGTTTTTACTTGGAACTTTACGAGGAAACTTTACTTTACGAGGAATACAAAAATAATCGGAATGAGAATAAAATTTACTATTTTTTTTTTAAATGCAAATGTTAAGAGTGTTTTAGAAAATCGTTAATTAAGGCAATATCTGCAAAAAAATTAAAAAAAAAATTTAAATGTGAATTACAACATAAAAATTTATATAATCCTACGTCATTTTTTATAATCTAGAATTGTTTGTCTTGATTCATTTAATCATACTCTATTGATACTAAGGATTTAAACAAAAAACAGTCCTTCCTACGGCAATGTTTTCAACTTTACCGATTGCTGCGTCAATTAAATTCATTGGAACTCTTTAATTTTCTGATCAAATGACAGATTGAATATTAAACAAATCAAGTTTCTATACTTTTTTCGTGTAGGCCGCGCCCTCGTATAACAAGAGCAAACAGATTTTTAATACCTGATTTGAGAAAAAGAGAATGTGATAAAAAATAGGTGAAAATACTTTTGAGCAGAAAATAGCACACTCAAATTTTAAAATTAGTACTAGAAATGCATAGTACTCAGAATATCTCTCTCCATGGTTCTATAAAATTAAATACATAATTAGCGTCTAACTTTTGTAGTGATTAGTGTTCATATATCAAGATGCCATTCAAAAACCAAAGGCATATGTATCTTGCACATTATAATTTTCAAATAAATTTTGTGGTGAAAAAAAATCAGGGACCCATTAACACGCAAAAATGCTGGACTAAAATTTGTAATTCAGAAATAAAGAGTAACCTATATATTTTTTATAACTTACTCTTTTATTTTAAATGATATGAGTGCCAGTAAGAACATCATTTTTAACACTTTCCAACCTACTTGAAAAGTATTTATGACTGCGGTTTGTCTGTCCGTCTATACTGTAACATCCGTAAATATACTCGTTTGTATATAAATGTTTGTATGTTATTTTCGTTTACTGTAGTATATTCCCTATTTAAAATGAAGTGTGTAGCAGTTATAGTTTATACACAGGGTCAGTCAAAAGTGTTCTGTTACATTACAGTCAATAAAAAAAATTGCTTCAAGTGTATTTTGATGATATTACGCTATTTGAAACATGATAAAATAGATACACAATTATGAAGCTCACTAAGACATGCCTTTTGTAAAATATGGCGTTCAAGGCATTTATTTGTCATTTACAGAGTGACACAAAATATTCTGTTACACAATATTTTACAGTGAAAAATTGTTTGCAGTGCAATTTAATGTTGTTTGACTATTTCAAACGTAATGAAATTTATATGCATTAATGAGGTGCACTTTAAAATGTTCACTGAAAAGTATGGTGGGTGTTGCTTTTATTGTTCACTTACAGGGACATACAAAAGTGTTCGGTGACAGTTTTAGTGGGATAATTACACTCTATGCGTGATAAGTGCGTTTTAAACGTTGATTTGCGTTTTCAAGTTTAACTAAATTTTTGCATACCACGTGGTGTGTATAAATTTTGTTGATAAAAAGGGCTATACAAAGGAATTTGTATTATTACTGCCTATGGGAGTAAATTGCTTAAGGGTATTTTTAATTGTGTTGCGCATTTTCTTGCTGATTTATATTTAGTAGACTAATAGAAGTTTGTGAAATATAAATAAATTCATATACAAGTTTACGAAAAGAACAAGATACATTGTCCTTTATGGTTGGTAATTGCTGAAAGTAAGTTTAAAGTTGCCTTATGCGTTTTTTTACCTGAATTAAATTTTAGCTTAATATGTTGCGCGTACAAAAATCTTCAGGTAGTCTACAGGGCTGTGTTCTATCGATTCGGCGAAAATTGCTAAATGTGAATTTTCTAACTGAAATAAATTTTATCGTTCTATGTAGTATATATCCAAATCATATACAGGGCTGCACAATATAATTCGACTACTCTTTTGGCTATGGAAGGTAATTGAAAAACTGAATTTTTAAATGTGTTATTGTTTTCCTAAACTGTTTACAACATATCTCCTTTCACCTTATTTTATGGTGAAGTTTCATTACAGTTTGCTGGATGTGTTGAAAAGTGTTTCGTAATTTATGCTTGACGCATAATTTGTCGTTGTTGTTTCGTGATTTTTGGTGCTGTTTTTATTTTTGTACATTGAGAACTGGATGATAACAATGTAATTCATCTTCAATAGCGGAAAAGGAATTTTTCTCTTTATCTTATCAACTGTGTATTTTGGATTTATTCAATTACTTTGGTCTGAAGCACTTTCATACACATTACTAAAATAAAAGATTCCCATGTAAAATCAAGAAAAAAATTCAAGTTTTCCATAAAAATGTAAGAATTTTAAAGAAAATAAAAACTTAGAGAATCTTATACACAAAATGCAAAATGCAAAATGCAAAAAAAAAAAAAATCTAAATTTCTGCCCCAAAACAAATCAAAAGTTAAATATAAATCACCTTTATAACATTCCTGTAGTCCAGTTATAATAGCAACTGTTTTAAAAAAAATACGTAAATCATAAAAATAATGTATAAGTTTTTCAAATTCGCATAAATAATAATTTTATTTAGGGATTTATGTTTTAGAAAATTGTACAATAAATGTTAACTTAAAAAAAACTTAATATTATTAATTCTAATTATAAGTATTTAGAAATAGCAGTCCAATTTTAAGAAAAGGTGAAGTTTTAGTAAAACGATTTCTAAAGGAATAGAATTATTTCGGCTCTCTCTAAACACAATGATTAAAATATGGAAATTCCTTACTTCAGAGATTAAAGATCTTAAATAAAAAAAAAAGAGGATTGTTTCTGCTTAAAACTTTTCTCGTTACCATTATGAATATTTATACAAAAAAAATTAAATATCAAATAAACGATAAAAGTTTTATTACATTTAATAACACTTTTAAAGAAACTAATTCAATAGTTTTAGATAAGAATATAATTTATGCATGAAATTATTAAAGAGGATTATACTTTTTCACTTTGTCTTTATTCGGCTGAAGAGAATAATTTAGAATAATGTTGATTGATTTATATGTTATCAAAGTGTAGTTATTCCGTAATTTTTTTTTCTTTTCTAACTTTTATACTTAGTTTAATAAATGCATGTTGCAATGAAAAGTAATAATTCTATCAATACTCTTTTAAGGTTAATTATTTCTTTCAAATGCATGTGAATTTTAACGTTTTATTTACAGGACTGTAAGTGTAAATAATTTGAGATCTGTGTATCTTTTGTTTTATTTATTATTTGTTTTATTTGCTTTAAATTAAGTAATTATGCTAAAAATCACACAAAATATAAAAATATAACAGAATATTGAAAAAGTTTTAAACCTATATACACTGTAAAAAAAACCCCGTCAATTTACGGAAAAATGACTGGCAGAAGAGTTGCCGGAATGTTTCCGATTTTGAGGAAATTTCCGTCTTTGTAGTCCGTAAATTCCGTAAACGGCGCGATACAGACGCGAAGGAGTTGAAGAGCATGCATGACGATTAAAAATACTGCAATCCCATTGGATGATAGATTTTTACAGTAATAATTCCGTATTTGAAACTTTTTAATCTTGAAATGGCAACAGATATACGGGAGAGATTCCCTTTTTCTAACAAAACGGAAAATTTCTGATCAAAATTCATGGAAGACAACCTGTCAAGAAGCGAAAATCTTTAACAGTGTAGTATAAAAAATAATTTAAATAAAACGTTCCGAACTTGATTTTCGTGTCCCCTATAGTAATTGTATTTTTTTCCATGTTTTTCATTGAAAGAACAGGAATTCATCGATGCGAGATTTTAGAATTTCAAACAAACAAAACAAAAAGGTCATCCATTATACGCCAAAATATAAAATTATGAATATTTCCTTTGGGATTCAGAAAATTAAGGGGGAGGAAAAAAATCAGTATAAATTTCAAAATTTATTAAAAAAGAACAAGTAATAATACCGAAATGCGCTTTGTGCCGCTTATGACTTATGTGCTTCATTTAGTGGCAAAAAAGTCAATTTTCACAAAAAGGTGGCGCTATCAATGCCTAAGTTATGAAAAATAAACATATAGAAATTCTTTAACAGTATTTTTTTTGCACTTTGGAATATAGTATACAATGCAAAAGTCTCTTCGCGCAAAATAAACATACCAAACAATAAGCCTAAATACAAATTTACACATGCAATTCTAAGATAAGATTTATAAACTATTTTATAAGGTTTTTTTTTTTTTTTTTTTTTTTTTTTTAGTTGAGCATTTTTCTTGAGAGTTATTTACATATTAAAAAATTCTAGAATTTTTTTTTCATTTGTAACTTTTAATTTTGACTCAATAAAAAATATGCAGACAATTAGCCCGCATACAAAATTTCCAGTGTATTTTCACGATTAGTTACATATCTATTAACTATTTTTGTGTTCCGATGTCAGACGTTATCTCCAAATTGACCTTATATTCCAAGTATGCAAGCATCTAGTATATCTTACACATCATTCCTTAACCCTATTAGTATGTCCTGGGGTCCACGCGGACCCCAAGCACTTTCAACAAGTTGTCAAAAAAATCTATCACTCACTGAGGAGTTTCAGCCGGTGACATCTCATATCATAATGCTTGTAACACACGGTAAAAATTAAACTGTACAAATATAAGTGGTACTTGTTTTGTTTTTTTAAAATTTGAAAAATAGCTAGCATATTTGTCCTGGACAGGACATGTTTTAATAGGACATAGTGATTGGGTTAAGGCTATAACAGGATTTCTTTTCAAAATAACTACAAAAACAATCGGAAAAAAATGTATTGGGCTATACGGAAAGTTCTGCAGTTTCTCAAAAAGCGAAGCATAGTTTCGAGTAGTTATTTTGCCACTGCTGATATGGAGGGACCTTGAATGACCCATATATGTACATTCGGGTTTTTCGGCTTGCGCAGCTTATTTATCACCTGTGTTGTGGCATAATCTTTGTTTCAGTGCAATGCTGAGAATGAAGAAAAAAGTTTATTTTCGTCGTATTAGTAAAAGTAAAGTTTATTTTCGTATGGCTGGATTATTTATCAATATGTCGGCCAAATATTGATATTTTTTAATTATCGCAATAACGATAGCTAAGCTCCGAATTTGACAAAATATCCCAATAACGATAGCTAAGTTCTGACTCTACCGATATATGCCAATGTCATTTTTTCCCCGCAGCGCAACCTCGAAATCCTAGAAAAAGCGCTGAAAATCCCGTACTAATATCTGAATAATCCTTTCACCCCACGCACTTATTTCCTGTCCGCTTCATTCAAAGCCGGCTATCCCTTCCAACGATTATCTCTTTTTCGTTGTTATCTCAATATATCCCCATACATTCTTTGCTTCACTTTTTATTTCCGCATTTACCAACCGCATTTTCCACTGTCCGTTCCTTACCGAACCTATCGTCTGTGTTTCAATACCGTCGCTACTATTCCTCTAGCTCTAGACATATTGCAATAGTTCACACATATTGATAAGTGATGACGAATAAATAAGCGCTCAAAGTACGAGTTATTGTGTAGTCGATAATATTACTAGAGCTTAGCAGCTGGGAAGCTGGCTTCGTGATCAACCAATCACAGTGCGGGTAAAATTTGGCATTTCGCCACGATCGTAAAGCGAAGCCTCGCCACTTTTTCACTGTGATTGGTTATCTTTGAGCGGAGCTTCCTAGCTATTAACGTCTAGTAGTGCGTACATTCCCGTTTCCCTCTGTGTTTTATCAGTAGTGAGAGCATGAATTCCAGGGAATTTAATATATGTTGTCCTGTTATTTCAACTTAAAATGAACTAAAAAAGAAAAAAATAAGTACTATAAAACTATTTCAAAATGTGATTTGAATATTTATATTTCAAAAAAGATTTCAATTTTGTATTTATGTATAGTAAATAGATAGGAAGGTGAATTTTTACATTTTTTTTTTCTATTAAAAAGACATTGATACCTTAGAGAAAGATTGAAAAACAACATTTCTGCTGCATCTGTCATCTATTGAAAGCTTGTTATTCACAAATATATTAACATTACATATGGTAATAAACCAATTTCAGTTTTTGCTGTTGCTTTTTACTTATTTTAATTATATTAAAATGAGCAACGTCCTAAATTTAAGAACTTTTATTTTAGTTTCTTTTTCTTAATATTCTCAATTATAACGAGGCAATGGTGAAAATTGTGCATAAAATTGGAAGAATAGTCAACATACTATTTTAAAGAAAAACACTATCCAATCAATGGTATAAGCCCAAATAGATATCGAACAATGTGTCTTTTTCCTGAAATATTTCTGTTTTGTATAAATATGAAAGTATAATATTTAAAGGATGCTGTGTGAGCAAATAGATCTAGAGAATTATATTCGTTGCTTTTTACACCTGTTTGTACTTAAATTGCTGCTACCATACCATTTATCTATGGAAATTAACAATTTTTCTATTCCCTTACACTTTAAGGTAGTTATCGCGATATATCACCAATATCAATATTAATTCGTTCATATATTGCGATATTAAATTTCTGATATCGTCCAGCCCTTCTTGTCAGACTGCTTTTAAAAGTTGAGCTGCATAGAGACAAAGTTTTATTTCAGATGACACAGTCAGGAGGTAGTTTGAGATGTTTAAGCACAAAAATTTGTCCTAGAAGATGATGCTCTCACTGGAAGACCATCATCTTTAACGAAAGACCTCTTATAAACGAAGCTATCAAGTTTAAGTGCGGAAATTTGTCATCGAAGATGATGCTTTTCTAAGAACGACCATCATCTTTAAAGGAGGACCTCTTATAAACGAAGCTCTCAAATGATCATGCGCTGTACTGTTTGGAATATTGAGTCTGTGTGATAACTCCTGAATAGTGTAACGTGAATTCTCAGTGATAGCTTCTTTTAAGAGATCCTCCAATACAGATGATGGTCGTTCAGAGTAGGCATCATCTTTGAGGCTGCAATTTCTGCACTTATAACCCTCAAATCACCTCCAAAATGTGTCATCTGTAACAGCACATGGTCCATATACAGTTACGAACAGTCATACAAGCATTTTTTACCTTTCTTTAAATAAAAGAGCATAATGTGACTAAAACGAACTTTTTGGTTCTTCATTCTTACGTCCTCGTATGCCGAATGTACACATCTGGATCATTCAATTTCAGTCCTTATCAGCAATAGCAAAATAACTAGACGAAACGTCGCGTCGCTTTGCTTTGAAAAGCCGCAGAACTTTCAGGATGACCCAATGGGATTTTGTATTCTCGTATGAGATTCATTTATCAATTCATTACAACATTAAAAAATTTTTTGTTGTTCATGATTGTTTTAAATATAAGTATATTAAATCATATTTAATATCACAAAAATAATAATTAAGAATTACAAAAGTCAAACACGTACGTGTGAGTTTTTAAGTTGTATGTTAATACAAAAAAGAAAAGAGCAGTGTTATAACATTGAAGAGTATACAATACAAGTAATTTAATATTCGAGAATCAAAACTTTTAGCAATTGTATATCCGAAACTTTTTGTCAAAATGACTTGAGATTTTTATCTGAGCAAAACAAGTCAATGAATATCAACATATTTTGCAAAACGTGTGTTTTGCTATAGAATATTTAAAAGTCACTAAAACTTTTAATCCTGCGTAATTTTTTTTTCTTTGGGAACTATATTTTTTCATATGTGCATTTAGGGCTAGATATAAAAAGTACTTTTTGCCTTATTTAAGATGTCTACGTCACATCATATCTTTTTTTAAGTATGCAAGTATTATTTAAATGAAATATTTGTATCTAATTCTAAGTGAACGTATTTGTGAATGGATAGTACCTGCTGTATATTACATCCTTTTTGACGAACGTGTGAGGAAAGTGTCGTTTAGATGAAATGTTTTTATTCTAATTGTTTTAATTCTAATTTTTTGTCAAATTTTTTAATTCTCTTTAATTTTAATTCTAATATTTTTTTTCTAATCCTATCTATTAATCTAAAAAATAAACAAAAGTTATGCATCATAGCATATATTTTGACAATTATGCAAGTATTTCTGGAATGGAATATATATATTCAAATTGTAAATTGGTATTTTTTTTAAATCAAAGTTATCACGTGGCACCTATATCACATTATAACCTAACGTAAACATTGCAGTTTAAAATATGAAAAAAAGTTCACTATTTACATAACACATCATGTATTACATTATGTATCGAATATTTAAAATAATGCGCATGAGTATTAATTAACCGGAAACTTGACTTACTCTAAATTCGTAAGATACCATAATTTAATTTTATGACGAAGAAATTTTCGACTTTTGAATGATTTATTTTACATGCATAGCGTACTTTCCCTCATAAAAATACCTTTTATCGACATAGTTATTTCTTTCTCGCCATAAAACATAAAACTGCTGAGTCGTAAAGGCCTAACTTTCATGTTTTACAATTAGATAAATACGTATATTGTATTTTTATTTAAATATATTTCTACTACCTATTTGTTCACTAATTTATATTATAAATTATGAAATAAATTTATAACATGAAACAAATATTGTATGCTAATTTGTTGTTTAAATGATGCGTATTTTTCAATCACAGTACAACTCTTAATCTCACTACTTTCATTTTATAAAAATATATTTTATATGAATAAATGCGCTTTTAATTATTTTTAAACAAGAAGTGTATCTTATTTTTCAGTGAAAACTAAAAACATTTCTTGAAAATATCTTCAACTGAATCAAGTCTTCTGAATTAAATGCATACAAAGTTTAGAAAATATTTAGACTTAAACAAGTAATTCTCATTAATCTAAAACTTAAGATGACACTCAAAATATCGATATGATTTAATCAAGAAACAAAATTAACAGTATTAAAAACTATTTTTGGTAATGTTAAACTTAATTAATAATAAACATATGACACCGGTAATGTAAATATTTTTATACTTTATGTACAAATGTATACTTTATATAATATAGTATAGTAACTAAAATATACTATTGTAAAGTATAGTAAACTATACTATAGTATACTATAGTAACTAAATAATTACTTTATATTAATGTATTTACAAATGTAAATGTTTTTAAAATTTGAATATCATATTGAATGCCTACAATTCTGTAATTGATTTTGCCGTAACTAAAAACCTTCCTTATCCCATTACCACTTCAGTACTTAACGAACTAAGCTCTGGTCATCTTCCTGTCTCTTTCAAAATTGATCTCAAAAATATTCTTTTCCACCTCCATCCGCCGTGACTGACTGAACAAAATTCACCAATTTTCTCAATAATAATAATAATATGAATTTCACAGAAATTAATAATACTGCTGGTATTGTTACTGCTGTTGACAATTTAAATTCTCACATAACTAATGACCTTAACTACTCCACCTTCAAATACTTTAAAAACAACAACTCTTTCATCCTTCCTCCTTATATGTATAACCTCTGTAAACAACACAATCGTCTTTGGCGCCTTTTTCAAAATTCTAGAGATCCCACCTTTAAACCTCTCATCAATAGATTCAATAACAGAATCAAAAATAGCATCTTCAAAGAAAAACAAAAAAAAATGGACTAATTTTCTCGAATACATTTCTAACGAGGACAATTCTCTCTGACTTCTTAAACGTAAAATTAATAACAACTATACCTCCATCCCCCCTCCATCTACTAACTATAGCACACCTTGCACTGACGAGGAAAAAATATAATTATGCGCCAGAGCTTACTCTAAACAATTCTCTCAAAATACCACCCTCGCTGCCAAAATCATATCATCCACGTCAGTGAAACTGTTCGCAGATTCCTGACACACCCCTCTGACGAATCCCCTACTAAAATTCAGCCTATCGTTTTTAACAATATTATTAATAAATTCAAAAAACGTAAAGCCCCTGGGTACGACAACATCTCTAATACTGCTCTCAAAAATCTACCTCCTAACTATATCATCAGCATTACGAAACCTACTAACTCCATCTTCAAATTTAACTATTTTCCGAAAGCCTGGAAAAATTCTATAATCTCTCCTATCCCCAAACCTTTGCTAACCACTCTGACCTAGTCAACTATAGACCTATCTCACTTCTTCCTTCACTCCACAAGGTTGTCGAACGCATCATATGATCACACTTTCAGGACCACATGCAACAAAACAACACACTTATGCCTGAACAATTTGGCTTTCGCTCAAAACATTCAACAACACACCAGCTACTTCGAGTAGTGGAGTTCCTCAGAGAAAAGTTGAACTCGAAGATTCCAGCTGCTGCCATTTTTCTTGATATCGCAAAGACATTTGACAAAGTATGGCGCGAGGTAATTATATACAAATTGATTAGGCTTAAATTCCCTGCTATATTTATACTCTTAATTTTCTCTTACCTTTGCGATCGCATCTTCCGCGTCTGCATAAACAACACTCTTTCTAACATTTTCCGTATCTTAGCGGGCATCATTCAAGAGAGCGGCATCGGTCCCTTGTTGTTCATCATTTACTTTAACGATATTCATCGTTGACTTAACACATATCGTGCACTTTATGCGGACGACACTACAATCTATACTTATGCTCAACACCCATATACACATTACAGGTACCTGCAGACTCACATTGATGCCTTCTTGGACTGGTATGAACTATGGCACATTAAAATCAAAGAAAACAAAGCCGCTACTATCTATTTCTCTAGAAAACTAACCAACAGAATTACTTAAATTTATACCCCAATACGCTGGTCTAATGAAGCTAAGTACCTAGGGGTCACCCTTGACCAAAGACTAACTTTCAACTTTTTTAATGTCGCTGGAGCCACGATTGCACTTAAATTTCTACTTAATAGCCAAACCCTGGCTATCCGTAACAAACTTTTTCTGTATAACTTCTGTATTTTACCAATAATCACCTACGCCTGTCCGGTCTGGGGCTATATCTGTAAAACTTCTATGAACAACCTTAGAAAACTTCACAACAAAAATCTTCGTATTGTTAGAAATGCTTCCCGTTACCTCCATAATAGTACTATTCGTAGGGACCTCAAAACTTATACTTTAAAGAAAATAATCAACCACCTTTCTAAAAAATTTTATGAAAAACTCTATAACCTCCCTAACGAAATAATTGCTGAAATACCGGATTATGACGTCTTCGAAACACATCACCGTAAAATACCAAGATATTTCAGCATTATGGACTGTGAGAATTAGTGCTCACAATAACTGTAAATTTCTATCTCTCTTATTTTTTACTCAGTAAATATTTCCGCATTAAAACTACCTAATTTCATAATTAAAACTTAATCTCCAAGCTATACAAAAAAAATGTTCGGCTGTTTTGGTCTTTTTTGAGTTTAAGCTTTTCCCACCTTTTCAACAACTTTCATTGATGTGCTGTTTCACAAACATGTTCCGAACCCTATTTTTTACTTTTTCAACGTCCTTACAAGTAGTACTAAGTAGTTAGTTATAACTACAGCAATATCATTTCACTTTCTTCTCAATATTTAAAATCTATCCTTAATCTATTTCGATTTACTTTATTATTCCAAGTTTATTATCATCTCATTTCTTAATTTTACATCTATCCTTTATATTATGATTGTTCCTTTATCATGAGTTAATGCTACATCTTAACTTTTCCCAACGGTTCAATTTGATCCAAGACACTCTCCTTGCAATAGACCGGGCGTTAAGTTTATTGAATCTCGGAAGACCCTTAACCGGCATCAACTGTTTGAACAGTAGTCTTGAATTTATCCTTTCGTGAAGTGCACGAAATAGTATGATATATACTTAGACTATTTTAGAAAAATGTGAAATTTACGATTCACAAAGGCTTATGGTTAAATACGAAATGCTAAAACTCCTGGGATTAGTTATTTATTTTAAATTCCAAATAAGAGTAAAATGTGTTTTTTTATTGAATTCGATTATATGGAGATTATTTGAAAAAAAAAATATCATATTTAATACTGTAAATATTATAAATGTCTAGAAAAACTAATTATCCTTCTACTAATATAACTAATAATTTAATATTTTTTTATTTAAAAAAAAAAAATATTTTTTTTAGCAATGATTTGGAAATGTCATGTTTTTTTATCTAATTCAAGGTACCTGTAAAATGTTTAACTATACGTTCATTTTATATTTGTTTAACGTAGAAATATACCATAGGCATGTAAAAACATCTGAGTACTATTTTTATGTTATCTCATAGGAATCATACCGATTATTTCAAAACATTATTCAAAAGTGCTAATTAACCGTAAAATGAACTTTAGATAATATTACAGCAATTTATTTTACTACAACAGAATTTTCATCCTCTGACAGAAATATTTAAAAATATAGTATCATTTTTCCTCAAAAATAAATTTTATCAACGTAATTATTTCATTCTTACCATAAAAAATAAAACTGCTTAATCGTCACTTTGCTGTCTTTATTTTTACGAATAATTTTAAAAATCGTCGCATCGAAAGAAAACATTTAACTATCAAAATATCAACATTTCACTTGAAAAGTTAATTTTTGGTCAATAATTTGGTCAATAAGGTCGAAATACTGTGTTTTATGATAAAATGTTTTTGCAAATATTGCATCTATTAGTATTAACAACCCAAAGACTTAAAAATATGTAGCGATCTGCATAACATTTGCGCATTTAAATGTCATAAAACGTACCGCGTACTTTGAAAGATTGCTTTTAAGCCAGGTAGTTAATAAATCAAAAATATGCACAAGCAGATTCTACTGGGTATTAAAATTTCTTCTTTAAACAAACAAAATTACAATTTTTAAAGTGTTTAACAAAATGTTATAGACTCCGTTTCCTCGTAAAAATGTTCTTTATCAACGAAATTATTCCCTGCTTGCCATAAATATTAAAATAGTGTAGTCGTAATATAATAATTTTTATGTGATAGAGGAAAGATAATTTGGTCTGTAAATGAAAAAAAATTAATTTACTAATATTTTGAAACGTTGTCGTATCAAAGAATAAAACATATTAACAACTACAATATGTCCTAGAAAATTTAATTATTTTTTAAAAACACTGTGTATTACGATAAAATGTTGTTCAAAATATTACATCTTAAAGTACGAAATAGCCAAAGTATCAAAATATGGAATCAAATTTATTGTCTACATAATTTGCTAATATTATCTACCGCACAATTTTGGATTTGTTTTTAAAATGTTTTCTTTACGTGTAGATTTTAATTAACAACAATAGTCAAGTTCAAAAGGTATTATTAGGTCAAACAAGTGAAGTTCATTAGGTAATATAATGTCGTTTTCTGGCATAAAGGATTTCTTAGGTCTATTGATAAATCATTGTTTTCCTTTTTTAGAATTTTTTTATGTATCTACGGTATTATTGCTTTTTTGCCATAACAAATGTAACATAGTCTTGAAATCCCCCTTTTTATGTTACAGAGTAACGGTAATTACGTATGCAAAGCTTTATTTTAATTTGTGAACAGCTTTAAAAATTAATGTATAAAAAAAAAATAATTCAAATTAAACTATAAAGTAAAATGATTGTGAATTTGTAAAACTGTATTTATTGAAATTCATGGTTAACATGATTAGAGAAATATTTAAAAATATATTGGGGTAGAATGGAAAAAAAGAGGAGTCTTCTGTATAATGCCTTAAAAATAAGAAATACGCAAGGAATTTCGACAGAAATTTGCTTTCTTTACCAGGCGCAGAGAAGGAGTGATACAAATTTGAAGACATTGCAGGGTTATTCTAAATGATGGACCCATTTTCAAAAAATTGAATTTATTAAAGTACAAATCCAAAATGAACAATCTTTATACCAATGAAAAGAGAAAGTTTCAAAGTTTTTTAAAGACATTATAAATGTTCAATGTGTCCACCGTTTGCTGCACGGCAAACATCTACGCGATAGCCAAACTCGATCACACAGGAGAAAGCGTATCTGCTGTTAAAAAGCTGACGTATCTGCTGAAAGTGTTACTGAGTGCACGGCAGTAGTGCACTCAGCTCGCAGTGGCCTGTTGCCGCGCGACCTCTACTGGCCGCCTCTGGAACCATTACCGCTTTGAAAGCCGTGCACTCAGAAACAGCTGATACGCTTTCTCGTGTGTGGGACGAGTTTGGCTATCGCGTAGATGTTTGCCGTGCAGCAAATGGTGGACACATTGAACATTTATAATGTCTTAAAAAAAACTTTGAAACTTCCTCTTTTCATTGGTATAAAGATTTTTTCGGATTTGTACTTTAATAAATACAATTCTTTGAAAATGGGTCCCTCATTTAGAAAAACCCTATATAATAAGACTGAATGTAAATGGAAGGGAAAGGGACAAATTAAAGAAAACAACCCCCTCATGCTCTCTCGTATCTGGCAGCTAAAGAGAAAATTGCTGTATTTTCAAAGTATGTGCTCCAAGCCCACAAATCTTGTTCAGATTATGATTTTCTTAATATACTTAAATACACAACTTAAATACCTAAAATCTGTTGCTGTGAAAGAGGTTTCAACACTTCTGTCATCTATAAAACTGTTAGAAAATTCAATATACCCTCTAGTAAAACTGCGGAGTACCCTTTGGGAACGTTCACTAATAAAGTAGGCATGAAACTGGAATAACACGAAAAACGGTTTTTGCAAAGTCAGTGATTGAAGAGGTTGGCATTGGAGCAGAGCAGAAAGTTATCACTCATCCATTTTAAAACTCAAGCGCTGAAATAACGGAAGGTGTGTGTGTGTGTGGGGGGGGGGAAACCTACGCAAGAACTTGTGCTAGATTCTATCACTACCTCTAGTTAGGACATCCACGTGGATTGACACTATTAACTCTGAATATGTCACAAATATACAATATCTCTGAAAATTTCACAAATATGCAATATCACATAATATAATATAAATGCTACACACACACACACACACACACACACATATATATATATATATATATATATATACATATATCACTATAGGAAATGTCTCTAACTTGGTGAGGGATACCGTGAATCCCAAAACTATTTTATACATTTGAGTTTAACACCTTACCATTAGGCAGAACTCCTAAATTGAAGTTGTTATGTACACAGAAAGGCCATAACTTTGAAGAGCATAAAACTAATAAGGAAAGGATGTGCTGGAGCTTCTTTCAATTTTGCCTACACTATGCTGCGATTAACAAAATTTGTTTCAACACTACTATAATAAAAAAATTCACGAAAGTTCGGTTACGTAAAAACTTTAGCGGCTCACAAACATTCGCTGATAACTTTAGACTTCAAACACGACTCTTGCTATAAATTAAAGTTTAGTTACATTTTTAGAAACTAGCATCCCGTGGTTTCTGATAAATTTTATTTGAATTGTAAACAAAGTTCAATATTACCAAAAACGGCAGCTCGTCTCTAACCACATGCCGAACTCTTCGATATCTAGACACGTGCAAGATCATCAGCTTCCAATATTTGTCGCTGACCTCATTTTTTCACAAGTGGAAAGTTTCGACCCAAATTCACTGATACGAACTTTTGCTTCTACTTTAAAAGTCCGCACATTGACCAACACAGCCTAATTTGCATAAAACTACAGCGAAAAGCACAAAACGCAGATTCCGAGTGCCACAAACACACTTCGGAAAATTAAAGTAAAGTAAAGTACACATGTCGCTCTTTCACAAACAGGTTAATATTGACAGAAGGTTCACATTCAAAAGACTAGAATCCCTTTCTAAAATAGTTGCTAGTCCACTACAAAGTTTCTATTCCACACTCAGACAACGCCGAACGTCAATATCTGTCATTACATGGCGAAATCCAATCTCCAAGCTCTGAAGCGATGAAGCTGTGGTGTAATATTCTATAATGGTAACACATGATCATATCCTACGATACTTGCTTCTAACATAGTATGTACAATAGCTAGATGACTACAAATACCTTATTAATATTATACTGCTTAAAATAACTGCGATTGTCAGATTCAAGGAGATTCAACCGTGCTTTGCGAAAGTAAAATAAGTAACAGAATAGGTGGCTTTTTCACGTACAGGTCTTAAATTCCGGACAACACGCTCACACCGAGAACGGAAACCATTAGTCCTAGACTACCTTCGTTTGGCGAGTAGCTAGGTGCTACGCTACAAATATGCTCTTTTTAAATCCGTCAAAATCAAACCTGACAAATTGACTGTTTCTCCTTTTTATCTTTTTTTGTGCTCATAATTAACTAAAGTTTTAAAACGTTTCAAATTTAATGTTAATGTCTTTAAACCTGTCAATAATCTTAAGTTCCATTCTAGTAAGTCTTTTGTAAGTCTTCTGTTACTTAATATTGATTAAATGCACGATTTTTATGATTTTTTTCCTCTCGAATTAATACTCTCGAATGAGTACAAACGAAAATTGTAAATGAAAGAATTGTATGAAACAAAATATCTAAATTTCGTATATTATTACTCAACATAAGAAAGTCCCACTTTAATGTTTTCATGTTTGCTAGCTACTTTTACATTTTAATATTTTCTCTGTTAAACTGAGTATATTTCAAAAGCTTTGCTTTAACGCCCTGGTTTCCATAAACTTAAAAATGGTGTTATGTTAAATCCTATGGGTATTGTAAAATATTTTATGAGAATGAAGTTTTCGTCTGCCAAGGAATTTATTTACATATTATAGCCTCCGTTGTAGTCATAAAATTATCTTTTATCAACATAATCATTTCTTTCCCGCTATAAATGTTAAAGTATTCAGTCGTAAATGCCTTATTATCGTGCTAAATCATAATTAAAATAAAATAGATAATTAAATATCAAAATGTTTGAATTTTAATTTTGCTTTAAAATTATTCTTTATTGAAAAAATAAAATATATCTTCACTTCACCCTAATATTTCCCAGAAAAATAATTATGCTTAAAAATCCATTTCGTTAATTGTGGCAAAATACTATATTTTAATATATACCGTTGTTGAAAATTCAATTTTATGTAATGAAAAACTTTACATTAAGTAATAAAAGAGAAACTTTTAATTCAAAAATGATATTATAATTTATAACAATAACAATATTTGATTTTTTAATATGTAGAAAGTATTAGTAAAACGCTAAATGTGAATGATTTAAATTTAATAAAACCCTCTTCTAAGAAAATATAGTAAAGAACCTTTGAATGCTTCGTTTAAAATTTTGTTTAGATCATTTCAATCATTAAGATGTTTATAATGCTCTTCACTAATAGTACTTTGAAAACGGAAGTATTCGCCCCAGGAAGTTATTATTTGTAGTATTTAAAATACAAAATTTATCAGTCTGAATTTAGAATCCGTACTTAAAGCACAACGTTTTAGCTTGTGTGTCTGAAATTAGCAAAACTTACCTAACCACAACTATTAGTAATTCTTAAGAAAATACTAATTCAAAAGAATATGCTATGTAAAAAGAAAAAAAAATAAGATACCACTCAAGTTTTCGTCAGATCGTGTGTGCTGTTGATAATCGTAAAATTTTGTTTTAAAAAAGTGATACAGAAATTATTGCAAATGTAAAATATGCTGTAACTGTAAGAGTTTTGTAATCAATGATTTAATCGAGTTAATTTTTAGCAAACGATGAAATATGAAGAACAGGTCAATTAAGAAATCATTGAGCTTTCTTAAATGTGAACAGCCGACAGATATTAGTCCAAGTGGGAATTCGCTTCTACGAATTTTCATAACTGCTTTACTAAGTGCAAGCTTGTGGGATTATATGTGTTTGATTAGACCGAGCGGTATCGAGTCCGGAGTTTTATTTGCTGAGCCGTGTGTGGGTGAATTGTTGCAATTTCCGGTACGAGCGTGATGGAGACACCGTTCTTGCAAAACTGTATTCTCCAGGTGACCAATCAGAGGAGAGTGTCTGTGCGCAGGCGGTGTTTCTGATCGCCTAATACATGTACTACCAATGTTGGAAAAACTTCTCGAAAGACTAATAAAACAAGAGTAATGACATTATTGTAAAGCGTATCATACCTAGATAATGTTCAATTCTGTTTCCGGGAAGGAAGAAGTACTGTCAACGCAGTAAAGTTTTTAAAATCTAAAATCATGGAATCACTTTCCTTTAAAAAATATTCTGTAATGTATCATTCGACATAGAGGGAACTTTTGATAGCCTTGACTGGATAATTATTTCAGATATCATTGACAGATCCCCTCTCCCACCCTATTTAAAATGTCTATTAAAAAACTATATTTCTAATCGCTTTATAGGTGTTAATCGATTTAAATTTATAGAATAATTTCAAACATACCAAGGATAATCTCAGGGTTCGTGTCTGGGTCCACAAATCTGGCTACTGGTTGAGGATTACATCATAAAACAGTATTACAGCAAAGAATCTCTAATACTTTCTTAAGCTGATGGTTTTATTATTATAACAACGGGGAATACCAGAAAGGAACTCAAAGAACCCGCAACTTCCAGAATCACAATCGTTTCTGATCCATTCAATTCTCTAAATTTACAAATCTCAACTCAAAGAACTCAAGCAATGTTATTTGGTAGATATCTTCTGACTCGCTGGAAACCATATTCAAATTGCAAATTATTAGAAGCCCTCAAAATAGTGTTTCCACGAAATTATTTAATAACTAAAATATATAGCATTTTAATGTCAATTCACAAAAAAAACCAAGTAACAATTGCATGGGTCAAATCGCACGCTGGAACTGAGCGTAATGAACGAGCAGATTTACAGGCAAAGGGTGCCATCACAAATGATCGTAAGGAAACTCTCTTATTCCCATTTTCAAAAGTCAAATTGTTTTTAGGTGCGTTCGTAATTATATAAATACGTAGCACCTATAGTCGTCGTTTGGTCCGTCCGTCTGTCCGTCCGTCTGTCTGTCTGTCCGTCCGTCTGTCTGTCCGTCCGCATATAACAACGCAAAAACTACCCAACCAAATGGTTTGCAATTTAAAATATATTATCTTTGCAGAATTTTGTCGAGACATTTCAAATTTTATTAAAATCGAATCAAAACTTTAGGAGATATTAATAAAAATATTTATTAAGAAATTTGATTTTTTTTTTTAAATCGGTGCTTTTTTGTTAGAGGAGCTTCCGATGGATGTTAAATCGTCAAGCGACCGAGATACTTATTTTATTACAGAAATTAATCTGCAGACGATATAATTCATTTCACAGAATTAAAAATCATCAAGATCTGAATATTTATATAACTAGCTGATACATATATATCTGAATATTTATATAACTAGTTAAGATATTTGTATGAACAGTGTCATAAAATATATACTTAACTAGCTGTTTAGCCCGTTCTACGCATGGGATATCATGAATTTAATTCTAAAACGTGCGTACGAACGCACCTCGTTTGTAACGTTTGACGTACAATTTCCAACTTGTTTAGACTAAAAATAGTCAGAGAATGGCAGCAAGATTGGTCATATTCATTAAAAGGCCGAGAAACGTATGAAATTTTACGAAAAGTGGATTTAAACTTTATTTGCAAAAAAAAAAAAACAGTCTTAACTTACTACATTAGTGGATATTGTAGCTTCCAATAATTTTTAAATAAAATAGGAAAACGCTGCTCCCCAACATGTATATGCCAAAAAAGTTCTGGGAAGGTTCTACATTACATATATGGTAATTGTCCTGTAATGAAACATACTTTCAATTTCAATAAAAATGTCACAGTCTGAATATAATAGACAAAATCTGAATATAACTCTTTTTGATCATTTAAACTATTATAAACTAAAAGAAAATTACAACATTCTTAATAACAATTTCTCCTCTATTAAAAAGGATCCATAATCCTTTTTTACTACATTTATAAAGTATATTTTAATAAAATATATTTTGTTTTTGGAATTTGTATATTATAGTTCACATACTGATCACATTTTTGTTACCCATACTCTTCATATTTCAGCTTACTGTTTGAACCATGCAAAATTACTAGTTGTGTTATGATTAAGTTTCTTTTCATAAAGTTTCTAATGACTTTCTTTTATACTTTTTCTTATATCAATTTTGTTTAATATTAAGAAATGTTGTTATCTGAACCAGTATTATAAAAACTAACTTTGTACTAATTTTGTATTAATCTGTAATGTAATATTCAACATATTTTTTCTAAAATATGAATTTACAATAAACATGTCTCCTCGTGGAGAAAAGTTAGTATGCTTAACGGCTGGATCTCCACGATATGGTGATTTCATTTCGCCTGTTCGATGAGCATCTGTCTGTTTTTCTAGTTTGGGTTTCTTCTCCCTCGGCTGTGTACGGAGCTCAAAGTGAGTTTTTCAGGCACTTCTGATGCTCCCTGTGAATTCGAGATGGCTACGACAGTCTGGAATTTCGGGCAATTTGTTCGCCAGGGTTATCAATTGCAGTGGAATTGATCTACCGGCCAGCGAGAAATTTGATTTTTTTTAGACTTTGGCCTACTTGTGCACGTATGTTGACTACTTTAATGCTGTGACTTTCGTGCTGTTGTTAGCGCTGTTGCAGCAGCCAACTGTTTTGTGGAGTAATTTTGTAGTGACTGAGTGACGCTGCTGGCGGCGGTTTGCTTCTTACAGGTAACCTTCAGTTGCGAATTTTAATGATCCACCAATTTTGGTCAATTTTTCCTTTGATCAGGGTGTCTTGAGTATCCGGTTGGATCCTTAGGACCCAGGAGGAGTCGAGTCGCGGCCCTCCATGGAGTAACGTTAGCGGCTTTGTCCACACTGGTGTAGGTGTTTCTTTGAGCATCACACTTGTCATAATATTCCGCGGTGGTAAATAACCAGCCTCATTAGGGGATTCGAAGTTCGGAGTTTTCTACTCTTGTGCGACGGGTATGCCCCTTTACAGCTGTTTCTGTTCGCGGCTTGCTGTCGTTACGGCTGGATTTCACACAATACCTTGACAGATGGGTGATCGCTCTGCGATTTCTCATTGGAGCGTATAGGATCTTCCGATCCTGGATCGGGAACTTTTGAGTTTGATGAATTGTCAGTCTTGTTATCGATGATAACTCATGGCATATGCCAGAAATAAAATATGCCCTACAGGATTCGCAGAACCTACAGGATTTTTAATCTTACCTTTAAATACTCAGAGAAAAGATCGAATTTCAAAAATGAGGTCACGTTATACCTATATTTTACTAGGACCTATGTTTGTGATAAATTACATTTGAATGCCTAAAGAGAAACAACTTTTTAGAGCCTAACGTCTGCCCCGAAAGGTCCTCCGGTCCACGGATTCCGGTGGCTTTAGATATGTGATTTGTTATACTGGAAATTACGTGAAAACATTTTATCTAATTTATCTCTTCCTGATTTGTAACCCTTTTTATATGCAGCACATGGTGTATCAGAATCAAAAATCGAGTTGTGAATAAAGTTAAAAGTCGAACATTTGACACAGTTTGCTTTTCCGTTACAATGGATCATCTTTTCATGATTCCAACCACAATTAACACCGCGTGACTCGCCCAGAGATTATTCTTTTGAGTAATCTAACGATTGACACTTTCCGCAACGATTAAATATCTTGTGTGTCTTCAAGGTGTCATCGTTTAAGCCCAAAGTAAAGTCTATCATCCGAGATTACGTCTTTTAGTAATGAAGACAGCAGGAGAAGTCTCCAATTATTAAGTTCTTGAATATGTGAAGGCTGTTTCCTAAGAAACCTAAATTCTTTTTCAGAAAATTAATAATTATTTCTGATGTAATCTTTTGCAGAAGACAATGAGATCAGGCATGCCAAATGATTAGCTCTTTGCAGATATAGATTTTATAGTAAAAAAAAAAAATTATTTTTCAGAACCAGATGACTCTAGAGCTCTTTTTTTAAACTGTCAGCTTCAAAAAGTGAAGAACACAAAATCTCAACTCTGGAGTGTAATGAAGAATGCTCAAAACCACAGAAATGTCTAAATTTTCATGGGAGATGATCTATGTAAATATCTATACCAGATAACCAGTTGTTATTTCTGGACCTGGAAATTACAACACTTTGGTAGACATCATTGATCTGGTTGGAGTCAGTTTGTTGAGAAGAATTTTGGTGAGCTATAGTAGCGAAACTATTAAGTATTACAGTATCATTGATTATTTTTCAGCTGTATGTAGGGTTGGTATACTATTAGATGAGATTTAACTTCCGTGCTTGTATCGGATGTGTCGATACCTAAGATTCCTGTGCTCTAATAGTAATCGTTTAAAGTAAGTTAACCATTTCATGTAATTAAACAGTGCATTTGTGCAAGGTATCAGCAAAAGTCGGAATATCCCTGGAAGACAGAAAACGTTCAGCAGCCAAATAGTGAGCTTCCCCAGATTTTCCAAGGTGAAGTGACAAATCCCCAATTCTGCATTGAAGAGTCTGAACCATGAATTGAGAATTATTTCTATTGGGAGAGTCGGACATTAGAATCACCTTGATAACTGTGTGCAAAATTTTCTATTTAATTTTGTCCTGTTTTCTGAAGTTAGAGTTATTGTTCTATAAATTTTGGATAGATAGAACTTGTTCTGATCGACTAGTATTCGAATAGAACGATCAGTAGATTTTATGCTGTTCTGCTCCGAATGTCTTAGCTTAGAACGACTCCATCTTAATTTTACATCGATGCTATCAATCTAAGATTCGATGAGACATGAGTTGCACTTTCAGAGCAATCAGAGGCGTCAAAATCTGATCATCCAGACTAGCTACCCTAGACTGCCATAAGTTGAAAGGAGGAGAAGTGGTCATGAGCTTTTGGAGAATGTGTCCTATTTGCATTAGTTGTTGATATTTTTGAAGAATAAGCGGTACAGAAGTGGGATTTCTCTAAAAAATTCAAATCAGTAGTTGATGACGTATAGTCTGGAGACAAAGTTTCTGATAAGTTAAACTAAAAAGAACAATCTCAGTAATCTAATGTATCCGATGAGACAGGAAAAGCAATAGCAAGAGAAGTGAGATTTATCCTTTATATAATGAAGATATATCAAACTTTACAGTGTGTTTGTAGAAAATTTAGTCAAATTAACCTGATGTTAGCAGATGTCTTTGGTAACATTTTTTCTTGAAATTAGTAGATGATTTGTCCAGAGAACAATGTTGGTAACAAAGTTCGCGACAGAACCATACTTTATTAGAAGTAAATAGCAAACCGGGGAGCGAAAATCAATCAATATAATTCAAAGAAAGAAAGGACAGAAAAGAATTCCAGAGAACAAGTAATAGAATACCAGAAGACAAGACTTCAGAAATTGGCTAAAAATATATAGAAATGCAAAATGTGTAAAAGGCTATAAAATGTAAGAGAAATTTTTATTTAAATACAATAAACGGTGAGAATATGACTTTAAAAAAGTTCCATTCAAATTTAAATTACGTACAAGAGTTACAACCGCTTATATTATATAAAAAATCTGCAGAAAGTACACATGATTTTATTCCATTAGATTTATTTTTGATAAATACAATATATATTAAGGTTTAATACTACAAACAATACACAAATGTTTAGTTTTGTGTACTGTTTTTTGAACAACATTTCAAATTACAGTAAAGGCATATATGAGATACATTGTAAAAAATTCAGCTTCATATAAAAAAAATAATAATTACTCATTTTCCATTCTTTAGAGAGAAAAAAAAATCTCCAAATACTTTTTTAGAAATACATTAAATGAAATTAAATTTTTTTATTCTCTTTAAAACTGGAAAGGAAAAGAGAATGGAAATTCAATGAGTTCAAATTAAATATTCTGAATAAATACTAGCAAAGACATTTTTTCCTCAAACGGTAATTAACATTTAAGTAAATTTTTTTCCAAAACATCACCTTAAATAAGTAATTTTTTTATTAAAACCGTATTTAATTAAAACAGTTAAAATATTTAATTTACAATATTTAATTAATGTCATGAAAATATTTCTAATACAATCGAGCAAATTGCTTTCGCAATGGCATATTCCATATTAAAATGTACAGTTAAAAATTAATTCAGAATGATACGTAATGAATTAAAATCGTTGTTCGATCATTGATGAAAAACTCATCAATTTGTGAATATTAATTGATGGGTGCTTAAACTTTATTAAATAAAGTTAAATATAATATATTCCATGTCGAATATCACCTTATGTTTTACAGAAACAAGTATATATTTTAATATACAGAAAACATTTTAGGAAAATAATGAAAATGTTTAAAAAGGAAATATTAATATGTTTTTGAGGATGAAACTATAATCGAGATAAATTACATTATAAATGGTAATAGCATTCGTAATGAGATATTGATGGAATGCTACAGAGTGATCAATTAAATTATTTGAATTTAAGTCTGACTGCATAGGATTTACCACTATATTGCTGTTAATTGATTAATATGAGTATTTTAAATTATCCGAGACGTATAGTATTTATTTTGCACCTATGACTCTAAGGATCTGATATGATGATTTATACTTAGAAAATTTTATTAGACAAATTATCAATTAATTATAGAAAAGAAAAAGTTGCGTTGTGAATTATTTTTGATGTTCGGATCCTCTTTGAGCCAATTACAATCATCAAAGGTTACCTGCAGAGAGTTATGTAACATTAAATATATAATGGCTTATTTTAAAACCTAGATTGTAATATTAAAGAAAACATTTCCTAAAATAAAAGACTTAATATTAATTCAATAAATTAAGTAAACAAAAGGAAAACTGACTAAAATTAATTGAATATAAAATTGAGTTTATTTACAAGGTAATTATAAGCATATGATTAAAAACAAACATAAATGTTTAAAAAAAATAAAAATATTCAATCCTAGTTGAGAACTGTATTCTCAACATTTATTTTCTGAGAATTACAGTTTATCTTACTGAATTAAAAAATTCGATTTTGAAAGGCAGAGTTCCATACCCTAGAAGTATTTATTTGATTAGCCTTTTTATGTTTAGATCGGGGTAGGATCTTCATACACACTTAAATTCGTATTATTAAAAGAATATAGCTTAATTAAATAAAATGGAACAATGGTGAAGGAAGATTGTTTGTTACCTTATATTACTAGATAACGTTGACAGCAGGAGGTAATGGCTGACGCGTTTTCGCTTTTCCTTAGCGCGTACATTTCCATCTATTGGCACACACACTCAAAATCTGTTTTTTTAGTTAGAGAGCAGTCAACCTTCTACTTTTCCATCTTTTTTGAATCTGAACTCTCAAGAAAAATCACATTCTTTTCGTGGAGCAAAAAAAAAAGGGATGGAACCATTTTTCCCTTTTCACATAAAATTAAGGCCTTATACGTTTTAACTTCTTGAAAATTTGCATGTTTCGGCCATACCTCTGATTTTAGAGAGATGACCATTGGCATGCGGGAGAAATTTGGTACTCCCCTTGAGTGTTTCATAGGTCCGTCGGTACAATAGCGATTCCTCTTGACGCCGTGCTGTGTCTGGGAGGTAAAGATGCTTTTACTTGTGAGGTCTTCGTGCCTATTTAAGCTCTCATAAATAAATGTGTCATATTATTGTTCTGACAATTTTCTCCATGACATTTTTATTAGGTGTAGTTAAATCATTCGTGGGAACGGAAAACCAAATATTTCCTTGACTGCCGTGGTTCACTTTGTTCCACAATTATCTATCTGTATGCGCTGATCCTAAAATGGATCATTAATTTGTATTGTTCACTGTTCACTGATTAAAATGATACCAAATACTCTGCTAATATGCAGAAAAAAAACCAAATACTTTTTTTTTTATAGTGTGTGCTAGTTTAGATCTAGATGGTGGTATTTCTCACCATCAGATATTGTAATGGATCTCGTGGGAAGTAGCAATTTCTGTTAAAAATGAGAGGTAAAATACTACGATAAGTGTACGATTGAATCCATAACGGAATCTTATCAATTATATCAGAATTATCTTCTAAAAAATCAGCGATTTAAAAGAATATTTCTGTTCATTATATTTTTTTAAATCACGTAAAATTCAACTTTTTTGACAATTTCCCCCAAAATACAGAAAATTCATCAATGCAATGTAAAATTTACTTTAAACTCTCCAATCTAAAGCTGCACTTTCATCAAGTGACAGAGGTGTTCCGGCAACGGTGCTGCGTTGTATCTTTTGGTATTAGAAATTGAATTTTTACGTATGCCAATTCCCCTTAAAATATGAAAAATCGCGAATGTAAGCCCAAAATTTCCTGAAATTCTGTCATTAAATATCGGAAATTTCTTCAAACAACAGAAAAATCTTTTTCAGTCACAAGAATGTTCAGGCACCTTGCTGCCTGTGAATTTATGTTTTTTGAGCATTTTTTTTTAGTCGTGCTACATTAAGAAATTAAATATTAAAAAGAAAAGACAAAATTTTTTGTGTTTAATATGTATTGAATCAATTATTTTGTATTCTTACAGAGAGTAATTTAATTTATTAAAAAATACAGTCTGTTGTTATAACATAAGTCTACAAAAAGTCTAAGAGTCTATTCAAAGTACATTCTCTGACGAGAGTCATAAATTATATCGCTGAGCTTACTTCCAAAGGCTCTTTGGTCATTTGTGATTTTTTTATAGCTCTTCAAAAGTTTGGAACCAAAGTGAACATAAATCAACAAAAAAAGTCTGTTTAGGGGAAGTGACAAACATGTCAAGGACCCTCCTTCGACCATGACACTCTTCTATGGCAGCACAACGAAGATCTCACATAAAAGAATATCGGAAATGTTGCCGACTTCCACCGAGGCAAACTGAGTCAGCCAACTTTTAATCAGAAATTGCTGAGTTGAAATCCCCATTTAGTGATAGATGTATAATTTAGTGATAGATGTTTTTTTACAAATTTCGCGTTTCAACAACAAACAAAAGCTTGTAAAAAAGGCAGAAATAGCATTTTTAAAATAAAAACTAAATTATTTTAATCCTGTGATCCCCATTAGAGAATAAATGTATCGAAACTTGCATTATTCATTGGCTAATTTATCTTGAGAGAACTATGGTTTGTGGTAGCTTGTATTTTACATAGAGTTAGGCTTTAATGACTACTTAGTTCTTGGAAGCACAAAAAGATAGTGGTATACCAAATACAATCAGTGTAAATTTGAGTGAAATTAATTAAATATTTCCTTATGGTTGACATGAAGAAATGTAATTCACTAATCCAAAGTAATGATCAGATATATATATTTTAATGTAAACTAATCATAAATTTTAAAAGAAAAAAATTGGATGCTGTCCAACAAACTGCAAAAAAAAAATCATTTTTAGGTGCGTTTACAATTATATAAATACGTAGCACATATAGTCGCCGTCTGATCCGTTCGCACATAACAGCGAAAAAACAACCCAACCAAATGGTTTGAAAATTGATATATATAATCGTTATAGAATTTTGTTGAGGCTTTTTAAGTTTTATGAAAATAGAATGAAAACTTAAAAAAGATATAAATAAAAGTTTTCTTTATTATATTAAATCCTATGATTCGTAATCTGTATAATAAAAGCGCTAGTCATGTAACTGAGGAAAACAAATACGGGTTAACCACATGCTTTTCATCTGCCAAGCGGCCATTTTTATTAAAAGTTTTTTTTTTGGAATAAAAGTGCATAAAAGTTACATTTTTTAGAAATATCGTTCAAAAATTGTTTGCTTGAGAGATGAGTTACATTAAAAAAGTGTAGATTTTGAGATAACGAGCGAAAATTAGGTTAATAGTCGAATATCTCAATCCATTACAGTAAATAAACAAAAGAGATACATTCATCGTGGGTCATAGAAATATTAAACCATGGAGGTAATCATTCGCAAATCAAGATATACATGGTAATTTTTCCAGCGCTGTCAGGTGTTGAAAAAAAATCGCATCTGTAAATATAGGATATTTAATTAAAAAAAAATAAGACATGCTCCTTACACTCATAACAGACGATATAATTTATTTTACTGAAATAATAATGACGTTTTTTATTTTTTACATTGTAATACAAGATATTTTACGAACGCGTACAATTTCCAACTTGTTTAATTCTTTGAAAATTAACTATCTTCTTATGTAAGATATTCACTTATGTTTTATTTCAATTAGTATTATTTGTTTAACTTTCATCGTGAGTAAATGCGCATATGAAATATATTTTGTTATAAATTCAAACACACGAGTTTTTAATGAAACTCTTTTTCATGTGTAAAATTATTTTACTTGTAAAATCCAACTTTATCGAATGTTTGTATGTACCTTTGTTTTGACTCGAACTGCATGCAAGGATTTATTTCATTATTTTCTGAGTCTAATAAAATTGTAAAAATATTGTAAAAATAAAAATTCCTTTTTTTCCATAACTGCAATCAAATGGACAACCTCTAACAGAAATCTCAATGACAAATTTGTCCCCCTTGCACTTCATGCACATAAATCATAAAGCAAAACATAATATAAAAAATCACAAAAAATATTTTTTTACGTTTTAGATATTTCTGGAAATAGGAATAAATATTTCTAGTTATTGTAGTCGGAGTTATCTGGACTCTGGGATGCTGAACCGCAAAGAAAAATATTTTTCATCAGTTCTAGATCTACTGTGTTTCACCAATACTCGACAGTTAAGAGCACTAACTAGCACGTTTTCTAACTAATAAGTCAATAACACGATTCACCCACGAGTTATTATTATTTTTTATTTAGTTACAAGTATCTCTCTCCTGGTTCCATGAAACTCGAAGTAACAGTACATCATTTTATTAAGTATTAATAAATAAAGAATCAACCATACATTTATCTAATAATGTATAAAAAATTAGTCTGAGAATTTGCTTAACCCTTATATATATATACACTATGTGCTCTCCCTGATAAAACTAGAAATTAGTAAAGTACGACAATAGAACTAAGTACGACAATAACTGCTGTTGTGTTATTTATACATTCATGCAATTAAAATATTATAAATCTCGAATTTTAAAGATTTAAGAATTTAAAAAGATTTTGTTATGCATATTTTCTAAAGTTTATCTATAACGAACTCTCCACTTTTTAAAAATGATCTGCTAGAAATCTCCCCAATTACTTAACGTAAATTTTCTTTTAGTATAAATGACCTTTTTTAAGTTTGATATATGGCTACTTTTTACTGTAGCGTCATTGAAGTATTTATCCCATTATTTTCTGACTCAGTGAAAATGAATACGCCTTTTTTTGTCCTTCAACCTCATCCATCAACTGGACGATCGCCAATAGAAATTTCTGTGACAGTTTTATCCTCTTTGCTTTTCATCCATACAACTCATGAGACGTAAATATTATTCTCTAAAGCAGAAAGTGAAATTATCTAAAAAAAGTCTTCAATAAAATCTTAAACTGACTGAATACAATATGAAATATTTTTTTCTTTTTTAAGTAGTTGTAAAAGAATGATGAGTTAGCTTTTCCAACAACCAAACAATTATTTACGTATTAATAAAATATTCTAAAGTTCTATTTCTCAAGTTCGAAATATTTTAAAAATATCTAAACCTTTATTAATGAGAGGTTTTACACCTAAAATGTATGCCATTTTATAATATTAAATGAATCAATGTAGTTTACTGCTTTTATTGTATAGTTTATAGTATTAGTTCTGTATCTATGAAATTGAAAATGACATTTTTAACCATAATCGTAATCCATTTCCAGAACAATCTGTATCTAGAATTTTATTGACAGTTGCATATACGCTGTTCTTCTCCCGATGTATCATAAGGAGTAAACTTCAAATGAAAACAGAATGTTACAGAAAATAAAAAGTTAATCCTTTCGAAAACTGATTTTTTTAAAAGTAATTTGCATCTGATACGACTCCCTAATATTGTCTATTTGAGTTGACAATAATGCCATTTTAGTGCTGATGAAATCTAAAATTTTACATAAGTTTTATATATTTTGTTACTACGTAATGTTCCTTTCAATTATGCCTCAACGTCCTGCCACAGAAGCATGTTCAAGGAAAGATACGACGAATGTGATTAAAAACATCACTGCACATCAAGGAAAAAGGTATTTTCACAATCATAATATCAAACATCTTCAAAGAGATCAATATCTAGCACCGATGTAGTATTGTCAAATGTATATCTGTAAAAGGTATGGCTTTGTTGGACTTATGTTGCCTTAAAACATAATAGTGTATCACGAAGAGAAAGTTCTTCTATTATTAGTCATTTTTAACTTCTGAAAAGTAGTGATATGAATATCCTTTGTATAAGCAACAAATAGGCCTATTTCAAAATTTGGAAGATGAACTTGCAGAAATAAGATGAAATCTAGCAGATGTTTCAAATCTTGTTTCTGCTTATTCCTTACTTTATGTGGACATTTAGGAATTAAAACGGTTGTGAACCCAAATATATCATTCAAAGCCTCCAAATCTTTGTAGCAAAGTTCAAACGATGGAGGAATTGTGTCTCAAAAAATTATTCATCGTATCGGACGGTAATTATTACAGTAGTAGACGATATGAAATTTCACGTGGTTCTTTCTTTCAAAAAGAGCAAAATATTATGATTTCTAAGTACATTTCTGCCTAGTAGTACAGTTTGTAGAGTAATAGAGAATATTAAGTACTATTAAGTTTTATTGAAAAAAGTGGCTAGAAAATGTAATGGAGTTTTTCAAACTATTGATGCTTATTTCTTTTGGCGACAACAGATCATCCTAGTTTCTAGTATGTTACAGATAAAATTCTCCTACTCGTAAAAAATTACCGTACATTATATAAGGTCAGTAAGCAATTGTTGAATTCTAGCTTTTCGTACCTCTCCAGTACTTAATGAAATATATATTTTTAATTATGGATAATATATAAAGCGGCTGCGGGGTTCATGTTTCTTTATGTAGTATTATTTTTATAGCATTGTTATGATTTTGAAATTTGTCGTTTAATTCGAGATTATATTGCGATATACAAATTCATGTTTTTCAAAACGTGCTGTCTTTAAGTGTATTCAATTGTAATCTTAATCTGTGGATTCGCAAATTACGTGAATAGATCAGTTTCAACTGACGTCACACCCTAGCAACCACCTTAGCAACTAGATTTGTTTTTTGTTTGCCCGCCAAAGATGGTGGATTGTGATTGGTTGGCTCGTAACACAGGCTACAAATCCACGATTATGATTGGTTGTTAACTTTTGGTGGGCTGGTGATCACGTGGTTGAAACTGATCTATAGCTCCTATTTATGTATGACAATGTACGCAGTTAGAAATTGCGTACTATTTTAAACCACGCTTGGTGCTACAATAGCTGCAACCTTTAAGATTTTGAAAACCTATTTCAAATTTTATAGCTATGGTTAAACCCTTAATCCTCGCGCCCGATTCATTCACGGGCGGTGTAGGCAAGTTTTTTAAAATTGAGATTGCTTGATTCCCACCATTTTTTTAAATAGTGTAATTGGCTTTATTCTCGCATTATTTTATCTGCCATTAAATAAGGCGAATTTTTCTACTTAAAAAAACTGGTGGTAATCAAGCAATCTGAATATATAAAAAGTAGTATACACTTATCGAGCGCGACGATTAAAGGTTAAAGAGGCCCTCCAAATGTTGGAAATAATTTTTACTCTATCTTGTCCTATCTTATGGCTGTAGATAGTGAGCAAACCAAAAGTTTTTTAAAACCATCACAAATTCTTTCATTTGATGTTGAAACGTAATTTTTGCAGTGTCACAACTAATACATTTCTGAATGGCTGCTGAAGCAATTTTAGTTTTCAAATAATAATCTGTCGATTTTATACATTTTTGTATATCATCACGAATTTAACTTAAGGCTCCGTACACTTTTCATTTACGAAATTGAAAACAATTTTGTTTGCGTTGTTTGAAAGATAAAGAAAAATAATGATTTTTTTTTCTTAGAGCAATTATTTACTCTTTAATAAATAAATAAACGTACAGTCCTAAAAAAGTAAATATGTCCTACTAACTATGCTAAAAAATTTCTATGTTTCAATATTTTCCGAATTACTAGTTCAAGAATTCTTCGTTCGATTAATTACTCATTATTAAAATCCACATCAAAGCAAAAATCCCTCAATCTTCAAATAAAAATACATCCTATTAATGTATAACCACTTTTATAAAACTAAATAAGATTATATTTTTTGCTTCACTTTTATTGAAACATTCACATTTTGTTTCTGTTTTTGTAAAACAGGAAATGTGTTTTTTTCTCTTTTACCGTCATTTATCAACTCGAAGACACCAATAGAAATCTCAATGACAGTTATGTCCAGTTTCTTTCTCATGCATATAAATAATGGAGCGTAAATAAATTAAATGTTCTTGAAACTATATTTCTTCAAGCAGCTCCATCACAAACAGCGTAGACGCAGAAAAAAAAAAGATTTATTTGTTCGTTTTAACTTTTAATAAAAGAATGTTGAGTCAGTTTCCCTTTGAGCAGTATCACTATGTGTAATAAGAAATAGTTTTATTGAAACATTCAGATAATATTTTCCTTTTTTTCCCGAAAATGGAAGTGTCTCTTTTCTCTCAACTACTGCCCTCCATTCAATTGGACTATCTCCAACAAAAATCTCAGTGACATTCATGTCCTATTTATTCTTCATCCTTATAAATCATGGTTCGTAAACAAATGAAAAGTTTTAAAATATGTTTTTACGAGAAAATAAGAAATAGTGATAGAAACAACAAAAGCTTAACTATTTATATACTATCTATAAAAGAATGATGATTCAGCTTTCTAGGCGCAATTTGTCTATTGTTAACAAGGAGTAAGCATACATTATTTAAATGTAATTCAGAAGTCTTTATTGTTATCGTACTTTGTAAAAAACAAAATTTTACACTATGTTGATTATTTTATTTATTTTATTCAGTTTTTATCAATTTCCAACAAACATCAAAATCTGCCGTCTGGTCATCTGTTCGTGCTCTAATTCTTGTAAATATACTGGGATTGTCCTGTAACTTTTATGTTATTATGATTCAGTAAAAAATGTCCAGAACTGAATGTGCAGTACACAGCGTTTACATTTTATATACAGGGACACACAAAATAATTCCCTTACATTGTGGTTAATGGAGGATAATTATTTTACGGTGCATGTTATTGATTTTACAATATTTCAAATTTAATGAGATGTTTATGCATCACTGAGATGGACCTCAACATGCTTTTTTAGGAATATAGAATAAATAGAATTTATTGTTCGTTTACAAAGACTCTCAAAAAATTATTTTACATTATGATTTATATATAAAAATCAGTTGTGGTGCATTTTACTGTTATTATGATACTATAAACACAATGAAATTAAAAATGAAACACAAATGTACAGTGCAAGCTATATATTATGGAGTGAGTAGTATTTATAGTTCTTGTACAAAGACGCACAAAATATTAAGATAAAGACATATTATGATGAAAAATACTGTAAGTGCATTTTTGTTGTGGTATTAATTTTTTAGTGCATTACCTGTTGTGTATAAATTTTATAGATCATATGAAGAGCAATACGTCAGAATACACATACATTACCGAATACAGACGAAAATGGTTAAAAATGTATTTTTACTAAGCTATGTGTTTTTTTTTTAATTCCTTATTTAAATATCTCATTTCATTGTATGAAAAATGAAATTTCTTAATAATATAATGCTACTGTTGTGTGTAGTTTCACAAGTTATGCCTGATGTAGGATTTTTCTTTCTTGTTTTACTTGTTTTGGGATTTATATGCTTTGAAATAGCCATATAAAATTTACATAAGCTACTAAAATATAAAAATTAAGCAGAATGCAATATCAATATTATGTTGCAAGAAATATATATGTACTTATATATACTAAAACACAATTATACAATTACATTAACCACACTATATAGCCAAAAACAAATAACAATATATCAACTGAAAACTAAACTATAACCAATTAAAACTATAAAAACAAATATAACCAAACTCAAAATACTAACGAAAAATCAATACCAGGAAAATTAAACCTGAAGGCAGGAGGGCATGGCTAACAACATGCACTGCAGGGTTAAAACCGGCTTCTACGTTAACAACATCCCCCTTCTCCTGCCGAGACCAAATCAATTCAAACTATCAACCAAAACACCAAGCTACACACAGCAGCAACCAACTCTATCTGAACTCATCCAACAACTGATCTAGACCACCCTTAGCATTCAAAAATGATCTCATTTCATTTCTATATTTACTTCTACCTATAAAATTACTCATGTCTCTCCTTACAAAGTTCACAGGATAACCTTGCATCAATGCCATGTTAATCCACTCCATGAACCCGCCAACTGCATCGTCAAATCTTGAACATTATCTTTCAATACGAACTAAACCGTTTGTAAACACATTTCTAAATACTGAAATATGCACGTTCGATTCAAAATGTAATATCTTTAAAGTTTTAAAATCGAAATCATTTCTCTTGTCATAAACCCTTTTTATTAACTTGTCATTCTCCAACACTAAATTCACATCCAGATAATTGATGTTTTTAATATTCCGGGAGGAGAGTTCTAGTTTTAAAATATTTGGATATTATTTAAAATCTAGGTTTACATTTTCGTTATTTAATCCAACTATTATAACATCATCAATATACCTATAACTCAATATGAATATATATATATATACCAGCTGACCCGCCAGGCGTTGCCCGGGCCCGTAATAAAATTAAACAAAGTTTGTATGATTTTATATCTTAAACCCGATTTAGTAAGAAATAATTCATTTAAAAGTGCTGCACAAGCGAGGAAAATTATTTATTTCCACTTTCAGCCGATAGGGGAGCATTCTGATATAATCGAACATCCGACACGTGTTCCGCTGACTGCGGCACCTTATAGTACGCGTGTAGTGCACACGATGAAAATATAGTTTCACCTTCCACCGCCAGGGGGCGCACTCTGTTCCAAACCAAACTCAAAATGACACCTGTCCCCGCTGCCGTCGGCACTGTGCAGCAGGGGCTGCAAAATCCTTTAGTTCCACTTTCCACAGCCAGGGGCTCAATTTGTTCTGTACGAATATACGACATGGGTACCCCTTGTACCAAGTTAGTTGAATGAAGCTCGAAGTCGGGCCGATACAACCCAATATAGGAAAGCAAGCGCTCAACAACTAATCATTTACTTTGATTGTTGGTATACATCAAGTAAATATGGGTTGAGTACTTTCATTAGGAACATAAATTTAATGTCTACGAAAACCGTTACTTGAAATTTACGGTATTCTTTATATATAACATTTATAAAACGCTACGGGAGTAGTTAAAAATGTGAAATTTCTTAAGTGGAATTTGTTTTGTGTAAATCATAGATGACGTTAACTCCCTCCCTCCCCATACCCTCAAATATAACGAATAATTTGTTCAAGAAAACCACTTCCCTAACGCAATCATTAAAAAAGTAATTATGTTTTTTCTGATAATTAGAACATAACAAAGACGCTACGCTAAAATAGCTGACCAGATGTCACCGCTTCCCGTCCTCAATTTCATATATATATCTTAATTAGTTATCTTAATTTTTGTTCATTAGTAAAAATTGCCAGTTATTTCCTTTCATTTTCGCAAACTAAATAGAGGGATCGGCCAGAGAAACAGATCTCTTTGTAGTTCAGTTTTAAATGAAAGCAGATCCCTGTCTGAAACTTCCTCGGATTTTTTTTTTTGACTGGCGGCGCCAGAGTTTTGCCAGTCTTTTGCAAAAATTAAGAACACTTACCGGCTGATTTTTTCAAAAATTGAATTGTCGGATTAGTAAAATGTTTCTAATTAGTAAATGAATTTCAAATTCGTTCATTTCTGCTTGAAAATCGAGAGCAGGTTTTCCTTTCAATAGCCATTTTGGTAAAAAAGATGGCATTTTCAATGTGATGTTTAATGAGATTCTAATTAATTTTTTGGGTAATTAAAAATATTAAAATTCTGAGTTTCAGATGCATCAGATCAGGCTTTGGACTACCTAAATAAAAATTTTCAGACTTCTAGGTGCTCTAGAATTCTCTCGCCATATCAGAAAGACAGACACACAGACACACACACAGAGAGAGAGAGAGAGGAAAACTTTCTTTTATTAGAATATATAGTTTTTTATTGTCTTTTACATTATCGGTAAAAGATTGACCGGTTTCTTCATGGAGTTATTAGAAAAAATATCTTGTAAAGAATTATGAATTATAAACGTCTTATATAAAAATGAATAAAGCTTATATTATGAGATTATTTCAAATGTTAATTAAATGACAAAAGAAGGAAAAGTTTTTCCAAAAACAAATTTACGAAGAAAGAAGAAATTGTATGCGATTGAATAACTATATTAACTTGTTAAATGTGCAGAAATTCCTACAATAATTTCACGGAATCTTCGTAACAAAACAAATGCAAGCGAAACAAATGCGTTTTTCTTAATTTTGAGCTAATTATCTTTTCAAATAAATATAAAAAGGGAAACTTAACTAGGGAACTTATCTATCTTACGTTATTACCAAATTTTCCATTTAAGACGAACCAATACAGTCCGTAAATTAAACAAACCATTTTTTTGTTGAAGATCTTAATTGTGTAATTTTTCATGTTCCTGCAAAGTTTTTGCTAAATCGCATTTTTATGTACAGTGCAGGAAAAAGCAACAAAAACTTACTTCCCGTATTATTTATAACGTGTACATTGTAGTAAAACGTGACTAGTATGAGTGGATTAAAAAACAGTTCTACAAACTATTGCTACATTAAATTTTACTTAGTGTGTTGTAAACATATAATTAATGTACCATACGTGAAAAAGCCAACACTAACACCTAATTTTGACATCATATTTAATTTTTACAGTACATTTTACAATCGGATACCCCAAGGGAAAACATTTGGTCCAGAAATTCATCTATTACGCAGGTTTAAAATTTACCTAACAATGCCTAATGTTAAATTCAATTTTAAACGTTACTGAACAGATTACAATGCGATAAACTATTTAAAAATATCTCAAAAACTGCTTGTCGGTTTATACTTTGCGGTATCTGTTATTTTGTACACGCAAATTTGAAAATTCAAGAAATCAATTTCTATTAAATATACTTTTTATAGATTACAGTTCATAGTTTTTTAAATATTAATTTTAATTAGTATATATATATTTTTTAAATTAGAGTTTATAAAATTATGAATTTCTTAACATAAATCGATATCTAGGTTTTAAATAACCAAATACAAAATTACAGCTTATTCCACCGAGTAGTTTTTGAGTTACGCTTCTCGTTCGACACAATTTCTGTATGTAGACGATTCCCTAAGCAAAAGTTATGTATAGAATTTTTTACTAATCGATTTTTATCAGTCACATATTATACGGTAATTTGTGGCAGAGTTAGTAGGTACTGGTGCATTCACTTTCCGGGGTGGTACAAAAGTTTATGATACTACTTAAATCTTACACACTTCCTTTTTTGTTTATCGTGAGCGGTGCTGTCGGGAAATTAGGGTAGGGATAATTAAAAGATTCAGTATCATTTAATAAATAGAAAAAATGAAACAAAAGTATCTGTCAATAAAAATTTCATTTTAAAAAAAGCTTGTCGAATTGAATTGTTCTCTTCATATATGGTGATATTTTGACGAAATCAAAATAATAAATAAGAATTAATATCCTAATAACCATTATTAATGCATTTTTGTGTTCTTATCGTATACAAAGATGCTACCATTATTGAAGCGATAATTATCCTTTAAGATAATTTTAGGCAAAGTACCAGTTATGTGAAATTTTATCCTAATTTCAGATTACATTTCTCCAGCAAGTCTTCCTGAAATTTTACATTTCGATAGCTTCAGGCATAAACACATTTAAGAATGCAATATACTAATCATAAAAGTTTTCATAGTCTTCTATTCATATATAATGAAAATAAAAACAGACTTCAAATAATTTTGGAAAGAAAAATCTCTTTTCATAGTTTTGGACTTTATTGTATATGATTATTGGAGTTTAGTTCAAAGAAAAAAAAGAAAACTTGAATTTAAAAAATTACATGTTTACATAAACCACAGTTTGATTTCATTTCATTCTCTGAAAAATAGAAATTTTTTATCGAAGTCTTTTTCTTATCATATTTGCAAATTATAATACTTTAAAAAGAAAATGTACAATCTCTTTAAAAATATTTAATGTCTTACTTTTAAATAAACGATATAATAAAAGTGATATATTTAATCATAATCTGTTTCAAATGATCAACAATATTAAACAAGAACGAAAAATCATGCGTCAAGCATAGATTATGTAACACTTTCCAACGCTTCCAAAATAATTTTACAAATCATACCGTTTAATAAGCTAAAAGATAACATCTAAGTAATCCGAATACTTTTCATCAGCCGTGTATAGGATCTATAGATTTGTATATATACTACGTAGGATGCTAAATTTTAGTTCAGTTAGGAAACGCGTAGCACAGTTTTAAATTCTCCGTCTGGAGTTAAATAATACGGAAATGTGTTCGCGAACTTTTGTGCTTCCCTGTATAGGATCTACAGAATTTATACACACCACGTAATAGACAAAAAACGAGTTAAAATTAAAATCGCGTTCAGTCACTTAAAACGCACTTCCAGGAATTATTAACAGACAGTAGAGAATTCTTTTGTGTGTCCCTGTAAATGAACGATGACTGCTATACACACAATATTCTGTAGTAAGCCTCTTGTAATGCACCTTATATAAATTTCAATGCGTTTAAAATAGGGAAACATTATTTAAATAAACCGCAGACGATTTTTCTCCATAGACGTAATGTAACGGAATTCTTTTGACTGTCCCTGTAAAGTAACTATAAGTGCTATGCACACACTATTCCATATTAAGCTTCTTCTAATGCACCTTAGTGATATATATAAATTTCAATGCGTTTAAAATAGTGAAACATTATTTAAATAAACCTCAAGTGATTTTTCCCCATAGACCGCAATGTAATGGAATTCTTTTGAGTGTCCCTGTAAAAAAAGTATAAGTGCTACACACTTCCGTTGAAATAGGGAACATGCTATAGATAACGACTATAACATATAAAAATTGCAGAGCAATCCGAGCATATTTGAGGGAGTTAGAGCACGGACAGACGGCCAGACGGCAGACGGCCATACGGCCAGACAAACCGAAGTCATAAACACTTTTCAACTAGGTTGGAAAGTGTTAAAAATAATGTTATTTATGTCTGTGTGGATCTATTTGGAGATGGCTGAAAAATACATCACACGTAGTGGTTTACAAATTTCAATAACGACAGGCGAAGAGAGGTTCAAATACATCTGAGCATCAAGTTTTGGAATTTCTTATTATATACGTTGTTATTTTATTTGGAACGGGGCAATTCGCGTATTTCACCGTTCTTCCTATTTGGCCGGTGATTTTGATGGACTCATGATCTTTTTGCTCGATTCGATATAATAAATTTTAAATATTAATTTGGAGCTTGGTGCGATATAATTAAAGTAAAAATAAAATACAACGTTAAAACACCAGTGTAATTGAATCTACAGCATACCGGTTTTGGTAGCATATAGCATACCCTCCTCAGTGGAGGGTACTGAGAAGGGTATGCTATATGCTACCGAAACCGGTATGTTGTAAATTCAATTACACTGGTGTTTTAACGTTGTATTTTATTTTTACTTTAATAATAAATTTTGTTATTTTTTTTGATAAAGTTTATTAGGAATTCGTAAAGTTATTTTTGAAATTTTTGTGATAAAAAAAACCAACCTTTTTGCCGAAAATGAGAAGTTTTTTTTTTTTTTTTTTTTTTTTTTTTTTTTTTTTTTTTTTTTTTTTTATCAGCCAATTTATATTTGACACCTTATCCATCGAACATCATATTTTATACCGGTATATGGTGCAGACATTCGGGAATTGATTTAAAAAATAAAAATGCATGCATCAATATTTATCTGGAGGCACGGCAGTGCCTGCGCCAAGTCGAGAAAGCACAGCCGTAAGCATCCTTTTCTGGAAGCAACTCAGGGTACTTTGACCCCCCATATCTCTGCGCTGGAGTTTCCCAAAAACTTGAAACTTAGTTTATATAGAGTATGTAGCAAATAGGACCAAAATTTGAAATTTCTCGATTCTTACTTTTCTAGTGCAGACGATATATGAACTCAAAGTTTCGATTTTTTGTCACTCACTCACTCACTCACTCACTCACTCTCGCGCGGATACAAAAAAAGACAAAAAAGGACAAAAAAAGAAAAAAACTATAAAATCCGGAAAATTCCAAAGAAAAAAAACCTTCGAAAATCCAACAAATTCGAACAAAATTGAAAATTGAAAATAACACGATCTTGTAGTCTTAAAAACTTAAAATTTGGTGTGAAGGTAGTGTTTAGAATTCAGAAAAATAAAACATCAGAAGCACACAAAAAAAATCGAAAATAAAATCGAAAAATCGAAAAAAAAAAGAAAAATTTCAAATAATCCGATTTTGTTGCGCTAGAAACTTGGAATTTGGAATAAAGGTAGTATTTAGGATGCAAAATAAGAAACAAATAATAAATCCTGAAAATTCGAAAAAAAAATTCAAAAATTCGAAAAATTGGAAAAAAATTGGAAAAATTAAAATAATTTGATCTTTTAGCCTTAGAAACTTAAAATTCGCGGTAAAGATAGTGTTTAGGATTCGGAATAAGTTAAAATAAAAAAAACACAATAAAATTCGAAAATAAAATAAAAAAATCGGAAAAATCGAAAAATAGGGAAAATTTGAAAATAATTCGATTTCATAGAGCTAGAAACTTGAAATTTGGAACAAAGGTAATATTTAAGATACTTAATAAGGAAAAACTAAAAAATATGGATAATTCGAAAAAAAAAAAAAGTGAGAAATTGAAAATAGTTTGATCTCGTAGTCTTAGAAACTGAAAATTTGGTGTAAAGGTAGTGTTTAGGTTCAGAGAAAGAAAAAAATAAAAAACACAACAGAAATCGAAAATAAAATAAAAAAATCGAAAAAAAAACGAAAATTTGAAAATAATTCGATTTTTTAGAGCTAGAAACTTGAAATTTGGAATAAAGGTAGTATTTAGGATAAAAAAAAAATAAAAGAAATCTGTAAAATTCGAAAATTCAAAAAATTTAAAAAAATTCGATTTTGTAGCTTTAGAACTTAAAATTCGGCGTAAACTTATTGTTTAGGATACAGATAAAGGAAAAATTAATACACAATAAATTCGAAAATAGAATAAACAAGAACGAACAATCATGCGTCAAGCATATATTATGTAACACTTTCCAACGCTTCCAAAATAATTTTACAAATCATTACCGTTTAATAAGCTGAAAGATAACATCTAAGTATATAATTTGGAAAACGCATAACATATATAAAAACGTAATTTCAGGCATTACCAACATATATTTCCAACATATACAATATTCGGAAAAATATCCGAATACTTTTATTCAGCCCTGTGTATGATCTATAGATTTGTAAATACTACATAGGATGCTAAATTTTAGTTTAGTTAGGAAAGCGTAGACCAGTTTAAAATTCTCCTTCTGGAGTTTCTGTCAATAAACGGAAATGTGTTTGCGAACTTTTGTGCTGCCCTGTATATGATCTACAGAATTTATACACACCAAGTAATAGACAAAAAGTGAGTTAAATTTAAAATCGCGTTCAACAACTTAAAACGCACTTCCAGGAATTATTGTTAACAGACAGTAGAGAATTATTTTGTGTGTCCCTGTAAATGAACGATGACTGTTATACACACAATATTCTGTAGTAAGCCGCCTGTAATGCACCTTAGAGATATATATAAATTTCAATACGTTTAAAATAGTGAAACATTATTTAATTAGACCGCAAACGATTTTTCTCCATAGACGTAATGTAACGGAATTCTTTTGACTGTCCCTGTAAAGTAACTATAAGGGCTATGCACACCCTATTCCATATTAAGCTTCTTGTAATGCACCTTAATGATATATATCAATTACAATGTGTTTGAAATTGTGTAAAATTATTAAAATAAACAGCAAATGATTTTTCCCCATAGACCGTAATGTAACGGAATTCTTTTGAGTATCCCTGTAAAAAAACTATAAGTGCTACACATTTCAGTTGAAATAGGGAACATGCTATAGATAAGGACAATAATATATAAAAATTGCAGGGCAATCCGAGTATATTTACGGGAGTTAGAGCACGGACAGACGGCAGACGGCAGACAAACCGAAATCATAAACACTTTTCAACTAGGTTGGAAAGTGTTAAACACTATCAACGTTAGAGATTTTTTTAATCTCATGTTCAATTTTCGTTTTTAAGTGAACGAGGGAGTGTGGATTGTTCACAAAAACATTCGATCAGCCTGTATATTTTAGTGAAGTATAAATTTTTAAATTGTGCCCGTGAAAAATGGCAAACGGGTGTTATTAAATATTTCTTTACTTCCTGAAAAAAAAATTTAAATCATCTTTTAATTATAACTGATACTTTTTAACAGATTTCCAATGAAGGTGGTTGTATAGTTTGTTTGTAAAATTTTCTTATACATGTTCATGCGTAACTTTTGAACGGGTGGCCCAATTTAGATATGTATTTTTTTTTCCGAAAAGTCTCGGTCTGTAGATGATCCCGTTATAATAACATTAGGATGTAAAAAGGATTTGTTTGTCTACCTGTCTATTTTTCTGTCATTTTTTGACTTTACAGGGTTTTACTTTCGTAAAAGTTGGCCAATCGTTTTTAAACGATAAAAATGTCAAAATAAACGATATTGGAAATAGATTGGCTAATCATTTTTATAATAATTGTCATATCGTCTAAAGGTTTTTTTACAGGGCAACCTAAAATTTTCGTATATCATCGTCCATTGAGCGTCAAAACAAACGATAATTGGAAACAACGAGGTTTAAAATGAATGTGGATTAGAATCCCACATCACGTCGGGTAACACGATTTTAGCCCAATCCCAACCCGATCTTCGGTCGGGTCGATATTAGAGGTATGAAGTATTTTTTCCCAATTGCATTAAAATATAGATGAAGAATTTTCTATCATTTCATGTTTCGGGTTGATTTATTATTATATTTAGATTCGGGTTTCGTGTTGACTTCAAATAGTGTTTTTTTTTTTTTTTTTTTTTTTTTTTTTTTTTTTGTTCAGATCAGGTATAACACCCGACCCAAGCAGGACTCTAATGTGGATAACACCACAGGTACGCCTCAAAAACACGAAGAAAAGCCACGATTATTTGAAGAGTTGGTTTTATTTTTATAAACAATTACTTGTTAAAGTCAATGTAAATGCAATTTAGTTTTCGGAGTATTCTTCCACGAGGGAAGAGCTCAAAGGAGAGCCACTTGCACTGTTAACAATAAATCTGCCAATTCACGAAACTACTGTCAGTAAAGTTGCCAGACTTCTTCCGTTCCGTTAGTACATTTTCCGTTTTGAAAGATAAAGGTAAATAAAAAAATGCCATCGCTATATGTGCTGCCATCTGTTGATTATTACGGGAGTATTTAATTTAATTTAATTTAATATTTGATATAGTGCAAGAACATTTTATACCCGTCCTGAGGCTCGAACTGGGAACGTTAGTGGTTTGAGCTGAGTGCTTTACCGCAAGACCAGCGGGTACTCGCTAGAGTCAGAGTAGGAAACGATGATACGGGATTTCTTCAAATCGCAGCTTGGTTTAGAAAACTGGTAATTTTGAAGTTAATTGCGGGGATATTTCGTAATGAGATGATGGTTGAAAACTATAGTATTAATAGAGGATAAAAACATGATTTATATATATTCTTAATTTGATTGTTAGATGTAAAATATAAATATTATATTTTGAATTAAATTCGATAATTGTTTTTGCTTTTTTGCAAAAATCGATTTTAATCAACTATTATGTATTTTTTAAATGTGTTCGTTTAGTGTGAGTGTTTTTTATAACTTTAAAAAATAAATTGCGAATAATTTTAAAGGAATGAGTTTAATTCGAAAGCATCATTTTTGTTTGTTGCTTTTTTAAATAGAATTTTTTTTTCACTTCATTTAGCTATTTTATATATATATTAATCTGTTTGTTTAGAATATATTTTAAGTGCGAATACTTTTTTATAACTTTAAAAAATGAATTGCAAATAATATTAAAAGAATGGAAATAATTAATTTTTGCTTTTTTAAATTCGAAAGCACTATTTTCTTGTTGTTGTTTTAAATAAACTTGAAAATTTAATTTATGGAATTTTTAGTTTTTCTGTGCAGCACACTGTTAAAAATTTGCAGCAAACTGGCCAGTCATTTGACCGTTTTTAGATAAAGCGGTTACATAACCGTAATTTAACTCTATTATGACCATATTATTGCCCATATTATGGTCAGAATACAGTTAAATTTCGGTTATGTAACCGTTTTCTATAAAAACGGTCAAATGACTGGACAGTTTGCTGCAAATTTTTAACAGTGCAGATAACAGAATATCTCCGTTGGCTGCTTTCTTATATGAGGAATTTTTCTGCTTTTAACTGAAAATGCCCTTTTGTCATGAAAAGGGACTTTTCCTGTGAAATTCAGGAAAAAAATACCCGTGAATTCCAGATTATTTTTAACAGTATACTGTAAAAAAAATTCCGTCAATTTACGGAAAAAGGACTGGCAGCAGAGTTCCCATAATTTTGATGTTTTTTGAGGAATGGAATGGTTGGAAAGTGTTAAAAATAATGTTATTTATGTCTGTGTGGATCTATTTGGAGATGGCTGAAAAATACATCACACGTAGTGGTTTACAAATTTCAATAACGACAGGCGAAGAGAGGTTCAAATACATCTGAGCATCAAGTTTTGGAATTTCTTATTATATACGTTGTTATTTTATTTGGAACGGGGCAATTCGCGTATTTCACCGTTCTTCCTATTTGGCCGGTGATTTTGATGGACTCATGATCTTTTTGCTCGATTCGATATAATAAATTTTAAATATTAATTTGGAGCTTGGTGCGATATAATTAAAGTAAAAATAAAATACAACGTTAAAACACCAGTGTAATTGAATCTACAGCATACCGGTTTTGGTAGCATATAGCATACCCTCCTCAGTGGAGGGTACTGAGAAGGGTATGCTATATGCTACCGAAACCGGTATGTTGTAAATTCAATTACACTGGTGTTTTAACGTTGTATTTTATTTTTACTTTAATAATAAATTTTGTTATTTTTTTTGATAAAGTTTATTAGGAATTCGTAAAGTTATTTTTGAAATTTTTGTGATAAAAAAAACCAACCTTTTTGCCGAAAATGAGAAGTTTTTTTTTTTTTTTTTTTTTTTTTTTTTTTTTTTTTTTTTTATCAGCCAATTTATATTTGACACCTTATCCATCGAACATCATATTTTATACCGGTATATGGTGCAGACATTCGGGAATTGATTTAAAAAATAAAAATGCATGCATCAATATTTATCTGGAGGCACGGCAGTGCCTGCGCCAAGTCGAGAAAGCACAGCCGTAAGCATCCTTTTCTGGAAGCAACTCAGGGTACTTTGACCCCCCATATCTCTGCGCTGGAGTTTCCCAAAAACTTGAAACTTAGTTTATATAGAGTATGTAGCAAATAGGACCAAAATTTGAAATTTCTCGATTCTTACTTTTCTAGTGCAGACGATATATGAACTCAAAGTTTCGATTTTTTGTCACTCACTCACTCACTCACTCTCTCACTCTCGCGCGGATACAAAAAAAGACAAAAAAGGACAAAAAAAGAAAAAAACTATAAAATCCGGAAAATTCCAAAGAAAAAAAACCTTCGAAAATCCAACAAATTCGAACAAAATTGAAAATTGAAAATAACACGATCTTGTAGTCTTAAAAACTTAAAATTTGGTGTGAAGGTAGTGTTTAGAATTCAGAAAAATAAAACATCAGAAGCACACAAAAAAAATCGAAAATAAAATCGAAAAATCGAAAAAAAAAAAGAAAAATTTCAAATAATCCGATTTTGTTGCGCTAGAAACTTGGAATTTGGAATAAAGGTAGTATTTAGGATGCAAAATAAGAAACAAATAATAAATCCTGAAAATTCGAAAAAAAAATTCAAAAATTCGAAAAATTGGAAAAAAATTGGAAAAATTAAAATAATTTGATCTTTTAGCCTTAGAAACTTAAAATTCGCGGTAAAGATAGTGTTTAGGATTCGGAATAAGTTAAAATAAAAAAAACACAATAAAATTCGAAAATAAAATAAAAAAATCGGAAAAATCGAAAAATAGGGAAAATTTGAAAATAATTCGATTTCATAGAGCTAGAAACTTGAAATTTGGAACAAAGGTAATATTTAAGATACTTAATAAGGAAAAACTAAAAAATATGGATAATTCGAAAAAAAAAAAGGTGAGAAATTGAAAATAGTTTGATCTCGTAGTCTTAGAAACTGAAAATTTGGTGTAAAGGTAGTGTTTAGGTTCAGAGAAAGAAAAAAATAAAAAACACAACAGAAATCGAAAATAAAATAAAAAAATCGAAAAAAAAACGAAAATTTGAAAATAATTCGATTTTTTAGAGCTAGAAACTTGAAATTTGGAATAAAGGTAGTATTTAGGATAAAAAAAAAATAAAAGAAATCTGTAAAATTCGAAAATTCAAAAAATTTAAAAAAATTCGATTTTGTAGCTTTAGAACTTAAAATTCGGCGTAAACTTATTGTTTAGGATACAGATAAAGGAAAAATTAATACACAATAAATTCGAAAATAGAATAAACAAGAACGAACAATCATGCGTCAAGCATATATTATGTAACACTTTCCAACGCTTCCAAAATAATTTTACAAATCATTACCGTTTAATAAGCTGAAAGATAACATCTAAGTATATAATTTGGAAAACGCATAACATATATAAAAACGTAATTTCAGGCATTACCAACATATATTTCCAACATATACAATATTCGGAAAAATATCCGAATACTTTTATTCAGCCCTGTGTATGATCTATAGATTTGTAAATACTACATAGGATGCTAAATTTTAGTTTAGTTAGGAAAGCGTAGACCAGTTTAAAATTCTCCTTCTGGAGTTTCTGTCAATAAACGGAAATGTGTTTGCGAACTTTTGTGCTGCCCTGTATATGATCTACAGAATTTATACACACCAAGTAATAGACAAAAAGTGAGTTAAATTTAAAATCGCGTTCAACAACTTAAAACGCACTTCCAGGAATTATTGTTAACAGACAGTAGAGAATTATTTTGTGTGTCCCTGTAAATGAACGATGACTGTTATACACACAATATTCTGTAGTAAGCCGCCTGTAATGCACCTTAGAGATATATATAAATTTCAATACGTTTAAAATAGTGAAACATTATTTAATTAGACCGCAAACGATTTTTCTCCATAGACGTAATGTAACGGAATTCTTTTGACTGTCCCTGTAAAGTAACTATAAGGGCTATGCACACCCTATTCCATATTAAGCTTCTTGTAATGCACCTTAATGATATATATCAATTACAATGTGTTTGAAATTGTGTAAAATTATTAAAATAAACAGCAATGATTTTTCCCCATAGACCGTAATGTAACGGAATTCTTTTGAGTATCCCTGTAAAAAAACTATAAGTGCTACACATTTCAGTTGAAATAGGGAACATGCTATAGATAAGGACAATAATATATAAAAATTGCAGGGCAATCCGAGTATATTTACGGGAGTTAGAGCACGGACAGACGGCAGACGGCAGACAAACCGAAATCATAAACACTTTTCAACTAGGTTGGAAAGTGTTAAACACTATCAACGTTAGAGATTTTTTTAATCTCATGTTCAATTTTCGTTTTTAAGTGAACGAGGGAGTGTGGATTGTTCACAAAAACATTCGATCAGCCTGTATATTTTAGTGAAGTATAAATTTTTAAATTGTGCCCGTGAAAAATGGCAAACGGGTGTTATTAAATATTTCTTTACTTCCTGAAAAAAAAATTTAAATCATCTTTTAATTATAACTGATACTTTTTAACAGATTTCCAATGAAGGTGGTTGTATAGTTTGTTTGTAAAATTTTCTTATACATGTTCATGCGTAACTTTTGAACGGGTGGCCCAATTTAGATATGTATTTTTTTTTCCGAAAAGTCTCGGTCTGTAGATGATCCCGTTATAATAACATTAGGATGTAAAAAGGATTTGTTTGTCTACCTGTCTATTTTTCTGTCATTTTTTGACTTTACAGGGTTTTACTTTCGTAAAAGTTGGCCAATCGTTTTTAAACGATAAAAATGTCAAAATAAACGATATTGGAAATAGATTGGCTAATCATTTTTATAATAATTGTCATATCGTCTAAAGGTTTTTTTACAGGGCAACCTAAAATTTTCGTATATCATCGTCCATTGAGCGTCAAAACAAACGATAATTGGAAACAACGAGGTTTAAAATGAATGTGGATTAGAATCCCACATCACGTCGGGTAACACGATTTTAGCCCAATCCCAACCCGATCTTCGGTCGGGTCGATATTAGAGGTATGAAGTATTTTTTCCCAATTGCATTAAAATATAGATGAAGAATTTTCTATCATTTCATGTTTCGGGTTGATTTATTATTATATTTAGATTCGGGTTTCGTGTTGACTTCAAATAGTGTTTTTTTTTTTTTTTTTTTTTTTTTTTTTTTGTTCAGATCAGGTATAACACCCGACCCAAGCAGGACTCTAATGTGGATAACACCACAGGTACGCCTCAAAAACACGAAGAAAAGCCACGATTATTTGAAAGTTGGTTTTATTTTTATAAACAATTACTTGTTAAAGTCAATGTAAATGCAATTTAGTTTTCGGAGTATTCTTCCACGAGGGAAGAGCTCAAAGGAGAGCCACTTGCACTGTTAACAATAAATCTGCCAATTCACGAAACTACTGGCAGTAAAGTTGCCAGACTTCTTCCGTTACGTTAGTACATTTTCCGTTTTGAAAGATAAAGGTAAATAAAAAAATGCCATCGCTATATGTGCTGCCATCTGTTGATTATTACGGGAGTATTTAATTTAATTTAATTTAATATTTGATATAGTGCAAGAACATTTTATACCCGTCCTGAGGCTCGAACTGGGAACGTTAGTGGTTTGAGCTGAGTGCTTTACCGCAAGACCAGCGGGTACTCGCTAGAGTCAGAGTAGGAAACGATGATACGGGATTTCTTCAAATCGCAGCTTGGTTTAGAAAACTGGTAATTTTGAAGTTAATTGCGGGGATATTTCGTAATGAGATGATGGTTGAAAACTATAGTATTAATAGAGGATAAAAACATGATTTATATATATTCTTAATTTGATTGTTAGATGTAAAATATAAATATTATATTTTGAATTAAATTCGATAATTGTTTTTGCTTTTTTGCAAAAATCGATTTTAATCAACTATTATGTATTTTTTAAATGTGTTCGTTTAGTGTGAGTGTTTTTTATAACTTTAAAAAATAAATTGCGAATAATTTTAAAGGAATGAGTTTAATTCGAAAGCATCATTTTTGTTTGTTGCTTTTTTAAATAGAATTTTTTTTTCACTTCATTTAGCTATTTTATATATATATTAATCTGTTTGTTTAGAATATATTTTAAGTGCGAATACTTTTTTATAACTTTAAAAAATGAATTGCAAATAATATTAAAAGAATGGAAATAATTAATTTTTGCTTTTTTAAATTCGAAAGCACTATTTTCTTGTTGTTGTTTTAAATAAACTTGAAAATTTAATTTATGGAATTTTTAGTTTTTCTGTGCAGCACACTGTTAAAAATTTGCAGCAAACTGGCCAGTCATTTGACCGTTTTTAGATAAAGCGGTTACATAACCGTAATTTAACTCTATTATGACCATATTATTGCCCATATTATGGTCAGAATACAGTTAAATTTCGGTTATGTAACCGTTTTCTATAAAAACGGTCAAATGACTGGACAGTTTGCTGCAAATTTTTAACAGTGCAGATAACAGAATATCTCCGTTGGCTGCTTTCTTATATGAGGAATTTTTCTGCTTTTAACTGAAAATGCCCTTTTGTCATGAAAAGGGACTTTTCCTGTGAAATTCAGGAAAAAAATACCCGTGAATTCCAGATTATTTTTAACAGTATACTGTAAAAAAAATTCCGTCAATTTACGGAAAAAGGACTGGCAGCAGAGTTCCCATAATTTTGATGTTTTTTGAGGAATGGAATGGTTGGAAAGTGTTAAAAATAATGTTATTTATGTCTGTGTGGATCTATTTGGAGATGGCTGAAAAATACATCACACGTAGTGGTTTACAAATTTCAATAACGACGGGCGAAGAGAGGTTCAAATACATCTGAGCATCAAGTTTTGGAATTTCTTATTATATACGTTGTTATTTTATTTGGAACGGGGCAATTCGCGTATTTCACCGTTCTTCCTATTTGGCCGGTGATTTTGATGGACTCATGATCTTTTTGCTCGATTCGATATAATAAATTTTAAATATTAATTTGGAGCTTGGTGCGATATAATTAAAGTAAAAATAAAATACAACGTTAAAACACCAGTGTAATTGAATCTACAGCATACCGGTTTTGGTAGCATATAGCATACCCTCCTCAGTGGAGGGTACTGAGAAGGGTATGCTATATGCTACCGAAACCGGTATGTTGTAAATTCAATTACACTGGTGTTTTAACGTTGTATTTTATTTTTACTTTAATAATAAATTTTGTTATTTTTTTTGATAAAGTTTATTAGGAATTCGTAAAGTTATTTTTGAAATTTTTGTGATAAAAAAAACCAACCTTTTTGCCGAAAATGAGAAGTTTTTTTTTTTTTTTTTTTTTTTTTTTTTTTTTTTTTTTTTTTTATCAGCCAATTTATATTTGACACCTTATCCATCGAACATCATATTTTATACCGGTATATGGTGCAGACATTCGGGAATTGATTTAAAAAATAAAAATGCATGCATCAATATTTATCTGGAGGCACGGCAGTGCCTGCGCCAAGTCGAGAAAGCACAGCCGTAAGCATCCTTTTCTGGAAGCAACTCAGGGTACTTTGACCCCCCATATCTCTGCGCTGGAGTTTCCCAAAAACTTGAAACTTAGTTTATATAGAGTATGTAGCAAATAGGACCAAAATTTGAAATTTCTCGATTCTTACTTTTCTAGTGCAGACGATATATGAACTCAAAGTTTCGATTTTTTGTCACTCACTCACTCACTCACTCTCTCACTCTCGCGCGGATACAAAAAAAGACAAAAAAGGACAAAAAAGAAAAAAACTATAAAATCCGGAAAATTCCAAAGAAAAAAAACCTTCGAAAATCCAACAAATTCGAACAAAATTGAAAATTGAAAATAACACGATCTTGTAGTCTTAAAAACTTAAAATTTGGTGTGAAGGTAGTGTTTAGAATTCAGAAAAATAAAACATCAGAAGCACACAAAAAAAATCGAAAATAAAATCGAAAAATCGAAAAAAAAAAGAAAAATTTCAAATAATCCGATTTTGTTGCGCTAGAAACTTGGAATTTGGAATAAAGGTAGTATTTAGGATGCAAAATAAGAAACAAATAATAAATCATGAAAATTCGAAAAAAAAATTCAAAAATTCGAAAAATTGGAAAAAAATTGGAAAAATTAAAATAATTTGATCTTTTAGCCTTAGAAACTTAAAATTCGCGGTAAAGATAGTGTTTAGGATTCGGAATAAGTTAAAATAAAAAAAACACAATAAAATTCGAAAATAAAATAAAAAAATCGGAAAAATCGAAAAATAGGGAAAATTTGAAAATAATTCGATTTCATAGAGCTAGAAACTTGAAATTTGGAACAAAGGTAATATTTAAGATACTTAATAAGGAAAAACTAAAAAATATGGATAATTCGAAAAAAAAAAAGGTGAGAAATTGAAAATAGTTTGATCTCGTAGTCTTAGAAACTGAAAATTTGGTGTAAAGGTAGTGTTTAGGTTCAGAGAAAGAAAAAAATAAAAAACACAACAGAAATCGAAAATAAAATAAAAAAATCGAAAAAAAAAACGAAAATTTGAAAATAATTCGATTTTTTAGAGCTAGAAACTTGAAATTTGGAATAAAGGTAGTATTTAGGATAAAAAAAAAATAAAAGAAATCTGTAAAATTCGAAAATTCAAAAAATTTAAAAAAATTCGATTTTGTAGCTTTAGAACTTAAAATTCGGCGTAAACTTATTGTTTAGGATACAGATAAAGGAAAAATTAATACACAATAAATTCGAAAATAGAATAAACAAGAACGAACAATCATGCGTCAAGCATATATTATGTAACACTTTCCAACGCTTCCAAAATAATTTTACAAATCATTACCGTTTAATAAGCTGAAAGATAACATCTAAGTATATAATTTGGAAAACGCATAACATATATAAAAACGTAATTTCAGGCATTACCAACATATATTTCCAACATATACAATATTCGGAAAAATATCCGAATACTTTTATTCAGCCCTGTGTATGATCTATAGATTTGTAAATACTACATAGGATGCTAAATTTTAGTTTAGTTAGGAAAGCGTAGACCAGTTTAAAATTCTCCTTCTGGAGTTTCTGTCAATAAACGGAAATGTGTTTGCGAACTTTTGTGCTGCCCTGTATATGATCTACAGAATTTATACACACCAAGTAATAGACAAAAAGTGAGTTAAATTTAAAATCGCGTTCAACAACTTAAAACGCACTTCCAGGAATTATTGTTAACAGACAGTAGAGAATTATTTTGTGTGTCCCTGTAAATGAACGATGACTGTTATACACACAATATTCTGTAGTAAGCCGCCTGTAATGCACCTTAGAGATATATATAAATTTCAATACGTTTAAAATAGTGAAACATTATTTAATTAGACCGCAAACGATTTTTCTCCATAGACGTAATGTAACGGAATTCTTTTGACTGTCCCTGTAAAGTAACTATAAGGGCTATGCACACCCTATTCCATATTAAGCTTCTTGTAATGCACCTTAATGATATATATCAATTACAATGTGTTTGAAATTGTGTAAAATTATTAAAATAAACAGCAAATGATTTTTCCCCATAGACCGTAATGTAACGGAATTCTTTTGAGTATCCCTGTAAAAAAACTATAAGTGCTACACATTTCAGTTGAAATAGGGAACATGCTATAGATAAGGACAATAATATATAAAAATTGCAGGGCAATCCGAGTATATTTACGGGAGTTAGAGCACGGACAGACGGCAGACGGCAGACAAACCGAAATCATAAACACTTTTCAACTAGGTTGGAAAGTGTTAAACACTATCAACGTTAGAGATTTTTTTAATCTCATGTTCAATTTTCGTTTTTAAGTGAACGAGGGAGTGTGGATTGTTCACAAAAACATTCGATCAGCCTGTATATTTTAGTGAAGTATAAATTTTTAAATTGTGCCCGTGAAAAATGGCAAACGGGTGTTATTAAATATTTCTTTACTTCCTGAAAAAAAAATTTAAATCATCTTTTAATTATAACTGATACTTTTTAACAGATTTCCAATGAAGGTGGTTGTATAGTTTGTTTGTAAAATTTTCTTATACATGTTCATGCGTAACTTTTGAACGGGTGGCCCAATTTAGATATGTATTTTTTTTTCCGAAAAGTCTCGGTCTGTAGATGATCCCGTTATAATAACATTAGGATGTAAAAAGGATTTGTTTGTCTACCTGTCTATTTTTCTGTCATTTTTTGACTTTACAGGGTTTTACTTTCGTAAAAGTTGGCCAATCGTTTTTAAACGATAAAAATGTCAAAATAAACGATATTGGAAATAGATTGGCTAATCATTTTTATAATAATTGTCATATCGTCTAAAGGTTTTTTTACAGGGCAACCTAAAATTTTCGTATATCATCGTCCATTGAGCGTCAAAACAAACGATAATTGGAAACAACGAGGTTTAAAATGAATGTGGATTAGAATCCCACATCACGTCGGGTAACACGATTTTAGCCCAATCCCAACCCGATCTTCGGTCGGGTCGATATTAGAGGTATGAAGTATTTTTTCCCAATTGCATTAAAATATAGATGAAGAATTTTCTATCATTTCATGTTTCGGGTTGATTTATTATTATATTTAGATTCGGGTTTCGTGTTGACTTCAAATAGTGTTTTTTTTTTTTTTTTTTTTTTTTTTTTTTTGTTCAGATCAGGTATAACACCCGACCCAAGCAGGACTCTAATGTGGATAACACCACAGGTACGCCTCAAAAACACGAAGAAAAGCCACGATTATTTGAAGAGTTGGTTTTATTTTTATAAACAATTACTTGTTAAAGTCAATGTAAATGCAATTTAGTTTTCGGAGTATTCTTCCACGAGGGAAGAGCTCAAAGGAGAGCCACTTGCACTGTTAACAATAAATCTGCCAATTCACGAAACTACTGGCAGTAAAGTTGCCAGACTTCTTCCGTTCCGTTAGTACATTTTCCGTTTTGAAAGATAAAGGTAAATAAAAAAATGCCATCGCTATATGTGCTGCCATCTGTTGATTATTACGGGAGTATTTAATTTAATTTAATTTAATATTTGATATAGTGCAAGAACATTTTATACCCGTCCTGAGGCTCGAACTGGGAACGTTAGTGGTTTGAGCTGAGTGCTTTACCGCAAGACCAGCGGGTACTCGCTAGAGTCAGAGTAGGAAACGATGATACGGGATTTCTTCAAATCGCAGCTTGGTTTAGAAAACTGGTAATTTTGAAGTTAATTGCGGGGATATTTCGTAATGAGATGATGGTTGAAAACTATAGTATTAATAGAGGATAAAAACATGATTTATATATATTCTTAATTTGATTGTTAGATGTAAAATATAAATATTATATTTTGAATTAAATTCGATAATTGTTTTTGCTTTTTTGCAAAAATCGATTTTAATCAACTATTATGTATTTTTTAAATGTGTTCGTTTAGTGTGAGTGTTTTTTATAACTTTAAAAAATAAATTGCGAATAATTTTAAAGGAATGAGTTTAATTCGAAAGCATCATTTTTGTTTGTTGCTTTTTTAAATAGAATTTTTTTTTCACTTCATTTAGCTATTTTATATATATATTAATCTGTTTGTTTAGAATATATTTTAAGTGCGAATACTTTTTTATAACTTTAAAAAATGAATTGCAAATAATATTAAAAGAATGGAAATAATTAATTTTTGCTTTTTTAAATTCGAAAGCACTATTTTCTTGTTGTTGTTTTAAATAAACTTGAAAATTTAATTTATGGAATTTTTAGTTTTTCTGTGCAGCACACTGTTAAAAATTTGCAGCAAACTGGCCAGTCATTTGACCGTTTTTAGATAAAGCGGTTACATAACCGTAATTTAACTCTATTATGACCATATTATTGCCCATATTATGGTCAGAATACAGTTAAATTTCGGTTATGTAACCGTTTTCTATAAAAACGGTCAAATGACTGGACAGTTTGCTGCAAATTTTTAACAGTGCAGATAACAGAATATCTCCGTTGGCTGCTTTCTTATATGAGGAATTTTTCTGCTTTTAACTGAAAATGCCCTTTTGTCATGAAAAGGGACTTTTCCTGTGAAATTCAGGAAAAAAATACCCGTGAATTCCAGATTATTTTTAACAGTATACTGTAAAAAAAATTCCGTCAATTTACGGAAAAAGGACTGGCAGCAGAGTTCCCATAATTTTGATGTTTTTTGAGGAATGTTCCGTCTCTTTGTAGTCCATAAATGGAGCGATACAGACGCGAAGGAGTTTAAGCGCATGTGTGGCGATCAAAAATACTGAATCCCATTGGATGATAGATTTTTACTTTAATAATTCCGTATTTGAATCTTTGCAATCTTAAAAGTCTAAAAAGTGTACAATTTAGGGATACAGTTTATGCACTTTTTGTGCACAATTCAGTTTGCAATTTTTATGCATAAGTAGAGGTGCCAAATACGCTCGGATTTTGTGCACTTTTTTTGCAAACTTTTTCTAGCTGGGTAGCAACAGATATACGGGAGAGATTCCATTTTTCTAACAAAACGTAAACTTTCTGATCAAAATTCACGGAAGACAACCTGTCAATAAACGAATTTTTTTAACAGTGTGCCTCTATCTAGATTTTCAATCAATAAACCAAGTTTTCTTTTTCTGTGATGATTTTGAAAAATATAGTAAAAGTGTTTTCTTCTTAAGTAACTTAAAACGATTAAATACTAAGAAAAAAAAAGGTAACTAAGCAATTTTCTGCCCTCCCCCACCTTGAAGACAATTTTAATTAGTTTTTTATGTTAAAAATTATTTTAAGCGATTGGTTCACGTTGAGGGGAAGGGGTATCTCTTCTGACGAAAAATAGAATAAAATGTTTGAATTCTCACTTTAAAAAAAAAGCAGTTCGAAACTTATTTTTGGCTTTTTACTATTTGTTATTTGTTAGTATGTAAATTAGTATCTTAATTTGTATGTAATTGTTAATGTTAAGAAGGCCGAGCTCATATAAAGTTATAAAGTTGTAATTAAATGTTAAAATTAATAAAATTGTAAATTATTATATAAAGTTTAATTTTATATAAAATTAAAACTTAAAGTTATTCTTTAGTGCTAGGATTGTAATTCTGTATATATTTTCTGACTTAATCATTTTTTAACCCATATAGCATAGCTGCCAAGTCTACCAATTTATGAATATCACTATTTCTGAATAAGAGTATATTCGCTTTGTTTAATGACAGAAATTTATGATTAAATAAGACTAAGATTACTATCTATAAATAATAGTATTAAAAAAACAACAACAAGAGACTTGGTAGCTACGATATAAGGTTGATTCATTAACAGCAAATCAACAACAATTGTTTGCCAATCTAGAATTATTATTTCAGAATTCAGGCAACCGCGTTGTATGTTGATGCTTATAAAGGAGAGCATGTCGTGCAGCTGCGTATAAAACTTACAAATTTTATACGAAATAGCGCAAACTAAGTATCGTCATGGCTAGCAGTGTTCCTAAAATTTTGAGAATCAAAGTCAATGACATCCATCTCTCATACAGGCAAACTATGTTATCCAATCAGCAGCTGGTGTTTTACGTGGGTTTTTATTTCTTAGATGTCAAGTGGGATTGGGTTGATCAACAACACAGTTCTCTACTGATGTTTCGCCTGTTCAAGGAAAATCAACACTCCTTCACATTATTGGCAAGGGAAAATTATAACTGCACTACAAATTCCCAGCACACATTCTGAACACATTTGAAACACTTTGATTAAAAAAAGTGTTCCACTTACCTTAATATGTACTGAAATGTGTTCCGAATATGCTCCGCTATAATAGAAAATGTTCCGAAAGTGTTTTGAAAGTGTTCTGCTCAGGATAATTGTTAAATCTAAACCTGGGAACACATTTGAGAACAGATTGGGAGCACATTTGGGCAGACTTGTGAAATTATTGCTTTCAAAAAGTGCGCTAGAAAGTGTGCTGAACAAAAGAAGTGTTCTCAGAAGTATTCCAAAAACTGTTCCAAAAAATGAGCTTCAAAGTGTACTAAAAAGGGTGACAAAATAAGTGTTCTGAAAAGTGCTCTGAAAAGTGTATAAATATTTGCAGTGGGGGGTTCCTTTGTAAATAATTTATATGAAATAATGAACATCAATCACCTCCACTAGCTTTTTCAAACAATCAGTAAGATAGGGGAGGTACAAGGGGGATACCGTCAGGTCGTTTTAATATGAAGTATTAGCATGCATACGGCCAGAGAAGGGCACATTCGTAATATGTACCGGGACTTAGAACTTATGTGCCCACTCCTTTGTTTAAGATTGATCATTTTTACACGCAAACGATTGAAATTGGCAAGTGTTTTTTATTCAGAAACTATGAAATCGATTGGCGTTTCCAATTTTTGGTAAAGGCAGAAGATCTTTCATGAACTGAATTTTCGACACGGCAGCACGAGAAAAGGGGAAAACGTGTCGTCATGTGACACGAATAGCTATTAATTCGTATTAAAAAAAACGGAAGACTCATTTCGATTACCAATCACTTCAATAGTCACTGCCTTTGCGTTTAAAAATGAGTCAGAAAGTTTCACTTTGCTGAGCAGATCATTTTAAAGCCATCTTAAGGAATTTTAATATAATAATAATCCTATGGGGCATTATTTTTCTAATACGGATTTTTTTTTTACGAAGATGCTTTCACTTTCGGAACTGGTTTCGAAAATGGAAGTATCTTCGTAAAAAAAATCCGCAAAGAAAATCGAAAAAGGAATCAACGGCGGAAATAGAGATTGATCTCTGCTATCCAATACAAAAAAAAATCGTTCAAATTGTTGAAATGCAAACGAGATATTAGAAAAATAATGCCCCATAGGATTAACATTAGCGAGCGGGTGTTTTCAAGAGCGTGAAGAGGACCCTTAAGAAGGAGGGAGTTATTTTGTTAAGGCTGTTTGTTGGTCTGTGAAATCTCAAATTCCCCTGGCAAATGTTAAACCAATGGACGTGGAATACCTTCATATTTTTTAAAATGTCTCTTTCGGAGATTAATATTTTGAACTCATTTTTTGTGTACTCTTCTTGAAGGATGTCTCTTTCTTAGGTGCGTTCGTAATTATATAATTTCGTAGCACCTACAGTCGTCGTCTGGTCCGTCCGTTTGTCCGCCAGTAACAGCGCAAAAACTACCCAACCGGATGGTAAGGTTTTCAATCAATAAAAAATATATTATTAATAGTTATTAAATTGTTTTGGTCATAATTTAAACTTTGGATACAATAACACAAAACAGAAAACATTTTTTTTTTTTTAGATTCTTGTTACTAAGAGCAGAATATTCGTGAAAAAAACCTTCTTTCCTCCCGCAGAACAGAATCAATATTTGTCAAAGACGAATTTTTCAACTGAATATTTGTAAAGAGAATGATGGTGCCCCCTATCGCTATATTTTAAAAGCACTATTCAACTTCATATGAGGATTTTTTATTCTGTGATAAATGGTCAAACTAAAATAGACACAGTTCGCCGAGGGTTTTTTTTCAATGCAAACTTATAAAAGGTTATTACGCATGAGAGGATTATGTAATGTATACAACCATTTAAATTCAGTTCGGGTTTAAATCCTCGACATAAATTAAGTTCACGCGACTATCTTTCTTACAAAGTTCATTAATCTTAAAGCAAGCTTAAATTGCTGCTTTCCAAAATAAATTAAATCTTCGCTGTCATTTACAGTTTTATAAAATTCAGAAATACTAGCTCATAAAATTAATTCAAAGTATCTTCATATGGTCCTCAAAAGTCCTCATATGTTTGACACAATAAAACTTTTATGGTTTAAGTCGAAGACTGAACACGTTTCACACAAAGAACTGTATTTAAATTATTTTAAGTACAGTAAACTTTGTTTGTACGTTTTTGTCATTTTAACAAATTAAATAGTAGGAGGGGGAGGGGTGTATATAAAAGCTGTAAATATTTACGTTCGCGTTTTACATTTAACATTATCTTCGAAATTCCCGAACCTACTAAGCAACTGTTTCTATTACACACACATATATATAATTTATACAGCAAATCTCTTAAACGGTAATATTTTTTAATAATTAAATACACGATGTAAATTTTATACAATAAACACCACAATTCAATAATTCTATTTCTTTCATTATAAAACCTTAATATAACTCTTAAAAACAATTCCACACAATAAAGACAGGCTATAGAAATCATGGAATGTATTTTATTGTAGAGGCCGAAAAAAGAAAGCAGTGTAAGGAGAAAATAAAAGAGCAGGAGACGCATGCAAGATGTTAACGACATTTCAGGAAGAATGCAGCAGAAGACGAACTCGATGGTAGTGGCATTTCAGAAGGAAGACAGCACAGGGACAGCACAAAGACAGCACCATGACAGCACCAAGACAGCACCAAGACAGCACAAAGACAGCACCAAGACAGCACCAAGACAGCACAAAGACAGCACAAAGACAGCACCAAGACAGCACCAAGACGACACAGTATAGGACACAACGTACAAATAAGAATCTTTAAATAGAGACAAGATAAAACACATAGATAAAAGATAAATCAAATATTTGTCAAAATGCAGAAGATCTTGATCAGTAAGTGAACAGCTGATAGAAATATGCGCAGTATGCTATAGTTTTTATCACCAATAAGTTAATCATCAGTTTGCTTAGATATGCAGCAACATAGTGTTTGCTTCCAAGTCTTTTTTGACTTACGAGATTCAATAACTGGCTGATCAGTTGGCTCCGATGAAGTGTTCGCAACATCTCTCAGAGGAACATTAATCAATTCACTTGGAATCCCATTAAGGAGTAGTTGTTCATAAGTCTCTTTTGACTCATGGCATTCAGTAACTTGTTGAGTAGTTGGCTCAAATTCGAAAGATGTGTTAGAATCATCTCTTAGAGGGATTTCAACCCATTCACTTGGAATTTCATTAAGACTGCAAGGTTGTTCACAAGTCTCTTTTGACTCACAGCATTGAGGTGCCTTGAATTGAAAATAAGTGTTAAAATCATCTCTGAGAGGGATATCACCCGATTCATATGGAATTCCAGTTTCTTTTGATTCACAACTTTCAGTATCTGATTCTTCATTAGGTTCATACGAAGTGTCCGAATCATCAGTCGTTGAAGGAGTAGGAACTCGTTTACGTTTAAATCCACGAAGAAGTCGTTTCTTCCAAGACTTTTTTGGCTTACGATATTTTTTCATGGGTTCTTCGGTTACTTCAGATGGCACTTTGAAATAAGTTGGTGTATCTAAATGCCATTTATATGGAACACCATGCAGAGCAAAAAGAGAGGACATAGGATAGAACTCAAGATCCTGTCGAGGTAGATCCCAACGAACGTACTGATGGGAGTCATGGAAATCATCTAACTTTTCTTCTTCAGCATATTCGTATGGGCTATCATCGGAATCATCATTTAACATTTTGTTGTTTTTGTTTTGTGAGACGGTTTTCATTTCAAATACTTTGACGATCATGGCACGTACTATGTTAAATAAGACTCTAGGAATGCATAGCAAAATGAGCTTTAAGATCCAAGTTGCAAGTTGTGCAAAACACACGGCCATAACAATCATAACGGCTATGAAGTAGCTTATATAATAAAGCATTTTTGATAAAAAATTTGACACGCACATTGTGTATTATGAATAAAAAATATCAGCTATCCACAAGATATGCAAAGAAATCGCACAAAATATCGCATAAATTACAAAAGTTTAAATTGAACGTTTTAGCAAACCAACATAAACTTTAAAAGTCATAAAAATGCAAAGATTACAACAATTTTCAACAATCGTTTCCATAAATTACAATCAGTCACAACAATAGAAATTATAAACATCATCAGTTAAGTATGTATTGTTGTTTATATATGCATTGTTTGCGTTGATTATGCAACAATATAAAATTCCAAGAGTGACAATATATTCTCAGATGCATCATTGTTTCACTTTTAATTGAAACAATGAAGAACTGAAAACGACAACAATGAATTGAAACAATGAATTTATTCAAAAAATATTCTTTGTAACTGACTTTGTTTACACACACTTTTATTCAATTAATCACTAACAATCCCTCAAAAATAAAATAAATAAATAAATAAATAAATAAAATAAAAAATAAGGGAAAAAATACCTAGGCTACAATATTTCCTCACTTACCCTTATTATTCTATAGAAAATATATTTTAAAGTCGTGCATGAATCCTTCCTTTAACAAATCCGATACATTTCTGTTAGCCGGACGCAAATATCACCAACAGCATAGCATGTATTTGTTTCTTTCTGGCAACGGTACGTCACGCCATCTTTGGTAAAGGAATTGGCCCATAAACCCTATAAAATACCTGTCTATGACGGAATCCCGTGTTTAAGTAAAAGTTTTATTGTTCCTATTGTAAGAATACCATACCGGCTAAGACGAAAGCCTCTTTAGAACGGAACTTTCCTCCTGTCCCTTGCGATTCTGTCTTAGCAGGTTTTATTATACTAAATATACACAAAAATACTATACAGTAAAATAGGTGAAAGCGAAATCGCTAGGTACTCAAACAAAATATTCACTTTAGCAGGTATAATTTTATAATATTCTTATCGTAGGGACAATGAAATTTTTACTTTAAAACTGGATTCCGTTATAAACAGGTTACATTTACACAGGGTTTACTGAACAAAGTACAGTAAATGTTTCAAAAACAAAATCGTTAGGAGCCGCAAAAAAATCCATTTTAGACAGGTTTCCGTCTAGGCAGGCAGATTTGTAAGCTATTCCTTAAGAAAGGACTACGAAAATTTTTCGTTATACATAGATTTTGTCTTCACAGGTTTTATTATTTTTTGTTCGACTCAATGCAGATTAACGAATAGTATGGCTCTAAAAGAAAATTTCAAATTATTTGTGCATCGTAAAAAATCGGGACTTTTGGCGTTCCGCGCAGTGATTACATGGGATAAGTCTTGGAATCCCTGAAAATTGGGTCACCGGACAACAGTGGTTAAGCCATATTGGTCTTACAATTAGCCACGGTGTTTCATTTATTTTAGCTACTGAAATTAATTAAACTTTTCTAAATAAATTATAAAACATTCATCTATTTCCAAGTTTTACATTATATTTTTATCTTTTTATCCAAGATAAGTTACTCTCATCATTATTATCGAGATTGTATTACTAACGAGATTGATTTAGTTACTACCGAGATGTAAATATATATATATATATATATATGTATATAGTAACCAATACTTGAAGTACTTGTCGACGAAGTTCTACAATTGTCCGCGGTTGAAATAAAAGGCTTATTCCCCACCCGCAGAAAAGAAAAATCTGTGTTTTGTTGTAGGCGGTTTAAAAAATTGTTTTGTCCGCTTAAGAGCCTACGCTAGTCACAAAAATTTTCGGTTCAAGATGGCCGCTGGCGTTGAGAAACAAACAAGAGGATGGTCTAACTTCAAATGATTGACAAGACAACTCCTCCAATTGAGAAAAAGAATGAATTCAACAAAAGCTAACTGACATTTCTGTCACTCTTTTGTAGTTGCCAAGATTTTAAGTTCACAAAAAGAAAGGATTTTGCATCTTATCTTTGCATGGAATTAGAAAAAAAAATGTTAAACAGATATACAGATTTAAAACATTGTGTATTTTGTACTAGGGGAAAGGGGAAATTAAATCTAAGTGGCAGAGCTGGGCAGTATCGAAAATACATGTATTTGAAATACATTTTCAAAATACATTTGTATTTTGTATTTTGTATTTTAATCAGATAAAACTAAAGTATTTTAGTAATGTATTTTGAAATGATTTTTCCATGTATTTTGTATTTTCAAAATACTCAAAATACATTTCTCGATTTTTCAAACAGTTCGTATAAGACTTAAAGCTGGTTTAAACCACTTGTGTTTAAACCGCAAATTACTGATTCGCAACAGGAAAATACATGCTTGTCTGTTTTGTCTAGTCTTTGAATTCGTTTCTAGAAGTTAATATAAACATTTTTTTTTCCAATCTGGTATGATAAGGATTTTTATCTTTGACCGAAACATTTTTGCTGAATGGGTATAACAAATGCTTTTATAATTCGTAATGTTGCTTTTTATAAAATTTTGTCCTGTGATACACAAGTATAGGATAGTCCAGAGTTTTCCTGGTATTGCATTTTTAAACTATGTTAGAAGTGTAACACTGGATCGGGTTTGGGAATTCCTTTTTGAAACAGACTCGGTCCGGGCAGGGTCAGATTTATTTTTTATGAACCGAGCCATTCTTCCTAGAGGTCGGGACGGGAAGAAATTTTCAGGTCCGATCTCGACCCAGATCGAATAAAATGATTGGTCCGGCCTGGCCCGTATAAAAAGCAGTAAAATCTGACCCGGTTTACCAATTTTTGCAAAAAATGCATATATTTTTAAATTGCCATTATTCTTAGTTAAAAATTTAAATTTATACTTTTTGAAGATACGTATATTTCTAGGCAATAAAATTAAAGTACACGGAAACCTGTGAAAATAAACCTGTCTATAATGAAATCATATCTTAAAAGGAAAAATGCGTTGATTGATGCAAAATGAATGTAATAATACGTGTGAAAAGAATATAATGCATTTACAGCAGGTGATGTACCACATAAGATGAGAACTTGTCTATAATGATTTTTTTTCGCTCCCACACGATTCCGTTCTAGCAGATTTTTCTGTATAGTAATTTTCAGATTTGTAAATCTCTAAGCCATGGAAAATGGATTAATGATATTAATAATAACTCAAACATTTGCGTACGAATAGATATTCATAAAAATGATAAATATAGTTTATATGTTCGTAAGAAATACTACATATTACATTCTCCCCTATGTTGAAATTTCCGGAAAATTTTTGCGGATCTACACCGATCATGACTTCCAGAACCCAAAACCACTCCAGGTTCAAAACTTTATCTATCTATCTATCGGTCTATCTATATTACTTTTTTTATGGACACGGTAACTTCAATAATTCTGCCTCTTTTTCAAATGGATACATAAAATCAAGGGGCATAAAACATCGATGGGAACACGAGGGGGAGGGGGGGAAACAGAAAAAAAACATAACTTCTTAATTATGATACTTATCGAATCCGTTTCAAGTTATTATTACTTCTAGGAAAAGGGCCGAAAACTTATGTATGACAGATTTTTGATATCATTAAAAAAGGCCTCAAAGGAGGGGGGGGGGGATAGGGGTTTCAGAAAAAAAAAATCATAACTTCGTCAATTCACAAGATATAAAATCCGCTTAAATTTATTATAAATGCTTTTAATATTATTTACAACTTTTATATTGCAAGTTTTTTGTAAAACCAACATTTACAGCCAAAAAAAAAAAAAAAAAAAATCCTTGCCGACGCCGCCTAGCGACGCAGCAAGATTTCAAAGTGGGCGGTCCCAACTGCCGCATCATAGCAAAAAGGTTAATTCTTCTGCAATTCCCAATAAACAGGCGCCCCACGGTCTGCGTCTAAGAAATCTACCTGTGCCTGTAGGCCGAGTCGTCAGGAATTTTTTGGGGGTTACGGACCTATTCATACAACAGATAAAAATTTATAACATGACATTGGAATGAAAACATTTGTGTGTAAGATAGTGCACAATTATTCAAATTAAAATTAATGTATTTTGTATTTTGAATGTATTTTGAAAATTTGGAAAGTATTTTGTATTTTGTATTTTAGGCTCTAAAACCAATGTATTTTGTATTTTGTATCGAAAAGGGTTTTTCGATGTATTTTGCCCAGCTCTGAAGTGAGAGCGATGGGGCGATTCCCATTTTTTTGGAAAATTTAGATATTTAGAAAATTTAGAGTTTAGAAAATTAGATTTTTTAGAAATTTGCCCCACCCAGGGTTTAATTTCTAAAAAAAAAAAAAAATAAAAAATTACCGGAGCCCTAATATTCCGTAGTACTAACAACCGTAGCGTACCGTTCCCCTCCGCCGTCACTTCAGTCTGCATATTTATATTTTCAAAATTTGAAGTATTTTTATATTATTATTATTTTTTCACGTAATAAAAAATTTAAATACATCTCTCTCCGTACACTTAGCTATCAACTATTCTACTTTTTAGTCATTATTACTTCCAAATATAAATCTTTGCCGAATCTTATTGTTAATTAATCGCAGAACTATGCGATTAAATAAGCTCAGAATTATGATTCGAAAATTGTGGTAACACAAAAAATGAATAGTTGCTATGAAGAATAGAAAAAGACTTTACTTTTTATTTTGATCAAAATAGCATTAAAATAATTTGAAATGGAAAAAAATTGAAAATTGAAATTTAAAAACAGATTGAGCTGGAGTCTACCGAAACCCCAAGACTGATATAACAAGAACGAAAAATCATGCGTCAAGCATAAATTATGTAACACTTTCCAACGCTTCCAAAATAATTTTACAAATCATACCGTTTAATAAGCTGAAAGATAACATCTAAGTAAACAATTTGGAAAACGCATAACATATTTAAAAACATAATTTCAGGAATTTCCAACGTATACAATATTCGGAAAAATATCCGAATACTTTTATTCAGCCCTGTATATGATCTATAGATTTGTATATATACTACATAGGATGCTAAATTTTAGTTCAGTTAAGAAAAGCGTAGCATAGTTTAAAATTCTCCTTCTGGAGTTTCTGTCAATAAACGGAAATGTGTTCGCGAACTTTTGTATTTATGATCTACAGAATTTATACACACCACGTAATAAACAAAAAGTGAGTTAAATTTAAAATCGCGTTCAGTAACTTAAAACGCACTTCCAGGAATTATTGTTGACAGACAGTAGAGAATTCTTTTGTGTGTCCCTGTAAATGAACGATGACTTCTATACTCACACTATTCTGTAGTAAGCCTCTTGTAATGCACCTTAGTGATATATATAAATTTCAATGCGTTTAAAATAGTGAAACATTATTTAAATAAACCGCAGACGATTTTTCTCCATAGACGTAATGTAGCGGAATTCTTTTGACTGTCCCTGTAAATTAACTATAAGTGCTATCCACACCCTATTCCATATTAAGCTTCTTGTAATAAACCTTAGTGATATATATCAATTACAAATTGTTTTCAATTGTGAAACATCATTAAAAAAAACCGAAAATGATTTTTCCCCATAGACCGTAATGTAATGGAATTCTTTGGAGTGTCCCTGTAAAAATAAATATAAGTGCTACATACTTCAGTTAAAATAGGGAACGTGCTATAGATAACGACATTAACATATAAAAATTGCAAGGCAATCCGAGCATATTTACGGGAGTTACAGCACGGCCAGACGGCAGACGGCCAGACGGCAGACGGCAGACGGCAGACGGCCAGACGGCAGACGGCCAGACGGCTGACGGCCAGACAAACCGAAGTCATAAATACTTTTCAACTAGGTTGGAAAGTGTTAAAAACTCGAAAAAGATCGGAAATTTCAAAATAATTCGATTTTGTAGCGCTAGGAACTTGAAATTTGTAATAAAGGATACAAAATAAGAAAAAATTAAAAAATCCAGAAAATTATAAAAAAAAAATTCGAAAAAATCAAAAATTGAAAATAATTTTATCTTGTAGTCTTAGAAACTTAAAACTTTGTGTAAAGGTAGTATTTACTATTCAATAAAAGGAACAATTAAAATATTCATTAAATTCTAAAATAAAATCGAACAATCGAAATATCTTTAAAAAATCGAAAATTCGAAAACAATTTGATTTTGTACTGCTAGAAACATTAGTTTTACGATAATTGTTCTATTAGCTAGTGCACCGCCCCTAATTGTTTTATGTTATTTTTCCCCGGATTATGGTTTTTTCTTTTCTTTCGTTTACGAATTTCGTTATAGAAAAGTTCCGCTATAGACTGGCTACGTTATAGGCGATTTCTTTATAGATAGGTTTGTTTTCTTTCAAAAGTTATACTCTATTTAATTCGCATATGAAATATGGATTGTTAAATGATGTTAGCCCCACAAAAATGTTCACAGCACCCCCTCCCCTCCCGACATTACTGGCTGGTTATGGCTTGATAGTCCTTTCTAAATAAAATCATGGTGACTCTAAGATTCACTTGATTTATCTCTAAATTGAATCCAAATGATCCTAAGAAGACGGATCAAAGAATTACTATATTGGCATGACAATCAGGTAACTTAGATCTAAAATCGAAAAATCAAGAAATGTATAACTAGTCAAAAGTTTGAAAATTATTCGATTTTGTAGTCCTAGAAACTTGACATTTTGTACAAAGGTAGAGTTTAGTATACAAAGTAAGGAAAAATTAAAAAAATCCGTTAATGAAAAAAAAAAAAAAAAAAAAAAAAAAAGACAAAAAAAAAAAAACATTAAAAAAATGAATATAGTTTGATTTATTGGAAATTTCTGGAAATTTTAATTTTGGCTTTCTTTTTATACTAAAAAGTACTTTTATGTAAATATCAAGTCTCTAGGGCTGCGAGTAATATCTCAGATGGATAGCACCTATCCTGGAAGCAATTGAGAGTACTTTTCACTTCCCCCCTCCCATAACTTAGTGCTTGCCTAGGAACCTGAAATTTCTTTTTATCTACTGTACTTTGCAAACAAAACTAAAGTTTCAAATTTGTTATACCTGTAAATAATAGGGACAGAGTGTGGGCTTAGCGAAAATCAGGGGATGATCTCCAAAAAGAACCCACAATCAAGAAAAGGAGGATTACTTACAAAAAGAAGTGAAATCTCATAAAAAAAGTCACCTGTAAAAAATGCAGCCAAGTCTCGTGACTCTTTTTCCGTAAAAAGTTCTTAGATCGTGTAAAGCCCGGTTCAGCTATCTTATTAATTCTGAAATTTTCATTCACAAATCACCCCTAGTGTCTACATCTTTAGTTAAATATTATTTTGTGACTTGGTAATTACGTAGCACGAGAATGTGATATATATCATTAGTCTTAATCATATAATACCTTGCCATCCCATAACATATTAAGGTGTAATAATTTCCCTGTGCGTATATAATTAGCCTTAATCATATTATCTCATCCCATTCTATAACATAGTAAGGTGTAATAACTTACCTGTGCTGCGTAATTGCCAAGTCACAAAATAATAATTAACTAAAGATGTAGAGACTAGGAGTGATTTGTGAATGAAAATTTCAGAGTTTGTAAAATAGCTAAACTTGGCTTTACACAATCTCAGAACTTTTTACGGAAAAAGAGTCACGAGACTTGACTGCATTTTTTACAGGTGACATTTTTGATGAGATAAATATTTATTAAACAAAGTAAGGTCATCGATTATTTCTCTGAAACGCAGTGAAGAAAGACATAAACAAAGTTCCAGCGTGTATTTCCAAAGTAACTCTATTTACCACAAAAAACCGTTATTATGGCGACGCACATGACATCGTTGTAAGTTTATTCGGCGCGAGGAAAATGTGACTAGAGATTCCCCAGAAATCCCCAGTGTTTCTCAGATTTGGAACAACCCCTGACAAAGAATACTGTCTGAATTCATCACTGATTTAGGTACATTTAATGTTACTAGTATTCCAGTCCCGGGCAACGCCGGGAGGGTGAGGTAGTCTCGTGTAAGGTTTTATTCCTTATAATTTTAGCTCATTTCTGTGTTAGAAACTTTTTATAAATGACCGCAAAATGTAAAGAAAAGTGCTCAGAAATATTTTCCAACTTATACTACCATAGTACCGTCATTACACTGTAAAAAAGACAAAAAGAAGGATGGAAAGAAAAGAAAAAAGAAACTGTCACACTGGCCCGTAAAATAGAGTTTATACCACAAAATTTTGTTTTTTTTTAGGATTATTATTTATAAACTTTTTTACACTTTTTAACAAAAATATAGAATATTTGACTGTAAAAATATAAAACACTTCCTAAAAGATACAGATCGTTCTTATAGAATTAATTGAAACTAAAAAGTAAATATGAATTACTAGAAATTAAAACTTTAAGACAAGATGAAACAATTGAAATATTCTTTTATTTTATGAAATATGTTTTACTATTTTTCCTTTTTATATTTGCATTCATATAATCATTTTAAAATTAAATTAAGCAAAAGAGAACAAATAGTAGTTGCTGGAAGAAAGATATCTGTAAAATAGGAGGAGTGTTGGAAGATTTCGTACTTCAATTTATTCAATTTTGACATAGCTATCATAGTTTTCATGAATGCGTGGTCCTGTGCATTGCTAAGGTGAAAGAGCTCTTTATTTTTTTGCATATGCAGCCTTTTCTTTTTGATTTCTTTGTGTAAACGATCCAACAATACTGCATAATGCTTTACTGAGGCTGTTCTTTCTTTCAAGATAGTCGATGAATATAGTATGAAGATAGTATGTATCCCAAAAAATACTTTTTTCAATTTATGTATGCATTTTTTTGGTTGCTTTGGGGGGATTTCGTTCAGTTCCAAAAAACTCACATGATTGTCTATTTCACTCAGGTGTGTACTAATGTATCCATCTTCATCCATTGTTAATAATAGGCGCAAAACCGTATTTGGAATACATTAATAAATCACCAAATGACGTTCTGAATCATCAACACGTTTTTGTTTTCGGTCTTTTGTTAGAAAATGCAGCACCCATATCACACAAAGCTTTTTCCTATGCAAATATTAATGTAACATATTCCTCAAATTTTCTTTCGATACGTTTATAAAGGAGCTTTCTTGTCCACTTTCACTTTGTCGCAAGCCAAGCACATTATTTTGTGATTTCTGGCGTTGATGACTGAATTGAACATCAAGAACTTGTAGCGTCATTTGTGATTTTATAATCGCATTTAAAGTCACAAAATCATCGACAAATGGTTGTTTCCTTTTTAGCAGATGTGCCGTAATGATTCACAAGCAATTCATCAGTTCGTATTATATTTTGGTTTCGCCAAAAAGTATTGTTTAATCGAAACATGAATTGTCTTCCTTCCATTGTTTTTACTAAGCAAAAAATAATCTGAGTTACAAAAAATTATCTGAGTCGCAATTCTTAAAAAAGTGACCGAAACGTCATGTAAACTTAACACACTTCGTTTTAAGGATGCTACTTTCTAGAAATCATATAAATAATTTGTTGCTGTTGCCACCTAATAGTATGCCCGGGACATTTCAGCCCATGTAGTAAATATGGAGATGACGTGTAACGTATTAAATACTCAGCATGCAATATTGTTAATTAAGCTAACTCTTTTCTTCAGAAATCCATCATATTTTGACAGAGTACATATTTGTCGAACAGTATTTATCTCACAACACATCAAAAATAAATTTAAAGTGTTTGTTTAAATTTCATTAACATTAAAATGTAATATTATTAATTTTCTTCGATTTTAAGTGAAATTCAACTGAATTTCAACTAACATTTCAACTGAATACCTAAGAAAATTATGCCTGCATAGGAAACTTTAAAGAATAGTTTAATTAAAGAATGTTTAATGAGCTTTAAAATATATATATATACTTCTGAAATAAGATTTAGAGAGTCTGTATGATCCTTGAATAATATGGGATAGTCATTTTTAACACTTTCCAATATATTTGAAAAGTGTTTACAAATTCAGTTTGTACGTCAGCCGCCTGTCTGTCCACACTTTAATAACTTTCTTAAATATACTCCGATGTACATGGCATGTTTATATGTTATTGTTATTTGACAGGTCGTTATAACAGTTTTAATGTTATAGTTAACAGTTAACAAGTTAGAATGTCTTCATATAGTTTTAATCATCCTGCCAATACCTTTTCCCCAAGTTTCAAGCAAAACATTTTGCATCTAAACATTACCATTTCTTTTCCTAAAGTTCCTTAAGTTTCCTTAAGTTCGGCTGCATGCAAAGGGGTGTCATTCTAATATTTGATTTTTGGCAACTTGTTGTATCCAAATTATTTCGGCAAACATAATTCGGCGTGATATAATTATTAATGTATTAACTGATTATATAAACTGATTATATAAATAAATGATTATAAATATCGAAAAACATATTCAGAAAGATCAGACATTTATGTCTGAAATGCCGTAAGCAATAAAAAAAATGATGATTGACACTTTGGAAAAAAAAGGTCGTTTTCCCGGGTGAGCGTTTTCCCTTTTACAACAATTCCCTTCAAGAGCGCAATTTTAGAGGCACAGACAAACCAAACATATGTTTTCAAAGCTGAAATATTCTTCTAATCGACGATATAATTACTTTTAAAAAATACGACTTTTAATATTTTGTAAAATACCAGCGACCGCAGGTCATTTCGTGCCTCACGGGAGGATAATTTTCTTACGCTAAAAGTTAATAAACGCTCTTGCGTTGCTACAATCCTTTTAGAACATCTAAGTAGACCAGATTTACATCACCTACAACAATTTCGAAACGTTTGGAAGAGAAGAAATAGTTTTTTCAAAATAAAATCTGGGAAATTTTTGACGAAAAGCATAATAACGGGATGTTTCTGCGCGGTCACGCTCGGTTTCGGGTAACGTTTTCAGTATTTAGTATGAATAAATTTGGTGATCATTTAATGTTGTATGGGCCGGTCAACTCCGGGTGGGTCAGCTAGTTTCAAATAACTTAATAGTGCCCCAAATCAGCCCATTATAAAAAAATTCTTTTTTTTTATGTAACTCTTTACTGACGCTCGTCTGGGCTGTGGAACAACACGCAATTAATGAAAAAAAACAATTAATATCTTGAGTTCTAATTTGCATATCGCGTTCATTTTTTCAAATATTAATTTCGAAAGGTTTGCGTGATTAGATCTTGTAATTTTCAACACCTTTAAAAACAACTACTTCGCCATTTTACAGTTGCGAAAATGAAAATTTCGGGGCCCCGGTGAAAGGAGACTGGGTCGGTTGCAAGCCTCGCAACAGGGTTCAATGCAGTCAAAAATGAACTTTTTCAATGATTTGTGCCATTTCTCAGAATTAAAAAACGCGTTTTTACGATGCTTAATTAGATTTTAATTAATATCTAGACTAATTTAAAAAATATTTAAATTCTGATTCTCAGGTGCACCAGGACAGTTTTTGGACTACACTCACCTAAATTTTCATACTTCTAAGAGCGTTAGATCTTTCCTAGCGATCGCCAACAGACAGACACACAGACGCATGGACACACGGAGCGAAACTTTCTTTTATTAGTATAGATACCAGAGGCCTTAATTAATGACAATTTGAAATACATTTTGTCACAAACAATGCGACTTACGGGGAAATCTTACAGTGCAAATTGCAGTTTTGTATCATTATTTATACTGAATTTATTTATTTTTAAAGCTTGTACATGCTTTTGTCTACCCTGTATTTAAATGATTAACATAAAAATTAATAAAACCGAATTCTGTATGTTGAGCAAATACAAACGCTTGAAACGCAGTTGTAGCAAACAACAAAAAACATAACAGTACAAATTTATAATAACATATATTTCTTCTGAATGACACTGCATTATTGCGCATTTATTCGGTTTCATAAAATTTCCCCACCTAAATGTTACGTTTGATGTACCTAGATCAGATGTACCCCTACGATTACCTAAATGTTATGTAGCTGATTGATGTTTACGTTACTACATGTAGGGATTAAAAATAATTTATATGTTGATATCTAATACTTCTATATTCATAATTTAAGAAACTCTTTGTTCAATCACGTATAAAAACTAATTTAATATTGATTTTGAAATTTTAAATATATGAATTCTCATACGTATTTCTGTATTGTCATTTTTCTACAGTCATATTCCTTAAACAAATCAGAATAATAAAATATTCACACCATAAATCAGACTCAGTGAATTACTTTAAAGCCTTTGAATTTAAAAACTCAATTTAAAACATATTTTAACCATATCTATTTTCTCCAAAATAAACATTATATTAAATTACCTTAAAACTGTGCTGAATATTCATTTTTCCCAATGCATAATATAAATACATCTTTGAAGTTGAAAGTATTTTATGAATCCTTTAAACATATACACGGTTTTTACGATTTCAGAATATCTCAAATTTTTACAAATAAAAACATACTTGTAACTTCGTTGTGTATATTGTTTTATTTTATATTCTAAAATATGCAATAAAAATATTTGCATAAATTTATAAATACATTTTTCAGAAGCATAAAACGAAAATATATTTCTTGGTTTAGAGTGAATAAAATTTAATATTTGAACCTTCACATAACAAATACTTTATTTCTGTAAAGAAACAATGTAAATGTCAATGAAATAAAAATGTACTGCAGAGACATTCATGATAATTTTTTTTAAATATAAAATTAAACTTTAAATGAATTTATGTCTATTTTATTGTTTTCATATTTTATTAATTTTTTTCTTAAAGTATTAACATATCGTATTTGGATTGATGTATTTTTTTTAATAAAGCAAAAGTGACCGAAATACTTATTGTTTCACATATTTTAGTATATGCCGTGAAAATTTCATTTATTAAATAAAGTATTTTCTAACAATTTCCTTAATTTTTTTTCTTTTTAAGAAAACAGAATGCAATATTTGATAGTTACTAAGAATTCCTGCATGACAAAAATAATGATCGTTTATTATTTTTGACATAAATACACAATTCGAATTATTAAGAATGTAAAGAAGCACAATTTAAGCCATACAATACAAATTTCTAGAGATATACCCATTCAAATTATTTATTTGGTGGTTTTACCATAAGGTAAAGTTAGGAGAGTCTGCGCACAATTCAATAGAATAATAATAAAAAATCTAAATATGGATTTTTTGGTAAACTATCTATGAATAATTTTTACTTTATTTGTTTTTTATGCATTTTCATCACAATTTTGTTGTTATGATGTAATTTAATAGAACAGCTGTAATAAAACCAAGAAAACTATTTTACACAATGTGTCATTACAGGTTTGATGTTATTGCGCACATGGGTAGAAGAGATTGCTATTCATAATAACTCCAATTAAATTGTTAACAATAATAATTACGCTTATATGACATTGTTCTAAGGTTTTTGTGAACAAATATTATTGTATTAGGAGTGAATATTTCAACATAATGATGAAAGAATCAGAAAAAGGAAAGATTTTTAAGAACAATTAAAGAATTTTAATTGAAGAAAAAAATTAAAGAGTCAGAAAAAGCTAGCCTAGAAAAGATTACAAAATAACATTCAGTTACATGATAACACGTTTAACTTAAAATTATTCCATTTTTAATTTCCACAGTTTCAATGTTTTCTTGTTTACTGACCGAAGTTGTCGTCGTCCACAATCGGTCCACTTAATTGTTGTAAATGGTGCAACCACCTGCCACTATGAAGCCTGTCACTGGTCGAAGTTGTATCCTGGTACAGCCATCGTGAAAACAACTTTCATCTTTCTACGGGCCTGATTTGAGCTTTCAAACATGTGACCTGACGTCACAGATAGGATCTGATTCTTCTCGTCTAGTTGAATTTTTGCCATATGTTTTGCTTTGTAATTTCAGATAAATTTTATATAAAAATGGTTTCTAAAATGCGAATTTTTTTAAAGTATATTATCTGAATTATTTGGATAAAGAATTTTAGTAAGTACCCTTTTTTTTATCTCATTATTTAAAACGCAAAATATATATCTATACCGTTTTTCAATTCCGGAATTAGAATGTTGTTAAAGTTATATTGTACTTAATACTTTAATAAAGGTAATCGCTACACTTTCTGTTGTGTTGATCTAAATATGGTTTCGCTGGGATGACCGTGCATATTCTACTATTATAATACTATTAATACTATTACTACTATTTAAACATTTAATATCACTTTATTAAAACAATCGCAATGGCGAATACGCACATAAAAATAAACACAGAATGTCAACAGACGATAATTAACCATTATTTTTTTTCTGACTTCATTATGCTTTTATTTTCACCTAGAGTAATAAATATAGTTTAGAATCATCAAATAGATAAAACAGTAATACGAAAGCCTTTTTGTCCTGATTTTAATAAAACTTTCTCTTTTAAATATAATTTACGTAAATTGAGAACACTTAAAACATTAATTAATGATATTGAGTTCTTATGCATATCTTTTTTTTTAAATCAAACGCTTTTCGTAAAGGATTTGTAAAACTACTCGTGCTTTCAATTATTAAAATATAATTTTAATTTAAATAAATATTTATATGTATCTGAGGTCGATGTAGGATTTTTTTCCCTTGTAGATTATTAAGTGAAAAGTAAAAGTTTTTTAAAATAGCTTATTATATTTTTGTTTATGTGTTGATGATTGGTTGTGTTATTATCGAGGTTTTAAACTAAGCATACAAGTAGTTTAAGATAAAATAAAGTATATGGTAGAATGGAATTGTCCCATTCCTCCTATTTAATAAGATGGGTGAAAATTGCTGCTTATATGAAAATTAATATGAAAATAGAGCACACTATAGTATGTTTGTTTTTTTAATGGAATTTCCTCCTTTAATAGTAGACCATTCACTACCGATGATTTTTTTAAATTAATGAGAAATATGAAAATATTTTCCTAAAATTTTCAGAGCCCAAAAAGCTTATTATACAACTCACTATTGAAAAGACTGAAATTTTAGGTCTGGATTTCACAATTAAATTCAAATGTGGAAATGAACTTTCATATCTTATTTAGACTGTGTTTGTCAGGAATTGCTAATATATTGCTAAATACAAAAGTAAAAAGTGACAATAGAAAAATCACTTGTAACAAAAGAAAATTATCTACATTGGCCAGTATGTAAGTTTCATTAATAAGTTTGATATTTCCACTTACTTAATATTGTATATATTTAAGTGAGATTATTTTTTTCTGAGAGAATATTAGATGTCATAATTGTTGTAAATTATTTGAAAGTAGATATTCTGCTTGATGTTCTTGAATAGAATATTTTTCTTTTTATAAATATTGAATATTAATTTATTGAAATAACAACTTGAGAATCTGTATATTTACTAGATGGATACGGATTTTTCTGTTTAAATGAATTTTCCCTTTTAAGTAAATATTAAATTGATAATTGAAGTAAAAATGTGTGTGGTATTTGGAAATGGTGACATTTTCTCTTATCCTTTAAAAGAAATATTCATAAAAATATAAAATGCACATTATAATTAGCAATTAAAATACCATGTTTTGTCAGATAAGAGTGTTTGAAAGATAGTGATTTCTTAGTTGTAATACCTAGTAACAGAATATGTATTTTAAATTATTCATACATTATAAAATCTAAATTGAATTTTTGTTTCAATTGTTTAGAAAAATTTCAAATTTTTATTTATGAATCTGTTTATGTAATAACAATCTTTTTATTAACAATCATAAAATTAAGTCTTGCTGAACCTTTATTGTTTATTTATTGTATGTATAATTCAAACGCATCTAAAATAAGCCAGAAATTACCCAGGAAAATATTACAAAACTGGATTTTATAGCACTGTTTCTGATGCACACATACGCGTTTTCAACCTTACTTGTCTGCTAATCGGATCTCTTCTGTGACGTCATCCACAACTTGAATCAGGCCCGTTGAAAGAGGAAAGTTGTTTTCACGATGTTCCCGGTACAGCTCCCAACATCCAGTGCACTCATTCTCATTACCCTTCGTTTACTTTCCTTCAGTTTATTTTGGAACACATTTCAGATTTTCTGGAAGCATCTTATCTTCAGCTGTTTGATTTTTTTTGTAGCTGCTTTCTTTTTAAATCCTTTTTCATGTATATTTTGTGGATCAATAATATTCATTGCACTCTGTTTCCTTTTTGATTTAGATAACATTAAACTACTTGGAATGGGTGAAGGCTTTACCGAAGCTTTCGCAGGTGTATTTATGACGGTAACATCAGACTCCACAGAAGTTATTGGTTAACAAATGCATGTAGCTGCTGAAATGAGATGCGAAGATAGGCATAGAATATGAGAAGTTTTGGTTTCAGTGGTTGTAACGTGTACTGTTGTTGAAATGGATTGGTGTGGATTCTGATGGTAACTCGACGGTTTCAGGGACAGTTTGATTTATTCCTTGATTACAGCCTAGCAAATAGGCGTGTTCTGGAATCACTTCAATATTTAAAGGATAAGTTCAAAGTTTCGATAATTATGTGTTTTCCGAAAATTATTTCAAAATTGATTCATTCATATGTTTCTCATGTAATTTGCAATTTATGCAAATTTACCAATAAGATGCGTAATCTCTCCTAGCATGGAAACTAAAGGGAGCTATGCGCCATCTCTCCTAAGTAGCAGATGCGCAAACTCTCTTATTTTGATATGAGAGATAAAGCTTGGGAAGGTAAAATAAAACAGTAATGATTTATCGTGGACGCTCGAAACAATCAGCGTGCACATTCAAGTAGACACTCCACTACTGCTGTCGCCTTGAGTCGTTGCGCGCTCAATCTACCCCTTCCCCCCGACCCTCTTTGTGCGCAATCTCTCCGACCGCTCCATCTCTCCTGGCTTTATCTTATATTTTATGTATGCTAATTTGTCGAAAAATATATGAAAATGTCAAATACCAGAAAATATCAGATATATAAACACCGGAGAAGTCGCGTGGCAAAACATACTAATTATTGTACTACCACCCCTTAAAAATTCAATAGTGATATTTCAGGAAGCTGACCTTAAGTGGTTTGCATGGCATTCTAGCTTCTTTTCAAGCATAAATTGACAAGATAATTATAAATTTGTCAAAAATACCATTATATAATCACTGGTGACAGTTCATTCCAAATACCTCATAGGTCTTCAGAAAGCTGACTAATTTCAGTAAAATGAATATTTATAACTTCATTGAAAAATAGTAGTTGAAAAATTAATGAAAACTGTTTGATATTTTCTTTTTTCTCGCCAGCAAGTACTGGTCGGAAAAAGACCGAATGTGACCAGTAGTGTTTAAAAAAAAATACTTGATTACTCTCTTGTTAAACTGATAGTTCATTATACTTACATCACATAAATTGTTGGGGATAGTTTTTATATAAATAATAGTTGTTGACAGCGGCTACGCTTTTGTAAAAAAAAATATTTGTAATACATTTTCTATGTTATTGTTTGAAGTGACGTCAATTTTACATTTTAATGGAAGTTTTTAATAAGGTTAATTTAAAACCATTTTTAAAAGTTTTATATGTAAGATTTTCATTTTTTTTTTAATATCAGCAACGGTGGGATGAGTTGCTTTGAAAATGATGTCATTGAGATACAGTTTATGGTAAAAGAAAAAGCCAGACTGCTGAACTATCTTTCGCGTTAGACGGCTAGTCCTAGGTCACATAGTTTTTGAGAAAATCATATTTTATTGTTACACACAAACTTTACTTTGATGGCGCTCGAGGTACATATCGACAAAGAATCATCCAAAGACTGTTGATAATGATTTTCAAAAGCATTTGTGGGTAATTAACAGAGATATTAATTATATCACGTGATGGATAGCGACGAGCATACACCCTAGCATTGACCGAAGATAAAGTACATGTCACAATTTTCACGAACCGAGTACATTATCACCATTAGAAGATTACTCGTAGTTACTAGATGCAGTCTTTTACATCCGATTCAAACGACGGGGCTTGATGTCACTTTACTACGCAAGCATACATGCTTCGTTATGCTCGGTGGATATTTTGCGCATCTTCGTCTGCAAACATTTGCAAATACGATGTTTAAGTTTTGAATAAAGATTTTTTTCCTTGTTGCGGATATGACGTCATACTTTTCTTTCGCATTTTTCTCTAAAACTATGGGTCGTAGAGGTATAGTGCTTTGTGAATTTTTATGTACTTCAAGTGAAGACTCTGGCTGTGAAGAGTTTGGATGTCCTTGATGGGACACGCTGTATATAGTTATACCAACACCTGCGTTTTATAATTTTTTACAAAGTCTTACTATTCTTTTACCAACTATTTTTTCCACCATTGCAATTTATAATTAATAAACTTAGTGTACGTAACCCTTCGTGCGCGAGTAACACTCGCATTTGACTGATTTATTTCTTTTGGGTTGGGTTGGGTTGATTATTGACGGCCAATTATCTACACTTGGGATATAGGCCCGGGGTGAGTGCCCTTCGTGGGGGTCTTTCTAAGGGAACCTAACCCGTATTTACGCATGGATAAATCCACAGCTCGAAGAAAACCACGAAAACTCCGAACGATTAGGCCGACAGGCGCGATTGGGATCGAACCCAGCACCTCCCGTCAACCAGCTTCGAGAGCAGAACCTCTCAGCCACTGGTGGGGCTTTATTTCTTTTGAAAAAAGCATCATTGTAATGGCAACACCACACTAACCTTGTGATGTTAAGTTCCTACAATTGTTGTTTTATGACTGAGTGCTAAAATATATACTAGATTGTGCTGGGTGAACTAAATCTAAATATAACACAACGGACTTTTGGCAAAGAAAAAATTCAGTGGATGTTTAAATTGTCTTAGGGAATTTTTAATTTTTGCCATTGTATAAATGGTTGATTTTTGTTTATGTTTACTGACTCATAAGAAAATATTCAAACATTTTGTTTTTGGGCATTTAAAAAAAATAATGCGTTAGATGATTATAAATATGTTTAAAATACTCTTTTTTCATTAAACGTCTTATAATAACCCTTATGTGATTTCTCAAGAGTATGAGTTGTTTATTGAGATGAAAGCAATTAAAAACTTTTGAAACCATTGTATGTTCTTATAAATTATCGTTATTACATTTTGTAAGTATTAACGTGAAAATAGATATGTAATTTTCAACCAAAAATATTTCTATATACATGTGCAGTCAATGAAGACAAGAAAAGCATTTTCAATATTTTATTTTGGATTGTTAAAACTATATTTTAAAATAAAATATTCTTTCTCATTTAAACACCTATGAGTTTAATAAATGGTTGCCAAAAAATGTGTACTACAATATGTTCTTTTTTTGCGCCAAAGAAAACTCGAAATACACGAGTTGCTTGGCAATTTGCGAAAATTAGTAAGAGTTAGCCAGACAATCAAAATAACATCCATTATTTCTCCCTTCTCTTTTTTTCACATAAGTATAATTAAATATATTTTAAAAAAAGTAATATTTACAAAAATTGGCGTCAAATATAGACAATGTTGACAACAATGTGATTTCAAATGAATCTATGTAATAACAATGTTTAAAGAAATGAAAACACTTTGCACCAAACTACGACGCCGGTTGTAGATTCAATTATGAAAGAGTCTGCTTTAAAAACATCATATAGGCATAACTTAAGCGCCAAAACACACTTGCTAAATTATGCGAACTTTCTGTGGATCCGATTATAGAATATGCCTCTTCAATATATGAGTAAACTAAAAACGTTAACGTTTTCCATTTTTTCATGATTTAGTGTCCCGGGGTCACAGATGTAAATAAGGCTGTCATTGTCTTAAAACTTTTCCATCACCTACTAAGTATTGCAATTAGCTAATTTTAAATGTTAACAATATTCCTGATAGTAGTATTACTTGTTCCACAGCCCAGATTAGTGTCAAATATTTGCGAGGAATTGATGTATACGATTACATGTTTGCCACACACACACACACACACACACACACAAAACCAATGTTAGTATCATATGTTTAATTTTGTACGAAATCTTATAGAATATACCAGTTTTTTGTAGACACAAAGAGAGAATTTCTTTGATTTCGCAATTTTAGTCTGATAGTCAAACTGACATATGAGATTGTTTCCATTCTCTATTACCTCACTTAAACATAATTATTTTTTTTAAAAGGCTAATCTATCATATAAGGGTTCATTTGATTACATATAAATTCAGCCCATAGATCTATCACTCAGCAATATAAAATATATAATTTAGGTACTTCTCTATTATCCCGTCGACCACTTTTCATAACAAAAAACTATCGCCAAACTGTAACGCCAAAGAAACGGGAGAACGTTGCCATTGGAATATCAAAATAAATAAATAAAAATAATATTAGAATTTAAGGACAGAAGTGTTATTTTAATTAATGAAATAACTAATAAATCAGTAAACCATAAAGAAAAATACACGCAAATGTCGAATTAAAAACCATTTGATGACATAACAAACACGTATAATGCTTCTGACATCAAGTAAATGGGACTGCATTTTTGGCGTTTAATCTTACAGTTTGGGGATAGTTTTTTTGTTATGAAACGTGGTCGACGAGATAATAGAGACTTACCATCATTTATTAAAGCCATTCCTGAAAATGTATCAAACTAATAGTTCACATTTCATCAAAATCAGTTTAGTAGAACATAATAAAGTGCTAATATTACATAACCGCCTTCACCCGATTATAGAACTTTCCCTTACAGATCTATAACTAAGCAACGTAAAGCAATGAATTATGCATTCTAAAACCATCCTGAAAAATTATCTAACAGTGCAAGTCCCATCAAAACTCGTCCAATATATTCTAAAAAATAAATGCTGAAATTACTCACATTTACAGAAATATATGTGTAAATTTGTAAAATTAGACTGCTTTCATAAAATTTACACAGTTTTTGTAAACTTTTAACAACATTTATGCGCGTTTATCTGCTTAATGAGAGTTCTTAATTTGTTATCCCTTGAAAAACTTGGACAAGTGTGTAAATGTATAAAAATATATGAATTTACACGAATTTGCGTGTTATTGTAAATTTACAGATTTTGCATATTACACAAAAATATGTACTCAACGCATATTATGCAGAAGTGCCTGTAAAAAACAGAATATTGCAGATAAATATGTTTAAGATGTTATACAGACGTATGTGTAAGAACAGAATATTACACAAATATACCTGTACGAACAGAATATTGCATAGAAATATGTGTACGAATATTACACAGATATTTGTGTAAGAACGTAATATTACCAGATATATGTGTTAGATTATTACAGAGAAATATATGTACCCATGCACACTCAATAAATAACGATCCTTGAAAACGAGGCTTGTGAAATTGTAACTGATTGATTAATTGGATACTCTGCAAATTCATAGTTCCCTAGTTTGTATCTAGTTCCTGGTAAGTATTACTTGCTTACTTTAGATTTAATTAAACAGTGAATTATCCCGCTTAATGTAAATGTACCTGTCAAAAGTGGTGATTTAAGTTCGTAGGAAAAATAATACGGAAAGAGTACTGGCGTCACGATGGCCAGGATAATTTTCGTATTTTAACGAAAAATGTTTTACAGTGCATTTATTCACATTATACAGATTATGTGCATAAATTGCGACTATACGACTTTAAAATACCAAAACCACTTTAACAGAGAGTTGGAATTCAGTAAATATAATGTCCAACGAGCCTGTCTCTTGTAAATTGTGGGTAAGTTGTTTTGTAGTCTTTAAGCAAATCTGCTTGAGAGACACCAAGTATATGATTTTATTCTTCATGCCATTTTGTTTTGAGGCAATAAAACATTTAATTCACAATTTACACACCAAAATATACGGTTAAGCTTCTCAGAGCCGTAAACTTATATATACATATATCGGTTCAAAAAGCTGTTCTTTTCACGGCATAAGAAACATTATTCAAATTATCATAATTCCACAGATATAATGCAATTCTAAAACATCGAGTGATGATTAGTAGTCTCATGATTGATATTCAAATACATAATTGAGTTTTTTATATTAAATTTTAAAAATTATCTTTTTGAGCATTTTTAAAAATATCACAAAGAAAACAACATTATAAATTTGACCTTTTGTTGTGTGTCAGAGGATTAAGCAATGTACACAAAAATCTATCATTACACAGAAATATTTGTACTCGTGTGCAATTTACACATTAAGCTGTGTATTTCAGAGTTACCCGATATAACAATAAAAATACTTTTGTATAAATTGAATCTTCTCTTTGATATCTAAAATTATTTTAAAGTCTCAAATAATTTTATTTCCCAAGTCTAAAACTACAAAAGGTTAAATTTTTTTATTTTAATTTATGGTTCTATATAACTTGTTTTATACTCCTAAATTTATTAGAAAGTAAATTTGAAGTCTTTTTATATAAATGATACATTCTGCGTGAAATTTGGATCTCGTGGAAAGTCTACTTTATTTTATTCTCGTACTTTATGCCAAAAATATATATTACATAAATTTTATATTCTGACTTTAATAGCACTTATTATTTATAGCTTATCTATTTTATACATCAAGTTTAACGCAAAGTTGATATTATTTTTATAGGACGTATTTATGAAATATGGTCATAAATAGCATATCATGATGCATAATACATTTTAAGAAATATTTTGCTTTGAAAAGTAAAACACTAATGGATGGAAATTTTGCCTTTAAGCGTAAGTTTGTTTTAGAATGGAACGTGATAAATTTGAGAAACGTAAATAATACTAAAGAGTGGAAAAATTATGTTTCAGACTAAGTTACTTTATGTAATAACTCAGTGATTAAAATCTTTAGTTCAAAATGTTTAGTAAACTGAAATAATTTTAGAAATTTTCATCAAAATTAGAGAAGCACATATGCTCTAAATAACATTTGTTTCTTTTTCCCTACACAAAATCGAATACTAGATTGTGGTAATTGCATTCTTGAACAGTAGTTGTTATTATAGTGTTAAATAAAATCTGTGCTTAATCCTTTCTCGAAAAATATTTTTATGCACTGTTACAAATTTGCAGCAAACTGTCCAGTCATTCGATCGTTTTCACAGAAAACGGTTACACAACCGTAATTTAACTCTATTATGACCATAATATTGTCAATAATATGGTCAGAATAGAATTAAACAGCGGTTATCTAACCGTTTTCTGTAAAAACGGTCGAATGACTGGGAAGTTTGCTGCAAATTTTTGACAATGTGGAAAGAGAATTTTTTGCATGTTAAATGGGAGAAAAACAATTACAAATTTCTACAAAAAACGCTGACATTGATAAAAGTTGTTATCTAAGGACCTACGGGCGTAATTTCAATTGTTGTCTGTTTAAGAAGAAGTTAAACTATAAATTGATCGTTCGTCAACAAATACAAATAAAAATATGCGATTTCGCAAATTTAATTTTCTAGTAAATTTTTTTAAAATTATTGTTAAATTGATTTTACAGAGAAAAATGATCAATGTATACCTAATTTTAATATTAATTTAATAAAAATATATAGAAATCTCTGAAGAAGTTTCCATTAGATTTATTTGTCCATGAGGTATTAATAAAACTCTCATAGACAGATTGAAAGTTTCCAACTACAATTTTGTACCCCACTAGCTAAAAAAATTAGCCTAACTTTAATCCAATTTCAATAACTTAGATTTTTCTTTGTCGCTTACAAATTCTGCTTAAGATATTTTTAGAAACTGTTATAACATTTCCAAATGGCCATATATAGTATGCTTCAGAAATAATAAACCATAAAGTACTTAAATAGGTCTAACTGTTTTGTGTATAGGATTATTTAATCATCTATCTACTTAAAATTTTAGCAAACACGTTCTCGTGAATTTTACAAAAATCATGATTCTTATTACACTTTGATTTCTCAAATAACACACAAAAAATTTTTTATTACTCATATATCCTAGTTTTCTATCGTGTCATTAATTTATGTGGTGAAATGTCTTGCTAAAAGCATAACTATTGTGCTTAAACATATGACACATGCTTATTTGTGCGCAGAATTACAGCGCAGCAGTAAAAAAGTTAACGCAATCCGATTTGATTTTTCTGTGCTTTGAGGAACTCCAAAATTATCTAATTTTTATAAACACAGTCAATGTTTTATTGTACCGTATTTTCTTATTTTTGAATTAGTTAATTTTGCATATCAAATTTGATTAGTAAAAACAAAATTTATATTACAACTTCTTGCTTGCATGATGCTGTGTTTTGAATACTTCACACAATTTAACTGAGTGCATGGATTCTGTTAAATCATGAAAAAATATTATCGATAATAAACGTAAATGAAAACAGCTACAGTATAAAATCGAGAAAAGAAACTTTTGACACAGGCCACATTTCGGGTCATCATATAGTAGTAAAGTTTTTTAAATGCTGAAATATCGATTTCATAAGAGCTTCTTGTTTTACTCTCGCGTTCGTAAAGCATAGTTGTTCAAAACTTATAAGTATCTTTTAAATGGTCATAATAATGTGACTTACAGAAAGGGCAATTTCGAAATTATAATCGATTCAAACACGGAAGTGGGCAGTGGAATCTATTGGAGTTGTAAGAATTGCCGTTTTTCGGCATTGAACTGAAATTGACGAAACAGATAATATTAAACTTTGACCATGGCATGGTGTTCCAAGTGTTACAAGAAAAACGGACAGCTGGTATCCCATGTTAACAGGTCTTTGATTTAAATCACTTTATGATATGGCTAATAATAGTTTTTGTTTTGCAAATAGGCTATAGGGTATGACACAAACCAGTTCAAAGTAGATTTTAACAAAGTGTGTTCTATTGAGTAGTCCCGTGTGAGCCGAAGAAGATTGTACACTGAACATCAAGATTTAGTATAATTAGTGTAAGTAAGTGAGAGAAAGCGACTAGAGACGTTTTCTCTTATAGAGAGAAAGGGGCTTTGCGATCCATGGCCAGGGATTAAATCAACATAAGTGGCCTACGTGCTTGCTTATTATCCCAAATGAATCTCTGTTGGACAAAAATGCTATCACGAGATACACGGGTGTCATGTCGTAACTTATGTCGCTAATAATGGAGGCTCTTTAAATTAAATACATTATAATGCTAGAGTTCTTACAGCTCACCTTGTACAGAAGATGACAGAAAAGGAAGAAATGTAGAACGACATTTATTTAAATGTGAAACCAATATTTGAGGCACAAATGAAAGCTCATTTGAAGCTAGACTGTTGCTGAAACTGTACATTATACTAAAACCTCTATAATGACCTCGAATACATCGAAAACGAGTGTGCAACAGTATTAGTTGTTATAGACGAAAACATATTATATTAAAAGCCAATCACCTTCTTCAAACATCAATAATATGTGTCACTTATATGGATCCAAATTTTTTGAAGAAGATTCCTTTCATGTTCTTTACATTATTTCAATTATTGCATTTCCCATTCATGCTTTTTGTGTTTTTTCGTCTGTATTGCACTTTATTAATGTATAATTTCTGTTTTATCTCGATGCTAGAAAACCTCGTATGTTTTTCCTCTAATTTTATATTTGTTTCTATATTTACTGCAGTTAAACTATATAATATACCGCAGAGCACACATTCTAGGAATGTATAAAATTTAACATTGTATGTATAGAAATTTTTAAAATTCTATTTAAACTATATATTTTAAATTGAAAAAATAATACGAAAAAGGTATATATGTCCTCATATAACAATTTCAATATAAAATTTTTAGATGCACATAACAAACGCCCTTATTTTTTTCCACATTATCTCTAATGGTGACTATCCATTTAAATTTTCAGTGATTGTACGGGGGACTATTTTTATTCCGATACGATGTGTTTGTTTTGAAATACAAATTATTTAGAAAAATTGCTTTTCTTCGAAAGAAAATGTGAAAAATACATTAAAAAAGTATTTTAAACGAAACAAAATTGTAATACATTTGGAGTTTGAATCAGATTTACAAATGTTTTTCTACGGAACTGTTTGTAATAAATGGATTATATTTCCAAGAATGCTTTTCTATGATTGGCTGTACCATATTACAGTGCCTAGCATAAATAGAGTGGAAACCGGCTACAAAATTGTACTAAAAAATTGAATCCGAAAAATGTGCAACGATGCTGAACGACAAGAGCTTGATCGGAGCGACATCTGCTAGTTCTTTTCAATGTACACATTGTATATAAGAATCAAATTGATAAAATGTTTCGGCCACTGGTAAGCATTTTATATCTTAAATTATATCCTGTTTTCTGTGAATTAGACAGTGATTTTCACAAACTTAAAAATTATTAAAGATAGTGATCATTTCTAAAAAACGTGATACGAATTGTTTTGTGCCTGGTTACAATACTCGATACAAGAACAGAAACAGAAACAGAAACTTCCCACTCGTGGACAGCCAACCTCTACGCATAGGAGCTATAGTCCACGAGTGGGAAACTTATATCTACCAGGAACCCCAGTGTCCAAGGACCCGGAGTCCCCAGCAAGTTAAAAGAAAAAAAAACAATCACACGAGCTACCCAATATTGCATATTGCTGGGTGAGCCCAAAGTTATTACATGTATATAAGTTCTATATGAATAAACTGATACGATTACATAATATTAAAGATAGATATTTACAGATATTTACAATAATAATATTGTACTGAAAATTTTCAATTGTATTATGCACTAGTCTATTAAGTCTTTTAAAACAGTAACAAACAGTCTTTTAAAAATTTATAGATCTAGAATTTTATGTATGTTATAATAATTCTTTGATATATGAAATGTTTTTATTTAGGACATTATACTTTTTATCTAACTTTTCGTAATTGGAAGTATCTAATAGCACACGTTGTAGGTTTCTCTTTATTGGTTTATTTTTATTTAAGTTAAAATGGTATTCCATAAGAGGGCAGTTACCGAAGATGTAGTGTATTGGAGTTCCAGGGTTTTTGTCACAAGGACATCTATCCGTGGTTCTTTTACCAATTTTATATAAAAACCTTGGGAAGCTTCCATGGCCGCAAAGATAATATGCTGCTGATTTCTGAACACATAAAAATTTAACATCTACCTTAATAAGAATTTTATACGTTTCTCTTCCTTTCAATGAGTTGGTCCAATCATTTTGCCAATCTGTGATGATTTTGTTTTAAATAACTCTTTAGAATGGATTCTGGAAATGGTAAGACAGAGATGTCATCATAATGGTCTTCTGAAATTACATTTTTTGCGTGAAGGTCTGCTCGCTCGTTACCAGTGGTGCCTACATGTGCTCTAATCCAGGCTATTTTGATGAATTTATTGTAGTTTTGTAGTAAACTATTGTAGATATTTAAAATTATGGTGTTTCGACAAAAAACTATCTTGAGTGCATCTAAGGATGAGCGACTATCTGTCAAAATAAGGGCTGATGTAAATTGTGATTGTGTTAACCACACTATTGCTTCCCGGATCGCATATAATTCGGCTTGGTAAATTGAGTTAATTGGGTGTACTCTTACTGCATGGTCATGGATGAAGTTATTATTAAGAGAGACTGTATATGCACTTGCCACTCCATTTCCCATAGATGATTCATCTGTAAAAATTTGTAGATGATTTTCCAATATTATGTTTTCTGTCAGGTTATCTATAATTTCTATATTTTCAACTTGTAATATTCTGGAAATTTATAAGTTGCTTCCCGTTGCATAAGATTATTATATATATATATATACACTGCTCAAAATAATTAAAGGATATTTGAAGTTTTATATAAAATAAAGATATAAACGAAATTTTTTTTGGCCGAAAATAGAAGAAACAAATCACAAATGCAATTTTTTCTGGTTTTCAAACAGTGGAGTATGCAAATTTTTAGTTCGACGTCAAAAACGTCGCTTCAGCGGCAGCGAATGAAATTTGACTTTCAACTGGATAAAAGAGAATGAAGACAAGGATGATCGGCATTCAGTGATTGCTTTGTTTCGATGAGTGCGATGTCTCAGCGAAGTCATTTGACAGATTCAGAAGCTTGGAGAATTGTTGATAGGTTAGAAGGGGGGCAAACTCAAGCCGAAGTAGCGCAAGCCATTGGAGCATCACAAAGTGTCATTTCCAGGATCTGGAACCGTTTTTTGGAGAGTGGATGTGCAGGCCGAAGACCAGGGCAAGGTCGTAGACGGGCAACAACGCCCAATGAAGATCGGTATTTAGCGTTATCAGCTCGGAGACACCGAAACATGAACGCTACTCTTCTCCAACAACACCTTCGCTCGGCTACAGGCACCACGATTTCAACTCGGACTGTCCGAAACCGGCTCCATGCTGTAGGTCTGTATGCTCGCCGACCGATGGTATGTGTTAGATTACCATCAAGGCATCGTCGCGACCGCAGGGAGTGGGCAACCGAGCATGTCAACTGGAGGAGAAATGAATGGAGAAATATTCTGTTTTCTGACGAGTCCCGTTTTTCTGTGCATCCGGATAATAGGCATATTTTCATCTGGAGGGACCGTGGCAGTAGGAATAATCCTGCGTTCGTGCACGAAAGTGTCAGATTTGGCGGTGGAGGAGTGTTGGTGTATGGTGGCATCTCCATTGACGGGCGCACTGACCTCTACATCATTCGAGATGGAGCTCTGACTGGTCGCCGATATAGGGATGAGATCCTCAAACCTATTGTAGTTCCTTACGCTGCAGCAATCGGAGATAACTTCATTTTAATGGACGATAACTGCAGGTCACATCGTGCAAACCTGGTGGAGGATTTCCTTTTCGAGGAAGGAATCGTTCGAATGGAATGGCCAGCGTGTTCTCCAGACATGAATCCAATCGAGCACGTTTGGGACGCTCTAGGAAGACGAGTTTCTGGCCGCCAACAACCCCCCCAAACTCTCCAAGAACTGGAAAGAGCTCTTCTGGAAGAGTGGGGCAGAATACCCCAACTCGTCATTAATAGCCTCATTGAGTCCATGCCTCAAAGGTGTTCAACGTTGCTGGCCGCCCGTGGAAACCATACCCCCTTCTGAAAATGATTTTCTTTGAAGAAAACACTTTTTCTTATTCTTTTTCTCTCATATGCACAAATTGTGTTTTTTTTCTTTTGTACACAAATTGCGCAATAAAATGCATTTTTTTCTGCCAAACATGTGTAATTTATTCTCATATAACCTACTATGTCTGTCGACCATGTATCAATCAGCTAAAAAGTTTCCCAGATACAAAATCCACCTAAAACTGCAATATCCTTTAATTGTTTTGAGCAGTGTATAGATATATATACATATATATATATATATATATATATATAAAGTTGCCAACAACACTCGGTGTTTGTTCCCAGGTGGTCACTCTCCCAAATACTAACCGCGCCCGATACTGCTTGACTTCGATGATCGAACGAGAACTGGTATTTTCAGCATGGTATGGACGTTGGCATGATTTTAATATACCAATACAAGAACAGCAAACTATCCCTATTTAGCGTACCAAAGGATAAATCTCTGCTAAAAGAGTGGTAAAGATTAATGTTATAATGTCTTACACTCACGCACAGTTTTGTTTAATCGGTTATAAAAACAGCAATCACTGATTCTATTACAACAAATAAAGAATTTAAAAATGTTATTGTCTTACCTTATTTTCATAAAATCAGTACACAAATTTATCGTATTCTAAATAGGTTTAGTTTCAAAGTTGTTTTCTTTCCAACCATTAAAGTTTCTTTCTCCAATCTTAAAGATCAAATTAACGACCTGGGGCATTTATAGAATTTTTTGTGAGTGCGGCCTCTCTTACATTGGGCAGACGAAGCGTGTTTTTAGAATTAGGCTGAAAGAACACCAGAATTATGTAAGAAGGCATGAATGTGAGAAAAATACAATAGATAAACATTGTTGGAATTCCAACCACCAGTTTAATTATCCAGAGGCTAAAATTATCCAAAAATGTAATTCAGTTTTGGATCTAGACTTTTACAAAGCTTACTATATTCATAAACTTACTTCTTCCTTAGTAAATGATATGGCCAGCACTCCTGCGCAGTGACTCCTTTTTTCAGTTAGTTCTGGTTAATTACGTCATTTCTTTAAGTTATATAAACTCTGGCTTTAGCCATTTCAATCAAGCCAGTACTCGTGGCTATAACAGAGGGGTTCTTGGAACACATTTTAATCTTTTTTTTCCGCACTGAGGAAGGGTATCCAAGAAGCCTCGAAACGGCCGTGTGTGATTTTTTATGTGCCATATTTGTACATATTTGTGCGTTAAAACGTGGTTATTTTTTTTTAGTTTATGAATATATATATATTATTTCTTTCACATTATATTCAAACAGTTTCGTGTTTTTCATTATTATTTCAGGACTCTTTGCTTCACTATATTTTCCATTGCATTTTGATTTCCAAGAGTGCATTATTGCATGGTGTTTACAATGACTCATTCTACTTAAATTAATTTTATTATTTTCAGTTTGATATAAACTAATTGACATTTCTACACACTTCTTTGCTTAAGTAATACCCAGACAAAAAGGAAAAATAGACTAATCATTTTGGACAATCGAAAACTAACACACAAACATACAATTACATGCATGCACGCACATTATGAATATTTGGAGGCTGATACGTATCAATATGTGTCTACTAGTGATGAGACGTTTTCTGGTTCGATTTGATATCGGCCTCAGTTGGGTCGGACCCAAAGTAAAATTTTAATTTATTCACAAATTGAAAAAAAAAACCGAAAAAATAATTTGAAAAAAAAAAATATTGGGCACTTTTGCATCTCGAAGTTCTAAAAAAATGATTTATTCCTTATTTTCTTACTTTTATTTAAGATAAACAGTATATCACCGCATTATTAGCTTCTACATTTATTTAAGATTTTTCGCAATTTGGAAATTATTCCATAGCCTATAAAGCATAAAATACATCAATTTGTATAAAACACGAAACATAAACTCAGAAAACATATATATATATATATATATATATATTAAAGATTAAACGTTTTATTTTTAAAAATGTGATTATTTTCATTCAATTTCAATAAAAACACGTTGACATTTAATTGATGTTTGAAAATATGTTTTTCTAATGGAAAAATTGAGACAAACTAGCAATTGATAATATGATTTCTGAAACTACTTTTTCAAAAGCATTAAATAATGTATTCCATAATCTGCCACAGACATATGTGCTATCGATTTATGAGATTACAATTTTCCCGTCGAGTGAAATTTTAATTAGGACTTGTAGAAGTAAACAGCGGCAAAATCTGTTTCCAAAATGCTGTCAAACGCATTTCCAATATTAAATTTCTAATTATTTATATACTATCTTATCTGCAGAATAAATCAACCAATTAATTTATTAATAGAAATAGTATTTCATACAAATTAGAGATCTGAATTTTTTTTAAACCACAGTGGTTGGCTTTAAAACCCTTTTATTATTTTGTAATACTATTAATGGATTAAAAAATGAAAACAGATAGAAGACTAAATATTACAAAATGGAGTACTAAAATATTTTAAAGATACTGAAATTTTTGTTCAAATTTCAATAATGCGTTCATATTATTTGAAAACTAAACATCTCAGAATAATAAAGCTTTAACTCGTAAAAAGCAGTATATGCGTATATCTATGTGTTTATCTACAATATTCTTCTCTACTTCTGAAAAGAACTACAATTTAAAGAATAAAGAAATTTGAAAAATTACTACCTTAGTTTTGAATATTAAATATAGTATAACATTGAAAACAATATCCTGATATGTTTCAAAGGTGGGAACAGATGTGTTACACTCACGCACCGATGTTTGGAGCGATTTTCAAGTCCGCGCCAAACCAATAACTTAATACAATAGCTAGGTTGCCATTAAAGGAAAAAATCTACTAAATTTTTCGATTTTTTTCCTTTTTATAACCGCTTAAAAAAAAAAAAAAAAAAAACTGTGCGGGAGTGTATGACATCATAGCCCAAAGGTGTTCCAAGCATAATTTAATTTAGTATTAATGCTGCAGTTATATTTCTCACTTAACAAAAGAAGTTCTCTTTAAAAAATGAAAATACATAAAAGTAAGACAATGTACTTTATGTCGAAAAGAAAATGTTTTTTTATTATTATTATATTTAAAAAAGAAAACTGACAAGAATAAAACGTGTTTGTAAATATTTGCTTGTTCTTTTATGTAGTTTAAAATTACATATTGTCAATTCAACATAAGTTGAGTTTAGTATTTTCAATAACATAATGAAATTGATAAATTTCATCTGCTTGTTTAGTTTAAAAGAATTTTTTTCTTTATCGGAAAACTGAAAAAAGAAACATGTTAGCAATACATTCAATTATTTTACACACTTGGTTTTATAAAATATATTTTCTATGATATTGAGAAATCCCCGACACAAAAGAATTTGTTTTTTGCTTAAAACACTTTTTTAAAGTAAAAATAGTTTTAAAATTCACTGTATTTTACATAAAATGAGCAATAATAAATTTGTATTTTTGCATTTGTTTAAAAGATAAAATGGTGCAGCTTATACATTTCAGAGGTGATGGTTAGATAGCATTGAATTTTGGCTGGCTCTACCACAGAGTTGAAAAATTCATTTCTTTCATTTCATTCGTTTCATTTTCTTCTTTGTAAGATATTTTGATTATTTTAATATAATTTAAGATATGTATTTATTGCCATTCCGTTGGATATTTGTTTAAAAATTGTTTAAACGTGTTATCTGAGATAGGAAAAACGAGTTTATTTAGCATATTTGGATAAATTTCGATTATATGAATTTAATTTGCTGTCATTTATTAGCAGCCATAAAACCATTTTAATTTTTGCACATGTTAAACTTTGTAAAAACTATGATGGTGATCTGCACACTTCATAATGAAATAAATTTGAAGCAATATAATTGAATTTCAATAATTTTTTTAATAAACCTACACTCTGAAAGAAAGAAAGAAAGAAAAAAAATCGTCCAAAAACGTAAACAGTAGGTGAGAGGGGGGCACGTTTGAACTGGGCACACCTTTCAACAGTGTAAATATTTTCCTTGAAATAAATTATATTTTTGAAATATAGATGTCAGCACATCACTACTGCTTCAATGCAACAGGGATACAAAGCTTTGTCATTTTGCATGCACACTACTGTCTACGCAAGATATGTTTTTTTTCTCTCTCTCTTCAATCTAAACTTAACAAAATAAAGTTGTAAACTTTTTGTTGACAATCTTGTATCCCTAAAATTATAATTGATTGTTCAATGTTTAAATAAAGATATTAGCTTTAGTTTATAAGCTTTGTTTTATTCAAATTCTTAAGCCTAATTGAGTAAATAGTTATAATGCTAAACACCATGTGATGGGGCACCATTGACCAAAAAAGATGGGACACCATTGACCAATTAAAACTATGAAGTAAAGATTTATGGATGTATCTAAATATTATTATTTTGAATTTTTTTTAGAAAATCTGAAATTTAATAGATTAATTAAGAGTTATTATACTTAATATGAAAGTTGGACTGATGCAGAGCTGCTAACTACTAAACATTAGGTGCACAAACAACACTTTTTTTTGCCAAGTGGTTTTTTTAACATGAGAGTTTCTTGTCTTGTCATATATTTGGATTATTTTTTCATTTTTAAGCATATATAAATTTTATTATGATTTAAAATGTATATTATATTGTGAGGGGCTTTGTTCACTGCATGAAAAATTTTAATACAAAATGTCTATTCATCCTACAAGATTAGAAGTTGGTTATAGGTTTACATATGAAAAAAAATCAATTTTGAATCCTTGCACAGTTGTACAAGGGTTTTATATTTTTATTAATGAACTTTTTCTTTATGTTGTGTGATATTTTAATGTGTTTCATAAAAACAGCTATTTTTTAATATAATCTTTTTAATATATTCTTTAATTAGTTATTTCAATAAAATGAAGTTAATTTTATTCTGAATATTTTATATTTCTTAAAGATATGCAGTTTTTCATAAAAACTCTTAATATTTTCATATTTTGATATTTTTTTAAGTTGCCCCTAGCTTGTTCAAAGGTACCCCTACATGGGGCAGGTTTGAACAGAAATATCTCAGCTTTTTAAAGCCTCATAACGTATTTAATTAATTTGGAAAACTTCAAATTTTTGGCTCATATGATCAAGCAATACATTTTGTTTTCATATGTAATATTTGAAATGCATTAAATACAATTCAAGTAAGAAATATGTTGATTTTCTAAAAAAAATGTCCAAACGTGCTCCCCTCTCCCCTACAGGTAGCCAGTTACTGTGACTGAAATATTCCATTGCAAGACTGACAATCTTCAAATAATATTTAACTAAAGTGGCCTGAAATACAGATAAGAAATTACCTTAAAACAAACATACCAAAAAAAATCATATAAAAATCCATATTATGCTCATAAAGGTAAAAAAAATGCTTACATAAAGATCTCTTTTTATTTATATGCAAAGTGTTAATATTTTAGTTTACTTCATTTATGCGTTTGTATTTTATACGTTGAATTAAATATGACAGTATCTAACTAAAATTATAAAATATAAAAAATGTACAAAGAATGAATTAAGAAACATGTTTGTTTATGACTCGATACATACATTTTCAAATATAGGGGAAAATGGAGCTGAGTAATGGTTATTGCAAAAAACTTTGTTGCTGTTTACGAATAAAAATATGTGAAAGATCATTTTTCTATTTTTAAATTAAACATTATTAACAGTAGATCATTGATATGATGATAATAATAATAATAATAATAATAATAATAATAATAATAATAATAATAATAAAATGTTTTTTATACCATAAAATAATAATTCATATTTTAGTCTAAAGTAATAACAAAAATAAACATATTATTTGTATCTGTTAAACTCTTAAAATCTTCTGAGCGTCTGAGGGCTTTGCAGCATTTTCATAAAAAATTTCGTAAAACTAACATTAATTTAAAATGTCCTTCCCTGTTTGTTTCTAAAATACACTTTCATATCTCTTTATTTAGCATACATCTTACAATCTGTTAAAATTTCTTTTTGTCTACAGCTGATTTAAGTTGTTTTAGGGAAACAGAAAAACACTGGCAAACCACTTTGAGGGTTAAAAAGAAAATCTTATCGACTTGCAACTTCTTGTTTTTATCGTTTTGCTAATAAATAATATTCATGTCAAGAAGAACACCATTTATTGTTTAACAATTTAAGATTTCTTTCTGTCTGACTGTCCTGGTTCTTTTAAGCAATAAACAATAGTTATTATTTTTATAAGTTTATATTTTTACGCCCAAAATTCACATAATATACCACAAAAACAAATTGTTGACAAGTGGCAAAAAATTACGAAATATATATTTTGTAAGGTTTCGTTCTTTGACTGATGAACCATATATAGGAATTCAAGATTATATTTGACGATGTAGAATATCAGAGTTTAACAGAACAGTTCTGGAACAAGTAATTTTACTAACATTTGAGGGCTAGTTTCTGTAGCAGTCAGTGCACCATCATTACTGTAATGAATGATGTACTTTTTGTTATATATATAGTGGCGAAGTGGATTGGAGTTACATGTTTTTATAGCCTAAGAAGGACTTCTCCGACCAGGGAACCAAGTCTGTAGAGCAAAGTGTCCCTCCCGGCTCATTTTATTAAGCTCTTAAAAAATATACAATGTTCAGATGGAGCTGAACTCGCCGATATACGCGACAAGGGGTGGGATAGAAAATAAGTGAGTTTCGAAAAAATTATAATTGAAACAAACTATGGTCAAAGACCAGATCACCTATAATCTGGCCCTGACAGAGAGAAGCCCTAAAGTCGACAGGTGGCAGTGTCTATGCACTGGGTTTGAAATCTGACGTCTACTATTTAAGGTTTGGGATATCTGGGAGAAAAATATAGATTTTGAGTTGTTTGCTGTTAAGGGTGTGCCTATTTAGTATATTGGGAAGCCATTGCTTGGGAGCGATGGCAGGATTCTTAATATACCACTGTGATTTTAGCGTACGAGTGAAGTAGTAATGTGTGATCGACACTACTTTACCACATTCGCAAAAGAATGACAGCAATATTTCTCGTGTAGTTGAATTCTTGTAGCGTTTGTATGATGTCGCGCCATTCCACGTTGTCGAAGGCCACTTGTATATCTAAGTGAGACAAGGAATGTGTAATTTACACGGGTGATGCTATCAGAATGGAAAATCAAGATGAGCATTTTTGCGAGATCTGCCTTTTCTGCACACAAATTAACGCGAGTAGAGGATTTTGTTAATTTCTATATAAAATCTAAATCGCTGGATCAGGAGCTTTCAAGCAATTTTCCTAGCATTAGTAGTGTAGTGATATATTTAATATCAGCGGTATTTAGCAATAAACCTATCAATACAATCCCTTTCTCAACTATATGTATGAGAAAAAGTACGTCATTCTAATCTACGTACGTCATTCAGCGCTAATGATTGTATGCTGAATGTTGCCAAAACTCGATTACAATAGCTACTAAATAATTGATGCTCAAAGCGTTGTTTTATTTACGTATATCCATATTCAAGTTTGGAACAAAACAGGATAGAAACAATGCAACCAAGCATCAATACTTTAATAGATACGCGCGTTATTCGGTCCTTTAATAAAACAGAAGACCGAAATATTTTTATAAAGATGCATTACACGAGGTATTTTGCACGATTGAATTCAGATACATTTTATATACGTATATGTTCATATATAACCATATAATCCGCATTTAATAATTCTACTATAGAAATAAATGCAAGTCGTTTTTCCAGGTCTTTATTGATTAAATGCCATTTTCTTCTGTATTCTTCGTCATCATGCTCAATGGAGCTTTAAAATAAAGTCACGTTCCATGTGACAGCGCTGACATTTTATTGAGGGCTTGGAAAACGCGTTTAATGTTGACGAAAAAATAGTGAATTTTAGTGAAGTCGAAAATTTTATCAAAATATTCAATATTTACCTTCATAAAATATAGATAAAGATAAATATTAAATATATAATGAAAAATTCATACAATAATAATTATAATGCCTTTTATGATAAATATGTATTATTTCATTCATGATACTGCTTATAATCGCTAAACATGACATGGAAAGTTAGAAATCTGACATGATAATATTATTGATTAAATATTGGCACTTTTAAAGAAAACATAAGTGTCGAGAATATAAAGTTTTTACTGTTTTCCGATTTATATGTTTTTTTTTTTTTATTTTATCTTCGCACTTTTTTCTATTTTGATTTTATTAAGAAATTTTACCTTAGGGGATGTTCAAATGCAAAGTCTCGTTCTATGTAACAGAACTGGTGTTTTTCTTAAAACTGGTACACTATGGATTTTCTAACATAATTGTGTAATTTAGTAAAATAGAGAGATTTTTCGGGAATATTTAATATTAAACGTTATTTTCATGAATAATAATAACGTATAGATACATAATAAGATTAAATTGAGATACTTAAATTCATTAATAAAAATGATTTTAAAAAATATCCATACAAATATGATATTTATCTATGATATTATGTGTGCTAAAACGTACGAACGTTTTTAAACACAAGGTAAAGAAACTGTAATAGTTATTAATAGCTCAACAGAGTAATGTGAGAAGTTAGGAATTTATTTTTAACACTTTCTTGTTTTATTTCCAAATATCACCAATCGAATGCCCCTCATAATCTAAAACTTGAATACTGCTTAATATATATTTGTAATTTTAAAACGTATGTCATATTTTAGGCTTTTAAACTGCAAAAATATTAATAATAATAAAATAAAAGTAAATAAATAAATAAATAAATCTACGCAAATTTTCATCCATCTATGCTAATAAAATAAAGTTTCGCTGTGTGTGTGTTTGTTTCTTTGTTTGTCTGCGATGGTAGAAAAATCTAGCCCACCTAGAAATCTGAAAATTTAGGTATGGGTGTTCCAAGTTCTGGCCATGTGCACCTGAGTCTCAGAATTTTGATATTTTGATAATTACTCGAGATATTAATTAGATTCTCATTAACCATCGCTTCCAAAATGCCATCTTTTTCTGAAAATGGTGCTAAAGAAATGTGAAACCGCAAAATGAGATGTGTGTTGGGAGAGGGAAGAAAGAGTTTAGGTTTACAGGAAAAAGGTTGGGTTACCACAATGACTTTTAACTACGCCTTTTCGACACTTGTAGAAATAACAGAAACTTTTAGGTTCTTCTAGACGAAAATTTGCAGATCTATATAAACAAAAAATCGCAAATTCAAAAAATTAAATTTTAAAAAATTCCATCCACAACTTTCAGAAATATTAATTAGAAATGTTTAATTTTCTTGCAATAAACAACACGTTTTTGATTAAAATTGTGTCGGGATAAAATGTCTGGATAATGAATCCACATAGAAAGAGGTACTAAGAGATTTTTTAGGTAACTCAAATTAACAATTCTAATAATGTTACGATTTTAAAATTAACACCGTTCGGATCCTCCCTGTTTCCACATTACAAGTTTGTAAAAAATTAAGAATATCCGATTCTTATTATTGAATATATTTAATATTACGCATTAATTTAATTGCAAAAAAAAAACTTTTTTTTTTTTTTTTTTTTTTTTTTTTTTTTTTTACGAGCAAGCATAGTAGACAAGATGTCAAAGATGCAAAACAAGTAATAAAAACTTGAAATGCGGCTATTAGAAGCTGTATAAAATTATTAAAAATCTTGGATTTTTTATTAGAAAATTATGCATACTTTCTTTAAACACGTTGAGAATTAAAATTTTCAAAAAATCAAAATAATCCACCAATCAGTTTTTATTTTATAAAAATTTTGATTTTTCTGAAAAAGAAATAAAAGCTTATTTGATAATGGGAGTGATAATTAAAGGAACGTTTGCATCGGGATTTTCTTGAACAAATTATTCGTTGTACTTGCGGGTATGAGGAGGGTTGGGGGAAGGTAACGCCTTTTTATTTAGTATTGCATTTATTGTATTTCTTCGAGTGCCTCCTGGCGGCAAATTTTTCATTCAGTGAGAACTCTTATTAATAATAAAAAAAATGTATTGCTCTGTTTTAGACAAAACAAATTTCATTTATGAAATTGAACCACTCCCTTGATATAATGGGTACCAGTGTCGAATTCTCGTATAGAACAAATTAGCGTTCCTTGGCGGTGGAAGGTGAAACTAAATGACTTTGCAGCGCGTCCACAGCACGCCTGGTATACAATGCCGGAGTTTTTTTCATTTCCCTAAAATACAAGTTTTCTCTACCTTTCATGTAGGTACCTTAATGTATTTCAGTAAATGTATCACAAATTTCACTTTTAGTATTGTGTTCTAAGATCTTTTCATCTTTTGTAAATGTAGACTTTTTTTAGTAGATGAAAAAAATTAAATCGTTTCCTTAAAAAATGATATCCCCATGTAAGTATGTCTAGCCAATTTATGTATTTATTTCAAGGAAGTTAAGACTATTTCAAAAAGGCAAAAATAATGATTGAATATACTTGTAGAAAAAGATGAAATAAAAGCATTGGTTGCGAAATATGGTTTATATTGCATAGGTTAAAAAAAAAAAAAAAAAAAAAAAAAAAAAAAAACTTTTTGCAATTTGAAAGATTATGATTTACCCAAAACAAATGTTCTTTAGTTATTCTGAAAAATTGCGTTTTTACAATGTAAACAAAAAATCCCGAGGTTACTACTTTTTTTTTTGTAAATTTGTATTCCACATAATTTTTTAGTAACCGGTATTATAAACCGGAATCGTTGCTAGCTGTTTTCTAGTAATTCTTACCGATTTTATTGTAACTGAGTAAGAAAAAAACATTTTTTAGTAATTGCAAGAGTCAATGTGAAAAACAAAATTTTTTTTAGTAGATCGACCCCTTTTTTTTACAGTGTAGAGGGTGTATTTCTTGACATTGAAAAATAGAAAAACAATAAAAAATTCAAGAGTATGAGGAGGGTTGGGGGAAGGTAACGTCATTTTATTTAGTATGGCATTTATTGTATTTCTTCGAGTGCCTCCTGGCGGCAAATTTTTCATTCAGTGAGAACTCTTACTGAGAATCTGTTACTCATTCACCTAATTATTCAGAAAACGTTTAATTGAATAAATAAATTTTCTATGTAAGAAATAAGTATCCACCTATAACTACTGTATTCTTTTGGAATCTTTGTTATGTTAGAATGTTTTTGTGAATATATAAAATCTGAAATCAGCATTCTGTGGATTTTAGAATATCATAGCATGTAACATTTCTAAAAATCTAGTGATTTCTTCATGTAGTCTAAGGTTTTGGAAATTATACTTATTTTGTTAACCGGAAAAAAATCTTAAATATATATAGCATATATAGCATATATATAGCATATACAGAAATTGAACTGAAAAAAAAACGGATTTTTTGTTAATTATGTAAAAAGCAAACTAAACCCTACACCATTATTAAACTAGTCGGATGTGCCAATCCCAAAACTTTCTTCTATCTCAGTCATGTTAATACTTCAAAATTCGCTATCACATCGCCAATAAAATCAATATTTTTCATCATTCTGTTGTACGTCAGCTGCGTGCGAATGGTCGGGTTACAACAAATGCGAACAACCGATGTATACTAAACTACGAAAAGTCCTTCTGGCCTGAACCGACAGGAACACATAGCCTTCCTATTCCTTGGTTTTATGATTTTAGCTAATTAATTTAATGGAAAACACGGAGGTAAAACGCGTGGAACCTAAATATAGAAGATTCAATCCCAGTTCTCGTCAACATTGAATTTGAATGAGAATATCGCCAAATTAGTCCTCTACAGCCAAGTTGGCTTCATTTATGGCAACTTATTTTGGTCACCAAATTTGGCGATATTTCGCCAACTGTCGCCAAGTTTGGTGAGAATTTGACGTTGGCGAATATAAATATATAGTGATAAGAAAATAATAGGATTAATGGTTACAACAATGAAAGAAAATTTGCCGAAACCATGTTAACTAAAGCTCATAAATTAAACCCGTTTATGGATGAATTCTGCTGTCTTCTTTGAAAATGTTAGCCATCCTAAAATTTCAAACTGCTATATCTCAGCCATTTTTTTAACATAGAGGCAAAGCAAAAATTGTTCCGGATTCTCCGGATCAAGGCCGAACATTTAACGAAAAATAAGTTTTAGGATTTCTAATTTTTTTGAATTTGCACATCTTTTTTGAATTTGAAAGCTTTAAATGGCTATCGCAACGCCCCCTTTCGTCGAAATATCCCCAAATTCTAATAGAACCTGCTTGCCATAGCCAAAAACATAGAAAAAAATGTTGTTCAATTTGAAGCATAACTTCATACATTTTTTGATGATGCAATAGTGAAAATGGAACAAAAATATCGATCACAGCGCTCCCTTTCGTCGAAATATCCCCAAATTCTAATAGAACCTGCCTGCCATAGCCAAAAACATAGAAAATAAATGTGGTTGAATTTGAAGCATAACTTCATACACTTTTTGATGATAAAATAGTGAAAATGGAACAAAACTATCGATCACAGCGCCCCCTTTCGTCGAAATATTCCCAAATTCTGATAGAATCTGCTTGCCAAAAACCTAGAAAAAAAATGGTTCAATTTGAAGTATAACTTTATACACTTTTAGATGGTACAATAGTGAAAATGGAACAAAAATATCGATCACAGCGCCCCCTTTCGTCGAACTATCCCCAAATTCTGATAGAATCTTCTTGCCATAGCCAAAAACCTAGAAAAAAAATATGGTTCCCCTTTCGTCGAAATATTCCCAAATTCTGATAGAATCTGCATAGCCAAAAACCTAGAAAAAAAATAGTTCAATTTGAAGTATAACTTTATACACTTTTAGATGGTACAATAGTGAAAATGGAACAAAAATATCGATCACAGCGCCCCCTTTCGTCGAACTATCCCCAAATTCTGATAGAATCTTCTTGCCATAGCCAAAAACCTAGAAAAAAAATATGGTTCAATTTGAAGTATAACTTTATACACTTTTAGATTGTACAATAGTGAAAATGGAACAAAAATATCGATCCCAGCGCCCCCTTTCGTCGAAATATCCCCAAATTCTGATAGAATCTGCTTGCCGTAGCCAAAAACATAGAAAAAAAATTAGGTTCAATTTGAAGCATAACTTCATACACTTTTAGATGGTACAATTAAAAGCCACACAGACGGACAGACAGACATTTTGTAAAAACATGTTTTTCGGAATCTCTGACCCCTAAAACGTGTAAATTCGTCGAAAACCGGAAGTCGAAAAAAATTTCGATTACAATACTTTCTTCTATTATAGATAGAAGAAAGTAAAATGGCTATTTAACAACTGTCTTTAAAAACTTTTTAACACTGTTTTTTTTTCAAGTATACTTTTGAATACACATTAACTTATATTATGTTCATTATATTCTGAAATATTCGCGAAATCTTTTTTTTTTTTTTCCAGAAATTAAAAGCTGCAAATATATATTAATTTCACCGGCATATTGTGGAATTTTTACAATGCGTATCGAACTACATTGAATGAATTAAAATGTATTTGTAGGTTATTTAACAGTCTTATACTGTATTGTATCTTTAAAAATGAATAAAATATTTGGAAGAAAATTACATTATCGCTGAAACACTCTTTATATAAAAAATGTTGTGTATAATTTCTAATGGTATTTGAAGTATTATCAATATAGTGATTTTAAATTTGCATGATACTGGGAAAAAAAAATCCTCATACATTAACATAAAAAAATAATAATATAACTTTTAATGTACCTGAATAAAAAATTCAAAAGTAGCTACCTTGTTTCAGCGAAGTTTAATGAGCCATGAAAGATGAAAATATAAATCTGAATCTAATTTTGTAACATTTGCATAATCCTTCAATAATTTATTTTATTATTTTCTATTTAATGATGCCTATAACAAGATTGAATGATACAAATTATTGACTGATAGGAAGTATTCTAAAATTTTATACATTAAATTTTAATGGAAATTTTTAACACGCTTAGCTTTCTAGAAATGGTAAAGTTTAGTTAAAATAGTTTAGTTAAGGTATTTAAAAATTAAATTATTTTCTGTTCTTATTATAGTTGAATCTATAAGTTGAAAGTAATTGATAACTCACTTAGTATCAGAAAATAAAGAATGCAAATGGTATATAGTTTTAATAGTATGAAATTTAATAAACAACATTAATAATATTAATGAAATATTGAGCTAACTGTTATAATATAAAATTCCAATGTCAGATCCGACAGATCCCACTGTTTACTTAATAGGTGAGAAGACAGTTTAAAAGACACAAAGATGTTAAAAGTTTGTTTACAAAACGATGTTAAAAGGTTGTTTAAAATGTTTAAAACTGTCCTAGTACTTTCGGCCGGCTACAACCGCCATCATCAGGGAGCTAAAATTCATACTCTAGTATTCTTACTCTAGAGTAAGAATTTTCGCTCTCTAATGATGGAGGTGGTAGCCGGCCTAAAATACTAGGACAGTTTTAAACATTTTAAACAAATTTTGACATATTTGTGTCTGTTAAATTGTCTTGCCCCTGTTAAGTAAACAGTGGGATCTGTCGGGTCTCACACTGGAATTTTATGAATAAAACAAGGTGAAAATTGCATTCGCCCTATGTGTTTTTGTTATAATATAATTAAAATTATGTTTAACCTTCTAAAAGTTTACTTCCGTGACAAATTTATTAAGTCTGACTATATTTAGCAAACTTATATACTTTAAGGACTTACAATTACTCAGTTCCAGTTCTATTGCAATACTACTTTAAATTTCAATCCCCATGCTTCCACATCTCTTTATGTATAGATAACATGACACTTTTCTTGTCAATATATTTCTTTTTCAGTTGAATGAAATATTTTGGGGTCGAATTTTTTTTCAATAACATTGATCCTTTTGATTTTACTTGCCGAACAGCGAAGATTTTTATTAAGGTAAAGCCAGGAGAGATGGCGCGGTCGGAGAGATTGCGCACATAGAGGTTCGGGGGGAAGGAGTAGAGTGAGCGCGCAGCGACTCCAGGTACTTGTACAACAACAGTAGTGGAGTGTCTACTTGAAAGTGCACGTTGATTTCTTTAAGCGTCTAAGACAAAATATTGCTATTTTGTTTTGTTTTTCCAAAGTAAGTGCTTGAATTTTCATAGCTCTTCATCAGAATTTCTATACAATGTCAATAGTACAAAATATTTTAAACTTAAACGATTTCTCATAAGCTACTAATCTAGACTAACAATGTGAACATCAACGGTTCGTTTTAGAAGAGGTCATGTTTAAATAAAAGTCCGCGCAATCTCTCCTACCGAAATTGGAGAGATTGTGCATCTGCTACTTAGGAGAGATGGCGCAGTGTTCACATTAGTTTCCATGATAGGAGAGATTACGCAGCTTATTGGTAAATTTGCATATAAAAATAAAAAATAAAAATGGACTAATTTTAAGTTAAACGTGTTTTTAAGTAACATAATTTCATTTTGTAATCTTATCTGGACTTGCTTTTTCTGATTCTTTAATTTTTTTCCCTTTAATTAAATTTTTTAATCGTTTTTAAAATTATTTCTTTTTTCTGATTCTTTAATCATTAGTTTGAAATATTCACTCCTAATACAATAATATTTGTTCACAAAAACCTTACAGCAATGTCATTTAAGTGTAATTATTTTTGTTAACAATTTAATTGTAGTTATTATTAGTAACAATCTCTCCTACCCATGTGCGCAATTACACCAACCCTGTAAGGACAGATTGCGCAAAATAACTCTCTTGGTTTTATTACAACTGTTCTATTAAATTGAAACATAACAACAAAATAGCAATGGAAATGCATAAAAAACAAATGAATAAAACATTATTCATGAATAGTTCAGCAAAAAATTAATATTTAGATTTTTTTATTGCTATTCTTTTGAATTGTGCGCAGACTATCCTAGCTTTACCTTATATTAACCCACAAAACGTATTATGATAAATAAGAACAGAAAGAGTTTATTATTTATAACTTGTCTAAATTCTCTTACTATCTTTAATTCTGTCTCTTTAAATTCTGTCTCTTAAAATCTTTAAATTAGGATTAAACTCTTAAAGTTCCTATAAAAAATAAAAAAAGATATTTTAAATGAATATTAAATTTCTACATTTAATTCAATAATAATCATAATTATATCATCATGATTTTTTCCGATTCGGATGTTTCTTTCAAAATATTGATGTACATGCATTGTGATTTTTCAAAAAATAGCTCTGATATATATATATATATATAAGTAAGTCATTTAGTTAGTAATTTAGTTAAAAATACTAAAGGAAAGTGCGCACAAACTTCCTGTTAAATTCATAAGTAGAAACAGTCATTAAAAGTGAAATGTAAAAAAGTACGTATTTTTATGAAATTATGTCTCTTCTTTGTCATGCAAATTAAATTGAAATTTTGCTGTGACGATGCATAATGGCGACGATGCATATCGTCGTGTATGCTGTGATGAGTAGTATGCGTCGTATGCTGCGTGTATGCGTCGTGTATGCTATCGCATATGCTGTGACGATGCATAAAAAGTAATTTCACTTTTGTACTACACTACATGTTTGTACATGTTGGAGGAAATATAAGATGGAAAAAATATAATAATGCGTTTAATTTAAGATTGTATATTTAAATAGAGGAATGTATCACTGTACTGTTGACAAAATGCATAATAAATACTTTAATTATCCAAAAAAATGTTTAAAAACTAGCTATAATCATTTTAAATTATTTAATTTGGTGTACTGCTTTTATGTAGATTTCGTAAGAAATACTACCTATTACATTCTCCCCTAAGTTGGAATTTTTGAAAAATTTTTGCAGATCTACGCCGATTATGACTCCCAAAACCCAAAAACACCCCCAGTTCAAAACTTCATCTACCTATCTATCTATCTATGTCACTTTTTTATGGGCACGATAACTCCAATAATTCTGCACAAATCTTTTCCAAATTGATACATAAAATCAAGGGGCATAAAATCTTGGTCAAGTTCGTTAACGGGCAAAATCGAACCAAAGAGGGGGGGGGGATGGGGGCTTTTTGTGAAAACAGAAAACACCCTATAATTTCTTAATTATGATACTTATCGAATCCGTTTCAAGTTATTATTACTTCTAGGAAAAGTGCCGAAAATTTATGCATGACAGATTTTTTATATCATTAAAAATGGCCCCAAGGGGGGGGGGAAGGGGGGTTTTAGAAGAAATCATAACTTTATCAATTCTCAATATATCAAATCCGCTTAAATTTCTTGTAAATCTCCTCAAAAATTATCTACAACTTTTATACTGACAAGTTTTTTATAGGAAAAATTCTTATGGCAAAAAAAAAATTAAAAACAAAAAAAATCCCTGCTGGCTCCGCCTACAAGCAGACGTGAAAACAGAAAAAAAACCATAACTTCTTAATTTTTATACATATCGAATCCGTTCAAAGTTATTATTGCTTCTAGGAAAAGGGCCAAAAATTTATGTATGGCACATTTTTGATTTCGTTAAAAATGCCCCCAAGGAGGGGGGGATATGGGTTTCAGAAGAAAAAAATTCATAACTTCGTCCATTCCCAAGATATCAAATCCGCTTGAATTTATTGTATATTTTCTTAAAGTTACCTACAACTTTTATATTGACAAGTTTTTTATAGAACCAACTCTTACGGGTAGAAAAAAAAAAAAAAGAAATCCCTGCCGACTCCTCCTACAAGCAGACGTGAAAACAGAAAAAAAAAACATAACTTCTTAATTTTTATACACATCGATTCCGTTTAAAGTTATTATTACTTCTAGGAAAAGGGCCAAAAATTTGTGCATGACAGATTTTTGGTTTCATTAAAAATGCCCCCATGGAGGGGGGGGAGGGGGAGGGGGTTCAGAAGAAAAAAAATAACTTCGTCAATTCCAAAGATATCAAATCCGCTTAAATTTATTATAAATCTTCTTAATATTATATACAACTTTTATGTTGACAAGTTTTTTATAGAAAAAATTTTACGGTAAAAAAAAAAAAAAAAAAAAAAAAAAAAAAAAAAAAAAAAAAAAAAAAACTCTGCTGCCACATCATGGAAAATAGGTCTTTCTTCTGCAATTCCTAATAAACAGGTGCCCCACGGTCTGCGTCTTCCAAATCTACCTGTGCCTGTAGGCTGAGCCGTCAGGGATTTTTTTTATACTGTTTATGACATTGTGCATAAAATATCGTGATCTTTCAATACAGGGGGCTCAGAAAGTTTGAAATGAGGTTTTTATTTTTTAAGCGTTGGAGATAAGCAGAAAATGTAAATTGCAAAAGTGTTCAAAATGTAGTAGGAATTATGTTTTTATGCTATTAGGCAGTTTTTATGTTAATGACAGAGTCTTGTCATGATTTCTTTTTTAAACATATACTTTTGAATATTTACCACACTCTTGATAAAATCGGTCAATCAGAATTTTTTTTTTTACAAATTAAAATACTGTTTCAGCAGTAAAAAAAGGGAAATTCATAAATAGATAATGATTATCTTTAAATCAAAAATATACTAACAAGTGGAAACAAAATTAATGAGAAATACATCGAAATAACTAAATAATCATTACACAAGCACAGATCATGTATAGAAATACATGCAATACAATTTATAATACAATTTATAGAAATACAATTTTAAATCCTCGACAACCCTTATTAAAAACAGAAATTCAACCACTTTTCACATACAAAACCGAGTTTTGCTAATAAAGCTTCTGTAAAGATTTTGCAGTTTTTCATGCTTCATATTGTTGAAATGATCTATCATTTTCTGTGAAATCTAAATTTCATCAATTGCATTAATATTGAAGACTGCTTACAATAGTGGATAACACAATCATCGTTTCGGCTCAACTGCAACGAAAGACGTATGAAGATTTCGAAGAACATTTTTAATGAAAATTCAGAGAACCAGTTTCTAGCAGACAAGTTATATGAGGTTTCGTGAAAAAGTTACATAGGTTTAGAAGTTTTGCTAATGAAGATCATTCTGGAATGCCAACAAAACCATCACATACTAGCTATTGCGAATTCTATAAATTGGAGTCCTGATATGTGCTCCTGATAATCACATATGTACTTTTTTTCTGGTATTTTATTCTCAAATGTGTGTCAAGTGAATTTCAAGCAGCGAATGACTACTGAAGCAGTAGCAGCGATTTCTAAGAGTATGCTGAATAATGGGTTCCGGTTCATGCACCAGGGATGAGAGATTGATAATGGCACCGCATTCAGATGAGATGAACTAATTTTAGTTTCTATGCATGAGTGTATTTTCGTCCCCTAAATAAAATGTTCATGTTGCATTTAAAATATATTATCGCAAAAATGTCCATTGATTTTTGAAGAAACCTGTACAATTGAGGTAAAACAATTTTTACTTAAGAACACGCAATCTCAATCCAAGTATTTTTTGAAACATATAACATATCTCACTCCAATCTAATCTCAGATTTTGTGCATAACTTTAAAAATAATGTAGATATTATAACGACATTTTTAAGAGACTTAGTTTGCTTTCTGCGAAATATGATGTCACCATGAGAAATGGTTTGGATGGCCACAATTCGTGTCAAAACAAAAGCTAACTTGACGCTGTATTCTTCAGAATGTAGCTAACAGTATATTACTGACTAAATGTGAGTGCATTCCCAGAATATCCCGTGATGACATCGCATTTTACATAATTCATTGTTAACATTTCGACAATTTTGCTATAACATGTTCCTTATCCTTAAGCTATGAAAAAAAATTAGATTTCTTATTGTTAAGGGGTCTTGTATCTTTTAAACGCGTCGAAAATCAACAAAATCAAACAAAGTTTGAATTGGTGTATCTTCAATATACTTTTATGTATGAACATAAAATTTTGACAATCGATTAAACAGATTACGCTTTATAATATGGTACCATTAATAGATAAAACGGTTTTGATGATACACTAATTCGAACTTTGAGTGTTTTTATTGATTTTCGTCGTGTTTAAAAGGTACAAGACCACTAGAGACACACTGAATTTTTAATTAAAAAGAAGGATTGTGTCCATGGTTTTCTATACAAATAGTCTTTGCTTGAAGTATCAACGTAAAAATATATATACCAGTAGTCTTAATATACACTATATGTGGACTAAATGTTAGTGTTCAACAGTTCTCTTAATAGTCTGAAAACGTGTCTGTTTAAAATTAGTCATTTTTTTTAAAACTTTATCTCTAGACTAATTAGTTAATTTATCATATCAGTTGAATCACACTCAATTCTTTTTTGTGCAAACACATTAAAAATTACTAATGAAAAATGCGTATAAAAATATATGCATAATTTAAAATGATGCATATGTAATAATGTATATCGACAATCGTATTTTTTCTGTGATTTTTGAACAATATTTTACATGCATACCCGTTGCTAACGGTATATTTTTGTCATATTCATCTTCAAAAGATACGAATATCTTTAATTTGCATTTATGAAAATACTGTCACTTCAAAATGTCCTTGCCAGTGGCTGAGAGGTTGTGCTCTCGAAGCTGGTAGACGGTGTGAAGTGGATTTAACTTCACATATTCCACTTTCTTAAAATTAATTCCTACACCCCCTTCCTTTTTCTAAAAATTATCTTTCTTTAAAATTATGTTTTTTTCGTGTTATAAAATCTAGCTGCTCCCTGTATTTCTCTTTTATTATGCTTTCTTTAATTCATTCGCATCTCTTTCCTCACCGCATAAATCATATCGTTATAAAAAAAAAAAAAAAAAAAAAAAAACGAACACACATAACGTATGATCTCTAAATTGTTTATCAGTTAAATTTTTTTCTTATATATGCCATCACAGAAACATGCAAATTTATACAATCTGTTCCTAATTTTCCATGTTTATTCATTTTCATGCCATTTTGGAACAGTTTACATTAAAAAAAAAACAATTTGGTATTTAATTTCACTTTATTTTTATTTTTTTTCACCTATGGAGTACTCATATTTATTACATGTATTATTTGCTTTGTGTTTTATTTTTTTATTTAGTTTCAGATCTCAAAAAAAAAAAAAAAAAAAAAAAAAAAAATTATTTGATGTTGGAAACAACCAACATTTCTTACAATTTATAAAAAAAATTGCTATTTTCTTGAATTTGATTTTCAAGTTAATTCTTATTTAGTTTCTGGTTATATTTTTAATACGTGTGCACACTTAAAGAAAAGAAAAGAGAAAATAAAATCCAGAAATATATTTAAAAAAAAATGAGCTCATTCATATATTTTAATTTTCAAACGTAAGAGGTCGACCCAGTTTGGTTTGTGTCATGCTTATGGAGGCATGCATATATATTTGAGACATGATGTATTTGTTTGTTTATCAAGATTATTTTTGTGTATTGTTATTTTAATTATTTTATGTAGTTACCAGGGTTCTATAGCAATTACTTTATTCATCATTTTGTGTGATTTTTTTGTTAGTGAAAAGACACGGGTGGTTTTCCGCTTCCTATGGACCTTCATTGTTTTTCGTCTTCGGTTGTTGGGGAGATATATGTGAAGTGGATTTAACTTCACATATTCCACTTTCTTAAAATTAATTCCTACACCCCCTTCCTTTTTCTAAAAATTATCTTTCTTTAAAATTATGTTTTTTTCGTGTTATAAAATCTAGCTGCTCCCTGTATTTCTCTTTTATTATGCTTTCTTTAATTCATTCGCATCTCTTTCCTCACCGCATAAATCATGTCGTTATAAAAAAAAAAGAGAAAAAGAATTTATTCCCATTATAATCCGCGCTTTTCTTCCAGCGTCTAAACTTTACTTACATTTTTACGCCTACACTTTGCTCGTCAAGGTTTCATTCCTTTTAACGTATTTCAGTATTTTCCCAATTGTCCAGCTGCCTTTAATATATAATATCTGTAACGTACCAATTCTATTTTTAACCCCAGTTCTTAATTCTTTAAGCTAACCCCATGAGAAAGGACTCCATGCGGTTTTGTCTGGTTTACCAAAATTCCATATCTCCATTCTGGCGCTTAAAATTCATATTTTACATTCATATCTTCCCCATAGGATTACCATTAACGGACTGTTACCATCTGTTTCTTTTCACATTGTCCTCGCCACAACAGCATGTTATCTGGCTAATTGGCGTATCTAATTATCGCCATGTCATCACTGTAACAGCGAAAAGAAATTATGTAGCAGCCAAGATTCTCTCGCTGCTTGTCTGTGATTAAAGACATGTAATTATTCGTGCCTCCTCTCCAGTGCTCTCGGCATTTTCATGCCTATGGATGCTTGTACCTGAACCCATGGTCAACTGCAACCTGGAATAAAAATATTTGTTTATCAAGAAACACCTGTGTTCGCATCTATTCACTCTGTGTGACCTGTTTACCTGGATATTAACAAATTACTTTTTGCAGCTTAACCGACGTAAAACCACTATCGCCAAGAAACTTCGTCACAGACGGGAGGTGCTGGGTTCGATCCCAATCGCGCCCGTCGGCCTAATCGTTCGGAGTTTTCGTGGTTTTCTTCGAGCCGTGGATTTATCCATACGTAAATACGGATTAGGTTCCCTTAGAAAGACCCCCACGAAGGGCACTCCCCCCCGGGCCTATATCCCTAGTGTAGATAATTGGCCGTCAATAATCAACCCAACTCAACTCAAAATGTCCTTGAATGTATTCAGAAGTAAAAAATGAACTTTTCATGAGGAATATTTTTCTAAACAGTCTGCAAAATGAAACCTTTTTTCTTTATTACTTCCCTTTCTTCATATATGGCTGAGCAATTTTTGTCTGATGTAAAGATGAATTTATTTTCATTTATTATGAAGCAAATGAAATCGATGTTCTTATTGAATATGCTATATTTTTTTCCGTGTTCCGTATGGATGTTTGAAAATTTTAAAACTATATATTTTTATTTCACGAATTAAGTTTTTTTTTGTGGCTTTACGGCTGCAAAAATGAGTCTTGAAAGATATTAACACTGCTTTGAAAAAAAAAATATATATATTTCTTAATAAACATAAAGACAGATGTTCGAGTTCATAATATTTTTTAACTTTATTTTTGAAATTTAAACATTTAAAGGAAATGTTAATTTTGAAGAGAAAAAAAAATACAATTAGGCTTTAGATCAATGTAACAATATATGAAAAGTTAACAGTACTTTCATCCAAAATTTAACACTAATTACTAAACCTAAAATTAACAATTCTAAAAAAATAAATGCCAGTTTATATGCAAATATTTTTTTAATTTATTTTTTACATTTCACAGTTTACACTTTCTTTTAGTTATTTTTAGTTCAATATTGGACATTCCTGACACCGTAGGAAATTCTTTATCTATATTATTATTCATTCTGCTAGGTTGTTACCAATTTTTGAAATATAAATATTTGCCTTATTTGGATGCCTTATTTAATTAAAAATTAAACAACGCGAATATTATTTTTTCAATCAGTGATAGCAATTAAACAATTTTAATAATAAAACAATAAGTAATTCTCGATACAAATAGGTTAAAAATAAAGACATGTAAATATTACATTTAAAAAAGATTTTTTTTTTCTTTTTAGAAATATAAAATTCATAAATATTCAATGAACTTATCGTAATCATTTGATCTTTCGTTATCAGTTTTAAATTATTCACTCAAAATTCTACCGTAGATATATACTTATTACCGATTTATCATATTAAAATATTCCCGTCAGCTAAAAATTTAATTGCGCATACTAGAAGTAAAATATATTGAAATTTGTTTCCAAAACATCCTAAATGCATTTCCAATATTATAGTTCTGGTTTATTCATTATTTTATCTTCAGTATGCTAAATAAATCATTAAATGATTTATTAACAGGAAACAAGACATTTCCCTCTTAAGAATTAATTTAAATATATTATACAATCCTAATAGCTTGTTTTGAGTTTCAGACTTTCGAAACGTTATCGATTTATTCAAAATAAAAACCAATAGAATGTGAAATCTTTTAAGATTGTGACTAAAGATAAGTAAAAAAAAAAGCTATAAGAGATTTTTTCTAAATTTCTTATTACATTTTACAAATATTATTAAATATGTAAATGAAAGAACACTAGTTACATACGAGATTACTCAAAAATAAAATAAAGTTTTTTTTTTAATGTAATGTTTGGTAATTTCTAAAACCTATAAAATACGAAATTGTTCAAAAATATTGTTTTTGAATAATTAAGAAAACAAAGTTTTCAGCAATTTTACTGATATTTACATAAATATTGCTTAAAAACTGAATTAACAAATTTTGAATTTTTTAATGTTGGAGATGATAAAACACTATACAAGAGTTATTCACAAATGGATCATGCAAGATCGTAAAAAACGTTAAACAGATAAAAATATTAAAACGTACTAATGATAGAGTCGTACAATGGAAAACCTAGACTTTTGCGTTATAATTTATAATCATATAAATTACACCATTTGGCAGGCGCTTAAGCAGAGAAGCCAGATATTAAATATCTCTCCTCAAATTGCTCTATAGTTGAAATCAAGAACCTGCCAAACAAATTATGTTTTCATATATATATATATATATATTTAAGAATGTAAACTGTGATACAAGAGTAAATATTTCTTAAAATTGTATTTTTCATTCAATTTGCGCGTAATGTACTGACTATTATAAGAAAAAAGAATTTAGTGTTAAAGAGAAATATCCGATAAAAAGAATAAAAAATATATTCCTCCATTTTGTAATACAAATAGATTCTCACCTTTAAATTTGTTTCACATAGATATAGACAGAACAAGGATAAAAGTTCTACGAACATACATTAAAAAAAATAGTCCGCTGCTGAGAGTAACAGAGGAAAAAATCATTCTCATGACTGAATTGAAAGTCGTAAATATGTGAGCACAGAGCGGTGGTTGGCACAAGTAGGATCAACAGCAGTTACAGAAAGGGCATAGTAATAAAGCATGACTGACGAAAATTTCTTTGATATATGAGCAGTTCCGAAATTTGTATCTATTCTGTAGAAATATTTTTGATTTTTTCATAATGGGATAAATTAAAAACTGATAGCATTTACTTTAAATTTTTTTATTTAAATTTGTAGTTTTTAATTTATTTTAGTTTAAATTTGATATCTATGCATAATGTAAATATTTTAATTTAAAATTATAATTTGTTATTTAATTTTTAACTGAATAAATTAAAAATTTATCCCGTGATTTATTTATTTTTTCTAAAATTTTGAAATAGTCTCATGAAAATAGAAAGTATCTAAAATTATTGATCATGTATTAATTATCTTGTTTTAGATATAGGAAAAATAAGTAATTAAATTAGTTAAGAATTACTACTTTATTGCGGAAAATATTTTTAGGGTGCTAAAACATTAATTAAATTCATCAATATTTTTGCTCAGCTTATTCTATCACTTGAGATCATACAATAGGAAACACTACTATCATCAAAGAGATTGGCAAAGGAAAAAAAAGGGATAAATTATACAAAACGACTATGCTTAAGACCAAGGAAGAGTAGTCCTACTGGAGAGTTCGTACTCTGTGGACGCACCCAACGTAAATGTGTAGGGTCGGTGGTTGTTGCAAAGTGGACCAGCAGTATTTAACAACAATGCGACAGTGATAAAAAAGCATAACTGACCAAAAAATGCATCGAATATTTGACCATTTCCAAAATTTTATCTATTCTTTAGAAATATACTTGCATGATTTTATAATTATATAAATTAAACATTTATCCAGTGAATAAAAAATTTTCTCATATTTCCAAGGACTATTATAAAACAGAAAGTAGATAAAATTATTAATCATGTATTAAATTAAAATTCTTGATATATATTTAAAGAAAAAAGTAATTAAATCAGTTAAGAACTGTTATTTTACTTGGAAATTTGTTTTCCTCATATTCCACAAGTGCCATTCAACTTCCTCAAATATTCATCAAGTTTATCAAAATACATTTTTTAGGCTCATAAAATGATAGATTGAATTTATTAAAAGTTAAAGTACATTTATAACCATTTATTTATATAGTTGCTAATCATTAAACGAATAAATATTTTTTTTTAATTAATGGAAGTAAAATAAGAGAGAGAAAAAAAAAAAGAATAGATATTTAAAAGGAAACTTGTTGGACCGGCGAAATCGCGGAGGAGGAGGCGCGCGGTCCTCCAACGTCCGTATTCTTTTTAACCCGACGCAATTTACCAGCGTACAGACGCGAAATATATAAGCCACCGGTGAAACTTAAAAGCCATACACGATAATTTTAATGCATAAAAAAGCATGAAGGGTTGGACTCGGGGATCTGAGATCATCGGTCAACCGCAGCGGCTTCGAGCTTAGTGTTCGTCTGGATGAAAAATAATAGTAAAAAGAAATACAGCATAATATATATATATATATATATATATAAAGGAACTACATCATAGTTTGTTTTTTTTAAATCCCTTTCCAATTTGAAGGCCTTAAATGTTTAGTTTGTATATAATAATTTATCAATGAAATATATTTAGAGAATATGTTTAAATGACTATTTTTTTTTTTTGCGAAAATTTACAGTAACAGTGGTTTTACATATTTTAAACATGGATGTTTTCTATAATGACAAATTTTGATGTGTTTACAGAATCCATTACCTCTTTTAAAATATGCGTTTAGTATGCTAAAATGAGTCTAATGGACAAAAATGTAATGGGACATGTTTATGCATGCATGTGCAAACGATTTTTTGTTTTATACTAATAGTGTTTCGCATCGAAACATATATTGCCGCATAAAGTTTGAAGTAAACGTGATCTCGCATCTGTGCAAGTCATTTACGTAAATATAATATTTTAAAAAAGTAGTCGTCCAATTTCTTTTAGATGTTTAATATAACTAGGCTGATAGAATAAGGTTATGCATTTAAAATTTGTTGATTTTTTAACTTAATTTAAATATATTATATGCATAAAAATAACATTCTTAACGAATTCTGTTATAGATTCTTTCTATGTAGAAAACGCAAAGAAAAACGCATGGAAAAATATTTTTTTGAAATTTTTTGCGAATTTTTTAAAGATATACGTATATGAAAAAGCCGAATATGCGTATTTCTAAATGGAAAAATGCAATAAAAATAATTATTTTTGGTATTTTTTTAATTTTAAAATTACAATAAAATTTTATGCATTTCAAGCGAAACTTTTATGTTATATTTGCGGATTTGAAATGTAAACAAAGAGCCTGTATGTAGAATCTGTAATTCGAGAATATAGTTAATTCGTATTTATTTCTCTGGATAAAATTAAAGTAATTGAGAAAACACACTATATTTCACTAAATATCTTATAGTGTATATATATATCTATATAAGTATTCATATATATTTATATATTCATATATTATATTTCTATATGTGTGTATATATATATATATATATATATATATATATATATATATATATATATAACCATTAATGAAACATTACCGTAACACCAACATAAACTATGAAATTATGAATTAGTATGTAATAATTAATTGACAACGATAGTGTCCCCCAACACTTTGAATATAGATACCATATACTTATTTAAAAGAAAAAGAAATTAAATTAAAAATTGAATAAATGAAATTGAATGAATGAAATTTGTGACCCAAATGCCTAAATACCACAAATAAAATGTGTGGTTTTATCATCATATTAGCCATAATATTGCTAAAGAATATGATTTTGGGACTACCACATCATAAACAAAGAATAAAACCTTTGAAATAGTCTTAAAGTTCAAAAAATAAAAACAATATTAAAAAGGAAAGAAACCTACCCATAATGAAGAGATAAAATCAGTGAAATTTAAACATAAAGTACGAAATACAATTGGATTAAAAAGGATATTGGTGCACATCAGTAACTAGATATAGGAGCATCTCTAAACAGAGGAAATGAATTGCAAAAAATCTTTACATGTTGCCAAAATAAGTTTTAAAGATGATTTACCATGGAATATTATTGTAAAGCAACACAAACCATGGTGCTGCCATCCATGAGAGAAATAGTGAATATTGCGATGAATTAATAAAAGCAGTGAAAGAAAATTAATATTTAAAAATTAAACCAAATACTATCTAAAGAATGATAACAATTAGTTAAATAAATAAAATAAAATAATAAATAATAAATAAAATATCCAATTACATTATGGTAATAATGGATGTATTAATGAAAAATTCTACGTTAAAAAATAAGATGTAAAATGGTAAAATTAATAATTAATGATTAATGCTACAGAAAAATATATGTACCAAGAAATGACATAGCCACTATTAAATAGCTTTGCCAAAAATGCAACATCACATAAATTAATTAAATTAAAATTTAAATAATAAATTATTTAAATTAAGATGCTAAGGATTTAAAATTAATATTAATTAAATATTGAAATTAATTAGTTACACATAATGTTTCTGCATACAATGTTAAAAATTAAATACACATGATATAAGTGGATAGGGTAGAACATTTAATAAAAATTAATACATGTATTATATTAGGATTTAAGAAAGTATATATTATATTAGAAGTTAATATGATATTGTCCACCGTGGGCATTAATGTAAATACAATTAATCAAAAACATTAATAGTAATGAATATAAATTCATTTAAATTAATTAATGAATATGTAAATATAACTACATTAATATGCATATAAAAGTATCAAATCATAGTACATTATAAAATGTGTATTAGCAAACGTATGTGTAAATCAAAATACTCCATTTTTAAAAAAATATAAATTAACCATGTGTTTTTTCCATACAACTGCGCCACACACCTCCTCAATCCAACATCTGCCCACCCATCCGTCCTATTATATTTTTTGTAACTATTTTCTAATATTATATGTTTTTTTTATATATATTTTTAACGCATGTGTTAATTTGGTTGCTAAGATCATTTAAGTACTAATTAAATATTAAAGAATATATGAATTTTTTTGGAAAACCATGTTGTAATGCATCATACATTAGTTTTTTAATATTGTTGTTAATTAGTTGAGAAGAACATAAACTCTTTATTCTATATATATGATTAAGGAGTATGTTACGATATACAGAATTATGAAGACAAGATTTAAAATTAGTAAATGTATTAACTTTGAATTTAAATTTAAATTCTTTACGTTTATCAAATAGATTATTGTTAATAGAAATTATTGTTTTGTTTTCTTTAAGTGTAATTTTAAGATATAAAAAGTTAATAGTATTGTTAGAAAGGAGGTTTTCCGTTAATTCTAAATTAGCAGGATAATCTACTGGAAATATAAAAATATTAGTGTGATCAGTGGCAATTAAAATTATGTCATCAATATAACGATATAAATGTATATTACTTTTAATAAAAGTACGTTCATAGTGATACAAGTATAGGTCAGAAAGTATACTAGATGTACATCCCCCTTGTGGTATACCGACTTTCTGTAAATATAACGTGTTATCATGCATTATAAAATTATTATATATAATGAAATTTGTTAGAGTTTTAAAATAAGCAGTATCTATATGAATTGGTAAATTTAGTGTATGATGATACTTGTTAAATAATGCATTTATAATATTATATAGATCTAATAAATCTATATTATTAAAAAAGATCTTTGAAATCATATGTCATTATATTGTTAACACATTTGAGATTTTTCAAATATTGACGAGTTGATAGCTATTTTTTATACAATGTGTATTATCAGTGGATGTTGTCAGTGTATAAATTTGATTGAGAATTTTTAATAGATGCTTATTGGCTATATTATTATATGTATTGCACCCAATAGTTACAGTCCTAAATTTAATTGGTGTTTTATGAAATTTGGGTATAAGAACTAAATAAGGATAATTAAAGTTAGTAGAAGAAATATTTAATAGTTTATAGCAACTGTGAATTTTATGATTGTTTACAATTACATTTTCATTAGTTTTTTGAAAAGATTTGTTAGTAGAAATACAGGATGTAAGTAGTCGGTGATAATAAGATTTACATATGATTGCATAATTATTAGGAGATTTGTCAATGTACGTGATTACGTAGTTTTTTGTAATTTAGTAATTTGCTGGAATAAATGTTTTCAATTAATATTAACCATATGCGATAAATTATGTTTTAAAGACGCAGTTAATTTTTCAATAACCAGCATTTTTCATTGATTAAAATATATAATAGGTTTACTATATGACATTGAAATTTTATAAATAAAAATATCTATATCGTATGTAAACTGTTTTATAATAGAATTTACATTAAATTTAGAAGGAAGTCTATATTTAGTACCATAACCCATTAGTTTTTGCAGTTTAAAATCATTCACAATATTAAGATTACCAGTGATTTCATGTCCATGATCATTATTAATGTATTTTTTTAGAGTGGGGTCATTGAATTTACAAGGAAAAGTACTTGCATCAGATGTATTTTTTGAAAATGCATTATAGTTAAAAATCTTTCTTCCGATTGTATGAGGATATTTAAATGTTTTTGAAATTTGAAGATTATTAATAGGAAAATAACAGTTTTTATCATTAATTATAGAATTAATATTAATTTTATTAAAGATTTGATTTGAAAAAGTTATTATCATTTGAGTATTAGTGTTTTGAATTTTTTGTAAATTAATGTTGAAAAGATTAGCTCTTGTCATAATAAGATCATAAAAAATATCAGATAAATGATTTGAGTAAGATTTACTAAGAAATACATTTAAATATTCTACTATCTGTTTTTTTTTTAATAGCAAATATGTATTTTCGAATTAAAAAAGAGTTGTTATTCTTAATATAGTTGTGATGAAGAGTATTGATTTGTTATATACAGGGTATCCGAAAAGTCTGGAAACGGTCGAATAACTCGAGATACACATCGGATTGAAAAACGGAAAAATGCATGTTCAATATTTTCTAAAAATTTGATTAGGGATATCAAAGTTATCCCCTCCCCAACTATGCCCCTCTGGCGGGAAAGGGGGGCAAATTCGAAATCTTAAATGATAACCCCCCCTTTTTTATTCCATATTCGAATTTTACGGCAAAAAATACGTAACTTTTGTATTTAACATTTTCTTCAAAAAATCGTAGATGGCACTGTAATCGGGTAAAATACAGTGAGAATCGATTCCATTGAAAAATGGCAAATAACTCGAGAAATATACAGCAGATTGAAAAACGAAAAAATGTACACTATTGGCCATCAAAATGCTACACCATATAGAAATGCAAATAACAGAATGATATTTATTGGAAAAATACATTATAATGGGAAGGAGAGGTGATTACATTTTCAGAAAATTAGGAGATATAGATCCTGAGAAAACACTACCCAAAGAACAAACCTCTGGCCGCAGCATTTATCTGCCTAGCCATGGAGTTGAACAGAGATTGGATGCCATGTACGGATACATCAGTCCATGCAGCTTCAACCCTATGCCACAGTTCATCAACCGTAGTGATGGGCGAGTGGTGGCGGGCCAGTCACTCAGAAGCCATTGACAGGACATTTTCAATTTGTGAGAAATCAGGAGAACGGGCGTTTCCCACGATGCCGCCAAACATAAATGCTGGCATCATGAGGCTGTATATGACGCAGGAATGGCTTCTCACGTTGTCTTTGATGAATCCAGGCTCTGTATGCAGCATCATGATGCCAACATCCATGATTGGCGGCATCGTGGAAAACGCACATTTCCAGCTTGCATTCGAATCGTCATACTGTCATATCACCCGGAGTGACGGTATGAAGTGTCATTGGATACACGTCTCGGTAAACTTTTGTTCGCATTGCCGGCAATTTCAACAGCAGCCGTTACATTTCAAATGTGTTATGGCCCATGGTTCTGCCTTAACTTTGATGCCTCCGCAACTCTAATGTTTAGCAGAACAATGCATGTTGGTCGTACTATCCTGACCTTCCTTGATACAGAACATGTTCGATTGTTGCCCTGGCCGGCACGTTCTCCTGATTTCTCACCAATTGAAAATGTCCTGTCAATCGCTTTTTCCTGTCAATCGCACGGTTGATGAACTGTGGCATAGTGTTGAAGCTGCATGGACTGATGTATCCGTACATGAAATCCAATCTCTGTTCGACTCCATGGCTAGGCAGATAAATGCTGTTATTGCGGCCAAAGGTGGGTGCTTGGGTAGTGCTCTCTCAGGATCTATATCTCCTAAATTTTTGAAAATGTAATCACCTATTCTTCCTATTATAATGTATTTGTCCAATAAATATCATTCTGTTATTTGCATTCCTTCATGATGTAGCATTTTGGATGGCCAGTAGTGTATCTTCAATAGTTCTGAAAAATCTATTTAGGGATATAAAGGTTGCCACTTTTCTAAAATACTGAACATGCATTTTTCCGTTTTTCAATCCAATGTGCATTTCTCAAGTTATTCGATTGTTCCTAGACTTTTCAAATGAAACGATGTCATTGCATTTTACTCGATTACAGCACCATCTACGATTTTCCGAAGAAAATGTTAAATACAAAAGTTAAATATTTTTTCCCGTAGAATCCGAATCTGCAATAAAAAAAGCAGGGGGGGGTTATCATTTAAGATTTTAAGTTGCCCACCTTTCCCCCCAGGGGGGCATAGTTGAGGAGGAAAACTTTGCTATTCCAAAATAGACTTTTAGAAAATATTGAACATGCATTTTCCGTTTTTCAATGCGATGTATATTTCTCGAGTTATTCGACCGTTTCCAGACTTTTCGGACACCCATTATATATATATATATATATATATAATTATTCATATGTATTCATATTTATATATATATATATATATATATATACAGGGTGGTTATAATATAAGTACCTCTATTTAGAGCTGTCTGTAGCTCGTAGGATTAACCCGAATGAAACCGAAATTGGTACACTTACTATTCGAAAAGGGGGAAGAAGAATGGTACAATTAAAAAAACAATTGCCATAATCACCGACAGATGGCGCTATTGTATGTGTAATGTAATGTGTAATACAAGAACAAATAATTAAGGCGTCAAACCGGATGGCATACCTAGTTTATTGCAAAATGTCACAGTGAATGTGGTATGCTTTCGCATGACGGTGCCGATCATGTTCAGGTTCCACATGACCATAGTGCTGGAGGACGCAATCCAGGAGGTGCACGACATGCTCAGCTACTGAATGTAACGCTTCAGGAATGATGTTTTGGACATGTTGTGGTATGCGATAAAGTCATTGAGGTTTTGGATACCTCCACGGTAGGCGATTATTGCAATTAATTTTTTATTGTTCCATTCTTCATCCCCCTTCTCGAATAGTAAGTGCACCGATTTTAGTTTCATTCCGGTAATTCCTTCAAGCTACAGACTTCTCCAAATAGAGATACTTATTTTATAACCACCCGGTATATATAATTATTCATATGTATTCACACACACACACACACACACATATATATATATATATATATATATATATATATATATATACATTTATATTCATATATATTAATATGAGCCATATTCGTATATATTCATATTGGCACATGGGGAAAATCTATATAATATTGCCGGGCTTTCTCTATTTTACGAAAACTATCATTAATGTTATTTTTACTTCCCTTTTTTTTTTTTTTTTTTTGTAAAGGCAATTTACTTACCTTAATACTACTTTTTTTCAAGTGGTCAAAACGCTGGCAGCTAGTTAGATTGGTGTCTAATTTGACTGGTAATTCATAAGTGGCGCTTCTAGTGAACCTATACTCATTTTGATAAACTTATTAATTCATATATATTGTTCACATAATTATTATAATACTAATTTTGTTAATGCTATTGACTACAGACAGACTATTTTTTTTTAAATAAAATTTTGTTTTATCTTCCTTATTTTATACAAAAATTCTGCAACATTTGGAAACATTTATAAATATTTTAAAATTTTGTGAATATTCAAAAATGATATTTCTTCCGGTTTTAAGAGTTTTATCTGACTGTATTATCAGCCTCTCTGAAGGATGTTCACGTTATCATTCTCTGAACTATGCCAATCCACATTTACAAAATTGGGATACATTTGGGCGAATCCGCTTACGTTCAGATTTGCAGATGTTTTGCAGAAATACCATATTCTTTTAGGTGGTTTTTGCTCAAAGTCTTCTCGATCAATCTCGGTGTGGTGCCATCCTTGTAGGCAACACCTCAATCACTAACGTAGAGAATGAAAATCTATTATAATCTTCACACATGAATGTGTGACACAAAAGTTGTTTCTTAAAGTGACACTAACGCAGTATTTTTGATACCTAGTGCGTATAATAATTTTATTTCATTTTTTCTGCGTTTAATAAGGAATTTATTTCTTAGAAATTTAGATACACGATTTAATATATTAGATTATATTACCTTAGCTAACATTTCATATTTTTATATTTGAACTATCCTCAGGCTTTATTTTTATTAATTTTTTTAACATAATGCATTTTAAAAGTGTCGTAGGCATATATACAAAAATAAAAAAAAATAAAAATTAGCCATTAATAATTCATGTTAATGAAATTGTTAAATATCTTTTTATGGAGTGCGAATTTTTAGTGCCTATTATTTCTTGTATCTTCTTTAGGTGTTGTATTTTGAATGTATGTATTTTGAAATGTCAAATTTATATCATAAAATTAAAATTTTTTGAAAACCAATGTTGTCACTAAAAATGTTTTTACTTTTACCATTATATATTCATTCCTTCCAAACAAAGTACTTTGCAAATAAATTCAGCGCCTTTATTACAGTCAATAAGTTTTGGAAATACTTACTAAAACTACTAACTGTGTATTTGTAGATTAGAACGTCTTGAACTGTAATTTATAGTTTAAACACTTTTGGAGTTTGGACAATCATTGTTTAAAAAAATATATAAAAAATGGTATAGTTTTTCTTCTGCTATTTATTTTATAAGATGATAGTAAATTATTTTCACTTAGATCATACGTAATAGACGATTTACTCAGCTAATGAATGCTAAAGTGATCTGCTTAAATTCTGTTATTTGACGGTGAAAGATTTAAGTATGCCATAAATTTTATCCAAATTTAACTTATTTAACTTGTATCATAGACGGAAAAAATAGTGATTCGAATTAGTTAGTAAAAAAAAAAAAAAAAAAAAAAAAAAAAAAAAGAGTCTTAGCATTATAATAATTCTGTAAAATAATTCTGTATAAATAATTCTTAATTCAAATTTTATCCAAATTTAACTTATTTAACTTGTATCATAGACCGAAAAAATAGTGATTCGAATTAGTTAGTAAAAAAAAAAGAAAAAAAAAAAGAGTCTTAGCATTATAATAATTCTGTAAAATAATTTTGTAAAATAATTCTGTATAAATAATTCTTAATTCAAATTTTATCCAAATTTAACTTATTTAACTTGTATCATAGACCGAAAAAATAGTGATTCGAATTAGTTAGTAAAAAAAAAAAAAAAAAAAAAAAAAAAAAAAATTAGTCTTAGCATTATAATAATTCTGTATAAATAATTCAAATACACTAATTAATGTGCTCATAAAGTTAATGTTTTATAATATTTTGTTTTTTTATGAGAGGATATTAAATAAATTTATTTCTGTAATAATAAATTATTTTCAGAACTATAAAAGTGTATATCTTTAAATAAAGCAAATAATATTGAGACATACGATAGAAGTTTTAATTACAACTAAATGCAAAACTCGGGAAACGACAGGAGTGGAATCTTTTGCTTAACGTGCATTTTTCTCAAAACTGTGAGTCTTCCAGGTATGGTTTTTTGAACAAATTTTATGTACTCAGAACAGGGATTCTCGTTCTGCACTGTTTTTGCGGTAATATGCAAACACACTGTAATTCACTGAATTTTTTGTTTGTTTAAGTCACTTGCTACACCTTTATACCATAATGCATTATGTTGCACTGTTTTAATCCTAGTAATTTAATTAAATTACTATTAAGAAATTATATGCAATGATAAAAATAAATTCTAAAAAAAAAACAGACTTCCAATTTGTAGATATTGAAATATTTTTAAAATTATATTAATTTAGAATACGGGATAGCTTATCTAGTGAACAGCTTCAATCAATAGCAATAGATTATAGTCAATAACTTATAAGTCAATATAACACATGGGCTGATAAGTTCCCGGTCTGGCACACAGATGGCGTTGAAATCGCCGAACCGATGTTTTTTTAGTAAATACTAACCTTTAAAAGGTAGCAGAAAAAATGTCATGACGATTCGCCGTATGGATAAAACGTTAGAGTGGTTTCAGTTGAACGACTTTGTTGATAAACAAACAAATGGATAAACAAGAATTTCAAGAATTGTTATTTGATTGGGAAAAACACCGTTCAAACAAAAGCTTGGCTTTATAAGCGTTATCCGGACACTGCACCAGGTAAATCAACCATTATTGACTGGTTTGCTAAATTTAAACGTGGTCGTACGGACACCAGTGATGCATCATGCAAAAGAGGTGGTTACTCCGGAAAACATAAAAAAGTCCACAAAATCGTTTTGGGGAACCGTAAAGTGAAGTTACAGGAGATAGCTCAGACTCTGAAGATATCCAAGGAACGTGAAGATATTATTTTTAATGAACATTTGTCTATGAAAAAGCTGTTGTCAAAGTGGCTGACGCGCGTGTTGACTTTTCACCAAAAACAACATCGAGTCGATGATTCTAAGCACTGTTTGGAGCTTTTTCGTTATAAAATTATGTTATTTCATGTAAAATTATTATTTTTACTCATTTATTAAATTATTATTATAAAATTATTATTATAAAATTATTATTATTATTTATTATTATTAAATTATTATTATTTAATATTAGAGTTATTTTATCTATTAAAGTTATAAAGTTATAAACTCATAAAGTTTTATTAAAAAGTTATGTTTTCTTTATTAGACCGGGAACGTATCAGCCCATGTGTTACATAAAAATGTACAAATATCTGAAAACGTTATCCAACATATTCAATTGATATTTTTTTAAATAAATGTTATGTGAATAAAGTTTTGTGCTTAACCCTTTCTGATCGATGTTATATTAAATTATCATTAAAAAATCATTAAGTTTAAATTATCAATCATTAAACAATTATTCAGTCTAAATTATTGAATTATCATTAAACAACTATAAAGATGAGCTATATAAAGATATAAATCAGGATCAGCTACAGATACTTTACTTTATCATGTTCCAAAAGCAATATTCTTTGTACAAAGCAAAAATACCTTTTATGGATAAAAAATCCTTTTCCAATTATATAACCGTTTACCTTTCTTGATATTGAAAGACATGAAGTGGAATATTTAAGTGATAAACATTTGGATACTTATATGTAAGGCCTTTAAATTTGGACAATTTTTAACTGTACAAAATATTAAAAACAATATTTTAAGGATATCAAGAAATTAAGAGCTTCCGTATTGAACGAAAAATGCATTTAACAGATGCAATCTTCTATAAAATTTAGGAAAATACCACGCATTATTAGAAGCAACATTGTAATATATTTAATGGTGTCTCAATACATAATAATTCAACACTAAGTTTATAATATATTATTGTTTTTTAAATTTTTTGCGCATAACACTTTTTGTAACAGAACAAAGCAAAATGACTCTTTTTATTTTCAAGTAATATAAAGTTGAAGTATGAATTGTTTATATATAAACTTGCCAAATATATTGTAATCTGAATGATGATAATATAACATATGCATTAACATTTGACAAATATATTTTGAAAAGAGGAAATGGAAAATAATATGATTTGTTACATTGTTGAATGCAATATTTTTGACCTAAAATCACAGATGTAGAACAAAATACATTAATAAAATTACAATAGCCTCACGTATAATGGTCTGTCGTTGGTTATGTTTCAATACAAAACAAATATTGGATAATGATTTAATATAAAAAAAATTCGATAAGATATGTTTTCTTTAAAAGACAACAGATAACTCATTATTTTCATCTATCTTACTTTTTTGTGATCAACTGTCACTTATTATTATTTTCTCTTATTTGCGCTACAGCAGGTGATTCAACTTAGGCTACCCAGATCAAAGAATATACCGCCCATTTTATGTGAAAATCGCTTTTAGTTGAAAACTATACATGTTTTATACATTAAATATATTTTTTTAGATTTTCCAAAAATTCTATCAGAAATTGTTTATACGTGAAATATATCCATTATGCATTCAAATACAATTAAACTGAAAAACATTTTAAAGGTATTAATTGAGTAATTTTTCTATTTTACGGAAAAAAAAAATGATTTTTTGGTTATGTGATGAAGGTGGGGGAGCAAACACGGTGAATCAATTTTTAATTGTGGTAACATTGCCAATTTCTGCTTAATTTTGCAGGTTTATTTACATTGCAGAAATTATTACTTTACATAACTGTAGTAAAAATATTTGTTGTTGAGTTAGTTTTAAAAATTAGTGCTTACAAATTATTTAAACAATCTTTAAATGTATGAAATTAAGTTAAAGATATAAAAAAAAAATATTTTTTTTTAAGTGAATTTCTAATATATTTGATTGTTGAAAAATGAAATTTTAAAATATTTAAAAACAAATAAACGAGCGAAAGAATCAAAAGAGATAGTTGAAGTTCTTGCCTTGATTTTTTATGATGGTAGCGGTACTAACGCATATGTTTAAGTTTTATAATATGCAAATGATTTGAAAAATATTAAAATTGCAAAATACGCAGATTTGATTGGAGATTACGTGTTTACTCTGTCCTACATTGTAAGAAATTGAAAAAATATCGTGATACAGTATTAAATTTAAAGAAATTACGGCAATTTTTGTAATGAATAAATAAAGTTGTGTGTCCCAACACTTCGTTCTTGTCGCAGTCCACGATGTTCACCGGTACTCTGTCAAATGGTATCCGAAATTGTAAAACTTACATAAAAAAATAAAGTTTTTACTCCGAAAATGCTAAAATAGACAGTAATCGTTTGAATAAAAAAAAAAAAAAAAAAAGAGAGAGAGAGATTATACCTACCTACAAGATTGGAAAAAAGAAAAAAAAAAACACGTGTATTTTGCGGATTTTTCTAAGGTAAATGAAACAGGATATTTGAAAATATCTTTTTGTATTTTGTTTGTTACACTTTAAAGAACAGTAATTGCTTTTTGTAATGACGAAGTAAAGTTGGGTGTTCCCAACAGACCCGTTCTCCGGAGATGGTGTTGAGCTTATCGCCTTCCACGGTGTTCACCGTTACTCTGTCAAATGTTATCCGAAATTATAAAACTTACATAAAAAATAAAGTCTTTATTCCGAAAATATTAAAGTAGACAGTAATCGTTCGTTTAAAAAATGTTTAAGAGATTACACTTACATATAAAAAAAATAAATAAAAAAAAGACGTGTATTTTTGGGGATTTCTTTCAGGGAAAAAAAAAGATATTTGAAAATCTCTTTTTGTATTTTGTTTATTACACTTTAAAGAACAGAAATTAATTTTTGTAATAACGAAGAAAGTTGGGTGTTCCCAGCAGACCCGTTCACCGGAGATGGTGTTGTTCTTATCGCTGTCCACGGTGTTCACAGTTACTCTCAAATGTTATCTGAAATTATAAAACTTACATAAAAAAATAAAGTCTTTATTTCGAAAATTTTAAAGTAGACAGTAATCGTTCGGTTAAAAAATGTTTAAAAAGTTACACTTGATTTAAAAAAAAAAGATATTTGAAAATTTCTTTTTCTATTTTGTTTGATATACTTTAAAGAACAGAAATTGATTTTTGGAATGACGAAATAAAGTTGGGTATCCTCAACAGACCTGTTCTCCGGAAATGGATTATCGCCGTCCACGGTATTAACCGTAACTCTCCCAAATGATATCCGAAATTATAAAAATTATATATAAAAAAAGTCTTTACTCCGAAAATCCTAAAGTAGAGAGTAATCGTTCCTTAAGAAAAAAATCAAAATGGCCGTTTATCAAAGTTAAGATACCGATTTTCAAAAACATTTTCAAATATAATTGGTTATAAAAAATAGAAAAAAATCATCACATCACCAAAAAGAACGATTTCTCTCTAGATAATATCATTGTTAAACATTGGTCAAAATTTGAAGAAGATTTCTGGGAATTTGTTTGAGTTATCGTGATCTTCGTCTTTAAAAACATTGTTTTGAGATAATAATGTTTAAACATTCAATTTAAGATTTATGCACGACAGAACAAAGTAAATTAAAACCGCGTAACTTTCTTAATTTTTAAGAGATCGACGAGAAAATGTAACTGAATATTCTTTATTAGTTTTAATTTCAGCAAACGCCATAAAAGATATACATTTTTCGAAAATGTTCATTGAGAAGTAAAAATTGTTTTGTGTTGAGAAACAATTTAACAAGTTGTAACTTTTTGTCTTAATGTGATATTGTTTTCACGTAGGACTCTGGAAAATTATTTCTTATTTCCATTAAAAAAGAACTAATCTGAAAATTCAGATAACAACAAAACAATCCAAAATATACGGGATTGTTATTAAAATTGCAGGAAATCTTTGCTACCAGTAATATTGCTAAAAACGTTTCTATTATTTTGGAAACTCATTTTTTTCTAATATTTCTGAAATTAGCTGTGAAAGACATTTCTTCTTTGTTATGAAATGTTCTTTTAATTTCTGTACGGTGTATCAATCATGTAAGAACTTATCCAATACATAAAAAAGCAGAAAAGTAACACATAACATTTATTTTTATTTGCAGGCATGGATATTGAATCGTAAAAAGAAGCGATGCAATATGTTAAATGGTTTGTCAACATAAAATTATTCAAGCTATGTTTATAATATATTACACTTTTTCCTTCGCACTAGATAGTTTTTCTCTAGAACTAAGCCATTCGACTTCGAAGCAAAATACAAAGGAATGAGATGACCTACTTAATATTTCAATAAACAACAAGCTTTAATCTGACTGATGATACCCTACAATGGATAAATTCTTGCGTATTGTAGAAAATTTTGCCAAACATATATGTAATTAGAAAAACGAGGAAAATATAGTTTAACAGATTCCTGAATATCATACTAGAAATGAAATATTTGTACGTTGTTTAGGAACTAAATTCTAGTATGTAGAAACAAACATATAAAGAAAAAAGAAAAATTCACTTGAAAGATATGGTATTATTTGGCTATGTTTCAGAATTTAAAGCAAAGGATGTTACTTTATAATAAAGATTTTTTCTTGTTAATTTTTTTTTTTTGTAACAGCAGATTAAATTGGATAGTAAGTTATTGCAAATATATTATTTTCATCGTGAAATTTATGTAACAGAGTTATAGTATGGATAGTCTTTATTTAACATAATAGGATAAATAACATTATTATTGTTTTAGTTTAGAAACTATTACCACATTGATACGTTACTGGAAAGTGCCTTTCAATTAAATAACAATTATCTTGGGCTCAAGTGTCCGAAAATCACAACTTTGATACAAATTACCGAAAAATTCTTTGAGACTCTCCCTTTGTCGAAAAATAAAAAAACACTCGATTTCAAGATTTATGAATAAGAACAACTGCAACGGTGTGGCATTTACAAATAAAAGAGACTTAACGAATGCGTCAGAAAGTAGCCATTTTAGATTAGTGAAGAAAGAGTGTTAAGGAAATTACAGCATGCGAGAGCATTATTTCCATGAAAATGGGATATTTTAAATAAAGATTTAGAGTATTTTTAGAAGTAAAGTCTGAGGCTGTGTTTAAAAAAATAAATAAAAAACGCTAATCGAAATTTTCATATGCGACAGACTCGCGTGAAGCCAGTCGTATTCTAGCATCGAGAAAAGAAAAAAAAAGAGAATTATCTTAACGAATTTCATATTTTTCTCGCAATCAGAAAAGTTACCTCCAATCGTTTCAAGAAACGGATATAACTCTTTAATATGCGATGGTTCTAGCCTAATAAATATGATTTCTAAAGTCATTTGGATGATGATAACACAATCAGACGCATATAATTAAAAATAATAATCTGCTTACGAAATTCTTTTTTTGCAATATAGTTATGAACAACCCTTGACAAATGCCAGCTCTTCTCACCACTGGTGACTATTTTTTTTTCATCTGGCGGTTTTCTTTTTCTGTCTCTTTTTGTGTGTATAAATTGAACTAAGAAATGAGCACAAACAGCATTTAGAATAGTTACCGGAGAGATCTTACCGTTTCCGAAATGTCCAAAAACTGCCTCGAAACGTGAAAAAAAACGTTAAAAATCCCATAAAATTTTCTGGAAAAATTTAAATAACACAGAGAGCAAAATTTACTTCATTGGGCTAAAAAATAGAAACCTGATATCTTTCACGAATGTCAAAAAAATTCCATGAAATACGAAAAAAGCTATAAATTGCATAAAAAATCACTACAAATTCAAAAATCGCAAATGACAAAATTTAATGTATCGGGCTAAAAGACTGAAACAGCCTTTTATTACTTTTGAAAAAACGCTAAAGAGGAGGACAAAATTCTGTACTATATTGTGCTAAACAGGATTCCTTTAAAGAATGTAAAAAAATTGCCGCAAAACAAGAATAAGCGCTAAAAATCGTATACAAAATTAAATTAAATCATCTAATTAAAAAAATTCGGTACTATTCTATAGATAGATTTTCTCCATTAAGTCATAATTTTTTTTTTCTTTTTGAAAGTCAATGAGAAGGAGAGGGCAGTGTAAATATATTTTGCTTGCGACTAGAATTTTTTGCTGGCTACATCATTTTATCAAATTTGTAAAGCACTGGTTATGAATGTTCAGAAGAACTGCATTTTTGTGTGAAATCTTTTGCGGATGATAGAATGAAATATTTCTTTTGCAGGGTTAATCATAAAAAAGGTATATATGTTCATATATAAGCTGAAATGCGGTACCAAGATTTCTTTCGCTTTTGAGGAGCACTGACATAAGTTTTCACCCGAGCTTTAAGAATATGACTGAGAGACGATATCTTTGGTTTCAAAAAGGTGTCATGGAAGACTTTGTATGGGTTACTTTTGTATTGGACGGTGGTGAAGCACTGGCATGTTTTAGTGAGCGCGTTAAAAGTTTGACTTGAAGAGTGATTGATTTGTTAATACATGAGCGTAAACGATCCCAAACTGTGAGTGTGGTGAACTGGGGAGTGCTACTAATGCATTTTATCACTGCACTCTCACGCAGTGTTGTCAGATCGGTCATCCATCCACGCCCCCTAAGAGTTGGCTTTCTGACACAGTCACACTCCCAACACTTCTATTAAAGCTTAAAAATGTTCACATATTTTCCCATGATCTGTGAAACTTAACTCACTAGTGGCACTCTCATCGTGTTCCTATATCGAATGGTGCTGCCCAGTGTCGCGATTTGATCTTGCTCAGGCGGCACCTGTATGAGTCAAGCAGTACAAGTGCCAAAGTCCCTAATTTGATGTCACTGTGACCTGAATCCTCCCCCAACTTAACCGTCCAGTGTCGCATGGGAAATCTGTTTTCCGGCAGTGAGGAATATATTTGTATATTTCTTACTTTTATGCCATTCAAAGTCACTGTATCTCGTGTAGCGTGTGGGTTCTCCCCAGGCAAGGAAAGTGTTTAAACATTTCTTTTTTTTATGTACCTTAATAAAGAAATCCGGGATGCTCTACGGTCTTCGTTTCCTCGACTGAGCAGTCCCTCTTAGGCTATCCATCGATCATCAGCTGCTCGCTAATCGTTTATATTTTGCGATTTTTCATTATTAAATTATTAAATGTGGGAAAATATAAATTTGTGAAAGTAATTTGTATCAAAAGATACGGTCAAACATTTTATTTCTTATTTGGTGCGGATATAATATTTTACGAGAAATCTAACTAATGATTAATTTAACACTAAAAGTTTTTAACATTAAAATTTTTTAATTATTTTTCAACAAAAAGCATTAAAATATAAAACTTTCGTTTGAATTTTATGATGTTCCTATTTTATTTGCTCAAGCATTTTTTAAACGTTTTTTATATGTTTTTAATAATAATAAATGTGAGTTTTTGTTTTAAAATGTTTGTTAATACATAAATAGATATGCAAATATTAAACTAATGAAAGATTGGTAAAATTATAAATATTTATGCTTTTCGTTTTTAATGCATTTTCAAAATATTTAAATCCAGACCATAAATATGTTGTGTGTGATACATTGTTCATTGTCAAAAAATCAAGCAATATCATCAACATTTAACAAAAGCTTATCAATTTTAAAGTAATAAGAAATGAATTAAATAAATGCTAATATAAATACATATTAATATTTCGACACTAGATAAAATAAGTGACACATGTTTTAACATTATCCATAGTTTGCTCCATTGCAAAGATAGGTCGCCGAAAATTTCCCGATATGTACTTTGTGATTGTTTTAGTAAATAACTTTTCCACCACCTGTAAAAGGTAAATAATATTTTTTTCCGTTAGTATTCAGAAATTCCTATCAGTATAATCGTGCATACATAAAAAATGAAAGATAACAAACGGAAATTAATGTGCTTTAAAGATATAATCAATATGTTTTAAGAGAGAACTATATTAAATGATTGTGAAGCATGTAATAACTCATGCTGTGCTTATAATAATTTGTTCGTTTTCTTTAAATACAACACATTTCCCAAAATATGACTGCTTTTACATAAATAAGAATACGCTGATCTATTAAATTTTGCAATTCACATCGGTGCTTGAATTTGACAGTTGATAATTTATTATAGATCAATTCATGCATGATTCCAAAATTTTCAAAATCTATTATGGGAACGGGAACAACAGAATATATCCGATTGCTGAATATCGTACTAGAAATGTAGTACTTTAGAGTTATTTAAAACCAAAATTTTCGTATGTAGAAACAACTTATAAATAAAAATGCATGAACCTCACAATGAATGGATTATACACTGACGGAAAAAAAATCCCAACACCAAGAAAGACTTGTGTTAGATAAACGAAAATTGGTAGGCGTGTTTATACATCTGAAAGATGACATCGATTCAAATTTCGCGCTTCGCGTATAAGTGTGGTACTAGTAGCGCCACTCAGAACTTGCAAATCAGGTTTGCTTTAAATGCATGCTGTAAAGTTCGTGACCATTATTTATCTTCAAAATTTGACGTATTGAGTTGATGTTAGCCAAGAATGCCTTTAAGAAGACGAAGAAGCCATTATCAACAGCTCACCGAAGTTGAACGAGGTCATATAATAGGGCTACTAGAACCTGGATTTTCTTTCCATGATATTGCAGAAATACTTGGCCGGAGTGTATCCACTGTGCATGATTGTTGGGAGTAGTGGTCAAGGGATGGTACAGGCTCAAAAAGACCGGGTTCCGGGAGGCCACGGGGCACTACTGGGAGGGAAGTCTGCCGTATTCGGCTTACGGCTGTGGCGCATCTTACTGTGTCTGCGGAAGAAAATCGAGCTGCAGTTGGTACCACAGTGACACAACGAACTGTTAGACACCGGTTACTTCAAGGAAAGCTCGGAGCCAGGCGATCTGTAGCGTGCATTCCACTGACTCCAAGTCATTGTCGTTTGCGTCACCAGTGGTGTCAAGCCAGAACTCATTGGAGGGCGGAGTGGAGATCTGTTGTGTTTTCTGATAAAAGTACGTTCTGCCTTGGTGCCAGTGATGGCCATGTGTTGGTCAGAAGGAGGTCAGGGGGAACGCCTGCAACCAAACTGTCTGCGGCCTAGACACACTGGACCTACACCTGGAGTCATATTCTAGGGAGCAATTTCCTATGACAGCAGGAGCACTCTAGTGGTTATCCCAAACACACTGAATGCAAATTTGTACGTCAGTCTGGTAATTCAACCTGTAGTGCTGATTTTCATGAACAGCATTCAGGGGGGAGTTTTCTAACATGATAACGCTCGCCCTCATACCGCTGTTGTAACACAACGTGCTCTACAGAGTGTCGACATGTTACCTTGGCCTGCGAGATCACCAGATCTTTCTCCAATTGAGCATGTATGGGATATCATTGGACGACAACTCCAGCATCATTCACAGCCAGCACTGACCGTCCCAGTATTGACACAACAAGTACAACAAGCATGGAACTCTATACCACAAAGTGACATTCGGCACCTGTATAACACAATGCATGCACGTTTGCAGGTTTGCATTCAAAATTCTGAAGGTTACACCGGCTATTAATGTAACAGCATTTCTCATTTGAAATGCATTTTCTTGAGCTAAAATTAACCTGTGATTTGGAAAATCTAATCAATTAAACATGTTAGCTAGACAAATGCATTGTCCAAATTTCATTACTCTACAAAAGAAATTTCTTTGTTTTGGGATTTTTTTTTCCGTCAGTGTATTTTGGTTATATTTCAGAATTTCAATAGAAAATTGATATTATGTTATTATAAAAATTATTTTGCATCGGATTATATTATCTCTAAAAGTCAGTCAACGTTGATATTATATCATTAATATTGTAATTTTAATCATAAACCTATTTTCTGTAATAGAAAGTTAGACAAAAGCATGAAGTTGTCATTATTTTATCAATTGCAATCAATAAATATTTTGTTTCAGTTGTAATAACTGTACTTGTCTAGGAATTAGAAAATATCTTAACCGCTTAGAATAACTATTAAGATACTTATGTAGAGTAATTAAAAAAGAAATATTATTATTTTACAACTTCTGTAAACGGGTATTTTTATTAAGGAATTAAAAAGAAATTATGTATTTTTTGCAATACCTCGTAATATAAATATAATCACATGTTGCACACCTTATTTGGTTGCATAAATTTCAAACCTGAAGATTATATCTTATTAAAATACAGTAAAGATTGCAACAGTATTATTTATTAATATAACGTTTTAATGAAAAGACCTTTAGGAGTATTCAAAATATAGCTTTATTGAAAGCTTTAATTCATTTATTTAACATTATACACAACTCTTAATAACTTAAAATAATATTTCACGGAATATTCTAAATTTCCGAAAGAACAAAAAAGTCAAAATATCAAATTGTTATTCTATCATAACACATTACATAAGAACATAAAAAATGACTTCATAAACATGTCATAGTCAAAATGATAAAAATACATCTTCATTTATGAAAAATCGTCTTATCACAAATAATCTTCAAATTATTTTGAAGTTTTCTCCTGTTTAATAGACAATTAAAATTATAACTTATCATTTATATAACAAATTTTATTTTTCCAAAATCTAAAGATCCCTATAGATCCTTAACGTTCTATTACTCTTAAAATTGACTAATGTTCTTATGAATTATTTATTTATCTGGCTTTTCTTTTAAACTAAACATATGTTTTCTATTTTAAGAAGCAGGGATAATTTTTCGGAGATAAATTTATAAAATAGCCAAAACAAACACCAACATCAATTGGAACACGAATTTAAGACAAATTAATTCCCTTTATGTGTCATTGCGTCAAAAAAAATATTAGTTAAAAATTATATAAAAATTATTACTTACTTTAGTTAAGTAGGGTAGACCGGGGCAAGATGACTACGTTAATAATTTTTGTTGTTTATTAATTTATTTTGAAGTAATAGTAAAATTAATTTTACATGAACTGATAGAGTATACCTTTGTAGTATTAAATACATTACCATTTAATTTTTCAAATAAACAAAATAAAGGATAATTTTATTTTTTCATAACATTAACAAATCGTCATCTTGCCCCAGTACTGGGGCAAGATGACTTTGGCCTTGGGCAAGATGACAACACTGAAAAAGATTGAACATATTTTATCTTTTGAATATGTTACATGGTTTAACAAATGATAACTGTGTTTTTACATCTTACAAAGTATCAAACTAAGCATAATGTATTGATTGTAACGTAATTTTGAAGTGTTTAGTTGTGCAGCTAACAATATAGTCACAAATAAAAAATGCCATTTTCTTAATTGGAACATTCCTCATGCCACCACTCTTGGCGTTTACAGCACTGGATCCATTCTTCTGTTGGTGGGCCACAATACCAGAAGTTGGTCTTAAACGCTTTTTGAATTTTTTGGGAGTAGGGGAACCAGCGGGGGAGGGGGGATGTCTTGACCCCGTCGAACGGTACTCTCCTCGTACAGATCGGATGCTTGGAAGTGGAGATACGGACCCCGATAGGGTTTTTCTTTCGGTAGGCTAAGGAGGGCTTAGCGGATGGCAAAAATGTCTTCCTCTGGTCGCCCCCTTTCGAACGACACCTCCCCCGATCCCATGCGCCCCTTAGCCCCAGAGGAGATAGAAGCGCAAGGTCGTGCAAACAAACACACAGACAAACAAGCGTTTACAGGATTTAAATTGAATGGACAACATAGTTAGTTTAATAAATTCCGAAACACAGGGCCAGATGACGAGCTCCTCATCTTGCCCCGGACTGCATGTTTAAAAATATTCGTTTTCATCGCCATGAAGGAAGGCGATTAATTGACATTTATTCATGGTAATAGGTAGTATTTAAGTTAAGTTACTCATAAATATTAAAGAGAAACGATATATCTTACCTGTATCTGTAGCAGAGCTTATTTACACATGCATAAAAGTTATAACGTGGCAGCGGAAAACAATCAAAGCTTCACAACTGACACAAAAATGGCGATTTCAGCGTCTCTATAGTACTGTTTAACGAACGGCCGATAGGAGAGCCAGTAGTGTCCGGTTGATGCTGCCACCGAGCGGAAAACGGAAAAATTAAGACATTCGTCGTCTTGCCCCACTCTTCATCTTGCCCCGGTCTCCCCTATTTAATTATTTCAAAACTTCTTACGTATTAGTCTTAAACTTAGTTACTTTTTAGAGAAACGTTTAATTACTCTTAATATTCCTAGTTAACCATTTAAAAGAGATTTTATAACCATTTAAAAGACCATTTAAAAGAGATTTAACCATTTAAAAGAGATTTCTGAAGTTCAGCTTATTAGTAATAAAAGTCAATAAAACATTTCTACTGTTGCAGGTGTGATATGTGCATTCCACAGACACCGTATGGTATATTTTGGCATCCATCAAGAAGGTGTTGCACACCATGATCATACAGTACATCCTGCTAAGAAAAAAGAAAATATTCGCATGGCATCATGGAAGGTATATTTACATTGGAATTTGATATTTCCATCTTTTCCAATGGATGGCATGTTATTTAGCAAGCACAGAATAATTGATGATGTGAACCATGGCACAGAAATAGCGGATGAGAACCATTCAAAAGAAACAGCTAATCCAGATTATGAGCCACCAGCTGGTACTTTATATATAAATGAGGCAGAGAGAGATCAACGTAAACAACAAATGCTCAACTTTACTGAACAACAACTTTACTGAAACTGCAGCTCCTGACATGAGTCCTCTAAAATTCCAAATTCCAAATCCAGTCACAGAACTTTCAAAATCAAGTATCTATTATGCTAAATGTAAATACAAAGAAGCCCAAAATAATTTCAAAAACAAGTTTTGTGAAAACTTTGCACCAGAGCAAGGGCAAGTATTGTATAAAGTGTCATCTTCATCTCCATCCTCAGAGTCCGAAAGCGATGTACTAGAATTACTTCAGCATATTGTACGAGCCTATGAAAGTGCAGTAAATAGCAAAACAAAAATTTTAATCTTGAGTGTTTTATCTCCAAACGTGATACTATGTATTTTTTCGAATGTACAAAGTATGAAATTGACAAAGCATGGAAATGGAGATCTACATATGGCCCAGGAGCTTTTGAAGTCCCTGAAAAAACAACCAGGAAGAAACTGGACATCCATAAGTATGAACATTTTCTTCACTATCTATTTGAATCAGGCACAATTCAAGATGTAGCATAGGGTGCAAGTACATTAGTGTATGACAGCAGAGAGAAGCAGATTGTACCTCGGGCCATCGTTAATGCATTGAAAAGCCACACTATTTTACAATACCATTAATTCTGTTCCGAAGTTAATTATACACCTTTATCAGTAAGTTCCCTTTTACATATCCTCAATGTTTTGAAGCCTAGTCAACAACACAATATTGCAGGAATGGACAACACCACCGTGGAAGGCTTAAATGGATTCCAAATGCTGCAAACAATTATAAATGAATGTGCTGCTGATTTGAAAAAAAAAACTGAATGCTATGTTTCAGAAAGCTCAGCGCTATTTGAAACTCGGATATGCTCTCCACTGTTCAGAGAATAGCCAATGCATTTCGCATTGTACAGTATTTGCTTTTTCCTATGCCTATGATAACTGCTTCATGTCCTTGTATGAACATGAGCTTAGTGAAATTTTTGATGAATGCTGTAATTTGTTTCAACAATTTGATTCAACTTCAAAAATTGTGTTCTCTGTTGAAGATACTGCTAAGAAAAACGAGATGGTTTATGATGCCAATCTTGGACAGAATTATGTGATGAACTGAATGAGGCACATATTACGTGGTGTGCAGCAGAATGCATCTAAGACAAACAGCATAAATAAACAACGCCATGAGATTCTGGCTGAAAGATTGGGCACAAAAAGTAATACCAACAAAATATCGAGAAGCACAAAAGGATTATTTTGGGAAATGGGGTATGTCATTCCTCTGCACATTGATGTTTTATTCACACAAGGAAGAAAACTGCGAGACACTCAAGAAAGAAGTTTATTTTACATGTCTTTTCTGGTGTGATTAAGACACATTGAACATTGCTGCACATGTTCTCGCAAAGTTTCATCCAGATCATCGCAACCTGTATTAAAAATCGGATAATGCTGGTTGCTATGGTGGTAATGGTTGCGCTGTATTTACTCTGCAAAGAATTATAAATGAACAGAGAATTCCAGTACAAATTGGCAGTTATGTGGCAGCGCAGCTGTACACAGAGACAGCAGAAAATGGTACATTGGTAAGAAGGTTATTTTGAAAATAGACCTATTTTGATTTCAAGATATGCTTGGTGAATGAAAAAAAAATGTTTTGATTTAGGTGATGGTATTGAAATAAAAGATGATCAGATCCAAATGAATTGTATATGAAGCCCAGTGGAAGCAAAGGAAAAAACAATTGCCAATGGCCTAAAACAACAGACAACCAAGATTGGGTTCATCAAAGCAGCATCTTGAAATGCTTGGAACCACCAACCATTCAGGGAACCCAAACTCATAGACTGTCATTTGTTTTGAGAGAAGATGAAATTTTTGAATGTCACAACTTTTTTAAAGAGTGGATTTTAGAAAATAGAAAATAAAAACTGCCATTTTATAGCTTTCTATCTTATTTTAGCTATTTGGTAACTTGCAAGTAATTTTTATTTCCTACTTCAAACCTTACTGTACAGCTAATTGTATGCTTTGTTACCATATTTTCCATTTCCACAATGTCTTGAAGTAAGCCTTATGTGTTGGCATGGCCATTAGCCAAAGTTCTGTCAATTGTCTGTTAAAAGACAGGTCTCATACTATGAAATACAATTATCAAGTTCCACATTGACCCTCAGTGCACTGAAATACAGGGTCACCAAAAGGACTTTTTTTGGTTTTGTTAGATACAAAAGTAGCTATTTTTCGGCAGCACTGAGGATGAGCCATGCAATAAATGAGGTAATTAAGTTAATACTGAGTAGTACTACACAAGTTAAACCGCAAAACTGTGGCTGACCCTCAGTACATGGGTCCATAAGATCTCAGATATGGCGCTTTTTTATTTTCCGTGACAAAGTTTGGCTAACACTGCCAGGTTGCACTGAAGGTAAGCCATGAAATTTACAAAATAATTCAATTTAGATACTAAAGGTCATGTTGTAAACACAAGAATTACTTTGGCTGATGCTCAATGCACTGAGATAATCGAATACAGAAAGATGTCGATTCGAGAAAAATACTGGGTCGCGACCCACTTTAAGAATTTTTGTGAAAAAAAATATATAGGTCTCTTCTAAAATCATTAGAAGAAACCACCATAAAAATTTCGGCAAAATCAAAAATGGTGTGTATAATGACACCCCCATTTCTGCCTCATTCTTGTAAAATCTGCCTCTTAACATCTTAGATACTTGGTTATTATTAAATTATTTAACTACATAATTACTTACTTAATGAAAATAATTCCGTAATGTTTTTCTTAGATATTCATAAATTTAACTTTTTTTAAAATTATTTATAAACTCAAGTAGGCACTTGAAATCTGGGCAGATGCTTTACTACTAAACGTCTAAAAATAACTACTTATTCAGTTACATTAATACATAATTTATGTAATTATTCACTTAAATTCGTAACTCCATATTTAACAGCATATCAAATATTTAATCATCATGTTTGTATCATGAAGATAAATGTCCTACGTATGTAGATAACAACTACTTAAATATATAGTAATGTAAAAACATACTTTTTGTTTAAATTATTACTGCGAAAAATTCCGATGTGAGGTACGCTATTTCCGTAAAGCAATCTTCGTCTTAAGTAATTGACATTAAATAAAAGGAATATTTCTATTTAAAAATGGTACTCAACTTACATAAATTCATAGTAACAATAAATATTAATACATATATTGTTATTTTTAAATATACATATATATATCTTATTTATTATATAATGTCTCAAAAACTTATGTAATTATTTATTTACTTAGGCAAGCAATTAGGGATTTAACTAAATAACAAATCATCCATTTATTCATTTATAGTAATACTAGGGGGCCTACACCCTGCGAGCTACGCTCGCCAACCCCCGCTCAGACTTCGAGGCCTCTAAAAACATGTCAGCGTGCTTTATTTAAAAAACATTGGTAAATCTGTAATTGGGTTGCCATGCTTTTAACGTTTCAATGGGGCATTTTTTGATTATCATGGCCTCATACACAGGCGTTGCGACAGCTGACGACTGTTTTCTGGATTGATAAGTAAAATCAATTACAACTTGAAAACCAGCTTGTATAAAATGGTTAGGTTTAAATTGTGGCTACCTTTCGGACTTTTATAACAACGATCTGTATTCTATTCTTCCTTTGCGTTTAAGGATGAGAAAAATTCCATCTGCTTGTGAATAACATTAAGAACCACGGTATTGAAAAGTACTATGTTATAGACATTTTCAGTAGCAGGTTTTATTTTTCTCTCTATTTTAGTGCACCATCATGCATATTTTCATT